>CM060183.1:2500000-3750000 GCA_030549335.1 Pontederia crassipes
TAATTAGTATAACATAAATAGAAACGACCAACATCATGCACACAACATGCATGCTAGGAAGACCAGACCAAGAGGTATCTCATCATGCCAAAAGTGATCTATTCCAAAAATAAAATTTGGAATTTTCAATTTTCATCTTATTAATTAATTATTATGCTACTTTGCATCCAATTAACTTTACACAATGAGACCACGCCTCTAGAAAAAAACATGTAGGAACGCTTTTTGTAAAATAAGTTACAAATCGTTTTTGAAAATAAATTTTATTTACTTTTCGTGTATTTTTGGTTTCATCTATGAAATGAGAAAATGAATATGTGAATATAAAAGCGGTTCAAACACACAAATGGTAAATGCCATTTTATTAAAAAAAAATCATATAACAAAAATTTGTTATGATGTCATTTTTCAACAATATTCTCGTACCTTGAATTAATCCCACATGAATAAGTGATGGAAGAGATGCTATGTATATATGGAAACATGATCTTAATCTTATAGAATGTATTTTGATAAAATTGTACCGGTTGAGACCCAAAGCCTACAATATGCAAGTGCAAGGATATAACGTCTCCAAATCGCACCACGCCACTAAAAAGTGTATAACATCATAATGTGCGGAAAACTAAAAAAGAACATCGAGTCCAAAGAAAATTAATACATCAAACTAATATGCGGAAAAAGAAATATATCCCATAATCTAAAGAACTCAAGATCATGTGCAGCGACCAACGAGCTTGATCATTCAACGTTGGCCATCTTCATCATTCTGACATGGGCCTATATTTAAGAACATGCAGGGAGAAATCTCCCTATAGATTTTGCAATTCAGTATGAAAGTAAAGTAAAAGCAATCATAAAATCATGATACAAGATAGGAATCGTAAAGACATCATCATCATATAAGAGGAAGTAATTATGTTCATCATAAGAGTAAATGAAACATGTAAGGTGACATATGAATAAGAGATCGAGGATATCATAAGTAAATCATCATAAAAGGATGACAAAAGCCAATTATCATAAGAAAGATTCTTTATTCATATATTTTCATCTTCATAATCTTATTATTCATCTTTATCTTATTTGGGGTATATTTCAATCCACGGAGATGCTTGCCTCAACTCCCAATCATCATCATGGAAAACCAACCCTAATCAATCCATAATTGAATGAAGTCAGCCCATAACCTATCGTCACCAGTCCAATAAAAAGAACTATCCATTTAATGATTTTCGTCTTTTATTTTGTAGCTTTTAATTAATCTTTATTAGGACTTCAAGAATATAAGATAAAATTATGGAGAGTAAGTCGCGGGATTATCGACATAATTATCATCATCATCAAAATCTGGAGTGAGTATGTGAATCAGGGATCTAAGCCTCATAAAATCAACAAAATGACGTCGAAACTCTAGTCGAGTAAGGGTGGAACCAGGGCCGAGTTCATCGGATCTGTTCAACGGAGAACTGGGTTAAACCCGGGCCGAGTTCAAGTCATATCCGGGTTGGATCGGGTCATCATCAAGTCAGGGCAATCGTCGCACCCGACTGCTTCATCGTGGGTGGAACTCCGGCCAGATCATCTTCAACCCGGGCCGGGTTCGTCCCGCTGTAGAGTTCCAAGAGCGTCGACAATGACGGATCCGGACCAAGTTCCGAGGAACTTAGTCTGGCACATCATAATCCGGGTCGGGTAATGAGGAACTTGTTGCCTAGTACAATTTTCGATCAATTTTTCGGTGATGGCCGGCATCAAGCATCATCATAAATTATCATACTATAATTAGGGATCAAATAGAGCATGCTTCAAACCTAAAATCAGTATTCTACGACGAATCTACCCTACTTCCACACCTTGAAGTTTCTGTTTAGAAACTAGTTCGTTCTTCTTCTTCTTCCTCTTCCTCTATCGTTCCTGTTGGTTCAGACGCGCGTTCGTCAACGTCCAAGTCCTTCAGCGAGTTCCCTGTTGTCGGCGGCGGATCAAGGACGAGAAGAAACGAAAGGGGCACACGAACGGGAGAAAAATTAGGGCCGACTCGTGGGAGAAAAAACAAAGGGACTATTTTGTTCGTTTTGGCCTCTTATTTATAGGGAAAGAATCAGAGTTTGAATCGGAAACAAACTTCTTCCTAATTTGTTTCAAATTTTATCTTTTTCTCCTTTTTTATTTTTATTTTATTTTCTTTTTATTTCTGAAAGGTCTACAAAGGGTGTTACATACTTTCTTATTTTGAGATCCACAAAATCCTTAGTCCTTAAAAAGATTTTTTTAAAAAAAATGAAAATATTTATTCCCATGTGAAATATGAGAAAGAGATATTTACATTTTTAAAAATCAAGATATTTTTCCAAAATATTTTAAAATCCACACAAGATTTTTTGTGTACCAAAACAACCACATGCAATAGAGTGAGGATAATGAATGTCGATTTATTATTCTTTAAATGAATGAAGCCTTGTTTTTTTTAACAAGAAAGACCCAAATTCGGTAGATCAAAAGATGCACTTTGAACATTAAGTCATTCACGTATCGAATCATATGTCACTCCATCACATTCCTTTTCTCCAAAACTAAGGAAACAAACTTGTTGGGTTAATATATGCGACAAAATTAACTCTATATAAATGGACATTTATGCACAAAAATGACGAAAGGAGTAGACATAACTTCATGTCCAAAAGGATTGGAATAAATAATAATGAAAGGAGTAGGAGGTACGCGTAATTGTAGTTTCTTCATTCTCCATCATCATTATCAACATCATCATAATCATCATCATCATCATTATTATTATTAAATAAATTTAGTAATTAACAGATGAATCCACAAAAAAATTTTGTCATCTAACCACATTAGGTGCACCAACTTAATTATCACATTAGGGCGCAAGAGGAAAAGAACTAACATGGATCGATGGTAAACGCAAATTAGTGCTAAACCTTCTTTTTGCCCTCTAAACATTTTTTCACCAAAAAGTGCTAAACTTTATTTCTTATTCATATGAAGATATGCAATCACCAACAGTTTCCTGACATCTTTCTTTTCAAATTAGTGATCCCGCTTTGGTTTTCTATTCTAACCTTCATCACAATTTAAAATTAATCCCAAATGCTTTAAATAAATGGTCCCATGGAACAATATGTTATTCTTAAACTAATTAACGATGATTTCAACTATATATACCGTTCACCACAAGACGACGAATTTATATCAAGTCTGATTCGTGGTGGAGGTTTAGGAATTAACCTTGCACCTCCGACATATCCTTATCTAATTCAATCGCCATATAGTCCAAACATGATTTTATTCAATTGGGTAATTCAATCGTCACATTGTTGGTTAATAGTTTATCCCTTTTTCTTGACAGATTATATAAAAACATATAGCGCATTATTCGATTAAGCTGACAAACACATGCACAGAATAATATATATAATATGGTCGCATGGTTGGGTAGAATGGTAAGTGATTCTTCATCGATTAAGTAAAGTATCGGGCTTGAATCCCCGTGAATACAAAAAAAAATTATAGGAAGATGCCAATGTCAAGCACGCGACACAAGACGAGTTGAGTCGATGATGGACCGACTTGCAATCTAGACCGTGCGGTGGAACAAATCAGTTTTGACTTGAAGCAAAGTGTGGTGAACCCTAATTTTATCTTTGACATGGTCCACGAAAGTTCATAGACATCATGTAACAACCAGCATAAAGATAAAAAAAAAAGAAAAAGAAAGGAAATGAATTTGAGTTCGTGTGGAACAAGCCATCACGAGATAAAAAAAACCGTACCTTATTAATTAGATTAAGGTTAGATTAAGAGAGGGGATTTATTAAACCAAACCATGGAAACTTAATCCCTCCTCAAAACTCACGACCCTCTCCCTATTTCTGCCCCTCTCGTCTTCCTTCGTGCATGTGCAGAGGCAAGAAGAATTCTGCACAAGGGTAGGTAAGGTCTTTTTCCTCTCCTTCCTATCTGACCCTCTTACATCTCCTCACGTCGTTCTCTACACCGAACGATTGATAGGCAGAGTTCGAGAGGAAGAACAGGAGAGAGAGAGCCGATAGAGAACAGGGAGGATTGGGGGAAAAATAGGGGACGTGATCATTAACGTTCCAAAGGACCGAAGAACGGATTAATCGCGAACAGAGGTGGGTGAATCGAAATCATCTTGCATGGCCTCTGAATTATCTCAATTCATGCCCGAATCGTTATGAAAAGAATATGAATATGATTCAAGTTATTGTTTTTAATTGTTTGATTTCTTGAATTCTTTGATTGGTTGATTGTAGCATGCATAGTTATTTTTGTTTGTTATATTTCTGTATTATTTGTTAGGGTGTAAGATTTAGAGGGGATTTCGTTTTCGGTCTTATAACGCAATTTAATTTTTAAAAGTAGAAGTATTACAGCCGTAAAAATTGTTTGGCCGTAATTTTCTTACGGTCGAGAAAAGGGATAGAGAGAATAGAGTTTCGGCCGTAAAGGAATAGAGAGAATAGAGTTTCGGCCGTAAAAGAATAGAGAGAATAGAATTTCGGCCGTAAAAGAATAGAGAGAAAAGAAGAGAGAAAAAAGGGAAATAGATTGTTACGGCCGAAGAGTTAGGTTTTCGGCCGTAATAAAATAGAAAAGATAGAGAGAGGGAAGATGTCGGTCGTAAAAGATGTCGGCCGTAATAGATGTCGACCGTAACAGATGATTTTTACGGTCGTAAAAATCCGAGAAGTTGGGAGAGAGAGAAACGAAGAGAGAGAGAGAAAAGGGGGGATAGATTGTTACGGCCGAAGAGTGGAGTTTTACGGCCGTAACGGAATAGGCCGTAACGGATGGGCGTAACAGATGATGACTGTAACGAAATAAGAGTTGAATTATTACGGTCGAAGTAGAATAGAAAATAGGGTTTTTACGGCCGTAACGTAATAGGGTTATTTTTTGGCCGTAAGGTGAAAGAAATTCTTGGGCGTAAAATCCAAAGGATTAGGGTTTTACGGCCGTAAGGTGGAGGAGATTCTTTAGGCGTAAAATCCAGCAAAATTCACCCATTAGTCTTTCTTTATTTTGACATGAATATTATTAATTTCCTTATGATTCCAACATGAACTCTTTGTCTTGATTTACCTCATACCGATCATATCTCCTTCATCACATGATACAAAGAATGAAAAGATAATAAAAGTGATTAATAAGTTCAGATGAAAGATTAATGATGGGTTGCCAGTCCAAGCCAAGTGCATCAAGTTAAGGGTCGCTCCCTTGGTCATGGTTTGATCACCCATTGACCCGCACAAGGCCGTATCGTTTGCTGGGCATACCCCAAGAATTAAAGGCACCTCAAAGTCACCCTGATTGTTAATTAATAACCAAGATCGACAAGCATGTTCAAGTTCAAGTTCAAGTTCAAGTCAAGTCAAGTATGTCATGATTCCAAGTTTACTATGTACTATTGATCCTCATGATTCATGATATCGCTGATCTTATCCTTATTATGATCCATGATACTTATATGTTATCTTTCATGCTCAAGTTAAGCCTGCTTAATTATCGCTGATTATTATATTAATGTCATGCATTGTATATCATGTGGTTCCCCACTAGGCTGTAAAGCTTACGGGAGGACCTCCTCCCCTGTGTCTGATTTCCACAGGACCAGGTCAGTAACGTGGTGGAGTAGGCGTGTGGTGATGAGGCTCTGGCGATAGGACAACACATGAACCATAGGGCTTTTAGAGTGTTATTTAGTTTTCATTTACCTTCCGCAATTAAAGTTATAATTTATCTTTATTTCTTTTCTTCCGCTGACGTGTCTCGGTTCTTGACTGAGATATGGTCAATATTATGGTCAAGTTATAGCATGCCGTAGCGTCTCCAGATTGGTCTTCGCCACGTGGCGGGGGTCGATTTGGGGGCGTTACATTTATGGTATCAGAGCCTAAAGTCAGGACTCTCTTGACGTCCTAGTGTATAGAATATGTATGGTATTGGTTCATGTGCTATCGCCGAGCAGTCGCCACACCCTCCACCGTAAAGTACAAGTAAGATTTTCTTGCATTAAGTTATTCTTTATTGATGTATTGATATGTATTTCACATGAGTGGTTGATTCCTAGGAATGCCACTCTGTATGGTAGGAATCAACTTAAATGTGATTAGTGATTAAACAAAAAAAAGGATCATAAAGGTTACGAACAAATTGGATGCATGTGGATAAATATACCTACGTGAAAAAAAAAGTCTTACAGATATTTAAAGAATAAAAGATAAGAAGCGATTATGTTTCTTATAATCCACGTTTTTCATCTCTTTCATGATTGCTCTATTCACGGACTTCTTCTGCTGACTGCAGCAGTATGAAGAGGAAAATGAATAAGCATATCAGTTGCAAAGAGATGTAGATTTAAGAAAGAAATGAAGGAATTATAAGAGTAATTAAAGGATTCGACTCACACAACACGTAGGTGTGAGATGATTTCAAATAGTAGAGGTGAAACCAAGCATGCATAAGTTATGATTTATGGTGATGACTTATGTGGTTCCATTAGTCTACCAATATAAGGGTTCAATAAATTATCTTATATGTTTATGTTGATAAGTATGGACCCATAATGCTTCTTGCGCCTTAGACTTCATATGATCCCTGTATTATGTGGATAATGGCCCTAAGCAAATCTAAACTAGTTATACGAAATTCTTAGTTGGACTACTTTATGTGGAAAAATAAGAATCAAATTATTAATTATGTTCAAGTTATGTAATATCCATACACAAGAGTTTAAAGAATTAGTAAGCTGTCTAAGAATCATGTATAAGGTATGGATGGACAAATATAGAAGCTTAAAGGGTTTAAAAGTCACATTAGCTTGAATAAATATTAGGAGAATTTTTCAATAAGTAAGTGATTATTTAAGTTAACCGAACATTTAGACCTAGCATACTCACACACATATGTACATATAACATAATATACTTATAAATATATAAGGATAAATAAATAAGTAAACAGATTTAATTAACTTAGTTTAGTATATAGTATATTTGAAATTTTATTAATATGAAGTATATTTTTAAATAGCCATTATTAAAGAATGAATTCTCTATCATCGCAATGTATATACATTTTCAAAATAGACTAATATGATTAATACAAGAATTATATAAGAACAAGTAAGACATGAAAGGGTTACAAATGAATGTGAGAAATTTTAAAAAGATTTAAGGTCTCTTAATTGAGATATGATTGAGGAGGATATGAGCCTCCAGCCATTAAGTATTAAAAGATCAAAACATCAAGTGAGGAAATTTTTAGAAAGTATGGGGGGTTAAGGTAAAGTATGAGAAATTTTATAAGTCCCCTACAAGATTTCTGGAAAAGCAAGTTATGCATCCGAGAGGGATGATTATGCAAGTTTAATTGATTTATCTTGATTATTGATATAATTATAGTTTTCATAATAATGTCAAAACGTATAGAGTATTTAATCATATAATCATAATTGATGATTCAAGAGGAAAAATAAATCATGTATATGTTTAGATAATGGGTTAAGCAAGCCATCGGATGATACACAAAATGTCCTCTAAGATGCAATATATAAGACGATATATAGAATGTTCTCTAAGATGCCTCTACGTCAGTATGATGAAAAATGTTCAAGATTTTGTCTTGATCAAGTGGATCACTTATGATTTGATCATAAGTCTTATAAATGGATTAGTTCTCCTTTCCAACTTTAAAGTTATCACGACCCTCTCCCATGTACTACAAGATATCGTTAATGCAAAGGACCATGAAATGATGCACGAAGAAGAAGAATGATTGCTTGTCTTATGTTCTGTTGATTGTTTTATTTTCCTGACTTATTGTTTGAATTCATTCCATGTGTCTACCTACATTCATGATGTTTTACTAAGGATTTATGTTATGTAGTGCACATAAATTGTTCTGCTAATTATGGATTAGAACATACTATGTAGCTACCCCTCAGCGTAGATATCATTCGACCTTAACTTTAATTCAAAGTGCTTTAAGATATTCAAGAAAAGAACTTATTGTGATAATATATAATCACTAGCCTCCTATGGAATTATATGAAATGACATTGCAAGAACCAAATCAATGTAGCCAAATAAGTTATTCCTTCCACTCAAAAAGTTAAATGATTATGATGATGTTTAGAGTAGGGTCACATCAAACATAGGTCATCGTGAAAGTGATTGATCTAAATTGACCTTATAAAGATGATGATTGACATGATTCCATCACCTATTTTATCGAATCATATGATGATGCCATTATCTACGATGATGGACAATGTTCTTAGTGATCTATTGATCCTTACACGACATAGGTCACCCGATAAGGACGATGACCCTATGGAAATAACTTCATACCATGAAGTCCATGCTAGTGATATTAATGACGATTGAAGATAAGATCTATTCTTCACATCGGCTAGAAACTTCTTAGGAGGATTACGTTGGGATTCCTACTTGATTCTTTTTAAGATGTATAAGTATTAAAAAAAAGAAAAGAAGAAGATAGTTGCCAGTATTGAAAAATCTAAAAGATATAGTTAGAAGTTGAGTGTCATATCGACCTCCTTTCACGCATGACTTTGATTTTCAAGGCCCCATGACACACGAACTGAAAAAGACAAATTTAATAACTTCAAGACAAGGGGCTTATGAGACTGAATGTCTCATTTTTAGATGTTTCACATCTTTTGTAAAGAAGAATGATGACTCTATGAATCTAGAGATTTATTAACAAGTTGTTAAATAAAACAACCATCAAGACATAAGTGTTTGTTACCATGCAAAGATGACCTATTTAAGACTAGGGGTTTTCAAGATCGATCTGTGGAGTGAGTATCAACAGTTTTGAGTTGTTGAAGAAGATGTAAGGAAGATAATTTTCCTGGCAATGAATGATCACTATAAATTGAGCGATGCCATTGGACTAAGAACATCCCTCAAACCTTTAAGTTCTCAAGAACATTGTGTTCAAACTATGCCCACATTTACGTAGAAAAAAAAAATTTGAAGTGTTCATCGTTTAAAAAAAAAAAAAAGGTCCTAGGTATATTTTTCTTTTAGTAGTATGCTAATATGTGACAATGAAGATAACATGAAGTTTGAAAGATTCTGAGTTCTCCATGAAGTACCATTTTGGTAAAAATGAACTCAGTTACACGTACACTCAGACACAAGTGATGCTCGCTAGGCTTCATGAGGCTGCGTATGAAATATTGGAGGAACAAAGCATGTGGAAACCAAATGATAAAGTCCTAAAGAGAGCAATAATATGTGAATAACATAAGCATGGGTTGCGGTCCATTTAGGAATAAGTCTTATAAGAAGTATTAGATGAATATTATAAGTCTGGGTCACGATCCATTTGAAAAGTACAATGAAGTATAAGGATGTAATAATAAGCCTGGGTTGTGATCTATTTGGGAAATACACATATGTATAAGAATGAACAAATAGTAATGACATGAAACATGGAGATACAAAAATATGCCCTAAGTACCCAGCATGTTAAGGTGAAAAAAATAGAGCATCAGAAATTCTATGAGATGATGATTCATGGCGTTAAGAATTCGTAGACTTGATTTTTGCTGAGTATCCAACGCATATAGTGGATCATGAAGTGCAACGTCAAAAGAACAAGAATGTAATCATGGTCAGAGTAGCTTGGCGTTACCATAAGGACGATGTTGCAACATGGGAGCTAGAGTTGGAAAATGCGCCAAGAATTTCCATAACTTTTCGGTAAGTCCTCTACTTAGTGCAAAATTCGAGGACGAATTTTCTTTTAAGGGGATAAGAATGTAACAACCAACATAAAGATAAAAAAAAAAGAAAAAGAAAGGAAATGAATTTGAGTTCGTGTGGAACAAGCCATCACGAGATAAAAAAAAACCGTACCTTATTAATTAGATTAAGGTTAGATTAAGAGAGGGGATTTATTAAACCAAACCATGGAAACTTAATCCCTCCTCAAAACTCACGACCCTCTCCCTATTTCTGCCCCTCTCGTCTTCCTTCGTGCATGTGCAGAGGCAAGAAGAATTCTGCACAAGGGTAGGTAAGGTCTTTTTCCTCTCCTTCCTATCTGACCCTCTTACATCTCCTCACGTCATTCTCTACACCGAACGATTGATAGGCAGAGTTCGAGAGGAAGAACAGGAGAGAGAGAGCCGATAGAGAACAGGGAGGATTGGGGGAAAAATAGGGGACGTGATCATTAACGTTCCGAAGGACCGAAGAACGGATTAATCGCGAACAGAGGTGGGTGAATCGAAATCACCTTGCATGGCCTCTGAATTATCTCAATTCATGCCCGAATCGTTATGAAAAGAATATGAATATGATTCAAGTTATTGTTTTTAATTATTTGATTTCTTGAATTCTTTGATTGGTTGATTGTAGCATGCATAGTTATTTTTGTTTGTTATATTTCTATATTATTTGTTAGGGTGTAAGATTTAGATGGGATTTCGTTTTCGGTCTTATAACGCAATTTAATTTTTAAAAGTAGAAGTATTACAGCCGTAAAAATTGTTTGGCCGTAATTTTCTTATGGTCGAGAAAAGGGATAGAGAGAATAGAGTTTCGGCCGTAAAGGAATAGAGAGAATAGAGTTTTGGCCGTAAAAGAATAGAGAGAATAGAATTTCGGCCGTAAAAGAATAGAGAGAAAAGAAGAGAGAAAAAGGGAAATAGATTGTTACGGCCGAAGAGTTAGGTTTTCGGCCGTAATAAAATAGAAAAGATAGAGAGAGGGAAGATGTCGGCCGTAAAAGATGTCGGCCGTAATAGATGTCGACCGTAACAGATGATTTTTACGGTCGTAAAAATCCGAGAAGTTGGGAGAGAGAGAAATGAAGAGAGAGAGAAAAGGGGGGATAGATTGTTACGGCCGAAGAGTAGAGTTTTACGGCCGTAACGGGATAGGCCGTAACGGATGGGCGTAACAGATGATGGCCGTAACGAAATAAGAGTTGAATTATTACGGCCGAAGTAGAATAGAAAATAGGGTTTTTACGGCCGTAACGTAATAGGGTTATTTTTTGGCCGTAAGGTGAAAGAAATTCTTGGGCGTAAAATTCAAAGGATTAGGGTTTTACGGCCGTAAGGTGGAGGAGATTCTTTAGGCGTAAAATCCAGCAAAATTCACCCATTAGTCTTTCTTTATTTTGACATGAATATTATTAATTTCCTTATGATTCCAACATGAACTCTTTGTCTTGATTTACCTCATACCGATCATATCTCCTTCATCACATGATACAAAGAATGAAAAGATAATAAAAGTGATTAATAAGTTCAGATGAAAGATTAATGATGGGTTGCCAGTCCAAGCCAAGTGCATCAAGTTAAGGGTCGCTCCCTTGGTCATGGTTTGATCACCCATTGACCCGCACAAGGTCGTATCGTTTGCTGGGCATACCCCAAGAATTAAAGGCACCTCAAAGTCACCCTGATTGTTAATTAATAATCAAGATTGACAAGCATGTTCAAGTTCAAGTTCAAGTTCAAGTCAAGTCAAGTATGTCATGATTCCAAGTTTACTATGTACTATTGATCTTCATGATTCATGATATCGCTGATCTTATCCTTATTATGATCCATGATACTTATATGTTATCTTTCATGCTCAAGTTAAGCCTGCTTAATTATCGCTGATTATTATATTAATGTCATGCATTGTATATCATGTGGTTCCCCACTAGGCTGTAAAGCTTACGGGAGGACCTCCTCCTCTGTGTCTGATTTCCACAGGACCAGGTCAGTAACGTGGTGGAGTAGGCGTGTGGTGATGAGGCTCTGGCGATAGGACAACACATGAACCATAGGGCTTTTAGAGTGTTATTTAGTTTTCATTTACCTTCCGCAATTAAAGTTATAATTTATCTTTATTTCTTTTCTTCCGCTGACGTGTCTCGGTTCTTGACTGAGATATGGTCAATATTATGGTCAAGTTATAGCATGCCGTAGCGTCTCCAGATTGGTCTTCGCCACGTGGCGGGGGTCGATTTGGGGGCGTTACACATCATTGAGATAAAATGTATCAATTTGACGGTCCTCATACATATATATATATATATATATATATATATATATATATATAGAAGTACTAGTGTTAACTTGTATTAATCCATCTTTATATTATAATATTGTTTAAATTATAGTACAATTTATTAATTATTATAAAAAATTCATTTAATATTTACATTTCTTCGAGTATGTTTGGAAAATAGATGAAGAATAAAAGAGCACCAAATGGTTTATTTATTTATTTTATTCCCATTTACGGACCTAAGTCACAAAGTTCTTACTGCCCCGTCTTCAGATTCAGACTCGTTTCAAGTTATCAACCAACTCTAAGTAGAGTGCAAATTTCATGGGATAAGAGGAAATGAGTGTGTGCAAGAGATCCATAAAAACTGTGCACCCCTTGCAGTCATCACTCGAATTCCCTAGAGGATACAAATAGTCAATATATCAGCCAAGAAAAGCCATTGGATTTGGTTCTACGTCTACTTAGAAATTAAACACAACTGGATCAAGTTATTCTCATACATGCATGCATGATGCATGCATTCTACAAGCTGGAAAAAGAGGTTGGCTTCTGCTGAAGGCCAATTCCACGGAGGGCTGTGAGTTCTCAAGCAACTGATGACTCTGTTATGCATCCATATGATGTCGACCAGCCCGTTAAGCACGAAGGATCGAACAATTCCATAAACCTCTGATCCGAAATCCTTGCTTTGGCGGCCGCAAACCGTTGGTACTCGTCAAAAACGGATGATAAGCACCATTTTTGTAGCTTTCTCAAGCATCCAACTACACAGCCAGTCCTATGCTGAAAGAAGTGCACATTCCAGCAGGCATTAGAAGCAACATTAACTTTGTATTGCTCTTGTAAGGGGAAGATTCAAATGCATTGGAGTCTTACTTTTCCTCTTTTGCAGTGAATAAGCAGTGGGTGATTCCTAACATCTGCACAGGAAAGTGTATAACTATATCAAAAGACACATTTACTTTCTCATCAACAATCAAAGTATTGTACTTGTTTCTCCAACAGTAAACTAAGGGTTATTAGAAGAAACATATATAAGGATTCGTGACCAAAATCTTTCACCACCGTCTGACTTCTATGCAGTTGCTAAAATCCTGACTTCTATCCAGTTACTAAAGTCATTGGTGACAAATTCGCATATAGAACCAAAAGTTTATAATCAAGTAAAAAGCAGGTCTTTCTCTCTTGTAGTGACATGATTCCCATGATCAGAAGTAAAATTCTAGTTTATATAGTACCAGAATGGCTTTATATTATAGATGGCTTTTGTACATAAGGTCCAGATACTTTTCTCAGTTTCTTTGAGTAAAAGAGAGGAAAAGAAGTATGCAAGGCAGAAGTTGTATTCGGTACCAATAACAATTTTGAGGGCCTCCCTTATTGCATCATCTGGGATGTTGACAAATGGTTCCTGCAGGTTTAATGGTACATTCAGAATTTCCTGTTTATTCATAGAATTCACATTCAGAAATATAGTATACAAGTACTAGAGAAGGAAAATAATAGAATGTAAAACAATAATATAACTGCTGCAGCATGCAAGTATCCCCATATTTTACCTACAACCTGAAAACATGAATTTAGGAAATGATACTGATGTATCTCTTTGAACAAACCACACAAGTATCTAGGACCTAATTTGCAAAACTTCACCAAGGTTGTTTAGAGAGATAAACTTGTGATTCCATAGCTTCGAAAAGACAGAAACCGATACTGTAAGAAGAAAGTAGATTGAATTGAGTCTATTTAAAGAAACAAGTCATCGTTTATGGCCCTCTCAAGTTGAATTAACCTATGATCATGATATATTATACGATTAGTCAATTTCTCCTTGATCCATTCAGACTTTCATTTTCTTTTGTAATTTTTTAAAAACAATTCTTCCATCAGCCTAGAAGCATATTGTGCCATCTTAAAGAAGTTGATGGCATTTTCTAATTTGTATTTAATTAAGCAATTCAAGCACCATCTTATGGTAGTCTATTAAAAACCCTTGTTAATATTTGAGCTCTCATGGTTACTTAACTTTCGGCAGAGAATGTTCATGCTAGCAAGTTGCATGTCCAAGAAACATCAAACATCTCATGAATGAAATACAAACCGTCTTAGACAAAATCATTGGATATAGAAAAATCGAAAGAGCTCAATAAGGGGCACACAAAGTATCCAGCATAAAACAAAAATAACCATAGAGGAATAAAACCACCAACAAAGCAGCGTAAGGTTGTGAGCAAATAATCAATCTACAAACTCTAATTAGTATCCAGGCAAAAGCAACCACATTGTCAAAACCTAACTTTTACATAAATACAGCCATGGTCTCATTATTTGGCATCTAAGCTTAATTGATCGACCTCCGGATTCTCCTATTTAAGTTAAATCCGCAAGAAAAATGCAGTCTCCATGACTAACTATATAAGCACACCACGCTTGATAAATAATTCTAAACACAATGCATTTTCTTGCTTGTGATTAGTGATGACACAAAAGTATAACCCTGATCTCATTATTTGACTAGTTGGGGCAGATGAGTACCCGATGAATAAGCTACTAGAGGACCATTCTATCCACATGAGAGAAATATAGGCATGCTTGGTCACAATGATTACCTGAAACGCTAAAAGCTACTTTATCTGACATTCTGAGAACAGAGAAAACTAGCATTTTTACTTAATTAAAATGCTATGATTTTTGTTGCCACCTCAATTTAGCTCTAGAAAAATTGAGTGAAATAGGACATAAACATGTTAGATTGCTTACATACAACTTCATACATTTTCATGTGGACAGAGCACAAGTTTTCGCACAAATTCAATGTGCCCATGCAAGGCTGAGAGTTACAGAGGTATAAAGTCATTCGACATCATCAATATGGAACAAATCCTTGAAATAAAAAGATTATAACAATTCCCAAAAGTTGGCGCCAAGCTACCTGTGGCAGGGAAAAAAATTTCCCACCCAAATGGTGAGGTAACCTGCAAAGCAAGAAAATTCTCTTTGTTCATGGGAGAAAAAAATCCTGCGTTCTTGCAGGTTTTGGATAATGTCATCATATACCAAATGAAATCAAAATAAAATATGAAAACTGTTTTCATTGATTTTGCTTCCATTTTATGACTTATCCTCCCGAAGGACATCAACCTGGACCTACATAGAGCCTAACACATACCACTCATTAGCTTTTATTAGCATCTGACTACTACCTTTTAATCTTCGAATGATTTCATCTATAGTAATCAGTTAAACATAATTTAAAAGGGTTACTTATTTAACCTGGATATTATGCTTTATATGTATAATTTCACAAGGTCTCATCACTTCTGTCAACATATACAGAATTATTTGCTCATAAATGGTAATTATGGTTTCTAAGATAACGAAATTCTTAAGTCCTTTATTTTCACTCAAGAGTAATCTTGGCAAGTCCATGTACTTGGTTCACTACCAACAGGAGACAGAAATATGTGAAAGGTGGAAAGGCAAATTAATAAAAATTGGGTTATACAAACAGAAGAACAGACTAGACTATACTTAGTTATAGAAAAGCATAAGCAACCATTGCCAGAAACAATGATTCAGATAGCTGGAAAATCCTCGGTAATAAATCAAGAACATCCTATATAAAAACAATGAATTTTATAGAGCAGAAGAATTGGACTGAAAACTGATAAAATGCTCTTTTACTGAGAAAATTAATGAACTATACCCTAGGACAATCACTGTGGCACTATAATTGTCACCTGAACAAAGTTGTGCATGTGATACATTAATTTCAAATTCCAATTAATCATCCACTCTGTCACCATTAAACTCCAAAATACAGTAATAAATGGTAAATACCGTGGATAGCCTACTGAAAATTGATTTAAAGTTCAGACAAAAGGACACAGAGAAGATATGATTCAAAGCAATAGAACTGTTCATACTCAAATTTCTATGGTTTATGATAACCTATGACCCTATGAGATGCATCTTTCACATCCGAAAGTTATACTGTAGGCTTAACTATTTCCTTCACTTTTTTGCTTGTCTATTGAAACAGTAACCACAAACAGGAGCCGCTCAAGTACTTACAATAAGGTACATATGTATCCAATGACTGAAGTATACCTACCATAAGCTATCTATCTATCTGTCTATCTATCTATCTATCTATCTATCTATCTATCTATCTATCTATCTATCTATATGTATATAAGCAGAGTATGCCAACCATGAATTTCCAGGCTCAGTGAAGGCAACTGGATTACAAATCAACTTGCCCAGCAAGTGGTAAGAAATGCAAGTCTCACGCAATAAGCTTTTCTGTTCTACTTAATTTCTGCATATGCCTAAAATTTTTTATATTGTTGTCTCACGATTTACAGAAACATAAATAGCAGGTTAATTAAACGGGACGGCACTATGATATTTCTTTCACTGGTAGAAAGGAAGTCCTCTAAGGGGGTATGCCTGATGTTTCAGAAATAAGTCTCTTAGATCACAGGCCATAATGCATGTACTCCTCAAGAATCCTTTACCATTATGCAGACGAAGTGACAGAATCTTGAGATATAATTGTAGAATTTTCTCAAACAGCCAAAGAAAAAATATGAACCAAATTTTGCAAATTCAAATATAGAAAAGGGGAAAAAATCGGTTATATATTTTTAATGCAAATTAATTAGCAGCAGTACCTTGGAGCCTTCAATTCCAAACTGGTAAAGCTTGACGCCATTCATCTCCAGGAACTCCGTATTTGCCTCCGGATAGGGCTCCGGACAGAGGTACCTGCTCACAGCGCCATGCCCCCACTTCATTTAGACAACAACATAGCAAGGCAAACCCGAGAGAGAGAGAGAGAGAGAGAGAGAGAGAGAGAGAGAGAGAGAGGCTCACACGATGGATTTGAGCTTGAGGGTCTGCAGGAAGCTGAAATTGCCGACGTCAGGGAACCCCGAGCGGAAGACGCCTTCGTCCACCATGGAAAAGTTCAGCGGGGGGACGAGGAGCTCCTTCTCGCCGCACGCCATGGCGCACCGGCAACCACCAAGTCCCAATCCCCCTGCGGTCATCGCCTGATCATGAGGATAGCAGTAATGCTCGGCTGCCTCCGGATTCGCCTCCTCCTCATCCCCATCTTTTTCCATCTCCGCCTCCTCCGACACCATCCTCCCTTCCTCGGCATCTCCGTACATACTTCCGTGCTGCAACTTGTCCCCCTTGTTAGGCCTCCTCACTGCTCCCACAGCATCCCCTTCTGCTCCCATTCTGATCTCCGCCTACCTCCCACCTGTACCTCTCTTAGACTGATGTTGGCGTGAGCAAACGAAGAAAGAGAAAGCAACAGTCTCTCTCTGCTTCCTGTCTTGCTGTGTGTGTGCAGGGAGGAGGACGCAGAGGACTCCGCTTTATAAAGAGAGGAGCAGGACAGGTAACTGTTGCTGACGTAATTAAAACGGTGAGATTACATTACAAGTTAACTTCACAATATATATATATATTATTTTCTTTTATTAAAAGATAATAATATATGTGTGTGTTTTTAATTAAGGATTCCTGTTTTTGTTTCTCTCTCTCTCCTTTGGGGACTAATTATAATTAAATAATTGATTTTGGCGACGCGACGATCATTTAAGCGGCGAACAGCCCCGTCTGGGGTATAAGTTGTCAATTGCTTGCACGATGAGAACTCATCCAACTTCGTTTATATTATAATAATGATTATTATTTTAATAATAATAATATAGTAACGGTGATATCATACCAAATTAATGTCTTCTCCTCCACGTATATTTATTCATTTATTTATTTTTACATCTTCCTTGGGATTTGCCATTTTATATATATAAATATAAATAGTGTGTGTGTGGAAAACCAGGAGCACCTTTGTGGACTTCGTTGCAGTAGAATTAATTATAAAAGTGTTAAGGGGAGAAGATATTTGGAGAGTTCAAAGGCTGGGCTTTGCTTCCGCTTTTCTCCTACTAATTAACGTGCCTGTAAATTCGATTGGTTATCATTAATTAGCAATTCATGTCAATATTTAGCTACCTAATTTGTTCTCCATCAGATAATTAAGATTCGTTAACAGGTACGTAATTACTGTTCATAATATATATGCACGCATGCGTGCGTGCGTGCATGCATGCATGCATGCATGAGTTAACTATAACTAGATAGACAAAAAACAAGACGTTATATATAGAAGGCGTATATAAGTGAATTGCTGTGGTCAGATCACGCCGCATGTACGTATCAGATGAGCCAATTAAGTTTTCTTCACATGGCCGGGGCTGACACAACCTACCAGGAATTAGATTACTATTGTTATTATTATTATGAATTATTGCTGTTATTACTATTGACAAGAAAATAAAAAAAAATTCTGCTCATTGTTGTCTGGTGGATCTGTGGCTCGCACATAGGAAACAAGTTGGTTTACTATGTGTGCATTGATTACTTGGGCCAGCTATTAACTTCTGTAGATGGGAGGCAGATTGAATTCATTTCCTATATATTCCTCCTCATGAATACAAAAAAGAAATATCTACTGGAGCAGCTCCTCTGACCACTTAGCATGTTTGGTTCAATGCTCCTTAAATGCATGGTTCTTAGAAATTTGATTCATCATGTGACAAAATCCTCTCTCGAAATAGTACAATTTTTCGATACATTTTAATTTTTTCCTTGACCCAATCAACCAATAAGAGACACATAATTGGAAGACTTAAAAATATAAATATTACAATAAATAAATTTGAAGTGTGAAAGCTAAATCCATATGAAATAAAAAAGCACATCAGTACGGAATTTTAATAACATAAGGTATATCATATAACATGTTTAGGCATATAAAAAACCATGCCATAATACATCGCATACACATGTTACACATAAAACTTAATAACATAAAGGGTTAGATATAAACTCTATGATAACGGTATGCACACGCCACCGAGTAGATGTCATCGCACACACATTAAAGGGATTACTATAAGGAAGATAATCCTCCTATTAGCGTAAAACTAAGTGTGAATTCAATATATGTCATAAGGACGATCCACAATATGAATAAAAACATCATAGATATAAAACATGGTTCATGGGGATCGTCATAAGGAATAAGGGCATAAAAGATTCATTTTTTGTTCATCTTTATTCCTTGTCATCTTTCACTTGGAAAAGCTATTGTTCCATTTCATTTCAAAGGGACAGTCATTCCATTATCTTTATCCATTCTTTTCATCTTTTCATTTAGTTGGAAGAGCTCTTCACTTTTATAGAATACCATATAAACACACAAATGTATAACTACATAAATCAGTGGACCAACGAGGATCGGTGCCACAACAATGTCCCATAAGAAGGAAGAAGACCTCACATTAACATCCTCAAAGAAGGTGAAGTACTTCATACAAGACTAATAATCTCCACAAGGGAGTACCTCACACAAGTTTAATTGTAATGATTTGAAAAAAATGGAATTTAAAATTTTCTAAGGGAATGTGGTCTTTTTGAAAAACAAGGGAGCAAAAAAATGGGACATGCTGGAACAAAAAAGGAGGAGAGAGAAGGTTACCATCTTCTCTCCCTCCATTCACCCTTGCGCACGTGATCGAGAGACACGAGCCCCAACCACCGCCACTTCCGAGGGCCCTCCGCCATCTAACTTCCATTTTTTGCATGTGAGGTACCGTTGGAAAGAGCTCGACGAGACGAACATTTTGGCATTAGTTAGGCAAAAATCGGTCCACTATGAACAACACACTGAGTGCCGAACGTGAGAAAGGGGGTAAGTTCTCCGGCGACCCGTTCTAGCTCCGATTCACGACGATTTCTGTTAGTGAGTTGTGTATCGTCCTCAGATCGATTAGGTTTAGTTTGAAGGGTTTTAATCATGTTTCCATTTCCAATTGTGAGGTGGTCGAGAGAGCTTTTCGACGACCATTTCGTGCAGTTTTGTCGCCTTAGACAGTGCATGCCACTACCGCTCCGGTTGTTGGTTTGGATCTTAGACATTTCTCCAACGAGGATTCTGGCGACCTTGCTAACGCTTGCATCTTGGGTAGGTTGAGGCTGTTGTTATTAATCAGAAACATTATTATTATATATTGATTAATTAGAGAATCCAATTTGCAATGATATGTTTAACAATCGATCGATTCTTTTTTGGAAAGTCATTGTTCCACCTTGTCAAAATGACTAATCATCAACGATGTTCGTACCTAAGTTATTACTGGTAAGGCACTAGTAATGTTGGATTTATTGAGCTAAATTGGTGAGGTGATTGAGACTAATTGGATCCTTATGTTGGTATAGACTTTCAAATCATTGTTTAATTGCTATAGTTCATTGTTGGACCTTTTGAGGGCAACAATGTTTCATCTTTTGTGATTTGTCATAGCTTCTCATAGACTTCTATGATTATTATGATAGAACTGAATGAAATTGACCAAGTGATGCATGAGAAGGATTATTGTAATAACAACATTGTTATTTTTATAATTGGATCTATTGTGTGCAATAAAGTTTGATTAATACTAAGTCTAGTGTATTAGTCATTAATTGTTGAGGTAATTTAATTGATTTTATGCATGCTGCTAATTATAACTAAGTATTTAGTGTAATCGTAACTTTCCTTCCATATATTATCAAGTAAAGTTAAATACTTAGCTAAGCTGATTTGGAAGTTTATTTTGGTGTTAATGGTTCTATATTAATAAGATAACTTGGTTATTAAACAAAAACGGTAAGATGACTATTCTAATAATATTATGGTAATATGCCTTTAGGGGGTGATGATTAATATCTAAGTCAATGAAATGCACATAATAGGTTGATTGCACACTTGATTGAATTCAGATGAGGAGGTAATTTGGGACTTGAGAAATCTAAGATGAGGGAACTTATTTCAAATGATATAAATTGCTTAAGTCTTCGGAGTGATGACATTTTTCCACCTGATGTGGGACGGATTTTCGTGATAGCGTTTTCATGCATAATCATACTTGTCTGTATGCTCCATATGTGTGCCAGCATATGACGTGTGATGTTTTGTTATGAATTTGAAATATACACTAGTGACATTAAATGTTTTACTTGCGCGTTGGGTTTTCTTATTGAAATGTTGAAGGATATTTTATTTGCAAGTTGAAACATAAATATCAAATGTGAATATGCCTTTATGCATTATGTACACTTCATGTAAAAACCTGCATAAGGCAGAGTATTTTCACATCGGAAGATTGATCAACTCCGAGTAGATCGATTGGGTCCAGTTTGCTTTATATCGTTATAGTGACACAAGGAGCATGTTCAACATCCTGTGTCGATATAGTGACATGTAGGATTGAATTAGAACAATCATCCTGTGGCGAATAGTGACACGAGGGATGGAGTGGAGAAAAAAAAGAAACAAGCTCTGTGTCGATATAGTGACACGAGGAGCGGTTCAACATCCTATGGCGATATAGTGACACGATGAATGAAATTAGAACAATCACCCTATGACGATATAGTGATACGAGAGGTGGGTGAAGAAGCACTCGATTGATGAGTGGTATGAATATCCATTTTTTATGATGATTCCCCAACTTATATTATATATATGATTTCATCATGCATATGCACTTATCACAATCATTTGTGTGGATTTTTTTTTATGTAATTGTGTTTTCTTACAATGATTATTGAAAGATTATAAATTATTCTCGAGAATAAAAAGATGTTGGTTTTACGTGGAATGTTTTAAAATGCTTGAGGTAGTCTTTTAACTCACTGAGCTTAATCCATGCTCGCCCATTTTTCTTTTAATTTTTACAGGAAAGGAATACATATACTGCATGTTTGATTAAAAAGGAGTATTAATTCAAAAAGGGATAGTGTGTGAGATCTCATGAGGAGCGTATCTCAATGTTCTTCTTTTGATGCTTATCATTTTTTTAAACTAAATAATTTTTGGATTGTGGCCCATGATTTATTGTTGATGTAAGTTGATTGATGAGAATTGAGGTTCCATAATTTATGGATGAGATGATATGGGTTAGACCATATTATGGAGTTGGATAAGGGCTTCCTGTACACCGTGTAGCCTCCAACTCCTGTGAGAATCGTGAGCACTAGTGCGGTAGTCAGTTTCTTCTTTAGTTACATGAAGTTTTCTTTACATTTCTAGTTTGAGTTGAACTTCTCTCCTTTCCTGGTCAGCTTGGTCATTGGAGAAGCAATCTTGGAGAAATTCTAGATAAACCTTTTGTAGTAGTCGGCCAATTCAAGAAAATTGATCTCAATTACCATCTTTGACCTGTCCTAATTGACAATTGCTTCAACGTTTGCTGGATCCATAAAAATGCCTTCCTTTGAAACAATATGACCCAGAAACATAACTTACTCCAACTAAAACTCACAATTGGGGAACTTTGCATATAGTTGATGTTGTCGCAAAGTATCTAGAACAATTTATAAGTGCTTTTGGTGTTCTTTATGACTTGATGAATAAATCAAGATGTCATCCACAAGTACAATCACAAACTTAAACATTTGTCAGTCCAAAGCCATACCTTGACCTGAAGGCTGTCTTTGCTATGTCTTTATCAATCATCCTGAGAATGGTATCCGTTTCTTAAGTCAATTTTTAGAAAGACTAATGCAAAAGATAACTGATCAAAAAGATCATCTATCCTAGATAATGAGTACTTATTTTTTATGGTCACTTTGTTGAGCATCCTGTACTCAATACATAATCTTAGTAATCAATCATTCTTCTTCACAAATAGGACAGGTGCCTCATGGGGCAAGGTTGTCAGGATCGCTTTCCGAGGTAGGATCGTAAGGGGCTTCGAGGATCGAGGATTGTAGGATCGGATCAATGATCGTAAGATCTTACCCCATGAACAAAAAAATATTTTTAAATATAAAATAATAAAGTAGTATATTTATTCATAAATATTATGTTATATATAAATTATTAAACATTGACCATTAACACTTTATTCATATTTTCAAGTCTAATAGTTTTTTATATCATCTGAAAGACAATATCATCAATTCTTAAAAAAATGACTAAAGTAATAATATATAATATTTGATCTCAATGAATTATAATATTTATTAAAGTGCAATATAATTCTTAGTATACGTGCAATAATAAAAAAATAATTTTGATGTAAGATAATATAGTATTAAATTCATAACATAACAATTAAATTATTAGAAGATACTAAAATTCATGAAATAGTTACACAATATATATACACACAAATATAATAGTTAAATCTAATTTCCTCAATGACCTTTATGCTTACTTTTAGTTTTTTATTCGAGTAAATAAATTTGTACCAATAACATTAGGATCGTTAGGATCGTAAGATCCTACCGATTAAGACCTAGCTATAGATCACCCTACATTTAAGATCCTTCGAGTAGAATCAGGATCATTTTCTGTCCGGAGGATCGTAAGATTGTAAGATCTTACTATCCAGATCGATATCTTAACAACCATGCCATGGGGACACACTCGACCTAATAAAGTCTTTGTCCAGTAACACTTGAAGTTGGGTCTTTATTCATCTCACCTAGTGCCATCTTGTACAAAGTTTTGGAGATTGGAACCACCCCTAGCATCTAGGGGTGTTCACCGGGTCGGGTTGACCCGTGAACCCGATGACCCGACCCGATCCGAATCGATTTAGGTCAGGTCGGATCAGTGGTCGAGTCGGACCCGACCCGACCCGAACTCAACCCGATGGGTCGGATACGAGTTGGAAAAGTCCAACCAGAGTTGACCCGACCCAACACGATTGACCTGACTTTTTTATTTTATTTTATTTCTTTTTAATTACACTTAATTATTATATTTGACTTAAAAATTATAATAAACTAAAATAAAATATTTTAATTGCAAAAATAATATTAAATAGTTAGGAAACTTATTTTATGCTTTAAAATAATATTAAATAATATTTTTTATATTAAATAAAATATAAAAAATAGTAAGAAAAAACTAAAAAAAGAAAATTGAGTGGTCGGGTAACCCGACCACCCGACCCAAACCGGGTCAGGTTGAGTCAAATCTGGCCCACCTAGCCCCCTTGACCCAACCAAATTTGGTCGGGTCGGGTCAGATTTGTTCACGAGTCGGATCCAACCCGACCCGTGAACACCTCTACTAGCATCAGCTCAATATGAAAATCAATTTCTTTTTTCGAAGGTAATTCCAAGAGCTCATTGGGAAACACATATGGAAAGTCCTTTACTATTTCAAATTCTTGCAATGGCTTGGGTTGGAAATCACCCTTGATGACACTTGCCAAGCGGCAACCATTGTTCAACATCTTGGATGAGAGATCATCATCTTATTTTCCTTTGATGGGCTTCCACGAAAGATCATGGAGCTACCATCTTTCTTGTTGATACTAACCTTTTTTTTCTAGGCACATCATATAGACATCATGTACGATAACCAATGCATGCCCAATATGACATCATATTCTACCACAAGTAGCACTATGAGGTCAATAGAGTAATTAGCCCTCTCTATTATCACCAGTTTCTCTGGAAGGTACTGCCTACTTCCTAATGGTGTTGCTATTTCTAACTGCCACTTCGTACTTGTCATCTTAACAGCCAATGAACTTTCTATCATCTTTGTGAAAATTGAATTTTACATAGTTTCCTTAGTCATTTCATAGTCTTTGGATTATGAAAACTTGTTCAATTGTCATGAATAATCATTTGTACAATTTTGGACAATTTCTTATCACATGTCCATCATTCTTAAAATTTATAATGAGATTCACACATCTCACGTTACATATTGCCCTCAATCAATTTGACAATAAATTTGAATGCAATCATTAGCATTCTTATTGGAAGACCTTTTGCTTCTATCCTTCACATAACATTAATCAACCAACATTAAATGGTTAATATAAATATTTATACATATGGCACAAAATATACATACTGTTTATCTTTGGATGGCTGCTCATGACAATTATATATGGACTTAGACACTAAACAATTCTATGACATATTTAGCATAGGTCCTAAGCATGCTCTGATATCAACTATAGCATCCCGAATATCTACCCTAAAAGCTAGAGGATAATTGGGAGAATTCAATAGTGATAGACATAAATGCAGTGAAAAATTATTAATCATGAAGATAAAATAAAATTTGTCCTTTCAGCGGAAGTCTTAAATTAAAACTTTTGAAGCTAATGTCATAGATATAAAGTAGAAATTCATTATTCGGAAAACATCTCTAAACAAACCCTAGAATCTCATGATTATTTATTCTTATGCCATGTGCAACTTTGCCGTCATGAGATGAGTTGTCATTCATCCAAGCTTATCAGTTACCTGCATGGATCTTTCCCAGTTAAAGTATGTAAATATCATGTTATGCATTGCACCCTAAACAGGATACTACATGACATATGTAAGTAGTTCATGTACATGGAATAAACATACATGAATGTCATATCATAATCATATAATCTACATGTCAGACAATCGTTATTCATCAATATCAGTAATGTAAGTTGACATGTAAACATTATCATCAGTTAATCAGTCAGTAGTACAATAGGCATACCAAGTGACTACCACTTGTCATTACTTTGCCTCAGTAATGTCCTTTGGGTTGCTTTATAATCCGTTAGACCACACTTTTGTAATCATCAACCTTTACAGTCAATCAGTTGAATAACGATATTTGATCTGATTAGTAATTGAAGAATCAAATTATTGCCCTCATAGTAGGATAGCTAGGCCTTGAAGCCAAGGCTCCCATCATCCGAAGGCGATTAGGAATTGACATACCATTTTTGGTAAGATATCCCTTCAGGAAATGCTAACTCCAAGGTACATGGCAGAGTAATTTCTAGAAAAAAATTCTAACATACATGGAGAAGGGCACAATATTTTCTATCATTTAGTTGAGGGGCCAAGTAACAATATTCTTCAATTGAGTTCATTATTTGCACAATCATCAAACAAATTACGTCTCTTAGTCTTCAGATTTTAACCTAATTGCGACTATCCATGCATTTCATATAACTAGGTGGCATATACATCTATCAAGCATCAATACATAGTATAAATACTTTGAAAATAAGTTTAAATACATCATATAACCTTCTTTCGGTCGGTCACGACCATGATGAGGTGGTCATGTGACCGTGGCTCTGAAATAGCCTTTCTGCTTCAAGTGTTTGTCACAACTGTCACAATAGTATTACGATAGTGTCATGATTGTGCCATTAGGCAAATGACTGTGAGCGAGTCCAAGTTTGGACTTGTGCCTGTGTCATGATCGTGATAGAAGTTGTCACGGGCATAAGCGAGGCAATGTCGCTCTGGTGACTTCCACATCATTCTCACGGGCATGACAGGTGTTGTCACGGCCATGACGCAGTCCGCAGTTTGTCCTTCCAGCTAGATTTTTCACAGATTTTCATAAAACTTTTGGGGTAAATCATATTTAACATTCACTACGATTCAAGCATGATTTATAGGCAATAAGACATCATAAAATAGATCAGAAATATAAGAAATAATTCATCGATTGAGATTTAGGGTTCTCCCTCCAATCATATAAGAACATATTAAACACGAACCTTAACATGTGGATCTAAGCATGAATCATACAATGTTTCTGATCTCATAAATCATACAAAGACCCCCAATCAAATCCCTCGTAGGGACAGGGTGCCCTATTACTCTCAATCCAATCATTAAAATCATTGAGAGGAGAGAGGGATTTTGATCCCCTTTATATACCTTGACCTAAATCTCAAAGCACACTTTTTTAGATGATTCTTAGTTGATCCTTGGAAGCTCCATGCCCTAATTATTTCTCCTTCGTCTTTCTGTAGTCCCACAACATCAACACCTGCCTGGCATCCTCTTAGCCTCCTGGTAGAGCCAAAACAAAAGGAAGAAAACTCACAATAATGGAGCAATAAAATGAGGAAATGAAGAGAGAAACAAAGAAGGGAAATGGAGTTTTAAAAGCCATAATGGTGGGGGTTTCATCCTCAAAATATAGGAGATCATGGGTGGAGGATGACCACACAAAATTTCCACTCAAATTATGATGAAGAATATCAAAACAAATATTCTTTCATTTTCTGCCCATCGCACTTTCGGATGCTCGCTATGTGAAGCAATAGACCGATGGTGCATCGATAGTTTCCATGATTTGTTGCGATTCTGATGCTCGTATTGTGGATGGAGTATCCGGTGATTGACGTGATGAAAATCTAAAGTTTATTTTCTTTACAAAAATTATGGTGTCTTATTGTTCCCTTTTAATTAATTAATATCATAATCATCCAACAAAAAAAGTTTCAATGAATAATTCAGTTATAACACGGATCATTCCAGACTTTCAATTTATTGATGTCGATCTCATCTATAAATGGGGATATATTTAAAACAAAGGGAAGTGATTTAGAAAAAAATGATCTAAAGAAAAAGGAGAAGTGACTTAAACAAATTTTGTTTGTCATTGCCTCGCAATAATCAATGTCAACACGATGGGATGATAAGACACTAAATTTTAATTATATAATTATGATACAATATTAATATATTTTCATTTATGAATAATATATACTATATGTGAATGGAGCATTTTTTATTAATGTGTCATAACCGTTGAGTAAAATTTAAATGATCAAAATCGTGCGTGTATCCTATGTGTATAAGTCATTTTTATTTCAAATAAAGTTAGTTTTGAGAAATATTTACCTCGTTATTGGGATATATGGAGGTGTAAACCATAAAAGGATTTACATGTGTAGATTAATGGTTAGATTAATATTTAATGGTAGATGTTCATTAAAGTTATTTGACGATGTCATCATGACATTAAACAACTAAAGTTATCTTAACTTTACATATTAAGATCCACCATTAGATTTCAATTCAAGGGTTGGACTACACATGTACATCCTTTATGAGTTTACACATGCATTTTTCTCTTTCTTCTCTTTCCATAGAGTAGTGCGTACATTATACAACAATTAGAATTTATAGGTATACTAATTTCTATAACAAAGAATTGTTCAATATAATATACATATATATTATATGTATTTAATGTATATCCTACCATCTAAATGGGTAGGATCACGACCCACCCTCATGGCCGTTGGATTTGCGATCAACAGTGGATTCGAAAAAGACGCGGTTCAAAAGAAAATTAAAAAAAGTTGCCGGTTCAGACGTAGATGTCCGGAAGTAATTTTTTCAGACCATCAATACCTCTCAATGCGAGATGAAGGTCAGACTATGACGACAAGGCCAAATGATGTCCGCGGACAGCAATGTCAGACAACTCGACTGTCGAAGATCTTATGTGAGGAAGAGGGCCATAATGTCGAGCAAAGGATGGTGGTGAGCAAGGTCAAAATACAACGACGAGGTCGTGAGAGGTGAATTGGCAGAAGTGGCAGAAGTGTTGGACATCTCGTGTAACAACCCAAAAAAAGAAAATAGCAAAATCAGAAAGAAACGGCCAGTAGGGAGATAAAATACCTATTAATATGGGATAATAAGTAGGCAAATTAGAAGGGATCATGAAAGTGAGGGGGAGATAAAATCAGATCTGGTTGATGAAGCAACCACAAACTCAAACTCTTCCTCCAACCCAAACAAAAATCAATCGTTGCCTTTGACCCTGAGTTCGTCCCTGCAACAGCCCCGTCTCTATTCAATTGGTAAGGAATGACCGAACGCCCATCTCTTAGTACCCCTGTTCTACGACATCTCCTCACATATTGGGCGATCTGATATGTTATACAAGAGGCAGCGATTTGATCTATTTTGCTGGCAGTCTACAGAGGAGACTGAGACGCCAGGAGGAGGAAGCGGGGCACATTGACGTTAATTCAAGCAGTCCGACAATAGATAATGTGAAATCAAATGGGTGAATTGAAAACACCTTGCATAACTATGGATAGATTTAACCAATGCTCTTCTATGATTTGATCATGATCACGAATGAAAAATTATGAAGATCTGATGAACGAAAGTTATGGATTGATCCATTTCATTTTATATTGTGTAATTGTATGACTGTTTGCTAGTAGGAATTTTATTATTATTGCTCTATTTGATTGCTTTGATGATTGCTACAATGTAGTGGTTAATCTATGATGATTGCTTTATAATTTGTGTACGCTTTTTGTGATTGAAATCGACAGGGAGGACAGTCGTCACGACCGTGCCATCCTTCTAGCACGCCCGTGCCATCGCTTGGCCGAACAAGGATCGATCGATCGACCCATTAATTCGGTCGACTGTCCTCCCTGTCGTCACGGCCTTGCCACACTTCTGGCACGCCCATACCATAACCAAAAACTGACCCCATGAACCCGAATAAACTAGTCGACTGATCCACAATCGGTCGATTGCCCTCTCGGCTAGGCATGTTATTGATATTTATTGACTTTTTTATTCATGACCAATGATGAATCCATGCTTAGCTTCCTTATCGAGATAAAGTATTTGCCATCGTTCTTGTTAAGATTTCTGCATGAGAGAAATTATGCACCGCGAGAAAACTCGAGAAATTTAAGGTGGCGCAGAATTTTATTAGATGGAAGAAACAAAAGAGGATTACAAGATCAGATTGCTTTCTCTTTGCACCCTTAGGGTGTTTATATAGGCACTCCTTTTAACAGATGATAAGAACTACAAACCAATTGGAACTTTATATTAATCCCAAAAATATGACACCTATCTTGTGATAAGAAAACAAATCAATTCCTTAACAATCTCATGATAAGGAAATATACATAATATGTCAGACATGTTTTCTTTTATTTCAGAGTTTGAGTCCAAATGTGTTTCCAGCTGGAGAATGATTCAAGGCATTATTAACAATTCTAATTTATGGTATTTGGAGTTATGCATTGTATATTTTATGGATCCCCACTAGGCTGTAAAGCTTACGGAAAGACCTCCTCCGTGTGTTTGATTTCCATAGGGCCATGTCAGTGATGGTGTTGAGTTGGTGTGCTGCGACAGAGCTCAGACGACGTTAGAAACACATAAACCAAAGGACCTTTTTATTAATTTATTTCCTTTCCGCATTTATGAACCTCGATGTAATCCTTAGGTTACGTTTATTTTGAAATCATGTAATAACTTTTCGACTTCCGCTACTTATGACATTTCCACCCTTCCCTTTATTCTAATGTTGACATGTCATTATTTTTTATCGAGTTATGGTCAATATCAAAGCATTCATAGCGTCTTCAGGTTAATCTTCACAACGTGATGTGACTCAGTTTGGGGACGTTACATCTCTATAAGAAGAGGGCCATTGCGATGCCGACGTGATATCGCTTGAGGGTTGTTGCAATGTCGTGTGGAAAAAAGGTGCGATGGCGATTGAGATCAAAGGAGAGCAATATCTATCGTGTGGGAAAAGAGGAGTGGTGGTGTCCGAGATCAGAAGCAGACTTCATGCATTACACTAGGGTCGATCTCCTCTTAAAGTCTTTTTCCTCTTCTCATTAACATCCCTCGAAAGTCGATTGGACACCTCGAGGTCGTCGGATCCTTCGAATCAAGGCGGCGACGACTATGACGATGATGGTGATGGAAACTGCAACAATTTTTTTCAGTGTGGGGGGAATAATGAATGCTCTGCATGAAGCTCATAATCTTGTCGGCACCGTCATGGTCATCATCTCCATCAAAAAGCTCCCCAAAGAGCGAGAGGGCAATGGATCCAAGCGCCGACGTGGTAACCTCGTCTCCGCTGGCAGCGAGACTGTGGTACCCGAGGAGTATAAGATGCAGGGCAATGATCCATCTCAATTGTCAGATTTTTTTTCCATTATTCCATTTGTACCATGTCTTTTTAGGAATTAGCTGTCGATCACAAATCCAAAGGCCGCGAGGGATCTACCCGTTGAGATGTGTAGGATATACATTAAATCCTTGATATTTGTGTGTATTCTTAATAAGTTCAAATCATATGGCTCGATGTCCCTATCTTATGTTCAATTTTGGGATAAAATTATTTATTTATTTGCTTACGTCAAAACATTGAATTAAACAAAGTTATAGCACCATGACAAAGGACAATCACATACTCAAGTAGTTTGGATTGTCTTCTCAACTGATCCCACGAAATGAAGTTATTGTTAGTTGATTAAGCGCCGAATTAATTAAACAGATGAGATGATTAATTTGATGCAACGTAAGTAATGTTGTCATATCACACTAACCCTCGTCATTAATAATTATATATATTCTCAAATGAAAGCCCTCTACTTATCACACTAGCTCTAATAATATGGAGTATGCCCAATATCAGCAGCTAATAGAATGATCAAATAATTACTATTTGAATTTTATAGATAAGTTGAAGTGTATGAATGTTGTGTATGACTTGATTAATCCAAGATACTATTTGCCATATTTGTATTTACACTATATATACACATCATTTCATTTTTTTTTGGATCTCCGTGAGTCCGTGATAGTACTATATTCATAATCTAATAATTAATTAATTTGGCGTTTATTTTCACAAGTTTAAGTAATTACTTTTTAAAAATAATTCATAATGACCTATGACTAAATTTCACACAAGCCTGAACTATAAAACTAATCAAAGATAACCTTGGTTTTATCTGATATATGCTCTCTTTTAATTACGTCATAAAATAATGAAATGCGTAATGATAGCATCCCATAAATGGAAAACAAAACAAAAATGAGCAGAAAACTTGTTTATCCGATCAGAAAAAATTGTCAAACATGATCGATTTATATTCCAGAATTAATTCAACTTTTTTTTTAGGTTTTCCCTTTTAATTATTATCTCAGAAATTTGAGAAAGCCGCCGATTAATGCGAGGCTCATATAATATATATTTTGGTAATCTTTTTAGGCACATGTGTCGATCCCTCTTTAATTAATTAAAATGCAAAGACGGAAATTAAAAATGTAAATATAAAAAGATTTTTTTCCGTCTAATGGTCCTAGGCACGGAAAATCAAAGCTTTAAATAGTGTGCAGCACATACACTTTTGTAATAGGAGCCTAAGCTTATAAGTTACTTAAAATAATTTATAAGTTATTTCAAAAACAATTCTGTGTGGTAATTGAAAAGAGTGTTGATAAATACTTATTTTATCTATTTATAAGTTAAAAAATTATTTCGTGAGAAAAAATAACTTGATTAATTTGATTAATGAATGTATTATTTTATCATCAGAATATACATAATTATTTTTCACATATTTTCTCTATTATAATATTAAGAATTTTTTTATCATTTACTAAGATAATAATTTATAGTTTTTTTATTATGAAACATATAACTTTTTATTTTTAAAAATAACTTCAACTATTAAACTACTTATCAACTATTTATATCAACTAAGCCAAAAGAGTCCTAAATCTAATTAGTACAATTGGAGACTGTACATGTATACTATTTGTTTTTTTTATGCATTCTTATGCAGGTCACCCGCTAGCTTATTCAAATGTTATAGTTTTGGGTAGGTCACCTGGTAGCGAATTCAATTTAGACGAGATAAGGTCAGAAATTGAATTTTTAAGAATAATATTGATTATAAAAGGTTATCTAATTTGTGACGCTTTCATCTGAACGGAATAAATCAAAATTTAATAGAATAGGAATAATGTTTTTCTAAAAGATTATAATGATGTAGCAGATTAAAGAATATAATTCACGACTCTAGTTGTATATGGTTAGAGCCATGTTCTATTTTCAATACCTCTCTTATGTAAATAATGTTCTCATATTGAATTATGTAATATCGTCGTTTTTCAATATGAAAAAAAAGTTCAATGATGTTGTATTTGGAGTTGGACTATTTATAAGTGCTTTCCAAAATAGGGTAATTATAAATCCATAAAACAACTTTCTTCTTCTTGCGATGGATTATTTTTATCACGATTTGTGATATTAATTATTATTTGGTGGTATTAAAAGATTATCCATCACTAATTTGGTGATAAAAATTTAGCATATGTGATGAGATTTTTAATAGCATGTTACCTGATAAGTTTAAACAATGACCATAAATTTATAAATTGGTAATATTGGCCAATGACAACACATTTCCAGCTAGAAAGACATCTTATAAAGCCATCTACTAATCTGATAAGGCTATATTTGTATTTGTCCAGCACTCGACCAAATTAAGTTACTGCCTCTTAAGGTGTAGACCTCACGTACGTTCAACTAACTAGAGGTCATGAGCAGAAATAGGTATAATAATAATAATAATAATAATAATAATAATAATAATAATAATAATAATAATAATAATAATAATAATAATAATAATCTAAAAACTTGTGATGAAAATTTCATCATATGTATTATATAATCTAAAATTGTCATAAACGCTGAATTGTAATGAATATGTGACATAAATGACAATGTACGCATTAGCTATATATTATTTCTAAAAGTGTCCTCCATTCAACCTGCACATACCGTTTTAATACTAAATAAATGATTGATCAAACATTTTATTGATCATTATGCGATAACTCAGCAGCATCGTGAAGTTGAAGCAACCAAATTCCAGCACACACAGATGTGATATATGCATCCATGCGTTATTTTGATGGTTGAAGAAATTAAGTACCCTCTTTTGGTGTGTGATTAATAATGCTTATAAGTTATAATATGTACAACTTAACTAAATGATTATTATTATTATTATTATTATTATTATTATTATTATTATTATTATTATTATTATTATTATTATTATTATTATTATTATTATTATTATTATATCATGTAGGACGAACCTACGTATGACCTTTGTTCGTTCTAAGAATTTATTGTTTTTGTAGACCAACATTAATTTAAAAATCGTGGAGCCCTCGAAAAGATTGTCAAATTGTCCACTAACAAATTAAGAAGATCAAATCATCTCACCAAAAGGAAAAGACATGGAGGCAGGAAGATGCACTAAATGAATATTCTATTTAATTGTGAAAAGATCGGAAGCATCTGCATGCATGCATGCATCCCTACTTTGTCTTTTTGGCGAATCAGGTTTCATCTGATCAGATTTTTATCAGTGGAGGCGCATGTAGTAAGCAAGCTAGGCACCCAATAACAAATTTAATTACATATTAAGTCGCACGTAAAACGTTAACCTAATTAAAATGTTATCATGTCATGGCCGGACGCATGCACGAGGTCACCTTAATTTTGCTTGACGCATGATGTCTGCATCCATGTACTTTAATTAGCTGAGTTACTACATAACTTGATTATCATTTATATATAATACTATTGTTAGGATTTGTACACATATTTAATGTGGTGAAGCATATGGCAGTCGTCTGTAATAAGTAAATGGATCACTATATCTATTATTCAAACTCGAGATACCATCGATATTTCTTACGGCCAATATGTCACCTATTCATTTTTTTAGTTACATGGTACTAGTAGTCAATTTACATCCCTTTATGGGAGTCATTAGATAACTATCTAATAAATATTGATCAAATACATTTCGTGTATTTGCTACCGGTTGAAGTTTTTATTTTTCGATCGAACTCGTCGGTGTCCAGAGCTATCAGCACTCGACTATTTTGATGTTCGTATAGAAGCGCCATGAATAAATTCTAAATAAAATGATAACTTTGAAAATTAAACTTTTGACTACTAACATCTAATAATTTCATGATATAATCAAGTTATCCGATTGTGCTAATCATTTGAGTTTTGAAATAGGTACATTTGTTCATAGACAGTTACATAAAAAACGTTGTTGTCTATATGTGTCTCAATCAATGTGTAGATAATCGATATGAATAGCTAAGGTGGTAGTAGTAGGGGAGATTGAATGAATGGAGTGGAAAGAAATGAAAAGGGAAAGGGCTACGAGGACATTCCGGGGAATATCCGATTCCCATGTTGGGTTAATGCGGTTGAGTTGGATTGGCGGAATAATTGGGATCCCCTACACCACATATTTTTTAATTATAAAAGGCTTCTCTTTTCGTCTTGGCACTTTACCCGCTTTTTTGCACGACGGCCCTGCGCCACGTTCGCATCTCGGCGTCTTATGCCCGACCCCAACCTCTCCCTTTGGAATCCCCCCATCCAAGTCCAACTCTCTCTCTCTCTCTCTCTCTCTCTCTCTCTCCTGCGTGTGTTGTTCCTACAAATTTTTTCTTTTTTGCGCAGCTTTACTATGTCAAAGAAAGTACAACTACAGAAAAGTTCGAATACAATCACTAACTTATTGAGACGAGGTTACTATACACCAATGATAAATGGCGAGTTGAAAAAAAAAAAAAATATTGGTATAAGATAACATAAAATAACACTTGCCTTGCAAACGTTGGAATCAAATTCTCAATGCTTCATGTATGGAATAAATAAATAAATAACAAATATATTATTTTTGCAGCTATTTGCACGGTGACGAATAACCTGGCCGGTCGTTGCACCATGCCACACGACGTGTCGACGAATGTGTTGTCTCCGATTGTGTTTCCTATTTTCTGCTTAAATACATCTTTTAGTCCCCCTGACTGATTGGTTTTTAAAAGAGGAGATACGTATAGGTGATTAATTAATTGATGCTAGCTGTGTGCAAAGTATTTTACTTGAGCAAAATATTTTGTAGTAAAATGTATATTTTTTTAATTGTTAGTTGACCACTTAAGAAGTCTTTCTTATTAAAAAAATACTATATATTATTTACTCGAAAAAGAACTTGTCGACATACGAAAATGGTAGGCGAATAACATCTTTGCACACGCCGTCGGTGTTCGCGTTGTCCATAAAAAGGAAATAAGGAAGAGATAGGTGAACGGGTTTAGCAATTAATCTTCACGATTAAAAAGTAATTATATGTCAACTCAGTTGACTCAAGTTTATGAAAATGAACAAATTATTGTCATTCAAAGTCTCATGTTCAAAATTAAATCATATAAATGTAAAATATCTGCATAAAAATCTCAAAAAGGAATTATATATACATTATACTAATAAATAAATAAATATATATATAGGGTAACTTACACGATTAGTCACAAACTTTAAGTCGATTTCAAATCGGTCCCCCAACTTTCATTTGTAGTTAGAACGTCCTTTATCTTTAATTTTCTTGCACGATTAGTTTCTTTGACCGATGATAGTGAGTTTTTCGGTTGCCTTCCGTACGTGGCCGTCACGTGAATCGTTTCTCTTTAATCCATGCCATTCAAGTAATTTACGTCATTTAACGCTATTACAAACAACAACAAAGCCTTATCCCACTAGGTGGGGTCAGCTACATGGATCATACGACGTCATTCCGCTCTATTAGTAACATTCGTTGATCCATGTTCATGAGACTCGACAGGGTTTTACGCTGGCTGTCGGGGCCTAACACAACCCTCCTCCTTTATCCGAGCTTGGGACCGGCTATAAAATATAGACGGAGTTATCATTTAACGCTATTAAACCGTATAAATTACAGGATCGTCCCTCAACTTTGAGTCGATTTCTAAATGGTCTTCCAATTTTAATTTGTAACTAGAACGTCCACCAACTTTAATTTTATTCGTTCTAGTTACATATTGAAGTTGTGGGACCATCGACTCAATGTTGATGGACGATCCATATAATTTACTCAGTTTAGTAGCATTAAATGACGTGGATGACTTGAATTACATGAATAAAAAAGAAACGATTCACGTGGCGGTCACGTACGCAAGGCAATCGAAAAATCCATTATCACCGATCAAGAGAATTAATCGTGCAAGAAAATTAAAGATGATGATGTTTTAGTTACAAATTAACTTAAAGTTAATAAATTAATCGTATAATTTACCCTGCAATCATGGAAACGTAGTGAAGTATCTACTGAATATATATATATATATATATATATATATATATATATATAACAATTGAAAAGAAGATTGCATATAGCTAGTAAATGTAATTAATGGGGTGGGTGTCGTATAAAGTTGTACGTGGGCGGGCGTGTGGATTAAAATTCCATGCAGGAACCGCGTCAGCTCTGAGGCCCCCTGTCGCTGTCGTGGCCGTGCTGCAATCGCAATCTGCTGCTGCCTGCTTGTGTAAATGTCTAATGCCGCTGCAAGTAGAGACAACAACTGTAACTCATCGGCCATTGGCCATGCAGGAAGGACGCATCATCATCCTTGTCCCTATTGCTGCCTCTTTATTCTGCTGACATGTAAATTTCGTGTCAAACAAGAGAGCACGTAAACGCATGCAGTCCCACGAAATATTTGAAACGTATATATATATACAAAAAATTAATACACGCATGCATACTTACTTATATTTGTATTGGCCCAATCTAAATTTTGCGAGCCCAGGACCAACCTTCGGCCCATTTTGGATTCTTTTTTCTCTTTGAAATTTACAGCTAGCTATGGTTGTTCACTTTTTATAACACATCAAAAATTTCATAAAATTTAAAATTTTTATATTAGTTGACGTCAAAGTTTCGAACATCCGAACCACAGAATGGACACCCATTATCGTGACAAAATGGCAGCCTAGCCGATGCTCTACCGGACATCTGAAATTCTTTCGAGAGTGCAACTGACAGAAAAACACAGGGAATCCATTTTTTTATTCTCCTTCATTGCACCACCATAAATTGATAACTCCTATGACCACGATCATTGGAGTCCAAAAGATCATGAAATCCCCAGAGGTTAATGGCCTTAAAAAGCTCCACAAACTATATATTTTTATTTGCTCTTTCATCTTCTCATCTTCCCCATTTCTTTCTACAATTTTTCTTCGTTCTCTTCCCTTGTGGTCTCGGCTGGAGGGCCTCCTATAGGCGCAAATCATGAAGAGGACTAAGGAGGGAGAAGAGGACGCAGCTAGAGCTCGATCCAATGAAAAACAATCAAGGGAATCATAAAAAGGATGTGTGATTTAGGATTTGGGTCATGGGGATTTTTTAAATAGATTATGCATGTTTTAAGGATTGTTTTAGGGCTGAGGTTCATGCTAGAATGGGTAGGAATACTGCTAAATGATTTAGATGAATTTGGGTATGAATGACTTCTTTTGAGGGTCTCTTTCCGAGTGAATTATGTGCCATATCATAGTGATGATAGATATATGATTTATAATATGTTTAGTTTGATTGAATCTTAATTTTCGAATGGATTAAGATTCTATGATGCTGGAGTAAGTAGGTTGGGTATGAATATGATTAGGAACTAGTAGGAATGAGATAACTTATGAATTTATATAGTGATTTTGAATATGATGTTACTAAGAATGTTTCTCTAAATTGTGTATGAAAAATTGGATGACAACTTAAAGATTTTGTAACTACATGCAGCTCTGCAATATGAATTTGGCGGCTACCAGATCGGACGTCGGAACCTAAACAAGATGATAGAATTGGAAATGTTGAGACGTAAAATTGATAATTGCTACCAGATCGGACGATTGATTTCGAATTGGAGGACCGATCTAGGCTATAGATATCGAAAATTATGATCCAATGGTTGATCGAAGACCCATTCCGGCCAATCAAGGATCACTGACTAGTTCCAGCAAATGATTGGTCAAGTTTCGGGCGTTCGAAACTCTCGACTGAAAGTTCATGAAATTCCACCATGCGATTGATTTGGAGGAATTATGTATACCTTTCATTTATGTTCAACATATATTCGTCTCATGTGTTTTCATATTCTAACATATGCTTTATTGTCAAAATGTAATTTTTATGATTTCTCCACATCTCAAATTAGACGAAGGAAGAACTTTAGCAAAACAAATGACCTTGGGGTACTCCGAGTCCACCTCTCGGCCTCATTGCCAGATTCTCCTTAGACACAACCAGCCGATGTCCCACCTCTGGACACGTATGCAGCGGATGGTGAATAGAGTACCCTCTTGAGTCGGTGGATGCCAACATCAAAATATATGGTCGAAGTTATGAAAGCAGGAAATCCTTTCTCGAAAATTAGATTACTTGGCATATCCTAGCACCGGTCCGACCTCCAGCTCGCATGCCTTAGCTAGGGACTAGGAACACCCTCTCGGGCAAGAATCATCTTCGCTGAAGGTTGTCCGAACTGAAATCACAGGTTTCAACAAAACTAGGAAACGAAGAGTAAAATGTTGTCTCGCATTGTGCCTTTTGAAATGAACTCATCTTAACCTCCTAGCCTTGAAGCTTGATCTCAGGAAGATATCACCCTGTCGGGTCAAGGCATAATGGATGAAACAATTAGTAAAAGGATTTGGCAATCCACAATATCATAAATCTGAATTCATCAATGGAATAGTGAATACAAAATATAAGGTAATTGATTGATGTTGCTTAAACATAAACTTAGAAAATATAATGTTAAAAAACATAAACATCTATCATAGATTCCCCAAACATGATTTAGTTACACATTAGAAACCAAAAAAAAGAGGAAAAGAAGAAACGAAAAAAGAAAGGAGAAGAAGAAGAGAGGCTCATAGCCTCCTCTTCCAGCTTCCGTAGCAGAAATGGAATACCTTTCGGGTTGGGATCCTTGGGAACCTCTTTCATGGGCAGCCTCATTGTCTTTTCATAGCCTTAATGTTTGGTGCCATATTTTCTTGTTTTTCTCACTTTTCCAGCCAAAGAAATATGCTTGTGGTCCCTCTTTGGCTGCATCCCTCTTAGTTGCCACCTTTATAGCTTTCTCAGCTACTCCTTTATCTTCTTCTTCCCACTTTAAATTTAGCATATGCTTTATCCAAAACCTTCTTTCCTTGACTGCCTTTCTCTTAATTGTATACTCCAGTTCAAACTTGCCACATGTCCATTTGTTCACTAACTCTCTTGTTCTCATATGTCCATAAAGTGTTAGAGGAAGCTTTCTTTTACTAGTGCAAGAGAATCTTCTAGACTGGCATGGAAAGGTGTCTTCCTCAAAGTATTTGTTGTTTTGGACATGTTGCCTTCTTGTTGTGCTGCTTTCTTTCGAATTTGCTTAAGTGTCCAAGTAGGGGTATCCGCTTGTATGCCCAATGTGATGTTGTGTCGGTGATGCCCCATGTATTGTATGTTGGGATTTCTTCATGGAAAATAATCAAAATAAGTAATGCAATTCAGGAATCCATACTAACTTAGCATCCGGTCATGATATAGCCAATTTTATTTTAAAGCTTTCATCTTTCGATGTGTAACAAGTGTATCCAATATATCAAGACATCCTTGTTGCACTTCCGGTTTAATACAAAAGTTTTCTTATAATAAAATGCATGATTCAAAAAATATGCAGTACAATGAATCTTTTTGCGAAGCTAATTATCCCACCTATTATTGATGATTTTTGTGTAAGGCTTGTACAAAGATTTTTTCATCATAAATATTTGCTTAATTGTTTTCTTTGCTCTGTAGATGCCATCATACACATAACTAAGAGAAGGTCTGTCATCTCTATCAACAATTCTTAGCAATCGAACCAAAGGAGCTACAACTTGCACAATAACACCACAATCATTCCAAAATCTACTATCCAAGATAATGTCCATGACAACTCTAGCATGTGCATGGATGTATTATATGATAATGTTCACTATATTAATTATTTGACTTCAATGTGCATGAATCTACATTCTCATTATTTACAAAACTATTTTATCATATCTTGACATGACCTATGATTTAGACTTAAAATCTTCATGTTAGGAAAATCAAGCTTTGACTTCTTATTCATAATATTATAGTGTTATTGGTTCTTTGACAAAAAAGGAAACATATAAAGAACTAAAGAAAGATAGAAAGAGGACACAAATTAGTTATAATGATAGAGGAACCTTGTTCAAAAGTTCGAAATATCATTTCCTCTATTCACTTGTTACCCTTATTGTCAAATCTCATTCAATTTAAAATTGATATATCATTGTTGTCTCAAAGTTTTATGAAATGTTTTGATTCATTATACAATTTTTTGACACGTATTATTCATTTGATTTTATATTTTTCTATTATAAATTAGTGATGACCTTAGGGGGAGTTATTTTTGCCTGTCGCATATATTATAAAACAATTTTTATAGATGTGATAAAAGAATAAAAAATATTTTAATATCTCTTATGACACTTTACATATTGTATCTTATATGACAAAAGTGGAAAGAATAAAAAAATTAGGGAGATGACATGATTAAGGGGGAGTTACATATTGTATCCGTTTCTTATATGTTTCATGTGCAAACTACTTTTTGATGAAATAAGATGAGAAATATGATAAGAACATAAGAGAAATTTATATAGGAGAAATATATATAACCCCCGATTTAATACATGAATCTCATAAATATAACTCTATATCAAAAGTGCTTTATGATCACTATAGTTTTTATCCCATTTTGGATGCATTTCACCCATATCGAGCCCCTTAATTACCCAACTTTTGGCCAATTATGTTTGGAATGCATGGATTGTGATAACTAGTTGATCTTCCTCATTTTATACTTAAATCCATGTGCATAGATGTTTTGAATTGCTAAAATTCACAAATATTTCAATTCTATGCCCAGTTATCATTTTTAGAACAAGTTATCACTCCAATATGCCAAGTTATCATTATTTTGAGTGAATTGATTTTCAGTGATTTTCTTGCCCTAAATCCATTACTATCATGAATGAATCATATTTGGATGATCATAATTCAACTTGTGCAAAATTATCAATCCATTTGAACAAGTTATGATTTTCCAATGCCAAGTTATCGTTTAAGGGTAAAACTATCATTTCGATATGCAAAACTATCAAATCTGCACAAAGGCATTAAGCAATCATTATATTATTGTCCTAACTCATTGCTGTTCAAATTTGATCACATTTGGATAACCACAACCAAAGTTATGGCAAGTTATCATTTTTAAGGCGTTAAGTTATCATTTTTGGCACCCAAGTTATCATTCCTAAGAAATCTTATTCACATTTGATTTCTGACCTCATTCACTTGCCATCATAATCCCTTTGATGCTTTCAATGCTTTGAACTACTCATATTTGAACATTTTCCATGATATATACAAAGTTATCATTCCGGGTTTGATAAGTTATCATTTTTAACTTTGATTCTCAATTCTGCACAACACTAAATCCTATTTGATGTTTGAGCTGATCATAGTAGCTGTCTTTATCCTTATTTGTTTATTTCCTATTTGAGGACTTTGATGCTTGGTGTTCTATTTCTTCTAGCAGGGAAAACAAATTGTAAAAAACTGAAAAAAGTAGGGGGGACCACCTAGTTTTGCTGTCCAAAAAGTTGTCTTCTGTAGCTACTTCTAGGACCAGGACATATGGCACAATCACATCACCATGGAACATTCTGATGCTGATCAAAGGGTGCACATGACACATATATAACCTGAAAATTTCTGGAGGAAGGGGAGGGGGGGCTGGCCATTGCAGGGTTTGGAGAACAGGAAGCAAGGGTTTTGGAGCTGAGGGGCAACTGCTAAAATTTCTGTCGACAAGCTTCAATCCAAGATGATTTTCTTCTGTTCTTCACTCTATTTTGTATCAAACTTTATAATTATGAGAAGCTAAATTCCATGTCTCCTAGGATAGGGTAGTAGTCTAAGTTAATTGTGGATGGATTAGACAAATCTGAATTCCTGCATTATTATCAATCCTAATTTCTAATTTTTATATTGATATGAATCTGTTCTTGCCATTGTTAGATCCTATTTGTATATACAACTGAGAAGTTGACATTTGATCTAATCTTTGTTCAGAAATGAATTGAGAACCAATGCCAAGTCTCTGGATTTCATTTTAATTGAAAATTTGATTTCTGTTTTCCTGAATTCTGAACTTCCTGATTTCTGATTTTCAGATCTGTTTGAATCTGTTTGTCATTGGGATACTTGATTAATTGAACAACTGAGAGGTTAATTATTAGTCCCAATCTTGTTCAGAAATAAATTAAGATACTTTGATATTTCCATGATTCAAATCTGAAATTTCCATTGGCTTTCCCTAATTTTGATGTGTTGCTGATTTTTGTTTTTCCTGAATTAAGGGAAATTTGATTGCCATTGTTAAGCCCTACTTTAATCTACCACTGAGTGGTGGTCTTATGGCCTTCCTTGAGATTCAGAGATGAACCAAGGAGCAAAGACAATTCTTGATTTCCCAACCTGTAATTATATGCATATTGTTTCCAATTAATAGGTGTTAGTGTGGATTTCACTTTCAATTGTAGCCGAGAGGCTAACTTAAGATCCTCTTATAGTTTAGAGATAAGTCAAGGAACACTAGCACTATTATTGGATTGGTTTCATTCATGTCTAGTTAATTGAAGTGATTTCATTATTTTGTGACTATACTTAGAAGTTATCATTTCAGATTTTATTTGATTGCCAAAAAATCAGCAAATGAATTGAATTGAATTTAATGATAACCTGATTTTCAGTGGGGACCCTCTTCTAATTCAACTTGGCTAACATTTATGTGATAATATATTGTTTAGTTCTGGACTAATTGAGCTGTGAAAACAGCCATATTAAAGGTTGAATCAGATTTGACTAAAAATTGATAACTTATTCCATTCCATCCATAATTGAGTTAGATGAACCCCAACTCCTAGGAGAACCTTCCTCATTGATAGATAAACTCTTTTAGCCTCTAGATTAGCATTTATAATTCAGTTTAGTTAACTTTTCAGAAATCTAAAAATAGTTATCATTCTGCATTCCTGAAAAAATCTGTTTTCATTTCCATTTAAATTCCTGTTTTTGCCACTTTAAATATAATTAGTCTAAATTATTTTTAGGGAGTCTAGCACTTCAAATCACTATGGATACGACATTTAGGGTTACTACAATTGAGTTGTGCACTGCAGTAGAGAGTGAGTTAGAGAGTTAAATCAAAAATTAAAAAATTTCACTTTTTACTCCAAAATCAGCAAGTTATCACTACACTCCTTAATACCACTATCAAGTTTTTGGCGCCTTTGCCAGGGATTTGAGGTCAATTAGACTAACTTAGATAGTTTAGATTAGTTTTAGAATAGTTTTTAGTCCATTTGTTAGGCCAATTTTCAGTTTTTTGCAAGTTATCATTCCCAATTTTCAATTTTTGTCTAATTTTCTTTCTTTTCTCAATTTGATACTTCTGAATTCATATATGCAGGATTTGGACAATCAAGAGGATCATTATCAATCAGATCCTGAGCCTGAAAGAAGATTTTTTAGAAGAAGGAGATTGCAAAGGTTGGTGATCATTTCATTTGCTCGACTCTTGTTGAATATTCTTCCATTTGCTTCAGTTCTTTAGCATCTAAGAATTTTCTTTCACCTACCTCATTCTAGCATGCAGGTGAATGATAGGGTCTCCCACACAAAGCTGCAAAGAGAGTCATGCCAATGCTGAAATAGTAATTGTTATTATACACAAATTCGATGAGTGGTAGGTGATCATTCCAATTGCCCTGCCAATCAAGGGCTCTCTTAACAAATCTTCAACAGTTTGAATGGTCCTCTCAGTTTGACCATCTAATTTTGGATGGTTGTAAATCTTGGATCCCTATCTAATACAATGAAGGTGAAAATCCCATGAGTCTAAAGATCTTGTGAACATATAGATCCATAAGGCTTTGCATTAACTATTTGAATTTGATGGGTAAGAAGTGTGCAGACTTCGTTAACCGATCAACAATTATCCATATGAATAATGCTCCTTCTGGGTATGGGGTAAGAAGTTATGAAGTCCGTGGGGATATCTTCCCATTTACACTGTGAAATAGCAAGAGACGTGGTCTTTCCATAAGGTTTCTGATGTTCTACTTTTACTTGTTGGCAGACTAGGCACTTTGAAACATATTCTGCAATCTCTCGTTTCATATCATTCTACCAGAAGATTCTTTACACATCCTTGTACATCTTAGTACTGCTCAGATGGATCACAAATTCAGAGTTATGCCATTCATTCATCACTTCTCTTTGAAGAGCTTCATCACTTGGGACCTACATATGATTTCTAACATCTTTGCATATTCAGGATATTGAGCCTGAGCATTAATAATTCTATCCACTAGATTTAATTTACACTGAGCATTAATAACATCAGTACTGCTCCATTCCTCCTAGTCTTGAATTCCGTAAGCTCAACTATTTCATCATCTCATAAACACTTATTTTCATATAAGCTAGTGAGCTTTCCCACTAGCGGCTTAGTGCGTTTGCAACTGAGTTTGTCTTATCAAGGTGGTAATTAACGATGAACTCGTAGTCCTTCAGGAATTTCATCAACTATGTCATCGCATATTAAGGTCTTATTGAGAGAAGACGTACTTGAGGCTATTGTGATCAGTGAACACCTCAAATTGTACTCCATAAAGGTAGTGTCTCCAAATCTTCAATACAAACACTACTGCTGTCAATTCAAGGTCATGAGTTAGGTAATTCACCTCATGCTTCTTTAGCTCAATGTTGTCACGATCGGACTTGACATCGAACCGAAAAAGACTCCATTTCAAGTCGGACCATTTAGTAATAAATTATTATTATTATTTAATATAATCCATCAAATTTAGATATGTTCCAAAAAAAGTAGACATAATGAGTGAAAAGATTGTAATGAAATAACATCATAATATTTTAAATTCCAACTTCATATATCCATAGCTTTAATTTCACATGTCATAATCTCAAAATCAAAATTCGAAGTTCATAAATCATAAGTTCACATATATATAACTTCAAGTTCATAATCACATCACATCACTTAACATCAAAATCAAAATTCATAATTCACAATCACATGTCATAACTTCATGTTCACAATCACGTGCCATAACTTCAAGTTCAAAGATCAATTAAATTCTAAGTTTCTAACATAACCTACAAGTTCACATATCCATGACTTCAAATTCAAAATACAATCTCAAATATCATTCTCTTTTGAAATAATCTTCATCTTCTCGTGAAAAAGAATTCAAATTAAAGTCCATAGCTTCAATCCTTTCTTCTTGCACATCACCTTGTATAAAAAAAGATAAATTAATAATATACAATAATGAACTATAATCAACTATTAGAATGACACATAAAAGAAATAATCATTTAAATTTTTACTTCTTGTGTACCAACTTTTGGAATATCCAAATCATTATAAATCATTTTTTCCAATTCATCATAATCAAGTAACGGATCATCTTCTACAATCCAATAATCAATCTTCTCCATGCTGTCATAATCAATGGGATCAAAAAGAGATTCCTCTTTATTCAGAGCCCTATAAAACAAAGAAACATATATAACCAATCAATATGAACTCTAACTCTTTCTAAATAATAACTTTTTCATAACACATACCTATTTTTCAAACCTAAATTATAATGAACATACACAAGATCATTTAACCTCTTGTGCTCTAACTTATTTATCTTCTGTGAATGTATCCTTTCAAACACACTCCAATTTCTCTCACAACCAGAAGAAGATGCAGTTTGACTTAGCAATGCATACAAAATATAACATATAATTAGCCATGTATTTAATCATATTTCGATTCATTTTCATATAGCATGCATAATTTTCTGACCTTATTTACTTTAATTTTACAAAAATAGAAATCCAGTATGGGTTAAAATTCTGTAACGACCCCAATTTTCATTAATAACTAGAAAATCATTATCAAATATTATGCAATTAATTAATTCCAAAATTGATGGAAATTATGGGATATGTGGAAAGGTAAAATGGAATTTGAGTAGAGATGGAATTGTTATGGAGATATTAATGGGATTAGTAAGTAAATTCGGATTTAAATAAATCTGAATAATTATGAGGTGATTAATCAATGATGGATGGACAAGATTGATTCTAACAGAGTCCAATGCTTAATAGAATTGAAAACTCAAGCCTACATCTATAAATAGGCATTAAAGGGTGGCTGGAAACCGTTTTCAACCTAACAGAATTTCTGCACCATGAACATCTCTTTTCCTCTCATTTGCACATGAACCGAGGCATTCAAAAGAGCACACAATGGCTGATTTCGAAGCCGGCATATAGGAGAAGATCATCCAAGTGGTGGTCACAGGTTTCGGAACGTGAACAAAGAGATATTGCCGACCAAAGTTTGGTGTTCGTGCAGTTTTGTAGAGAAAGGATTACAGTTGATTTTTCAGTCAACTTTAGGTACGAAGAGGAAATTCCTATATCGTCGATTTTCCACGATATGAAACCATATTCCCTTCTCCTGTGTACCGATTGATATATTGTATGCATTGATTGGACATTGTATGATAAAGTTACAATGGTCGGAAAGTCGCGTCGGAATGCATTTTTTTGTCGACGGTAGAACCCGGCCCGGGTTCTACTATACCTGGCCCGAATCTCATAGAATCTGGATCGAGCTGTGCTCAGAACTAGATCAGGTTGACAAACTCGACCCGGGTTCCAATTGCCCGACCCGAGTTCTGGCTTTGGCTCGACTCAGGTTGCAGTTGACAGTGAACCGGCCGACCCGGCCCGTGGATTTGCCTTGGCCGAAGTGATATTGAGCGTCTCCGAACGCGGCCCGAGTTCTACACGACGCGGCCTGGATTCCAAGGACGGAAAACCTATTTTTAGATATTTGATGCATCCAAAATATAACATATTTTAGATTACTATTGTAGTTAATTTTTCTGTAATTTAATCATGACATGCATCATTTTAGGTCACTTTTAATAATAATTTCGTATTTATGTAGTTTGACTATTAATTTTCTGAGTATTTTAATTTTTGAATAAATTGACTTAATTTCCATAATTATTTTGCAGATAGTCGGACAAGTCGAGATGATGGATCTACGAAGAATTAATCTTTTGCGACCGATAAGTCATCATCATCATTCATCAAATGCTATTGGCATCAAATCGTTAAGGAGAGAGGGGTGGGCAAAAAAACAATCTTATCATTAATATCACTGGGCGATAAAATAAAAAGATTTATCCTTAACCAAGGTGTATCGGCCGTGAACTCCAAGTAATTTTGGGGGCAAAACAGCATCATCAATCAAGGGTGATGGATATTATCGGCCGAGAACTCCAACACCAAAGATCTATCCTTAACCAAGGTGTATCGGCCGAGAACTCCATATCAATCAAGTTTATCGGCCGCAAAAAGCCAAGAGTTTTATCCTTACCAGCCAAGATCGTTGGGCACAAAAGTTTATCGAGCAAGTTTATCGGCCGAGAATCATCAAGAAAAGTTTATCATCAGGGGCAAAATGGATAACTTTTTATCATTAATCAAGTTTTATCGCTAGCCGAATTTAAAGTTGGCCGTATGATTTTATCGACCGTGATCAACTTGAAGTCTGTTCCACCTATAAATGAAGGACAAAACCATCAATCCAATTCGTGTTTTGAAGTGTGGTTTTCTTCTATAGTGAGTCGTGAGCTCTACAGGCTACGACCAATAGGAGAGAGGTGCGACGGTTGAAGGTTGATCGAGACTCTGATCAAATTTGCGAGGCTGCCAGTTGTCTGCCCAGATTTGAGATCTCTGCTTTTATCTTGGGTGTAATTCTTCCAATTTTTATTATTGTTTTATTATCTCTCCAGAATTTCTAGGATGAACTCCATGTTTTTATATTTTATATTTTAGGAGATTATTAATTAAAGGGAAACTATTTGGACCCTATTTTATTTATTTTATATTACTTGAGCGACTAGTGCACTTGTTAGCAATTTTATTCTGGCACATCATTTTACGCATCAAGTTTTTGGCGTCGTTGCTAGGGAATATTTTACTAATTGATTTCTGATTTTTATAAAGTATCAGGAGATATAAATAATTTTCTGTAAATAAGCATTTTGTAAACAAATTTTATTTATTTTTCTGTAAATATGTATTGTTATACTATTTAATTATTTGTGTAAATGATCTAACATTTTTTCTTTTGCAGATAAAGGTCACAGGAGTGTTAAGTGTTTTTGGATTAAAATTTGTTGACTTTTGGCCAATACTTTACTCTGTTTTAAAATTCTGACGCAGATTGGATTTTTCAAATTAATTGGATCAACACCATCGACTTATGGTTTTACGATCGTGATTAGGATTTTTCGGATTAATTGGATCAACACCGTTGACTTATGGTTTTACGACCATGATTAATTTTGTCAGCTTTACTGGTCTTACGGCCTAGCAATGCCATTATCAATTCTGAGTTCTAAACTTTCAATTTTGCCGCCGCAATTTTAACTTTGTTCTGCACTTAATGATCATCTTATTTGATTCTAAATTTGTTTGATTTAATTACTAGCCGAGAAGTACTTTTTGTTTTGCGGCCGTAAAATCTTCTGAACGTATAAGTTTGATTTGACCTCATTTCGGCTTTAATGACTTCGGAAAAAAATTACGCCCGCAAAAGGTTCTGTTTATCGACAAACTTTTATCCTTATATTTTGCAGCTGGTAATTTTTATTTGTGTTTTACGGCCGAAATTTTACTTTATCCATGATGATCGAATTAATTTCCTCCTCTCACACATTGGATTGATTAAGCATTCGATTAATGCATGATTTTGTGGCCGACAATTTGTGAAATTTGCTTTGCGACAATTGTCAGATATCTCGTGTTATTCTTTTGCGCCTTGGATTTTCATCTCTGTAATCCATTAGTGCATGACTTTTGCGGCCAACAATTATTTTCTTAATCAAATTTTGTGGCTGACTTTGATGACTTTGTTTCGGCCGTAATTTAACGAATTTTATGCCTGCATATCTATTCACGTTGATTAATCCCTTTCGACATTATTTCATGGTTTTGGCGGCCGAACAAGCCTCAGATTATTTTATTTCTAACTAATCTAATTTCGGTCGAGATCTCATGTTTGGCGGCCGATCAAATCTTATTAACCTCTCTGAAAATAATTTTTGCTAATGCTAATTATTGATTTTGCAGCCGTAATTAGGTTCCTGATTCGTATTGTGCCTGCATGACATCATGGTTGATTTTTCCAGGTTTTAGGGCCGAACGAGTACATGATTTTTACGACCATCTATTTAATCTTCATTCGGTCGAGATGTTAATATTTGGCATTTAAATTGGTTTCTTTTGATCCTTTCAATATGTTTGAAAAGTGTTCGAGTTTTATTTTCGCCGTATTCGACAATCTTCTTTGAAGTTTGGCGGCCGATAGGTTCATGATAATTCCTCTCGGACATTGATTTTAATGATCTAATGAATTTTTGATAATGCCCGAAAGACTTTTATTTTTATCGGTTTAAATTTTGAACTCAACTTATTAATCCTCTTTCATCGTGACCTAGATGTATTTATTTTGTGTATATATATATGTATATATATATGCATATATATATATTTTTTTTCTTATTGAAAATTGGTTGTTGCAGGTACTACTAAAAATTTAATCACAACCAATCCTGAAATTTTTTGATAAGTTCACTAGGAGTTCAAATCCACTTTTGGAATTTGATCCTGAAATTGAAAGAACTGCTCGTCGATTGAGAAGGAATATTAGAAAAATGGGTGAACAAGCACGCAACAATCAGAGACAGGAGCAACAAAATAAACTGGTTCTGCCACAAAATAATCGTCGTGAAGAAGAAGAAACAAAGCTTTTTATGAGAGAGTATGTCTCGGCCGGATATAGTGACTGAGAATCATGCATCATGCTGCCGGATATCAATGCAAATAATTTTGAGATAAATTCGGCAATCGTTAGGATGATACAAGCATCACAATTTGGAAGAGGATTTCATGAAGACCCTCACGATCACCTTGACAAATTTCTTGCTACTCCGAGCACCTTTAGAAATAATAATGTTTCTTCTAAAGTTATTCGTCTGTTATTATTTCGACAATCTTTACGTGACAAAGCTTCTACATGGTTTAAAACTTTGCCTGTAGGATCTATTCATTCATGGTTGGAGCTGGTAGAAAAGTTTGTTGGAAAATGTTGCCCATCACAAAAAGCAGGCAAATATCGAAGAGAGCTAAGGGCATTTGTTCAAGACGATAACGAGACATTATATGAACTTGGCAACGATATAAGGAATTGTTAGCCAGAGTTCCTGATAATACGATCCCAAAGTGGCAAGTGATGAAAGATTTCTACCATGGATTGTGAGTTACAGATCAAGATGAGCTCGACCAATCAGCAAGATATTATACGTTTGCGCCCCTTTCTTTCTTACTTTGCGCCGGTTATGCCATATCGGCCGCCAACTTCGCTTGTGGCCGAGCTTCCCCCTTGATTACGGTCGAGATCCTTCATAGCTTATCAAGGATCTTCGCCGTCAATTGTTGCGGCCGCAACGTCATTCTTCTGCTTTGTGCCACTTCCGATCTTAACCAATAGCTACCGTGGCGGTGTTCCTCGACTGCGGCTGAGACTCATCACCGAAGTTCTCATTTCTTAGTACCGCCGACCGACTTCACCAGCATAGCACCGAGCCGGCATCCTTCTTCCTCGTACACAAGGCAAATTTTATTTTTTCAAATGAGGCATTTTGCTAATATATGGAGGGGGCATCGCGACCGACGACATCTGGACGCCCAGCCCGTGCCACAATCTTCATAGTTAATTTCATATTCGGGAGATTATTATTGGACCAAGCCTGCCTACCAAGATTGTTTTGAAAGATTGTCTGCTATCCGAGTCAACGCCACTAGATTTCCAGACATCGAGATACTGAGGGAGTACAATTTATTTGTTGATATCTATTTATTATTTTCTCAAATTGGCCTTTCATATTTTGTTCAACAGTGGTGGCCGACTTATGAAGTACTTACTATGAAATTCTTGTCATCTCTCGAGGTCTTCAATTTAGATGGCAGACAGTATGATCAACCCTGCATTTCATTTCAGCTATACGGGCGACCCTTCACATTGACTTTAGAAGATTTTAATAATATTTATGGATTTTCCAACTATGGGGCTTGTTCTGTTCCTACTGACTTTCATGTTGAAGAATTTTGGAAACAGATAATCGAAGAAGATCGACTAGTCTGGAGCACAGCTAAGGAAAGCACAATTTAAAATCTTGTCCTCTGCTTCGTCCATCGCATGCTCAGCAACACACTTAGCGGACGAAGTGATAGTGATGGAGCTGTCTCAGAGGGAGAGCTATTCTTGATCCACAGTATGCTCCACAGGGCACATGTCAATGTCGGTGCCTTCCTCATTCGTCGTTTTCAACGCCATACTACTCTTCGAAGTGGTAGCATCAGTATGGGTGCCCTTATCAATAGCTCAACACTACAGACTTGACCTGGATGATCTTCAAGCTGCCCCAAGAATTGTCCACCTCAATCGACGAACTATTCTGGCTATGGGCCTCGCCAAGACTAATACTGCAGGAGTTAAAGTTTTTATTTTTAAAGAGAGTGATTTGGAGGTGTCCTACAGTGATATAAATAAATTTACACCAATTAATCTTGATAATTGGTTACTTTTTAAGCAGGTAGCAGCTCCAATGATTCCACCTGCAGGACCGTCTACTCTGTCGGACAGCCACGCCAGGATGAAGTCTTCTCCTGATTTGATTCTACTGATTATGCGACAGCCCAACACTACTTTCAGCAGCCACAAGTCTTCCAGGCCACATCAGTCCATTCACCTTATATGTCGGTGTCTTCACCGATTTCATCTCCTGCACATGAGAGCTCTTATGATTCTTCATTCATACCGGCCACTCCTTATGAGGAACGCAATCCGATAGAAGTATCTACCCCAACCACTATAGGCCACTTTTACTTCAGCCCTAGAGAAGATTTACTATCCACCTCCACCTCCTCAGCCTGACTATGCTTCTATGCAAAACTTATGAGAATCCGTATACGATGAGCAACTTTGTCAGGAGGGGAGTTGCATATTATCTAGGAAGAGCAACTTCATCAAGCAGGGGAGCTACACGCTATTCAAAAAGAGCAACTTCGACAAGCCCAAGAGTTGACCAACATTCGAGCCCACTTTAGAAATATGGATGATCGTCAGGGCCGCTTCGAGTCTCGCCAGGATCAACATGTTCGCATGATGAGGCACATCCATGAGTATCATATGCGCCAAGGACATCTCGGCTACCACCCACCTTCTCCACCCCACAAACAGTAAATCTGGGTGTGTCTTTTCCCTTTTCTTTATTTTTTATTTCTTTATTTTTCCTTTTTATTGAGTATGTATCTCTTTCCCTTGCTAGCCTAACACTGAGGACAGTGTTTGGTTCAAGCTTGGGGGAGTTTGCATTTCATGCATTGTATTTTCCCTTATCTTTCTTTTTATTTGCTTATGTTCGCATATATATCCAAAAATTCAAAAAAAAGTGAAAATTTGAAAATTTTCTCAAAAAATACCATTGCATGCATTTATTTTTGTTACCATCTTACTAACACCTGTCTTACTATTTTAATTATCTTTAAGTAAAATTTAAAGACATGTTGTTAACTGATGAAATTTGAATGTTTTTCTTTCTTATCACTGCTACTTCAGTATTGAACTTATGGACTATGTACCTATGCTAAGTAGAATTATGGATGTCTAGACTATAAGATCATGTTCATGCCTTTTTTCTGTTAAGTCTTGATAGTAGTAGTCTTCTTATTGACCATATTAAGTACTTTTTGAGCTTATAAAAAAAGAAAAAAAGAAGGGTTAGTTGAATCCCAACAAAAAAATGAATAAAGTTATGTGTAGGTACAAAAGTGTTATCCCGAACCAAGGTGTTCTCGAGTAATTAGATCCGTAGGAGTTCATGCCTGGCGATCTAAGGGAAACTGCTCTGGGATCCGCTGATCGAAAACCTGTTACAAGGACCATCTTGTGGAATATGGAGAAACACAAGAGTACTGAATCATGGTTAAGTTCAAACTCTTCATTCAGAACTATGATTGTTCTGACAAGTAAACTCGAGGGATGCCTTGTCGCCTGTTGCCCTAAGACCATCTGGTTTGAGAGTCATCAATCCAAAGTCCGTTACATGGACTTCCTTGTGCAATCCTGCTTGAAGATTAGAACTTTTAAAATAAAAAAGAAGAAAAGTTTTAAGCTCAATTAGTACTTATGTGTTCAATACTAATGCTATTATTTGACAGATTATTTATTTTTCTACAAGGCTGAATTTGATATTGTTTAAATTTGTATAGCATTCAGAACCTCTATGAAGCTAAATGCATGGAAAGTGATAAGATGCTGAGTAGTAGGTGTGTAAAAGAACTGTGTGAAAAAATTAGTACAATATGGAAGCTATGAAGGAACCCTTGTTCTTAAGCTTTGCTTTTAATTTTTTGCTTGAGGACAAGCAAGACTTTAAGCTTGGGGGAGTTTGATGCATGCAAAATATAACATATTTTAGATCATTATTTTAGTTAATTTTTCTATAATTTAATCATGGCATGCATCATTTTAGGTCACTTTTAATAATAATTTCGAATTTATGCAGTTTGACTATTGATTTTTTGAATATTTTAATTTTTGAATAAATTGACTTAATTTCCATAATTATTTTTCAAACAGTCGGACAAGTCGAGATGACGGATCTACGAAGAATTAATCTTTTGGGGCCGATAAGTCATCATCATCATTCATCAAATGCTATTGGCATCAAATCGTTAAGGAGAAACGAGTGTGCACAAAAACAATCTTATCATCATTATCATTGGGCGATAAAACAAAAAGATTTATCCATAACCAAGGTGTATCGGCCACGAACTCAAAGTAATCTTGGGGGCAAAATAGCATCATCAATCAAGGGTGATGGATATTATCAGCCGAGAACTCCAACACCAAAGATCTATCCTTAACCAAGGTGTATCGGCCGAGAACTCCATAACAATCAAGTTTATCGGCCGCAAAAAGCCAAGAGTTTTATCCTTACCAGCCAAGATCGTTGGGCACAAAAGTATATCGAGCAAGTTTTATCTCTAGTTTATCATCAAGAAAAGTTTATCATCAAGAAAAGTTTATCATCGGATGCAAAACAGATAACTTTTTATCATTAACCAAGTTTTATCTCTAGTCGAATTTAAAGTTGGCCGTATGATTTTATCGACCGTGATCAACTTGAAGTCTGACCGTGATTAATCCAATTCATGTTTTGAAGTGTGATTTTCTTCTACGGTGAGTCGTGAGCTCTACAGGCTACGACCAATAGGAGAGAGGTGCGACGGTTGAAGGTTGATCGAGACTCTGATCAAGTCTGCGAGGCTGCCAACTGTTTGCCCATATTTGATATCTCTACTTTTGTCTTGGGTGTAATTGTTCCAATTTTTATTATTATTTTATTATCTCACCAGAATTTTTAGGATGAACTCCATGTTTTTATATTTTATATTTTAGGAGATTATTAATTAAAGGGAAACTATTTGGACCGTATTTTATTTATTTTAATCTTTTTTGATCAACTATTAATTGTGCTTAATGCTTTTTTATTAGTTAATTGGATTTCTGAATTAGGCTATACTAATTTGTGGAGTGTTTGATTTCAGAATTCATTATACTAATATTAATTGATTTTATATGAAATTAATAATTGACATAAATTTGATAACTAGTGTGTGGAGAATCATGTATGGTCTGTTAATCTATACCAGTTTGTGGAGTGATTAATAGTCTAGAAAATTCAATTTAATGCATCTTAATTTTAATATGATTTTATGGGATGCCAGTTGTGGAGACTTCAATTCTTATTAAATTAAAATAGTTCTACATGCTTAGGATGAGGGATGCCAGTCGTGGAGACCGCAAGTTAATCATGTTACATTACTTTAGGGAGATTGTAATCCATCTTTAAAGATTAAATTTATCTTTTATGGTTCAAATATTTATCCCGATCTATTTCCATCCTAATGACTAACTTCAACACCACTATATTATATTATTATCTTATTTTCTTTATTTTACTTTATAATTACAAAACTTATCTTCAAAATCTATGTTTTTCTTCTCTTACTAATTTATAAATTCAGATATTGAATTAATAATATTCCTCGTGGGTTCGACATTCTTTACTCCTATTACTATATTACTTGAGCAACTAGTGCACTTGCTAACAATTTCATTCTGCTACATCATTTTACGCATCAATATTTTGTTATAGATAATGGAATAGTTATTATGACTAATTGTCCATAATCATCTATGATCATATTGTTAACAGATCTGTTCTCGTCATACTCTTCAGATTTGACTTTGAGATTATTGATATTAATCATAGTATTGATCCAATAGTTTTCCCTGATTGGGTCCTTATTTAACCTAAATTAAATTGTTAAAGATAGGTCCATCAAGTAAATAAGATAAAAGATGAAAACTATTGAGTCTCAATGTTCTCCGATTGTTTCTAAGCCCCCTGGTCACATTGTTATTGATATGGATATTGTATGAGGTAGATAGCGTACCTAGAGGTTTAAGACGCTATCATTTAGGGAAGCTATGACTGTCCTATGATGGCCATGGTCCCCCGCCATCACGAAGCTATTGTTAGCGCTATTATTGAAGGGCGGCTAGTCATGACTCGATCCCTCACTAGCCTACATGAAAGAGACATAGAGTTTCCTTTAATTGACTCAGCGCTCCCTATCGTATTGGATAACTACAAAGATTTAATTGAATTGAATGGAATCAAATTGAATTGAATTGAATTGAATTGAATCATGGTCATTCGAATTTTGGCGTTGACCATCTTTGCCTCTGTCCATTGAATCGAATGAAATATTGTTATTGACCGATGACCATTGATATTGATATGGAATCGAAATTGTTAATCGGATAGTACCATAGTGATCAGGCGTAATTGTTAATTAATAATCATTAATTGATATTGATTGGTCCTTTGACATCTATCTGATCCTCTTTATTGATTCATGGCTTTATTGATTTATTGATTTTTATGATTGAGCTTCTACTATATTGATCTCTCTAGTATTCTATTGTTTAATATAGTTAATGATTTATTGAGCACTTTTGACTTATTATAAATTGTTATAGTTAGACCTTATGTACCGAGTATTTTTATACTCATGAGTTTTCTCTTGCATCAGGATTCATGCAGGTGAGATGATGATAGAGGATGGTGATGCAGGTGGTTAGACTCAGTGACAATGATGTTGCACATGGTATGAGATTATGTCCTACTAGATTTATTGATTAATTATTATTTTTTCGCACTTTTAGTATTGTGGAGTCATGGACGTTTCCAACTTGACATTATAGATGTTTAGATGTTTCTTTTATTAATTTTACATTTTATAAAATTTATTTTTCACATAAATATTTTATATAGAATTGTGTAACATTTCTGAGACGACTCTAAGCACGTGAAAGTCACGTGAGTCTCGTGACAATACAAATTCTGACATAACTCCAAATTTCATTAATACTATCCTTTCTTGGCAATCAAAACCAGAAGTAGGCATTTCCTAACAAGCTAAACAAGAACAAAAGATAGTGAATTATCATGCAACGTATCAAAATATTAATCTGGGAATATCTTGTACATGTCAATGTCGGTTTAGATCAACAACCAGTATAAATAGCAATTATCATAAACATCCAACTGGATATTCCTCATGCAGCATATTAAGATATAAAATCACGGTAAACATGGCAGTGATAGTCCAGAGCCCACACTAATGTCCAGCATTTGTTGAAATTCGCTTTTGCCGAGGCTCAGCTCATGTTTATAATAATTATAGTACACTGAAATGGCATATCCTAAACATATCTATTTGTTTTGCCAAATTTTGCTACGTTTTAACTGCTCTTCCATCTTTCCTGAGCATACTACACTCACTGGTACTATCCCTTTAGGAGCACAAAGAATTAGCATTATAAAAAGAATCAAGAAGAAACAGATCTTTAATGTCCCATCGTTGCTAGCATCTGGTCCGAGTTCACAATTACTAATTCAATAACAGCATTAACTCTAACCACATCACGACCGAATAAAAAAACTTGATGCAAACTGTTCAAGACGAAGAAGGGAAAAATCCACGGATGCATCTAAGAAATTCCGCCTTGTATCCATATGTTTCTGGATTACAAGAACTGGGAGAAGGGAAATAACAAAGAGATAATGAGGAATGTGAAAAGAGGAGTAAGGATTGGAACCGGTAGATGAAATGGCGGATCTGGTTGGAGGCGACGAGGCGGCGCTGAAGGCGAAGGGCGAGGCGGTGATCGCCGTCATCTACCACAGCACCATCGTCGTCTTCCTCCTTCTACTCCCCTGTTCCTTGTGCGGAGAGTAAGCCGCTCGCTGTTGCATTCTTCGTTTTATTGCTTTTCTAGTTTTTACTATTTATATTTTCAGACGGTGACAACGAGTTGGGCTAATTTAATTATTTTTATATAAAAATATTAAGATGACAATAAATAAAATATTTTATTAAAAATATATAGTTCTTATTCAGGGAAAAATATATCTTTTTTTAAAAATATTGATAATTATGAATACCATTTTGTTGCACGGCTCTAGAAAACAACAAAGAAATTTAAAAATATATAGTTTTAAAAAATATTTTCCCGGGGCACCCGGGTGCCAGACGTGAATACTCACCACTATATTCTCATTGTATTTATCAAACTAGAAATGGCAATTTTAAATTCGACAGTTGACAAGAATTATAGTAAAATTTGTGATTAAAAAAACTTAAAACGTCTGAAGTTTGTAAATGCTGAAACACAGAGGCTTCAATTGTGTTCATCGAGTGAATCCAACCAAATAATTAGCCCCAATGCTCTTGACGATAAAGCAGATACTCTTTCAAGTTTGCAGCAAATGAGCAATAGAAAAAGCATAAATGAATCACCGTCTTTCTTTACCAAACCTCCAATTGCATTGTTCCAGAATTTTCAAATAAAAAACATGGCACAGAACAAGTGCAACACGTATGACCACCCTCCCAAGGGAGAAGAAGGGAAAATTTTCCTAGAACACAACAATTATGATGCATATAATCTTTTTGCTAGGACACACGGCCGGGTAATCCTGGATAAGTGCACTGAATTGCTTGGAAGAATGATGATGAATGCGATAGTGCCTTATGAAATACCATCATCGATGAGAGATGATCATTTGTTGTGTTGTTGCTCAGTGACTTTCTCTTTGGTTTTCCATCCCACATCACTGGCAGCCTTGGCAACATTACTGAAAGCACCAGTCACCCAAGTTGTTCCGGTCAATACATACCTGTTCTTCATGATTGCGGATCCAGCATTGCTAACTGTCTGCTCCGCTGAAGGCCGATTTTGTCATCTCTGAGACCTGAAACTTCTGATCCATCTCTTTCACTTTTTCATTCATAGCTGAGGTGCCCACGCTGATCTTGTCACTCAACCCAATTTTTTTTTGTAAGTGAAACAACTTCCGTGCTGGCAGTGGATGCGAGTCGATGCTAGAAATTATATATACTTTTCATCTATGTTCAATATGCATGTATTTCATGTTTTACTATATTCTCGAACACATACTTTATTATTATTGAAATGTAACTTTTATTATTTCTTCACATCCATCTTCTAAATATTATATTTTTGTGATATTATTACTTGTGTTGATTACTTGCACTAGAGGAAGGAAGCTTTCTCTACACCTTTAAAAGCATATATGGACAACAAAAAGGTGGTAGGACAGTGGACAGGTGGCAAATTAATGAAATGACAACAAAGAAGGACCACGAAAAGATTCTTTTTTGCTGGGACAAATGGATAGGTGTCAAGCTAAGAAAAAAGCAGCCATGCAAGACCATAAAAACACCTTCTGTTGGCCGGAAAAGCTGGAGAAAGAGATGAGAAAGTTGATGGAAAAGCAATGGAAATGTGACACAATCCCTTTGGCTATACAAGTGCAAGAGGGCTGTTGAGGGGGGGGGGGGGGGGGGGGGGGGGAGGGGTTTGAATTTTGGCTAAGTTCTAGATCCTTGCTGAAGGAGGTTGGAGGTTGCACAAGCAACCTCCCTTCACTTTTTTCTCTTGTATTTTCTTTTCTTCTTTTCTGTCTTTTCTAATTTTCGTAATGTGTAACTAACTAGCCAACTAGTGGTTGGGGAGTTGGCTGGGGGATGTTGATCATGACTTTCATACTCTGTTCTTATTCTTCGATGCTTTGATGACTAACTGAATGTCGAGCTTTGCTTTCGATTTTAATGATATCTGTATAATCCCTGTTTCATTTTATAACTCTTTACCTTTTGGATCTGTGCATGGATTTGAGCTCGTGAACTATCTTCACTCTGCACTCCCGACCATAGGGATGTTAGAGGCTTTATCGCGATCGAACATAGAGAATTCAAGCCTAGGTGAAGATAGTTCCCTGTGTGATTTTCATATTTTTCATGTAGCTTAAGTTAGGAGAAATTTTCTGAGCCATTTGCTACCTTGCACTCCCGACCTTAGGGGGATGATATAGGCTCCATCACGATCGAACGTGAAAAAATCAAGCCTAAGACAAGCAGTGGTTCATAATATGGGTTTTCATAGAATCAGCAATGGAGCTCTTCGTAGTTTGGTTTAGACGTTGTTCGCTCTTTGATCAGTGACCTAAAAAGATTGCGTGTACTCCGGATTCTTGCAATAAATGACCGCATTGAGTCAGAGGTTTGGGATTATCTTCAACGGTTTCAAAAGGTGGTCGTGTATTTCCATTTTACCATTGTTGCCTTCGATTCTTTTTTATGTTTTGGGAAGTTCAAACTAGGATGGGGTATTCTTTGATTCTCATTCGACATCTGTGACCCGAGTAGGGTAGATAGGAGATGAGTTATTTTAAAGGACTTCCAGAATATCCTAGTTCGTATTGTCTCAATCGAACTTTTCTTCTCCCTCAAAGCATCTAAACTGTCTCGAACATCACTATCTTGTATTCAGTCTTGGAGGGTTGTCCGTATTCCACTAAGATGAGCATGAGCCGATCGTAGCCATTTCGCCTTAAGTGTAATCCTATTTGCTATGATTTCTAGTTGATAGCATTTCACTTTCTCATTTTGAACAACAGATATAGACTTATGCTTTTCCTTCAAACAGTTTAAATTAAGTGTGAACATTTCAACTTTGTCTCTATGGATCGGCCCTCAAGCATTACAATGATATGTTGTATACTTTCGATTTTTGTCGGATTTATAAATTTAAAACTTCATTCGACATTCTTCTGTGTTTAACGATACACACATTTTATGCCAGTCAAAGTTTTTTTCGTCATTGCCGGGGACTAAGTCTTGAATTGTCACATTTGATCCTGTTACGAAAAGGGGGAGAGAAGGATCGCACGAAATACAGAAGAACATGAAGAGGAAAAAAACGGCGGCAGTTTTTTGTTATGGAATAACGATGATTACAAGGATGGGTCTCTGTCTAGACCCCTAGGGAGTTTATATCGACACTCCCTTTAACAGATGATAGGAATTACATACGAACTGGGACTCTAAATAAATCCCCTGAAAATAGGACACCTATCTCGTGATAAGGAAATAAATCAAATCCGCCCCCTTGCAACCCCCGCAGGGGGATTCCCCTGGATCCCCCCTTGACTCCCCGCGGGCTCGCTGACCGGACAACGAGACCCCCGTAGGAGAATTCTGTTGAAGCGCCTGATTATGTAGGGGACCAACTGGATTCAGATTCAAGGCATTATTAACAAATCTCCACCTTGACTTGAATCATCTTCAGAGCACAAAAAATTTCAATACCATGCCACGCCGCCGCCAGCCCCACCTTGGGGCTATTACCAAGTATTGATGTTAAGCAAGTCCAAGCAATGCTGGAACTTGCCATGAGGAACAGATTTGGTGAACATATCAGTTGGATTGTCTTCAGTGTCAATTTTCTTCACATTAATCCTCTTCTCAGTGCGGATAAAGTGATACCTGACATCAATGTGTTTGGTTCTTTCACGATGTACTTGATCCTTGACTATCACAGTGCACTATAGCCTGCTCCTGATGTAATTCGAGATCTCCAATTAAGCCTTTTAACCAGATGCCTTTCTTGGCAGCTTCTGTCAATGCCATGTATTCAGCCTCTGTGGTGGACAATGTAACTGATGGCTGAAGTGTGGCCTTCCAACTAATAACCGAACTACCCAAAATAAAGACATAGCTTGTCATAGATCGTCTTCCATCAACATCTCCAGCATAGTCTGAATCCGAATACCCTGCAACCAAACACTCTTTATCACTTCTGTAGATGAGGCCAATATCAGATGTTCCTCTCAAATACCGAAAGATTCGTTTCACTGCTTGCCAGTGCTCTTTTCCTGGATCGCTCATGAACCTGCTGACAACACTGACTGCATGAGCTATGTCTGGTCTTGTGCAAATCATGGCATACATCAGACTTCCAACTGCATTAGAATATGGAACTCGAGACATGTACTCCTTCTCTGCTTCTGATTTTGGTGCGAAGGCAACAGAAAGATGAACATTTGCAACTGATGGGGTATTCAAAGGTTTCGCTCCTAACATTCCAAATCTGGATAAAATCTTCTCAATATAACTTTTCTGAGATAAGAAGAGTTTACCCTGTGTGCGATCCCTTAGAATTTCCATCCCCAGAATCTTCTGTGCTGTACCAAGATCCTTCATATCAAATTCTGCACCGAGGAGCTTCTCAGATTCTGAATGTCTGTCATGTCTCTGGCAGCAATAAGCATATCATAGACATACAAGAGCAGATAGATGGTGGAGCCATCCTTCACCTTCTTATGGTATACACAGTAATCATAAGGACTTCGACTGAATCCCTTACTGATCATGAAGCTGTCGAACCTCTTGTACCATTGTTTGGGAGACTGCTTCAAGCCATACAGAGATTTCTTCAGACTGCAAACTTGATTCTCCTTTTCTGGAATGAAAAATCCCTCTGGTTGGCTCATAAGAATGTCTTCTTCAAGTTCTCCATGGAGGAAAGCAGTCTTCACATCTAGTTGCTCGAGCTCTAGATTCTGATGTGCTACAAGAGCAAGTAGCACCCTGATAGAAGTATGTCTGACAACAGGTGATAATATCTCATTGTAGTCCACACCTTCTTTCTGACTATAACCTTTAGCAACCAGTCGTGCTTTGTATCTTGTGCCTTCAACTCCTAAAATTCCAACTTTCTTCTTGAATATCCACTTACAGCCAACAACCTTTCTGCCTTTAGGCAGCTTGACTAGCTTCCACGTCTGATTTTTGTGAAGAGATTCCATCTCCTCATCCATAGCAGCGATCCACTGTTCAGATTCGGCACATGTGATGGCATCCCTATAAGAGGACAGCTTTAGGGACTTCACCTCTTCAGCTACCTGTAGTGCATAAGCAACCATGTCCTCGAAACCATATCGTTTAGGAGGACCCACTTCTTTGCGAGGACGCCTAGTAGCAATTGACTCCTCTTCAGGTTGCTCATTAGATTCTTCACCTTTTAGTTCTGCTTCTTAATGTGATCCTTCAGCATCATTCTCAATTGGGATGATTTCAACCTCCACCTGTTTACTGACACTCTTTTCAGCCTCCACCTTCAACTGAAGCATTGATGCTTCATCAAAGGTCGCGCTTCTGCTGTGGATGACTTTGTGTTCTGAAGGAGACCAAATTCTGTAGCCCTTCACTCCTGTACCATATCCCATGAACACCCCTTCTTTGGCCCTTGGCTCTAACTTTCCTTCATTGACGTGATAGTATGCTGGACAACAAAAAACTTTCAGACAAGTATAATCAGCAGGATTTCCTGACCATACCTCAGTTGGAGTCTTGAGATCAATCACAGTCGCCGGACTTCGATTCACCAAGTAGCAAGCTGTGTTAACAGCTTCAGCCTAAAATGTCCTATTCAGGCCAGCGTTAGAGAGCATGCACCTTGCCCTCTCTAGAAGTGTCATGTTCATTCATTCTGCAATTCCATTCTGCTGTGGAGTATCCCTGACTGTGCAATGTCTGGCAATGCCTTCATCTTTGCAGAACTGGTCGAATTCAGCAGAACAGAATTCCAAACTATTGTCAGTGCGAAGACGCTTCACTTTCTTCGACGTCTGATTTTCCACCAGAACCTTCCACTGCTTGAAGGCCTTGAAGGACTCATTCTTGTGTTTCATTATGAATACCCAAGTCATCCTCGAGTAGTCATCAATCACAGATAGGAAGTACCTCGCACCTCCTAATGATGGAACACGAGAGGGACCCCAACAATCGGCGTGGATGTAGTCAAGTGTCGCCTTCGTCCTGTGCACTGCCTTACCAAACTGAGACCTTCGCTGTTTGCCGAATACGCAGTGCTTGCAGAACTTGATTTCAGATATCTTCTTGTCTCCTAGAAGACCTCGTTTGCTGAGGATATTCATCCCGTTCTGACTCATATGTTCAATCCGCATGTGCCACAGCCTGGACCTATCTGATTCAGATGAACTAGCCACTGCAGTAACGCCAGAGACTATCTTGCCTTGTAATATATACAAGGACTTCTGTCTGACTCCCTTCAGAACCGTAGCATCACCTTTCATGACCGTGAGGACGCCTCCAGCAGCATTGATCTGACACCTTTTAGAGTCGAGGACTCCAAGTGATATCAAATTCTTCTTCAGTTGCGGAACATGGCGGACATCTGTCAACGTCCTCACAAGATTGTCATGAGTCCTGGTCTGCACAGAACCGATCCCAACTATCTGATATGCTGCATCGTTGCCCATGATGACGTTTCCACCATCAATCTTCTGATAAGTTGAGAACCACTCTTTATTCGGAGTCATATGTAAGGAACACCCCGAATTCAGAACCCAACTATCTGCCAGACATCCTTGATCAGAAGCAGCCAGAACCAAATCATCTTCGGAATTCCCAATTTCCTGTGCCACCGCAGCGACGGAGGCCTTCTTCTTCTTCGAATAATCCTTCTTCCAATGACTTGGTTCCTTGCAGTAATTACAAATATCTTTCGCAGTTATTTTCTTCTTCTTCGGCTTGGATTTCTTCAAATTCGAGGACTGTCCCTTCTCTGCGGTCGATATCAAACCCGCAGCCTGAGTCTCTGCAGAATTTCCAGATGCCCTATGCCGAAGTTCACGAGTATGGAGACTTGATCTTACTTCTTCCAGACTTATAGTTTCCTTCCCGATAATCATAGACTGAACAAAATTCTCATATGATGAAGGAAGCGAAACTAACAGAATTAGGGCAGCATCTTCATCCTCGATCTTAACATTGATATTTTTGAGTTCCATCAACAAAGAATTTAACTCATCAAGATGTTCCTTCAGAGGGGTACCTTCTTGCATGCGGAGAGAGAACAGACGTTGCTTCAACAGCAACTTGTTGGTGAGAGACTTCGTCATATACAGACTCTCGAGTCTCAACCACAGACCGGTCGCATTTTCTTCATCTGCGACCTCGATTATTACCTCATCCGCCAGACACAATAGAATCATCGAGTGCGTCTTCTCCTCCTGTGCCGCCAAAGTTGCGAGGTCGATCTCCTTTTCTTTGTCCTTCGAGTCTTCCTCCTTCGGTTTGTTCTTCGACACGTTTGAGAGCGGTGCCCAGACTCTTTGTTGCTTCAGAAGCGCACGCATCTTGATCTACCACAACCCGAAACTGTTCCTGCCGTTGAACTTCTTCACGCTCACGTTGTACGATGCCATCTTCCTGCTGATCGAGAATTGTAGACAAACCCTAAGGTTCTGCTACCAGTTTGTTACGAAAAGGGGGAGAGAAGGATCGCACGAAATACAGAAGAACGCCAGGAGGAAAAAATTGGCGGCGGCTCTTTGTTATGAAATAACGATGATTACAAGAATGTGTCTCTGTCTAGACCTCTAGGGAGTTTATATAGGGACTCCCTTTAATAGATGATAGGAATTACATACGGACTGGGACTCTAAATAAATCCCCCTGGATCCCCCCCTTGACCCCCACAGGCTCGTTGACCGGGCAGCGAGACCCCCGTAGGGGAATTCTGCTGAAGCGCCTGATTATGTAGGGGACCAACTGGGTTCAGATTCAAGGCATTATTAACATATCCTCTGTTTTGGTTTGACTAAGTCTTGTTTATATTTCATTATGCTGTGAATGTAATGCTTGTTTGTAGTTTAGTTGATTTTTTTCTACAATTTTCTTTTATTTATGTGTTTATAGTATTTTTACTTAGATCCTATGGTTGTGAAATCTTGCGGAATTTTATATTCCAGATTTTGAATTCCATGTTATGCACTTATGCTACCAACTATCTACTCTATTTTCATAGTCCAGATATGAAATTGTTGATTTTTTATTTCTGAAATTACTAAACATTTATATTAAGAAATTGTTGATTTCTAATTGCAAAAATCTTGCTGAACATTCTCAAATACACCTTGCTGAACATGCTAGCTATTTCCAATTTTCTGATTTCTCGTTGTCGAATTTTCTGAACATTCATATGTTGAAATTGTTGACTGCTGAAATTGCTGAACATTTATATTCTAAAATTGCTGACATGCATTCTTATACATATTGCTGAACTTGAAAATTTCTTATTTTTTGAACAATGCTGAACATACTAGTTTTCGAATCCTTGGATGTTATCATTAGATTGCTGAAACATTGTTGAAATTCCTGAACTTGCATTCCTATAATTTTCCGAACATTGCTGAATCTAACAATTTCTTGATCCTTGTATGCTGTGATCACATCTACGTTTTCAGATTTATGAGTTTAGTCTATAAAATGCGTTCTAGCCCTCCATTGAGTTGAGACATTTTAGATTTCATATTTCTGATACTTGATTTAAGATTTTAGGTTTTAGTTTTCAAATTTTTCATGCACATCTTAAAGCTTGCATCCTAACTCTCTATTATGTAGAACATTTCTTGACATATATCTTGATCCTCAAATGATATTGTTAGAATTCAGATTTCTAATCTGAATATTTTTTTGCAATCCCAAACTTTTATTGTGCATAAACATTGCTAAACATATCCTGAAATGTTTTCAGATTTCTGATTTCCAAGTTTAAGATTTAAGATTTACGATTTTTGATATTCGATTTGAGATTTCAGAAATTACTTTTCAGATTGCAATTGTGCATAAACATTGCTACTAGCTTCGTGATCTTTGAACATTCATATCAAATTTCTAATCTTTAGTTTTAAACTTCTCATTTCTAATTGTTGATTTCAGATTTCAATTTTTCACACTCATCATATCGTCCCATGCTCCTATTGTGCTGAAATATATTTTAACATGTTTTCTTTTGATCCCTGAATGCTCTAATCAGATTCAGATTTCAAAATTCAGAATTCATATTTCAAGTTTAGAAATTCTAGATTTCAAATTTCAACATTTGAGATTTGAGATTTCTAGTTTGATCTCTTATTTCAAAATTGAAATTTCAACTTTCATATTGTCAACTACTCGATCAACTTTCTCTTGAGTTTCAATTGCGCAAAAAACATTTCAGATTTCAGAGATGGATTGGAACACCCAAAGCTGGTCACCAGATGAGCAGAATTATTATCATTCAAGTGGAGAGCCGAAATCTGATAATTGGGACAACTTAGGTTCTAGAGTTGAAGACATAGTGGGAAATGCATTTGCAATGTTCAAACTGAAACCTTCCACAACTTCCCAAACATATTGCAACCAAGTGCACTTCTATATTCAACATGAACCACATAGGCAGTTTCACAAGGAAAATCACAACAACCAATGGAATAACCAAATTTCTAATTCATATGCCCAAAATTTAAGTCCAAGAAGTTATCAAGACTATCTCTATAACTCTGGACAGCACTATTATCCTGCAGATTGTGAGCAAAATGCCAGCAGAATCTCTAGAAGTTCTAAAACTGAAGATTATGATGCAAAAGATGATGAACCAACAAAAGAAACAAAATGAAGAGATGCAAGAGTTGTCTACCAAGTTGGAAGGTCTCCACACACAAAGAACGCTGCTAGAGGTTCAATTTCAGCATGTTACATATCATAATCAATTAAAGGAACTTCTGGATTATAATGAGCCACATGAAAATAAGTTAAACAAGTAGCTGATGATGGAAAAATTAATCTATCAATAAGAAAGGCAAAATGCATCAATTATGGAATTGTGTGATAAAGTTGAATCTTAGAGAAACAAATATTTCAGCAATACACTTTTTTTGAACCACCTGAAGCTAGGCCTGAGGAGCAAGTGAAAGACAAACTGAAGAACAAGAGCTTTCTGTATTTGAACATTTCATTGGAATTCAGAATGAAGAAGTTGGAGTTCAAAATTCATGATGCAATGAAGAAGGTTGAAAGGGAGGCAACAACTCAACACATAAAGGTCATTCAAAAGGAGAAGTTTGTACCCAAATCTAAAGCAAGCAATAAGAACTTCTCAGCCGCCAAGACCAGCTCCCTTGTCGAACATCTTGCTTAATTCCAAAATGAAGATGTTGAAAAAATCAAAATTGATGATGAAGTGATAAAGGCTGTAACTCAACACACAAAGTCATTGCCAAAGAAGAATCATGAAGCGGAACTCGAAGCAGGCAATCAAACATGCTCAGCAACTGAGATTAACCTACCGGAGACTGAAGACACCTAAAGGCACTTTCTGCAGAAACCAACAAAAGGCTCCACCAGTTGAAGAATGTCAACCTATGAAGATACAAGAAAAAGACTATCTAGAGGAAATGCCCAAATCAAAAGTTAAAGAAAGCAACATGATGCAGGATCAAGTACTCCAAGAGATGTTATCAACCACACTTCTAAACAGACCAAGCAAGAAGTGGTTGCTGAAGTAAGATGGAGATCCTAGAGAACCTGAATTCTCAAATCCAAAGGATGAATTTATGAAGTTGGAAAGCTCATTTCAAGCTCATACTTGGCAACAAAGTAATGCAACCAAATTCTGCCATGAAAACAACTTGAAGGAAGAGAGCCAAGATGAAATTGAAAGTCAATTATTGAAGAGGCTCAAAGTATTCTTTAAGAAGTTGAATCATGTTTGGTCCAAACTATTTAGCGTGAAACATGGACCAAGAACTTTTGTTTTTGGCAGAGACAAGATGCCCAAATCTGTTGGACATCAATTGAAGACCCAACAAGCTGAAGATATGGGTTTGAAGTCACTGAATGTAGTTTAGAATTATAAACAATGGCGCTTGTTGGGAGGCAACCCAACCTTATAAGTTTATTTTATTTTTTCTCTATTTTGTAGGAACCAAGCAGCCCTAACAATAGATAGGGAGTCCCACCATTTCTACTGAAACCACAATTACTGAACCTGCCCCCAACTATAGAGATGCCACTAATTTTACATTCTTCTCCTTGTCAATTTTAATGATTGTTATTTATGAAACTTGACAATGATCAAGTATTTTTTGTGCATGCAAGGAGAATAATTCATTGATCCAAATTTCAAAGAGTGTTGAAAACCATGAAAGAACAACCAATTCATCTTATAATTCAGTCTCTCCTAGCTTAAACAACAATGAGGACAGTGTTGAGTTTAAGTTTGGAGGAGTTCAATGGCATGTTTCTTATTTTTCATAGAACATACCATTGTGATTTTATTATAATTTTTTTCTAATCTTTTTAAAATTATGAAATTTACCATTATTGCCAAAGTTTTGAAATCTGTCATTGTTACTAAAGTTCTGAAATCTTCTTAAAGTTTTCTGAAAATCTGTTTATGATAGCTTTCAAAATCCCACTTAGACTTTTGCATGTAATCAATTACATATTAAAAGACATTATGCATGACATTATTGATCTTTTAGCTTTTATGGCTAATCCATCTTGAACATTCCTGAAGTAAAATATAATCATGTAAATGACCCTGGCCTGGAATCAAAGCATGTGACATGTTGACTAACCTTCCACATAATCTCGTCTAGGATCTTGCACTTGCACATATTTGTATGATACTAAACTATGATCTGCTACAGTGTAACAAAAGTAAATTGTGTAGTTGTAAGCCCTCATTTCTTCACTTCTCTTTTTTTTTTGTATATTGAGAAATGTTTTCGCTCTTTCTTTAGTAAAAATCCCAAGTGCCTCACACGAGTATTCTAGGAAGAAAATGTGGAGAAAAGTGTAGGCAACTTCTCTATCTTGAATAACTACTCCTTTGTCATTTCACTTGAGAAATATAAGAGTATGCTATGCATGGAACCACTAACACCCAATCCGAGTATTCTTGAAAGAAAGGCGAGGACTATGCTAAGTGGAAACTCTCTTTTTATTTTTAGTTTCTTAATATACAATTGAAGAGAAGGTCTCGGCAGTAAGAAAAAGAAAAAGAAGAAACGAAAAATAAAGACAAATGAAAAGAAAGTTTGTTCAATATAGGTTAGGAGAATGTGAACGTTCTTAGGGGAGGTTATGTGGATGTTCAGCCTACAAGGTGGTTTCATTTGACAGTCATGGAGCACTTGCTTCAATGATTACTAAGCCAGAGGTTAAAGGGCCTTAAATGTATAAATAATGTTCAGAAAGGTGAAGTGTGAAGGCTAGAGAGATGTAGTGTTATGAATAATGTCGGTAATAGAAACATAAAAACCTTTAACCCTAAGTTCCTAATTTTGCCTGAGGACAAGCAAAGCTTTAAGTTCAGCATGCATTTATCTCATGTTTTGATATGTTTTCATGCTCGAACACAAGCTTCATTGTCGAAATATAACATTTATGACTTCTCCACATTATGATTCTTGGGATATAGTGTTATGCATAATGTGGTCATAGAAACATGAAAACTTTTGACCCTAAGTTCCTAATTTTGCTTGAGGACAAAGAAAGCTTTAACTTTGGGGGGAGTTGATGTGAAGAAATTATGTATACTTTTCATCTATGTTCAATATGCATCTATTTCATGTTTTACTATATTCTCATCCAAGATTTTGCCAAGGAATCAACCACCTACATATGGAAGTCAGCCCTCAACCATTCCAATGCAAAGAACTCCTTATGAGCAGCCACCACAAACTCAACCCACTCAATTTTCTAAGATGGAAGAGTTGCTGTAACAAATTTTGAAGAAACAAGAGAAGCAAGAGGAGGCAATGCAGAAGCTAACCAATGGAAATGAAGCCTTAAGTGCCAATCAGAAATTGCTTGAAAGCCAAATTGCCCAACAAGCTAGTACCTCAACTAGGCCACCCATGTTCTTCCCTGGACAACCAGAAGTGAATTCAAAGGAACAAGCCAAAGCTATCCAATTTAGGAATGGAAAAATTGTTGAGGAGCCAATGAAGCATGCTGAGGACAATTCAGCTCAAACAAATTCAAACTCCAAAGCTGCTGAAGAGCCAAATGAAGAGCCTGTGGTGAAAGTCAGAAATCAAGACCCTCAAAATGAAGTCAAGGCCAGGGTTTTGATAAAGTGTCTTTCCCTCAAAGATTAGTCAAGGCAAGGCAAGACCAACAATATGGGAGGTTCCTTGAAATCCTGAAGAAATTATATATCAATGTGCCATTTGTGGAGGCAATTAAGGAAATGCCTTCCTATGCCAAGTTTCTAAAGGAGATTTTGACCAAGAAAAGGAGAATTATGGAGCATGAAACCATTGCCTTGACTGAGGAGGCTTCTGCAATTATCCAAAACAAGTTGTCACCCAAGTTGAAGGATCCAAGGAGCTTCTCAATTCCCTGTGAAATTGGAAACAGAAAAATTCAGAGGGCAATGTGTGATTTAGGTGCATTAGTGAGTATAATCCCTCTTTCACTTTGTAGAAAGCTAGAAGTTGGAGATATGAAGCCTACCAACATGTCCTTGCAACTAGCTGACAGATCCATCAAGTATCCACATGAAATCATTGAAGACATACCCCTCAAACTTGACATGGATGAGGACCTGAACACCCCTATTCTCCTAGGGAGGCCCTTCTTAGCCACTGCGGGAGCAGTCATAGATGTCAAGGAGGAAAGATTGACATTCCAAATTGGGGAAGACAAGATAGAATTCAATTTGGAACAAGTTATCAACAGGCCAAATTTTCAGGAAAGTGGAATTGAAGATGGGCAGCTAGATCAGATTGTACAACAAGTTTCTGCAAAGGTGCCTAATGTTTGATCACTTGAAGGAACTAGAGGATCCAGAGGCTAAGGCATGCTAATATGTATTGAATTCATCCAAATCAGTGGGAAATTCAGAAATTCAGAATGAGATGCAGGAGGTTATCACTACTGAACTCCAACCCAATTCAACTCAAGACAACTCTTCTAAATTGGAGCTCAAGCCTCTTCCTAGCAACCTGAAGTATGAATTCTTGGAAGAGAATTCAACATTTCTAGTAACTATTAATGCCAATTTGCCAAAGGAACAAGTGCATGAGCTGCTGAAAGGATTGAAGTTGTACAAGGAGGTAATAGGCTATTCAATTGAAGATATCAAGGGTATTAATCCTTCAATTTGCATGCACATGATCTCTATGGAGGACAACTACAAGCCCTCAATTGAATGTCAAAGAAGACTCAATCCAGTGATGAAGGAAGTTGTGAAGAAGGAGGTGCTGAAGTTGCTGAATGCTGGAATCACATATTCCATTTCAAATAGTGAATGGGTCAGCCTTGTTCAGGTGGTGCCAAAGAAAGGAGAGATTACAGTAGTGAAATAAGATACAAATGAATTGATATCCACTAGGACAGTCACAGGTTGGAAAATGTGTATTGATTTAGGAAATTGAACAAGGCAACCAGGAAGGATCACTTTCCACTCCCCTTCATTGACCAAATGCTTGAGAGGTTGGCCAAGCACTCTCACTTTTGTTATTTGGATGGCTATTCAGGCTTCTTGTAGATTCCCATCCATCCACAAGACCAGCACAAGACAACTTTCACTTGTCGATATGGGACATTTGCATATAGGAGGATGCCATTTCGATTGTGCAATGCCCCTGCCACATTTCAAATGTGTATGATGTCCATCTTTTTAGATTTCATTGAGGACATTATGGAGGTGTTTATGGATGACTTTTCAGTCTATGGGGATTCCTTTGAGGCTTGTTTGAAAAATTTGACAAAGGTGCTACAAAGGTATAGGGAATCCAACTTAATTCTGAATTGGGAAAAGTGTCACTTCATGGTTCAAGGAGTTGTGTTGGGCCACATTGTATCCTGTAGAGGGATTGAAATGGACAAAGCGAAGATTGAGATCATTGAGAAGCTACCACCTCCAAAGAATGTGAAGGCTATAAGGAGTTTCTTTGGTCATGCTGGATTCTACAAGAGATTCATTAAAAACTTTTCAATGATAACTAGGCCCCTCAGAAGGTTGCTAGCAAAGGATGTTGAGTTCAATTTTGATGAAGATTGCATGGAGGCTTTTAACCAATTGAAGGAAGCCCTCATATCAGTTCCTATAGTGCAACCACCAGATTGGTCCCTACCCTTTGAAGTCGTGTGATGCCTTTGATCAAGTAGTAGGGGCAGTGCTGGGACAAACCAAGGATAAGAAACATTATGTCTTTGCTATGCTAGCAATACATTAGATGAGGCTCAAGTCAATTATTCCACTACTGAAAAGGAACTATTGGTTGTGTGATCACTAGCTGATCACAATAGGTTTTTATCCCATTTTCTAGTTAATTCACCCATATCGAGCCCCTATTTTGCTTAACTTTTGGCCAAATATGCTTGAAATGCATGGATTGTGATAACTAGTTGATCTTTCTCATTTTATACTTAATTCCATGTGCATAGAGGTTCTGAATTGCTAAAATCCATAAATATGTCAATTCTATGCCAAGTTATCATTTTTTGGACAAGTTATCATTCCAAAGTGCAAAGTTATCATTTTTCTAGTTTAGCTGATTTCTAGTGATTATCTTGTCCTAAATCTCATGCCATCATGAATTAATCATATTTGGATGATCATATTTCAACTTGTGCAAAGTTATCATTTCATTTCACAAGTTATCATTTTTTAGTGTCAAGTTATTATTTTAGGAAAAAACAATCATTTCGATATGCAAGGCTATCAATTCTGCATAAAAGCATTAGACAATCATTATATAATTGTCATAACTCCTTGCTGCTCTGATTTGATCACATTTGGACAACCACAACAAAAGTTATGACAAGTTATCATTTTTATGACATCAAGTTATCATTTTTGGCACCAAAGTTATCATTCCTATGAAATCTTATCCACATTTAATTTCTGACCTCATTCACTTGCCATCCTAATCCCTTTGATGCCTTCAATGCTCTGAACCACTCATATTTGGACATTTTTTATGAAATATGCAAAGTTATCATTTCGGGTTCAAAAGTTATCATTTTCAACTATGGATTTCATTCCTGCACAACACCAAATCTCATTTAATGATAGGGCTGATAATTATTGCTGTTCTAATCCTTATTTGTTAGAATCATATTCAAGGACTTTGATGTTTGCTGTTTTGGCCTTTCTAACAGGGAAAAGAGGGCTGCACAAAGAGGAAAAAAAGAGGGGGGACCACTTGCTCTTTAGTTGTCCAAAAACTTGTCACTGCAGATATTTTCTGCACCATGACACTTGGCATGACCAAGGCACAAAGGAACCTTCTCATTTGCATCCAACGGTGGACAAGAGTAATATATAAGCTGGAAAATCTAGAGAAAAAAAGGGGCTGGCCATTCAAGGGTTTTGGGCAGGAAGGAAGCAAGGTTTTGGGGGCTGAAGTGAAGCTGCATTTTTTTATTTCTGTGGACAGTCTCTTGATTACAGGATGTTTTGTATCAATTTTTCCTACTATTGTGTATTAATCTTTGTAATTATGAGGAGCTAAACTCCATTTCTCCTAGGATAGGGTAGTAGTCTAATTAGTTATGGATGGAATATGGACAAACCTGATTTCCTGCACTAAAATCTGATTTCTGGCTTTACAATTCTGATTTTTGAACTCATATGAATCTGTTCTTGTCATTGCAAGATCCTATTTGTATTTACAACTGAGAGGTTGTCATTTGATCTACTCTTTCTTCAGAAATGAATGCCAAGTTTCTAAATTCAATCCCAATTAGGAATTTGATTTTTTGATTTCTGAAATATGTTTTCCCATTTCTGATTTCTGAATTGTCAAATCTGTTTTCATCATTGTGGAGCCCTGATTTCTTAATAGCTGAGAGGCTAATCTTTAGGTTCCTTCTTGTTCAGAAATGAATCAAGAGACAATGATAATTCCAAGGTTTAGTTCCCTAAATTTGTGCAACTCTTCAATGCTAATTTCTGAATTTTCTAATTACTGATTTCTTGAATTTCCATTGCTGATTTCCTGAAATTTGTGGAATCTGTCTTATTATTGTTAAGCCCTTGATTTCATTTAATCACTGAGATGTGTACTTAAGGTTTTCTTGCTGTTCAGAGATGAACCAAGAAGCAATTGCGTGTGCTGAGTTCCATATGTAATTGAGTGTTGATTTCTATTCAATTCATTAGTGAAAATGTGGATTTCATTTCCATTTGCAGCTGAGAGACTGATTTAAAATTCTCTTGTAGTTTAGAGATAAACCAAGAAGCATTAGCATTAATATTGGATTGATTTCATTCATATTTAGTTAATTGAAGTAATTCCCTCATGTTTAAGGTGCAATTGAATGTTATCATTTCTGATTTTTATTGTAATTGCCAAAACTCAGCAAGGAATTTTGATTTTGAGCCTAATGATAACTTGATATTCAGTGGGGATCCTCTTCTAATTTAATCTAGCTAACATTTATATGAAAATATAATGATTAATTTTGGACAAATTCAACTGTGAGAGCAGCCATGTTAAGATTGGATCAGATTTGACTAAAAATTGATAACTTGTTTCATTCCATCCATAATTAAATTAGATGAACCCCAACTCCTAGGAGAACCTTCCTCATTGATAGATAAATCCTTTTAGCCCTTAGTTTGGCATTTATAATTCAGTTTAGATAAATTTACAAAAGTCCAAAAATAGTTTTCTTTTTGCCACTTTGAAAAATCTGTTTTCACTTTCCTTTAATTTCCTGTTTTTACCACTTAGTCTAGGGCTAATCAAGATTGTTTTAGGAAGTCTTTGGCTTCAAATCACTGTGGATATGATATTTGGGTATATTTACAATTGACTTGTATACTTGCAGTAGAGAGTGAATTAGGGAGTTAAACCAAAAATTGAAAAATCTAAATTTTGATCCCAAAATCAGCAAGTTATCACTACACTTCTCAATATCACTATCACTGTGGTGTTTGCATTTGATAAGTTCAGATCTTACCTAATTGGAGCCAAGGTGATTGTGTACACTGACCACCAAGCAGTGAGGCACCTGATCAGCAAGAAAGAATCCAAACCAAGGCTAATCAGATGGATTTTATTGCTACAAGAATTTGATGTAGAGATTAGGGACAAGAGAGGCACTGAAAACTTAGTTGCTGACCATTTGTCAAGAATGGAAGGAATTCAGAAATCCTCAACACTTCATATCAATGATTCTTTTCCAGATGACTTCCTAATGGCCATATCAGCTACCCCAACTCTTTGGTATATTGACATTGTCAATTATTTGGCATGTGGAATCATTCCACCTGAGTACTCCTACCAGCAGAAAAAGAAAATTTTATCACTCCAATATGCAAAGTTATCATTTTTTAATTTAGCTGATTTCTAGTGATTATCTTGTCCTAAACCCCTTGCCATTATGAATTAATCATATTTGGGTAATCATATTTCAACTTGTGCAAAGTTATCATTCCATTTCACAAGTTATCATTTTTGAGTGTCAAGTTATCGTTTTAGGGCAAAACTATCATTTCGATGTGCAAGGCTATCAATTCTGCATAAAAGCATCAGGCAATCATTATATTATTGTTCTAACTCCTTGCTGCTCTAATTTGATCACATTTGGATAACCATAACTAAACTTATGACAAGTTATCATTTTTATGGCATCAAGTTATCGTTTTTGGCACCAAAGTTATCATTCCTATGAAATCTTATCCACATTTAATTTCTGACCTTATTCACTTGTCATCCTAATCCCTTTGATGCCTTCACTGCTCTGAACCACTCATATTTGGACAATTTTAAGGATAGGGCACAAGTTATCATTCCAGGCTATAAGTTATCATTAGACAAATAAAGGTTTCATTCCTGCATAATATCAAACTTCATTTGCTAAATGAGCTGATATTAATAGCTGTCCTAATCCTTATTTGTTAAAATCTCATTCAAGAACTTTGATGCTTGCTGTTTTGGACATTCTAGCAGGGAAAAGAAGACTGCACAAAGAGGAAAAATGAGGGGGGACCACTTGCTTTTTGGCTGTCCAAAAAGCTGGCACTGTAGATATTTTATGGACAGGACACATGGCACAATCAGGGAGTGATGGAACGTTCTCACCTGCATCTAAGGGTGTAGGAAGGTCATATAAAAGTTGAGAAACTCTAGAGAGAAAGGGGGGATGACCATTGTAGGGTTTCTGGGCCAGAAGGAAGGAGCAAGGAGCTGAAGTGGTGCTGCAATTCTGATTCCTGTCGACAGCCATTAATTGAGGATGATTTGTATCTGTTTTTCCTTCTATTTTGTATCAAACTTTGTAACAATGAGGAGCTAAATCTCATTTTCTCCCAGAATAGGGTAGTAGTCTAGTTTAATTGTGGATGGACTATGAATATTCTAATTTCCTGCACTAATTCTATTTTCTGATTTCTGAAATTTGTTTCATATAAATTTGTTCTTGACATTGTGAGGTCCTATTAATATTTACAACTGAGAGGTTGTCCTTTGATCTATTCTTTTATTCAGAAATGAATCAAGGACCAATGCCAAGTTCTAGAAGCAATCCCAATTAGGAATCTGAATTATTATTTCCTGAAATCTGGATTCTGAATTGCATTTCTGATTTCTGATTAATGAATTCTAATATCATTGTAAACCCCTCATTCCATTAACTGCTGAGAAGTAGATTATGTGGGTTCTTCTTATTTAGAAATGTATAAAGAGGCAATGATAATTTTCCTGGATTGAATCTGTGAAAATATGTTGTGGTGAAATCTATTTTGAAATTCTGAATTCTTGAAATTTATGAAATTTGCTTGCTATTGTAAACCCCTGATTCTATCATTCACTGAGAAGTGAACGACTACCTTGTTGTTCAGAGATGGACCAAGGAGCAATGGCAGGTCTGAATTCCAATGAGTGACATGTGCTGAATTCAAATGCTTAAAATGTGTTGATTTTATCCAATTGATTGGTACTAATGTGGATTTCATTTCAATTTGCAGCTGAGAGGCTGTTTTAAAATCCTCTTGTTGTTTAGAGATAAACCAAGAAGCATTAGTATTAAGATTGGACTCATTACTTTTCTGATTAGTTGATGCATAAATGTGAGTTGAATTATAATGCCAAACTGAAATTGCCAAAATCTGAAAAGAATTGGCAAAATCAGTGAGGGGCTTGTAAATTTGCTAACGATAACTTGACATTCAGTGGGAATACTTATTCAATTCAACCTGGCTAATATGTATATGATAATATATTGATTAGTTCTTGATTAAATGAGCTGTGAAAGAAGCAAATTTTCAGGTTGAATCATATTTGAATTTTAATTGATAACTTATTACATTCCATCCATAATTAAATTAGATGAACCCCAACTCCTAGGAGAACCTTCCTCATTGATAGATAAACCCTTTTAGTCCTTAGTTTAGCATTTATAATTCAGTTAAGATAATTTTCAAAAAGTCTAAAAATAGTTATCCTTTTTGCCACTTTTAAAAATTTGTTTTCATTTTTTTTTCAATTTCCTGAATTTGTAACTTTAGTATAGGCTATTTTAGATTGTTTTAGGGAGTTTTTGGCTTCAAATCACTGTGAATACGATATTTAGGGTTTACTACAATTGACCTGTGCACTGCAGTAGAGAGTGAGTTAGGGAATTAAACCAAAAATTGAAAAATCTCAATTTTGACCCAAAAATCAGCAAGTTATCACTATACTCCTCAATTTCACTATCAAATACCTCGTTGCTGATTGCGACCCAACTTTGTGTCCCTATTTTTGTAGCTAATTATGTGTATTGTCTTCCCTAATCTGTCCCTATTTTATGGCAACTCTTAATTATTAGAATTTAAAATCGGTAGTTAATCTATCACTAAGTAGGAACTATAATGTTACGGCGATAAAACAATTATAATTTTTTTGTGACTAATTTGTCCTTATTATGTAGCTAACTTTTATCTCAATTGATCCCCACAGTTTGCGGTTTGTCTCAAAACTTCCCAATCCAGTCACAAATTAGCAATAATTTTTTTCACAATAATATGGTTTATATCAAATTATTAATTATACAATGATATAAATGACAATACAATAACCAATATAACAAAAATCTCTATATATCATTTTTCGATTGATAAAGTGGAGCTAAATGCTCATTGCAAAATTTAAATAGAGTATATGAATACATCACATTAGGTACAGTAGTCCCCACTAGATCACCAAAGAGACACTGATCAAGTTCATCATTTCATAGTTCGGGGCGGTAAGCGGAAAAAACCCTATAAAGAATATACAACACATAATAGCAATAAAAGTCATGCATAGTTCATCATCATCATCATTATAAAAACATTAAAAATTCAATAGTAGATTTAGGTTTCCTCAAGTTCGTCATATTAACTTTATGCCATGGACACAAGTAATCTCAAGCACTAGTTTCCATCTCCTAGCCATGAACACATGATAATTCATCCAAGGAAGTAGGCCCACCAATCGACCATGCAGTAGCTGGAAGCTTAATTTCATGCACGGTGAAACAATTCGTACAACCGAGGGGCAGGACGGTTCCGTTCTGTCACGATGTGCATGTGATCTCCTGGAGCGAGGTGCAGCCGAACTCGTCTCGCAGCATCTGCAGCACCTTCCTCACGCCAGCCTCGCCTTCAGCAGAAGGAGAACACGACTGGCCTTCCAATCTGCGTCCATTTTAAGGGGACATGGAACTAAGTACACAAGAGTACGTGCATGGATAGAGATGCATGCTGACGCTGCAACAGTGGCAGGCATTCATCCTTGCATGCATGCATGCATGCATGCATGAGCAAGAACTTTGGAGTACTGAAGACATAGCCATGGAGAGTTCCCACTTACAAATATTCCAGAGGCACCGAGAGCTAGCGCCTTGAACACGTCCGTGCCGCAGCGGACGCCGCCATCCAGGAAGACAGGAATGCGGCCTTGTGCGCCTTTCACGACCTAATTACATGTATCTTTCATGTCAGAGGTGTACTATGTAGGGAGAAGAAGATGACAGGTGATGAAGTACAAGAGGCAACCTCTTCGAGGGCATCGATGGTGACAGGAACATAGTCGAGCTGACGAGCTCCATGGTTGGAGACGATAATGCCAGCGACACCAGATTGCACGGCAATCCTTGCTGTAGTTTGGGGTTGAGGTTATTAGGGTGATCTCTATCGGATACAAAATGCGGACTAATCTTGACAAGAAGTTGGATTCTTACCATCCTCTGCAGTGATGATCACCTTTCACCAGAATTGGCATGGATGTGATTGTCTGCAGCCACTTGACATCCTGCCGGGATCAGAACAAAGGTAACTTAATTAACATTCTTTAGAACAATACAGAGCAGATTCTTGGACACTTCAATTAGTACTAAATTTTTTTCTCATCTACATGGCAGATTCTTTAGAACAATACGGAGCAATATTATGTGCAGATTCTTTAGAACTAATTTTTTTTCTCAATAAGAACAATACAGAGCATATTCTTTAGAACAATAAATAATAATTGGTTGACCCCCAAACTATTATGTGCTGTCCTGAAAAAAAGATCCCAAATCTTTTGGATTTGGTGCCACGTGTGGATTAAGAAAAAAACCTCCAAAAAATGTGCTGAATCAAAGATCAATAGCGAAAGCAAGGACTTCAACTAAAAAACATAAGTTAAAGAAGAAACTGGTTTTCTAGGAAAATAGTTAGCAAAATAGGTCAGTATGGAAATAAGCAATCTCCGACGCAAGACCTGTAGAAAAGTCACAGAATACATTTGAAAACATATTTTGGCCATATCTTCAGCAAGTTTTAAATTCTCCAGGTCTTCTGGGCTGAGTAAATTATTTTCAGTTGCTAGTTTCTTAGTCAAACCTTTCGTTGCCCCAAGGGCAAGCGTGCCTGACAGGAAAAACACCTGAAAAAGTTGTAATAGATAATAGAATAGTGGTTGTGGGTCATTAAAGATGATTGAGCAATTCATGAAGTCATAATATACACTAAAATTTAACGATCTCAAAGAATTAGCAACCACAAGATTCATCGTTTTCCTGTGCCAAGTACAATCATTCATTCCAAGCACAACGTATAGGATCTGTTAATTTAGTCATTATATATGCATTCTACTAATAATAACCTTGAGTTTACTTCAATATATTACTTTTAAGTTGTGGACTTCATTCATCTAGATCCAAAAATCTATGATATGCTGATGAACATATTAGGTACATACACTACAAAATAAGTAACATGACCAGAAATGATGCTTTCATGAGAATACCTTATCAGAATAATTGTCTCCTCTTAGACTATATTACTAGAGTAGCCATGAACAATGTAATAATATTATATGAGCAAATCCATGCTGAAGCCTTTTTGCAAACATATCAAGTGGTTCTCATCATGAATACCATTGTCTTTAAAACTATTTATGGAGTTGTTTTTTAGTTTTTGGCGCCCACACACCCACTCTTTTGCCTTTTTTGTGATCCTTATTGCATAGTCTCAATAAAAGAGTATATGACTCATCTAAAAGAAAACTACAATGTGAATAACTACCCAAATTTCATAATTATCACTTCTCCTTCCAAGAAAAAATAATTAAATATAAAAAAAACAAACATCTAAGAGCTTTGTAACAAAGACTTTGACATACCAGATGATCCATTTTAGGACTGAAGGTAGCTTTAGATCCATAGGGAAGCTCCCCAACAAATACCAAACCTTTTGGAACAGACTTCCCAACAAGAAGGTGCCTTACCCCTTTCCACTGCACAAACTACATGACACGGAAACAATGACTTCAAATGGCATGTAGAGGATCCAAGCAAGTATGAAAGACTTCTCACACTATCAGATTAAAGTTCACTGGCAATTCAAGAGTAGGTGACTCTCTTAATCTAAGGTCAACATGGAAATATATCATAGGTTATTCAAATAAGTAGAAAAAATACAATCTTAAATTAATAAACTGTCATTAGAATTATTTTATAACATATATATTTTTTTCAATATATCAAACTCTAATGTTGAAGAGCAAAAAGTGGAATATTTTTTTAGCACATATATCTATGAAGTAGATCATTGTGTAAAAAGAAATTGACACGAACGAACAAGTCCTACCATTTTCTTCAGAATCCACCACTATAAGATGCCAAAATAAGCAACTCAAATCGAACAAAGGTAACATCTCATGCATTAAAAATAGGATTTTTCCTATATAGCCAACCCCATAATGATTAGACGATCGAGATATAATCTCATATTGCTAGTTTACCTTGAAACATAGCTCCACATTTCATCAGCAAGTTCTCCACTATCTTTCTGTCCACTGGGGAGTCGTCCACCAACAGGACCCTCAACTCCATCTCGCCTCCACGCTTGTCACAATACCTGCTCACCAACATCCCACAACTTGAGCATTAAAAACATATCTGATCAACATCCCACAGTATCATACAAATATCACAAATGCACTCAACAGTTACTAATAAAAGAAACTTGCAAATTTGCATCTCTTGAGTTTGCAGTAACTGATTTTGAGAAGAATATTAGAGACTTGGAGCTGCTCAACCATGTCCTCAAGCTGCTCCAAAGCAGCGAAGAACTTCAATGATTCGTAATATGGAGAGAGTGGGGTAGCCTTCACGTATGCCCCTACCCGGGCTAAATTCTTCAGTTGGCTCATAATCAACATTTCTAAGTAGTCCAAAATAAAAATGACATTCTTCATCACAAAAGTAGCAAAATGCTTACATAATATATATTATATAAGTCTAACTTAACAAAATAACAACCAACATAATAAGTCTCAAATATAAATTCAAATAGTTCAACATGTCTCCAAACACAAACCAAAATAGTGATGATAAGTTTAGTAATTAGTAACTCTAATCATCAATCATTTCTTATATTAGACGACGAAGTGCTCGGTCCAGCATCATCCGTTGAATTGATCAAAAGTCGTTTGAGCATATGTTCAAATGCTCCTCCTGGTTGACAGTAACTATCCATCAATGATCCGAATGCATTCTTCATGCGGTCATCCACGACATCACGGACAACATCCTTAAAACGATCGATCGTACCATCCTACACAAATGATGAAAAGAACGAACCATTGCCATTTTGCCCAGCAGATGTAGCTGATCCAGTAGATGAGACCGATGTACCCAATCCACGAAGAGATTCTTCTCTGGTTGTTCCGCCTGCTTCTTTCCATAGTTCCACATCGAGTGATGGTTGTGTATTCAAATTTTCACCATACTTTTCAATTACTTTGGAATTATAGTCTTCCTAAAATAAGATAAAAGTGAGTTAGTAGGCAAATACTTCGAAAAAAATAAATTAAATGTATCACCAGCATACATAAACTTTAAAAGAGTAGTCAGTGACAAAATTTTTTGTCTTTTTGCTCTTATGTGTCAACTCATAGACCTCTCTATAATCAATTGGACCTTTGTTTTTTCCCTCCTGTATTGATGATTAATAAAGTTAGTAAATATTTCATTTTGATGTATAAGATTATAACAAAGTTTAATAAAGTTACCAAACGATGCTTGTGACTTGAGAAAGGAATTGATCCTCTCGTGTGTAAAGAAGCTTCAGGCTTTGAAACACGATTACCCTTTATTGCCACTGATCTTTTTTTCCAAACCTCCGACCTCCTGCAAATAAAAAAAAGTTTTATTATCTAAAAGATAAAATGTTAAAAAGTATGTATTGAATGAAATTTTATAAATTGTACCATGCACCACAAAGTGAGTGCCAAACATCACAATTTAATCCAGTAGGAGGTGAATTACGAGCTAACCCAAAGTTATTATTTGTTGCTTTTGCCACCTTATGTCTAAAATTGTACAATTGGCCACATAGATGATTTTTGGCGACATACATAAAAACTTTTCGTATGACTTCTTCGGTTAACCTAGGCTCAAATTTATGATTCTCTTATAATAAGAAAAATTATTAATTCAAAATAATATTGATTTGTACTAAATATTTTTAAAATTTTACCAAAAAGCGATGAAACATCCTCTCTTTAATATCTCTCGAAACCTGGCAATCTCCCAATCCCAAGATTGCTAATATATCGCACAATACTATCTGGTGTAAAAGTAACCCTATATATATTTAACAATGTGTAGCAGTAGTTAGTATAAATTTATTTGAAAACTATGATTATAATTACTTACGATTTTTTTGGATCATTGATTCCAACACACCTAGTGTATATTGGTCCACCTTCCAGGCTCTCTTGCCCGACTATTGTTCCTGGCTGAGAAACGTTCAGATTCTCTTCTAGTGCTTCAGATGTTGGAACTTTTAGAGAAAATAAAATTAGAATTGATGGTAAAGCATAAAAAAATAGCAAACATTTTTTACTTACCTTCAATTGGTGGTGTGGGAATAGATCCTATAGCACTGCGTCTAGAAGGAGGGGTTGGTGACACTGGAGCAGAAGGCCTTGATCGTGACCCAGATGCTGATGTACGATGACCTCTTCCTCGAAGAACCATGACTGTTTATACATGCAAGTTGATAGCTAATTGGTTAGAAAAATATATAATGAAATATAAGCATATAATAAATTGACATATTACCTAATTATAAAATGTAACATTTCATAAAAGGTTACTCGCTTGAAAGCGATTCATATTCTTCCTCATCATTGTGTCATCACAACTATCAATAATATCTTCATCATTAATGAACTGATCGTCTTCATCTTCTAATGTACGAGTTATCCCATTTACATTCACCTCTTCCATAGAAGCATTTGCATCAAATAATTCAACTCTTTCTTCACCATCCTCCTCCATATTTGTTGCTCTTATTATCGGATCCTCTTGGTAGTAGTCATCCATAGGTATTTCAATGTTTGTATCAGCTTCACTAGTCATATTTTCCTCCATAAAAAGCCTACTTCTCACCTTGCATGCTGCCCACCATTCATCCCGACCTTTTTTTGAAGGATAACTCGTATAATAAACTTGTTGTGCTTATTCTGCCAATACAAATGGATCATAACCTTGAAGTATGGATCGATGCCTAATTTCAACTAGATTATGCTTTGGATCAACCTTGACTCCTTGCTCTGGATTGAACCAATGACATTGTAATACAACCACCTTATTATCCTTGCCTAAATATGTCAACTCTATTATCTCTTCAATGACCCCATAGTAATCAATGTCATTATCCCCGTATAAGTTGCCAAGAACACAAATTCCACTATTCGTGGTGGTTTTGTATTGACCATACTCATATGTCTGAAATCTATAGCCATTGACAACTATACTATTATATGTTGTCACATTTTTAGTCCATAACTAAAGTCTCAGATCAATGGATCTTTCACCAATTCATTCTTCACTTGATACTTTAGCCATGAAGAGAATTCTTCATCTCGAATTTGCAAGAGTTGATTGTCTATGATATAAGGATTTGATGTCTTTGAAAGTCTTAAAATTGCCTAATTTTAACAAAATATAATATGTTTAAAAAAATATTATCTTAATAAAAAAAAAGATAAAATCATTTCATGCAAATGTACTCACTCAATGTAAGGCGTCATCTCATGACAGTTCATCAAAACATATTTCTTTGCGAGTGTAAGATCATTGTGATTCAACATAACGTTACGTCCCTTTCTGATAAGGCGGAATGGATATTTAAATATGGACAAACATTTCTTGCTTAGATCGACTCCACCATCATCATTTCGTGGAACTTGAGTTCGTCTTGTTTGAATATTTTCTTCTAAGTATAACGAAGTAAAATTAGATACTTCCTCTACAAAATATGCCTCACATATCGAGCCCTCAATTCTAGCCTTATTTTTAGCCTTCTTTTTCAAATACAACATACATCTCTCAAACGGATACATAAGAGATGAAGCGGACTCGTTGATGAAGCGGAGGACGGAGGAGTCCACATGGGCATCGTTATCGAGGAAGAGTTCGGAAGAGGAGGCCACGAAAGAGTCGAAGAAGAAGACGACCGAGGAAGGAGAAGAGAAGAGACCATTAGCAACAGCGAGCGGGCGATGGAAGCAGTCAAATTGCAGCCCATCGTCTTCATGCTGCTTTGCTCCACTCGGCGAATGCGGGAAAAGAGGGGGCAATGGAACCCGCTTTGCGACCTCGCGCCGGAGGTCGTAGATTGGGGGGTCTTCGCCCCCCTCTTTCCCTGTGATGGCATTGGTGCAGGGAAAGAACGAGGGGATGATGGCCCCCCTCCGGACCTCCGGCACGAGCTCATAGAGAGGGGGTTGCTGTCCCCCTCTTTTCCTGCGCCGACATCGGCGCGTGAGGTCACGGAGATGGTGGTCGTCGCCCCCCTCTTTCCCCTTTGCCCTCTGATAGAGAAAGGAGCCCCCCTCCTTTCTCCGCCAGCGCACGCAAAGAAGGAGGGGGCCTCACCCCCTCCGGTGATTGGCGGTGGTCGTAAAGAGAGGGGTGACGCCTCATCCTTCTCTCTTTTACGTGATATTTTTATTTTTTTAATTATTTTTAAATTTTTCACTATTGTCACGTCAGTAATTATTTATGTGGCATCAGCGCCACGTCAGTTATGCGATAGGAAAACGAGCAATCAACGGTGAAAAGAGCATTCGGTGCAATGTGTTAAAAGATGGAGAGCATTCATGTTACAAATTAAAGTTGGAGGACAACGCTAAGCAAACATTAAAGTAGAAGGGTATTTGGTGTAATTTTTTCCGCATATACTCTTTTATTATCTTCCTTGTGTACTTACTATTTTCTCTTTTAATCTCATTTTCTTTTTCTTTCCATTTTCACTTTCGTTCTTTGATTCTTTGTGTTTTTTTTTTCATATTTTCTTTCCCTTTTTAGTCTGACCTCTTTCTTATCGTCTCAGATCCATCTTTTCTCTTGCGTAAAGCAATTAATATTATTGCTTAAAAACTATGAAATATCATTCGCATTTTAATCTCCTTGTGCAGATTATCATAATGCTAAATGTATTTTAAATATTTAGTTATCATTATTTTAAATTATTAACAATACCATACATATTATAAGAATCATTAATAAATTATTTCAGTCGCTCTAATCATTTGCAGTACTTAGCTATATATTTAACAATTATGGCGTGTTTTAAATAATGTATAACTATGATTTTGTTTGCATCGCAGTTAATATTTTAACTTGGGTGCCATGTCATCAAGTATATGTAACAGCGTTTAATTAAGAAATTAATCTTAAATAAAACTTTTGATCTAGATTATATGCAGCATGCCTGACTACTCCTAGCGGAAATTTTTTACATCCATAAATATTCGAACTCGAGATCTTTGATTAAACGGTGAGAAGGTGCTATTCATTCCAGTCCAACTTCCATTAGTATTTAATTAATTACTTTATAACTAAAGTTTTTTTTAAAAAACTAAAGAAACTATTTTTTAATAGAATTTATTAAGAAGATATAGAATAGTTGATCAACAATTAACATAGGAATTTATACCTCTTCAATTTTTTTCTGTATATTTATATTTTATGTATGACACAAGCACACGAATTTGTCCAGTGGATCCAAGAACATTATGGCAAGGCAAAGCGCCTCAAACAGAGCACCACATCGTTTTAATGCTGATATGTTAATTAGCAGTCATAGTCATACGTCAAATGCTGCATTGCTTCGACAATTTCCATCACTTCCGACTCCATGCACGCAACGAGTGACCTCACATGTCTGCCTGGCCCTCCGACTGCGCTGGCCTGATAAGGAAACTGCTTCGGTGGCGCTTTATGCGCCGGTGGCGGTTGCCAAACCGCAGCATGTGCCCGGTCTTGCTCAGCTTCGCCTTCTGGGACTCCACCATCTCGCAATCCGGCAGCGCCTCCGGGTACCACATCTTGTCGCAGCAATAGGAGTACCTCACGAAGAAATCATAATTATAAGACTTGATCGAATTATATTAAAATTATTAAGAAACTTGAATGTATAAATATAATAACTTATAATTGTCTATCGCTAATAATTAGTGAAGAATAACTTGATGGAATAAACTTCCAAAACAACATCAAGAATCTCTTTCTTCTCTTCTCATTTGGGGAAAGCCAAGAAGAAACAACCTTTCAATGATTCATACAAAAGTGTATTTTGGGGATATGACCATCTATTTATAACAAGCACCCTTTCATATGATTTGAATTTCTACCCATCATAGAAATTCCAATGCACCATTTGATCTCTTCACATTATATTTCATATCATAACATATTAATTGCTATGCCCAATAAAATATATATTGATCACTTTTATTTGTGTCTTAACTTATTTTGACAATTACTAATTGTATAATTTACTTTCATATTAAACCCAATATTGGATATGATCCAACAATCTTTCACTTGAATTATATATGAAACCATATAATTATACACCATAAGTATCAAAGCAAGCTCAGCTTTATTGTCAAAATCATAATCCAAAGAATCAATCTCATTCATCGATATATTAATATATGATCAAAATAGTATTTGTCGCAATCACTACAACTTAACTCGACAATGGTCACGTATATCAATATGATCAATGACAAGATCATGATATGGATGTGAAGCATGAAAGTTACATACAATGTGATCGTACATGTCTACTTTCAAATGGTCCACATAACTTGAGATCAAACTTAAATAAAAGAGTGAACATAAAAGAAAACTAAATTGTATATATGTTGAAAGCAACAAAACAAAATGTTCATAACATGAGCATTTATAATTACAAACTAATTACAAACTCCCACTTAAACCAAACATCCTGAAACAAAATGATACTTATACTAACGGTGTGCTCGAGAAATACCTTGGGTGGCAATCCTTTTGTAAGCGGATCTGCAATCATAGAGTTGTCCCAGTATGCTCAACAGACAATAACTTTTTCCTCACTCTTTCTTTAACAACAAGAAATTTGATATTAAGGTGTCGGGATTTTGACGAGCACTTGTTGTTATTGGAATATGCAACTACTAACTTATTGTCATAGAATAATTTCAATGGTCTTTCGATACCATCTATTATACGCAGTCCCGTGACAAAATTTTGCAGTCAAATTCCACGATTAGATGGCTCATAGCATGCGATAAATTCTGCTTCCATGGTGGAAGATGCAATAGTGTCTTGTTTGACACTCTTCCATGATATAGTACCTTCGGCAAGCAAGTAAATGTAGCCCCGATGTGGACTTCATGCTATCTTGGCATCCAGCAAAATCGGAGTCTGAATATCCAACGATCTCAAACTTATATGTTCTACGATATGTCAACATATGGTCTTTTGTCCTCTGTAAATACCGCAAGACCCTTTTGACTACTTTCCAGTGATTCATTCATGGATTACTTAGATACCTGCCTAATACCCAAGTAATGTATGCAATATCTGGACGCGTACAAATTTGGGCATACATAAGACTTCTTACTGTTGATGCATAAGGAATCTTCTGCCTAACTAATTTTCCAAAATCATTCTTAGGACACTGTTCGAGACTAAACTTGTCTCCTTTAGATATAGGGGTATTTCCTGATTTGCAATCTTGCATACCATATCTCTTTAAATTTTTCTCGATATAGGATTTTTGGGATAATCGTAGAATACCTCGAGCACGATCTCGATATATTTGGATTCCCATCACCAAGATTTTTTATCGCAAAATGCCTTATAAAAAATCTCTTGGTTTCATGCAATAATCATGTATCATTTGTGGCAAGTAATATGTCATCCACATATAAAATCAAGAAAATATACTTACTCCCATAGAATTTATGATATACACAATTATCTGCTAAGTTCATATCAAAACCAAATGAGATGATAACTTCATGGAACTTGTGATACCATTGTCGAACATCTGCTTAAGTCTGTAAATGGATTTCTTTAATTTGCAAACCATAGACTTTGCATTACTAGATACAAAATATTCTGGTTGTACCATAAAAATCGTTTCATCAATGTCACCATTAAGAAACGTTGTCTTTACATCCATATGATGTAACTCAAGATCAAAGTGAGCCACTAATGTCATTATAGTTCTTAAAGAGTCCTTTGATAAAATTGAAGAGAAGGTCTCTTGATAATCGATGCCTTCCTTTTGTGTAAAGCCTTGTGAGACAAGTCTCGCCTTATATTTTTCTACATTGCCCTTTGAATTCCTTTTAGTTTTAAATATCCATTTAGAACTAATGGGTTTCACACCTTTGGACAATGGGACGAGATCCCAAATTTTGTTGTCATGCATGGACTTAATTTCTTCATTCATGGCATCAATCCACTTTTGAGAATTAGAACTTTTCAAAACTTGACGGAGGTTGATTGGATCATTCTCCATTATACCAATATCAAACTCATGTTCTTGGAGATACACAATGTAATCATGTGGCACTGCATTTCTCCTCTCTCTAGTGGATCTTCTTAATGGTAATTGTTCTTAAGGTTGTAGATTTTGTTCCTATGAAATAACATTCAATTTAGGATATTGTGCAACATTATCTTGAATGGTGACATTCTCATTATCAGAAATAAATTATTGAGTAATGTCAATAGGAATATCAATTGATTCCTCCTCAAAGATAATGTTCCTAATATTATCTTCTGCTTCAAACTCAATGTCCTCAAAGAATAGAGCATTACCAGTCTCAAAAATTAATCTGTTTGTGGGATCATAAAACTTATACCCCTTGGACCTTTTGGAATATCCAACAAAAGGCCTAGCCTCAGTTGGACATCCACGTATATGAAAATGAAGCTAAGCTTTTTACTAGTCCAAATCAGAGTCTTTGTTGTTGCTTTTGTTGGAACCCTGTTCAGAATATATGCCGCAGTCTTAAGTGCTTCTCCACAGAGTGATTTTGGTAAGGTAGAATGATAAATCATTCTCCCCATCATGTCTTTAAGTGTTCTATTTCATTTTTTAGCTATACCATTCATGCTAGGCGAACCTGGCATGGTATATTATGGGACGATATCATGTTCCTTTAGGAATTTAGCAAAAGATCGTGAACTATCATATCGATCATAGTATTCACCACCACGATCTGATCTGACAGATTTAATCCTTTTGCCAAGTTGATTCTCAACTTCAGCTTTAAAATTTTTGAACACGTCAAGTGACTGTGACTTTTCATAAATGAGATACAGATAGTCATATCTAGAATAGTCATATATGAAACTTATAAAATATTGTTGACCATTCCATGCATCTGAAGGAAATGGTCCACAAATATCCGTATGTATAAGTTCCAAAAAGATCCGTAGTCTTGTTGGCTCCTAATCCCTTTTTATTGGTTTACTTCCCTTTGATACAATCAACACAAATGTTGAATGCTGAAAAATCTAAGAGATTGAGGATTTCATTTGACGCAAGTCTTTCTATTATCCTTTTGGAGATGTGACCCAATCTCTATGTCATAACATAGTCAAATCCTCATTGATTAATTTTCTCTTGATACATAGAGTAGTATGTAGAGTTTCATGATATGAAGCAATAGAATCGAGTAAGTAAATATTATCACAATAAGATAAAGAATCAAAACCAACTAATTTTGAATCATGAAACAAACTGAACTTTCCATTTCCAAATAGAAATTAAATTTCGTCTAAAAGACAGTACAACAAAAGTTTCATGCCAAATATGTTCCAGACTTTTATAATAATCTAAACTTTCCAATTGTTTCAACTTCATCCTTCTTGCCATCACCGACATAAATGTATCTTTCACCATCATTTGGGTTTCGGTAACTCACGCAATCCTGCATAGACACAGTTATATGAGTTGTTGCACCGAATCTAACCACCATATGTGTCTAGGTACGTACTGAAGCTAAATTAACTTCAGAACAAACCAATTAAGAAATGTACTTTTCTTTACACGCCAAGCATGATAATTGTTACATTCCTTCTTTTGATAACCAGTTGCACCACAGAAGAAGCATCCATTCTTATTTTGTTCTTTATGTTGCTTCTTTTGTGGTGCTGCAACTGCAGCATTTTTCTGAACTTTCCTTTTGAGTCCTTTTTTCTTTTCTTTAGAAGTGGTAGTCAAGTGAGCACTTCCTGTCTTTTCTTGCTTCAATCTTTCCTCCTCCTGAGATGAGCTCGTTTAAGGACCAAGAATCCTTTTGGCAATTATAGCTCATCTTAAACTGGTCAAATAGGAAAGGATAAAAGAACCAGATGCACAAGCAGGTCTTCAGATAAATCCAACTTGAGTGCTTTTAATTTTGAAGCAACATGAGACATCTCCATGATGTACTCCCTAATATTTCCTTTGCCTTGATACTTCATTGAGATTAAATTTGCTAAGAGTATAATAGTTTCTGCCTTTTCATTCTTAACAAATCTTTTCTTAAGCGTCTTAAGAAAATCTTTGGCTGTGTCCACATCTTATGGAATTCCATGCTTAATTATCATTAGACTTATGCGATTGGATCGCTCTCACTTTTCTATTTCCCTCCTTTCATTAGGGGTACTCACATCAGTAATTTTTATGAGTTTTGTAATCCTCAAAACATAGTTCAAATCCATGACTCCGAGAGTAATATTAATACTCTCTTGCCATGCCTTAAAATTTGTGCCATTTAAGAATGGAGTTGATGCTCGCATTGATATTAGTGATAGATGAAGAAAAATAAACATAAGTACCAAATTAAACAATAACAAAATATAAATATGGGCAAAACCCCATATATCGATACAACATTAATATTTAGTCTTTGGACATAAATATCATCTTGCAAATGATATCTTAATCATGGTAATAATGATAATAAAATAACATATCAAATAATAAAATGCCAATTTATTACTTACATGTAACAACAAATAATTATCACAAATATTACCACAATTCTAAATGTTACATTTTCAAATATTAAGTTTCCTTTGGGCCACTTAATATTTACTAGTAACACATAGATCACTATTTATATTTTAAAACAAATTAAACTACACGAAAAAGGCTACTTTGGTAATATATTGTGTAATAATAATTTATTTTAGAATATATAACATAACCATATTTATTTTCTTATTTATCATTAATAATAATGATAATATAAAAGAATAGATCAGTCCAATATGAAATTGCCTCCATAAATACCCATGCATGGAAAAATTATTATTATTATGCACTAAATGAAATAAGCCCATACTCCATGAATGTACAAGGAAAAGCAAAATAATCATCATTGCATAAGAAACATGCATTACTATATATTTTGCAACTTGATATAAATAATAAAAAATATTTATACAAGATGTGTGTGCACTAATGCACAGAATAGCCAAATGGTGTGCAAGACACACCCAATATATCAAAAACATATACGATTCACTTTTCTTATTTGAAAAAAAATTCATTCACAAAAAAAAAAAATATGACGAATAGGTGCCACAGATACATGTGCAAAAAAAATCTCATTAAAAGGTGCCATGCATGCAGAAAAAATGCATCTTAATATTCTGTAGACACAAAATAAATAATTTATACACTCAATATAATGCATATGTTGGTGCCCTTAAACATATGTTGATACATAGCAAGAGTGTACAAATTTATATAAGGTGTCATCATGCATGCTCTTGAAATCAACGTCAATAGAAAGTCTATAAAATTTGCACAGTACAAAACAAAGCACGTCATAAGATGCATCAAGTGAGTAAATGAAAATAGCATATACACTTGAAGATCAATAAGCAATCCACGTCCAACATGATAAATTTAATTAGAAATCAATTATTTCATAAACTATTTGCGTCGTGCGAGAGTTCTTTGTTGCATGAACTGCAGAGCATAAAAATATAATAAATGACACAAAACCATGTGGACACATGATTTAACTTTAAATTATATTTTCCTAATGATCTAACATGTTGGCTCTCATACCAATTGAAGAAATCAGAATATTAAGATTTGATCGAATCATGTTAAAATTATTAAGAAATTTGAATGCATAAATATAATAACTTACAATTATCCATCGCTAATAATCGGTGAAGAACAACTTGACGGAATTGACTTCCAAAACAACACCAAGAATCTCTTTCTTCTCTTCTCAGATGGAAAAGCCAAGAAGGCAACCTTTCAATGACTCATCCAAAAGTGTGTTTTGGAGGCCATGACCATCTATTTATAACAAGCACCTTTTCATGATTTGAATTTCTACCTATCATAGAAATTCCAATGTACCCTTTGGTCTCTTCACATTATATTTCATTATCATAACATATTAATTACTATGCCCAATAAAATATATATTGATCACTTTTATTTTGGTCTTAATTTATTTTGACAATTACTAGTTGTATAATTTACTTTCATATTAAACCCAATATTGGATATGATCCAACAGCTCATGTAGCGCTCCCTGAACGCGCCCATCGCCCGGCGCCGCTGGGGCATCGTCTCTGCGAGGCCGGTGGTCGCGAGCTCCACGTCGGCAGCGGCGCAGTCCTGGCTGATGCTGACCTGCTGGATGGGTTCCAGGTGGCCGAGGAGCGCCAGGTCCTTGTACTCGTACATGAACGGCGCGTACTTGTACATGACCTTGTACTTGCCGCCGACAGTCGCCAAGGTGGACGCTTCCCAGATCATGGCATACAGTGACATGGGCTTCAACGGGTAGTCGGCGCCCATCTCGTCCGACCTCCTGACCACCCTTATCGGCGTATCATCGATGTACAATTTGCACGACCAACAAAAATCCTATTAGCACGTACGCAGCACTACACTTCATTCATCTAATGCAAGATTTAAGCTCAGATAATGTAACACCCCCATATTTCACCCTCTTGACACTGACAATTAGGCTAGTCTGGGTCAACATTACTTATACACATAATTCTCCTTGGACTTTCATAATATAATAAGGCAATAAAGAATAATAATAAATAATTTCATAAAAATACGAAAGTTGAGTAACTGATAATAACCAAACTACAATATAATGTGAAAGCTAACAATTCTTTTTGTACCGAGAAGTCCTCTATTATCACATACTATAAAGCATCTGTTACATCAAAATAAACTAGGGAGCCCTAATAGCAAAATATAAGACTGACTCTCATGTGCAACTGTATCTCCACGAACTCTGCTGCTGCACGCCTTCATCTATAGGTTCAATTACTTGTGGGGTTCAAACACAAGGACATAGAATATCCGTGAGCAAGTACGCTCATGGAATAATACAGATGGATGAAATAACTTAAATAAAGTAAAATTAGCAATTAAATCATAACATCAAATAACATATAATAATAATAATATAAACTTTACTTTTCATAGCAGTTCTTTTTTTGTGTGTTGCACTACATCTTTTACTTTAAACAATTCCTAGGACCTCTATATTTGTTGTCCTAAAGCGAGCTAGACTTCTTTATTACGGATCAACATGGCACTTTCATGTGACTATAACAATGGGTCAAGATAAATCAAACCAAGAACATGTGAGCGTGTACTTACTCACAAAATAGACTTGGGCTTCTCAAGGTTACTCAAGTAGTACTACAAGGATCCCCATTCTTTAATTTTAATTATAACAATCAGTTCACATAAGGATCCCTTCTTTCAACTTTTATCTTTTTATAATTAACTATTTGTTCAGTTCAGTTCATCACACATCATAATTAAGGCAAAAACATACTTTTAACATATCCACGAATCCATCAAAAATTATATCTGCAATATGTAGATAATCCGAGCCTGGGTAGGTTCAAACCCGAGCTAGGTTTGTATCTGACGCGGGTCGGGTCATGGGAGACTCGGTCCAAGTCGACACGATGATTTCTTTTTCCACCATCGTCCAGAACCAGGGTCAGGTGTACTAGAAAGCTGGGTTTCGTAAAGCTGGGTTCGGTCTGAATTTGAGTCAGATTCGGACTGTGCGGGCCGAGTGCGACTCAAAACGTGAAGAACCCGGGTCGGGTTCTTTGGACTCGGGCTGGTTTCCTACACACAGAGGAACTCCGGTGTCGGAAACTGAAACTTTGATCCAATTTTCTGACTAATATAGAGATACTTTAATCTTTCGAGTTCTTAGTTACTCTATCAAGAAATCATATTCAAAAGTGGACCCAGAATTTCACGTACCTGGTTCGGGCAGAACTACATGAACAACCTACTTTCAATGCGATTTTCTACATGACAAAGAGGCTCCCGACAAGAAGTCCAGTATCCTTTGACAGGGGGCTGACTAGAGAGAAGATGACCAGCCGGAGCACTCATGCATGCGCACCGAGGAGAAAGAAACAGAGGCTCAACGTAGAGAGAAAAATATGTTTTTTGGCAAAAGGGAGGTTGAAGGCTGAAAAGGGGTCTATTTAAAGAGGGGAATACTTTGATTCTTGTTAGGCTAATAATTAATTCGGGATTTAATATTTTATCTCACCCAAATCTAATTCTGAACCTTATCTATAATCATAACTAATAATCTATTTTAAATACTTTATCTTTTCCTTTCTTTTTTTCTTCTCAAAGTCTTATCTATACACAAACTCCATCTTTAACTCATCAACCTGTATCTTTTCTTTTAATCTAAATTTTTAGAATTAGTTAATTAATTATTTAATTCAAGAAAAATGATGGGGTGTTACATTATTATCCCTTAAAGAAAATTCATCCTCAAATTTTACTCAATGAATAAATGGCGCATCTCTTCCTCCAGTTCCCATAGGGCTTCATTGCCCTAATGATATCTCCATGAAACCTTTACTAAAGCCACTTCCTTGTTTCCTTTCTTTTTTGTTTGGAACTCCAATATCTATATTGGTTGTTCCTCATAGGTGAGATCCTCTTTGAGATTGGGCTCCTCGATTTGGATCACCTTCACCTCATCATGCTCATACTTTCTTAAAAGAGACACATGGAAGACATTATGCACTCTTGCATATGATGGAGGTAAGACTAACCTGCAAGCCCCTTCTCCTACCAAGTCCAATATTTCAAAAGGCCAACATATATTGGATTTAATTTTTCTTTCTTGCTAAATCGCATCACTCCTTTAGTAGGAGAAACTTTCATAATTACTTTATCATCTTGCTAAAATATTTATTCTCTATTTCCTTTATCAGCATATGCCTTTTGCTTATTCTGAGCTGCTTTCATCTTTTTCTTTATTATTTCCACCTTATCTGCATATTCCATAGTTTGCTTTAATTGTTTAGCAATCAAAATCTTCTTCTCTCCAGCTTTACTCCAATATGTGGGTGCTCGGCATGGCCTGCCATATAGGACCTCAAATGGAACCATGCCTATACTAGAGTGGTAGCTGATATTATAAGCAAATTTGATCAAGGCCAGGTGATCATCCTAGCTACCATGTCAGTCTAGAGAACAAGCTCTGAGCATATCCTCTAATGTTTGGATTGTCCTCTCTGACTGACCATTGGATGGAAAGTAGTACTATAATTAAGCCTTGTGCCAAAAGCTTCTTGCATACTTTTCCAACATTTAGAGGTGAATCTAGGATCTCTATTGGACAAAATGCTAGTAGGGATGCTATGTAACCTTATTATCTCCTTTACATATAAATCCATTAAGCTCTCAACGGATTGCTTCACTTCATGAGTAGAAAGTGGGCCACCTTACTGTGAGGTAAACTGGTCATGAAATCCTTGGGATTCCCAAGCTCTTGGTAAGTCCATAGGGTCTGATGTTCCACTTTAACTTATTGGCACACTATACATTTTGACACGTACTCAGCAATTTCTCTTTCAATATCTGGCCACCAGAAGCTCCTCTTAACATCCTTATACATTTTTGTGCTTCGTGGATGAATAGTGAACTCAAACTTATGACATTCATCGAACACCTCCCTTCTCAAGGTTGGGTCACCAGGGACCCATAAATGGTTCCTATATCTAATTCCGCCAACACTTGAGACCTATAAGTTCTCTTCATCAGAATCACATATCTTCATCGTATCTTTATATTTTGGATATGTGGGTTGAGCCTTGATGATCTTGTTCACCAAATCCAACTCAATGCGCTGCATCATCATGAAGGCACCATTCTTTCCAGGCCTTGAATTCCATTTAATCAATTCTTGTATCATTTCGTATCTTCTTAGTCGGAGAAAGGTAAATGATCCTTCCCATTTTTGACTCAGTGCATCAGCCACCCAGGATGGTAATAATAAAGAATTCATAGTCCTTCATCAATTCCATCCATCTCCTCTGTCTCATGTTGAGGTCTCTCTGAGTGAACATATACTTCAAACTCTTATGATCTGTAAAAACCTCAAACTTCTTTCTATAGAGATAATGTCTCCATGTTTTTAGAGCAAAGACTACTAACTCTAAATCATGAGTGGGATAATTCACTTCGTGCTTTTTCAATTTGTCTGGATGCATCAGCACGCATCCCAGACTTATCCCACATGTATCGCTATAAACTATGTACCCACCACTCCCAACTAGAATAGTAAGAATAGGAGTTGTAGTTAACATCTTCTTCAATTCTTGGAAACTCTGTTCACACCTTGCAGATCATACATATTTCTCTCCCTTTCTTGTGAGCTTGGTTAGAAGTACTGCTATGTTGGAGAAACTCTATATGAACCTCCGATAGTGTCCTGCTAATCCGAGGAAACTTTTAATTTCATATGCATTCTTAGGTTGAGGCCACTTCTCAACTACTTCCACTTTAGACGAATCTACTAAGATCCTATCCTTCGATACTATGTGGTCTAGGATCATGATCTCCTCTAACCAAAATTCACACTTTGAAAATTTTCCATAAAGCTTATGTTGTCGTAACATTTCCAAAACTGTTGATCATGACACTCCGAGTAAACCAGAATGTCATCAACGAATGTGATGACAAATTGATCCAAATGTGATCGGAATATCCTATTCATCATATCCATAAAAGTTGTCGGTGCATTTGTTAGGCCAAATCACCATGACTTCATAATGTCAATAACAAGAGCGGAATGCTATTTTCGAAATATCTTCTTCGGCCACTCGTAACTGGTGATAATAGTTTGTGAGATCTATCTTGGAGAACACCTTTGCTTTTGTGAGTTGATCGACTAAGTCATCAATTCATGGAATGGGGTACTTATTCTTGAATGTAACCTTATTCAGCATACGGTAGTCGATGCAGATCCGCATGGATCCATCCTTCTTCTTGACAAATAATACTGGAGCGCCCCAAGGAGACACTCGGCTGAATAAATCTTTTGTCAAGAAACTCTTGAATTTGCTTCTTCACTCCAACATTTCAGCCTGTGCCATTCGGTATTGTGCCTTTGAAATTGGAGCCATTCCTGGAAATAGTTCGATGTGAAAATCTGCTTCTCTGCTTGGTGGTAATCCCGAAATATCCTCCAGAAATACATCTGGAAAGTCTTTAACTACTTCCACTTGGTGAAGTTCCTTGATCGGTGAGTTAGTCGACATCAAACTGGCCAAGAATCCCCTGCATCCTTTTTGCAATAGCTTGCATGCCTTCATTGCAGAGATCATTCGTTTCTTATCTTTTTCACCTCTAATAGTCCCTCTCACTGTTGCTTTTGGTTTGTCGGTGGTGCCCTTCTTCTTTTTACATAGAATGGATGCGTCATGATGTGACAGTCAATCCGTACCCAAAATCACGTCATAATCATACATTGGAATTATTATCAAGTCTACAGAAAAATCTTGTCCGTCGATAGTGATCGGTACCCTAGGTACTTAGTAGTATGCGACACCCCCATTGGAGTAATGATACCCATTTCCTTTGCTGGGACCTCCAACATTTTTGCACACTCTTCGGATATGAAAGAGTGGGTAGCTCATGAGTCAAAGAATACGGTAGTTAAGAGTCCAGAGATAGAAAGAGTATCTCTGATGACATCGGCATCTTCCCGAGGCTCTTTTACTTCCATGTTGTGTACTCTTCCTTGAACGAGCTGATTTGCATTTCCTGCACCCGCTTGGTTTTGCTCATTTGCCACCGAGCAGTCCTTGATGTAGTGGTCTATCGCTCCACACTGAAAACAGGTCATGTTTTTCACCATGCAGTCTCCAAAATGTCCTCACCCACAAAAGGTACATATGGGCTTTGCAATGGGGGCTTGTTGAGCTTGTACAGTTTGTTGCCTCTGCTATTGAGGCGGTTGGGCCCTTTGTTGCTGAGGTTGCTAAGGCCTTTGCTGAGGTGCCTTTGTTGCTGAGGTTGCTAAGGCCTTTGCAATGAGGTCCCTCTTATAGGCTGGGCAGAATTGGTCTTCAAAAACTTTCTTGAATTCTAACCAAGGAATCCCAGTCCTTCCAGAGAATATCATGACTTTATTGGTGCTCCACTAGTCCCTAGCATCTTCAGTAAGTAATGTCTATGGCAAACATTACCTTCTTTCCTTCTGCACAGTGCAAGAGGTCGAAGGTTTCTTCTATAGCTTCTAACCATTTGGCATCGGTGTCAAAGTCATCCGCCCCATTAAACTGAGGCGATTTCAGCTTCAAAAATTTCTATATGGTGCTCATCACAAGAGGAATTTTTTGTGGTCCTTGATTAGCATTCATCATTTGGTTGTCCAAGCCAGAATTTTGCTGAGTCCCCACTTGTTGAAACATATTGCTGGTATTATCCCTTTGGGTTGAATCAAGTTGACTATTCATATCTCCCTGAATATGAACCATCTACAAGACAATACAATATATTTAGTAAGATAATTATGAGTCAAACTAAATAATACTTTACTTACTTGGATGGCGTGGCAATTGTTCGTGATGGTTGCACATGGACACTACTTTTAGACCTATAGAGGACTTAGGGAACTTAGGCTCTGATACCAACTATAATGCTCTCAGATTTTGCCCTCTTGGCACATGACAATTGGGCTAGTCTGGGCCAACATTACTTATACACATAATTCTCCTTGGGCTTTCATAATCCAATAAGGCAACAAAGAACAATAACAACTCCTTTCGTAAAAATGGGGAAGTCAAGTAATTGATAATAACTAAACAACAATATAATGTGGAAGCTAACAATTCTTTCTGTTCCGAGAAGTCCTCTACTATCACGTACTATAAAGCATCTATTACATCAAAATAAACTAGGGAGTTGTAATAGCAAAATCTAAGACTGTGCAACTGCATCACCACAAACTCTACTGCTGCACGCGCCTCCATCTATAGCTTCAATTAATTGTGTGGTTCAAACACAGGGACACAGAATATCCGTGAGCAAGTACGCTCAATACATGGAATAATACAAATGAATGAATACCTTAAACAGAGAAAAATTAGCAATTAAGTCATAACATCAAATAACATATAATAACAATACAAACTTTACTTTTCATTTTCGTTCACTTCTTTTCCATTCTTTTTATACTTTCTTTTCATAGTAGTTCTTTTTTGTACGTTGCAATACATCTTTTACTTTAAATAATTCCTAAGACATCTATATGTGTTGTCCGAAAGTGAGCTCGACTTTTTTATTATAGATCAACATGACACTTTCATGTGACTATAATAATGGGTCAAGGTAGATCAAAGCAGGATTAGGTGAGCATTTACTTACTCACAAAATAGACTTGGGCTTCTCAAGATCACCCAAGTAGGACCGCAAAAATCCTTCTTTCTTTAACATTAACTATAACAATCAGTGCACATGAGGATCCCTTCTTTCAGCTTTTATCTTTTTATAATTAACTATATGTTATGTTCAGTTCATCACACATCATAATAAAGGCAAAAATAGACTTTTAACATCTCCACAAATCCATCGGAAATCATATCTGCAATCTGTGCATAATCCGGACCGGATACGATCAAACTCGAGCCGGGTTTGTATCTGACATGGGTCGGGTCATGGGAAACTCGGTCTGGGTCGACACAATGATTTCTTCTTCCACCATCATCTAGAATCCGGGTCGGGTGTACTGAAACTCAGGCCGAGTTTTGTACAGTGGAAACCGAGGATGTATGGTTGATAATAGGGTTCTCGAGTCGGGTCCCTACAAACTCGGGCTAGGCTCGGTCTGAATCCGGGTCGGATTCGGCCTGTGTGGGCCAAGTGCGATTCAAAATGTGGAGAACTCGGGTCGGGTTCTTCGGACTCGGGTCGAATTCCTACACAGAGGAACTCCGGTGCCGGAAACCGAAACTTTGATCCAATTTTTTTACTAATATAGACATGCTTTCAACATAAAACAAAGAAGGATCTATTCTTGAATATATATAGACCAATAATCATGCATTAATCTTTCAAGTTCTTAATTAATCTATCAAGAAATCATGCAAAGGGTTTACCAGAGAGTAGATGGTCAGTCGGAGCACTCACGCAAGCGCACCGAGGGGAAAGAAACAAGGGTTCAAAGTAGAAAGAAAATTTTATTTTGTGACAAAAGGGAGGGTGAAAGTTGAAAAGGGGTCTATTTATAAAGGGGAAGACTTTGACTCTTTTTTAGCTAATAATTAATTCAGAATTTAATATTTTATCTCCTCCAAATTTAATTCAGAACCATATCAATAATCATAATTAATAATGTATTTTAAATACTTTAACTTTTTTCTCTTCTTTTCCTTTCTTTTCTTCTTGTCAAAGTCTTATCCATACACAAACTTCATCTTTAACTCAAACTTCATCTTTAACTCATCAACCATTTATCTTTTCTTTTAATAAGAATTTTTGGATAAGGCTACTAAATCCATTTAGCAAATCTATTAGCTCTTGGCACTGTTCATACGCGCATGTTAGAGTGGCCGGACGCACGATGACATGGGCGCAGTGCTGGACAGCACCAACACGCATAACACTCGATTATTGCCCTGCTGCAGCACACAGAGACCAGAGCAACCTCAGATGGTCAACTTTTGATGATTCGCTACAACCTAGAAGGCAGAGAAGACGTGTAGCTCGAGGGGCAGCAGCGAGGAGGCGCTCGTGTGGTCAAACAAAGCATTGAGCACGGAGATCGACAACTGATGAATTTTGCTCGTTCTACACGAAACTATATTACATTACAATAAACATTATTCAAAAATCTTGTGCGGAGTGGAAGTGGCTTAATTAGGATTTCTTTAACCATCACCGTGCAGTACAGCTGCTAGCAGTGCAGCTCAATGATTCACTCGACATATCCGCAGAAAGAAAAAAAAAAAAACCGTTGCTCGATCTTCATATACATACATACATATATAATGAAGGTGTGAAGCACTCCGAGGGCTCACAAGATTGCACACGAAATTTTACGATATTATGATGCCATCTCGCGAGTTATCGCGAGATTTTAGATGGCTCACACTTCACTCTCCTTTTTTCTCTTCGATCTGCCCTTTTCGGAGGACGTTGGACGGAGGCCGCGGCAGTGAGGCGACGATGATTTTTAGCAAGACAGATATCTCCGGCAAGGCGAGGGCGATTGATCGCTGGCACCGCAACTCGATCACAAGGGTGAGGGTGGCCACGTTGCAACTCGATCATGAGGCGACAGCGATTTGACGTGATCTCTGTCTCCCTCTCTCGATCTCCGGTGAGGCGAGGGCGAACCGTGAGGCGAGGACAAGGGCGATAGATCGTCGACGCTGCAACTCGATTGCGAGGCGATGATGATCTGACGCGATGTCCGTCACCATCTCTCGATCTTCGGCGAGGCGAGGGCGAGGGCGAGGCTGAACCGCGAGGCGAGGGCAAGGGTGATAGATTGTCGGTGCTGCAACTCGATCGCGAGGCAACAACGATCTGACACTATCTCTTTCTCCCTCTCTCGATCTCTGGCGAGGGCGAGATCAAACCGTGAGGCAAGGGCGAGAGCGAGGACGAACCGTGAAGCATGGGCAATAGTTCGTCGGCATTTCAACTCGATCGCGAGGCGACGGCGACGCTGAAGACAACTCGATTGTGCTGCAACTCGATCTCCAGTGACGCGAGGCGCGCGCGAGACTGGCGAGGCAAGGTACCAGTCCGACGATCGGCGCTGAGAGAGGAGCAGAACTCCGGCAAGGTGCGGGTCCGAACAGAAAGAGAGGAGAGGGGGAAGGGAGACCAACAGTCATCTCCTGAGATGAATCTCATCCATTGGATATGGTATCCGATTAGATTTTATCTAAACCATCGGATGTGATTTGAACGACTGCAAATCTGCATTCTTTGCTTCACACCTCCATTTTACTCCGACATGCGTGATAAAATGCAGCATATCAATATTATCTATGATTTTGACTAAGTAATGAAACCGCATGATTGAGCAAATTAAGGAATGATTGCAGAGGGGGGCTTATATGATTTTCTGGGCGGTCCAGAGGATGAAGTAGCGGTGGAACTCGGCGGTGGAACTCGGCGGTGGGGTCGAAGGGGAGGTAGTAGCGCTCCTCCCCGCCACGGTACATGCTGCCGTAGACATAGACATTGTTCTGCACCCTCCACTCCTTGCCGCGGATGTTGCCCAGCAACTCGAAGTCGAGCTCGTTGTGCGTCTTCTGGAACACGTCGTCGTTCGACGTCTGCATGTGCCGTTTCTGGCCAGACGGTGCGACAAAGAAAATGTCAAATTATGAATCTGGCACGCATGTGCTCAAAATTTTGCTATACTTATGGTCGTACTATGAATTGCAGAGAATGGATTGTGCAACATGGAGAACTCATTAAGTCAACTAGCAATTGGGGATGTTAATAACAGTTACTAATTAACATTTTGCTTACCATCGCTACATTTCTTCTTAGCAATCATTCTTTCGTCGATTATGCCATTATTGTTTCTATATAATATTATATCCATGATATGATGAGACAATATTTTATCCATCAAAAGGAGGAGAACGTGTGGAAGAAAAATGGGTCGACAAAAGCAATTCCACCAAATTTGGTGGAATTATGAATGACACCATAAGACATCAATGAAATTATTAAAAGAGGTGGGAGATATTATAACGCCCCCAAATCGACCTCTGCCACATGACGAAGATCAAGCTGGAAACGCTATGGACGCTATGACTTGAACTATCATTTTCATATCTCAGTCAAGAACCAAGATATGTCAGCGAAAGAAAGAATAACATAAAAGAAGATAATATATAAAATTTGCGGAAGTCTAGGAAAAAGGGTACATCATCTATAAATATCATAAGTTCTACATCATGAGTCTATAAATGCGAAAGAAAAAAAAAGAAACTAATAAGCCCTGTGGTTCATGTGCTTTCTTGTCGTCAGAGCCTTGTCGCAGCACACCTACTCAACACTGTCACTGACTTGGTCCTATGGAAATCAGACACGTGGGAGAAGGTCCTCCCGTAAGCTTTACAACCTAGTAGGGAACCACATAAGTATATAATGCATAACTTGAATAGAGAAATCAGAAATTAAATGAAAAGTGAAACATGAGAGCATCATAAATAATCATAAGAGAGAGAAATAGATATCATAAAACAATAGAATCAAATGATGCTAGTAATCTTATAATCATGACATGAGAATACCGATAATTTGACTTGACGTTCATGCTTCTTTGTCTTGTTCATACTTCTTAATCTTGGTTCATGTTTAGAAATCATGGTAACTTTAGGTGCCTTTAATTCTTGGGGTATGCCGAGGAAACAATACAACCTTTTGCAGGTATCAAACCATGATCAAGAGAGTGATCCTTATCTTGAAGCACTTGGGTTAAACTGGCAACCCATTATTCATCTTTCATCTTAACTTATTAATCACTTTTAGGAACTTGCTATTCTTTGCTCTTCATATGATGGAGGTAGTAAGATCAGTAGGAGATAAATCAGTAAAAGGATTCATGTTGAAATCATAAGGCAAACTGACAATGTTCAAATCAGGGTCAAGGGAAATTTATGGATGGAATCAGGGTTGTTCTGTAGCTTAGCGTGGTCGTGACAACATAGTGACATGGGCGTGCCAATGTGAATGGCATGGTCGGGTTCTACACAGGAGGTGCCACGGGCGTGCCATAAGAGGGCACGGCCATGATAGACGGTGAGGGTGGTCGACCAATACAAAGGGATCGGTCGATAGGTTTTATGCTTAGTTGTGCAGTTGGGTACTTGATCATGGCACGACCGTTCCATAAGGGTGGCACGGCCATGACGATTGGATGCTCGGTCGACCGACATCGACCGACCTTTTACTTTACATTGACAGGGGATGGCACGACTATGCCCATAGTGCGGCACGATCGTGATCGGTGTGGCACGGGCATGCCGTAAGGGCGGCACGGCTGTGACAGTGAGGGTTCCTGGCCGATTTCAATTCGAAAATCGCCTAAATCATTAACATATTTTCATCCTGGACTAATCCCTACATCCTAGAAATCAATACATCTGAAACATAACAACAAGGATCAAATCCTATAAGTAATAAATCAAACAATCAAGCAAAATCAAGTAAGGCAAAACAGGGCGTGCATCGTTTCTTGATTATTAACTTTCATCTATGAACATGATCAAATCGTGACAGGGAGAGGATTCGATCTATTCCAAGTTGTGCAAGGTGATTTCAATTCACCACCTCTGTTCACGATTGATCCTTGCTTTGGTTCGTCGAAAATTCTACCGATTGTGTCCCATGTTCTTCCTCTAGTCGACCACTGCTTTGCTTCCTAGGGTGACAGAGGAGGTCTTCTCTGAGCACGTGCAGCAAGGGGAGACGAAGGCAGAAGGGAGGAGGTTTCTTGTTCATCCTTTTGTTTCCCGTAAATCCAGATTTTTAATTATCCAACTCCCCCTACGATTCGGTCTTTATCTCCTAATCCCCAAGGTCAGATTTCTCCTCTTTATTTGCTACACGATTCATCCCTTAGTTATCCCAAAGTTTTTGGAGTCCTCAATTCATCTTTCCGTTGGCCGCTTGGTTTAAACGAACTCAAATTTCTTTTCCTTTTTTTGTGTGTGTCGGTTGTGAATAATAAAAGGAAATAATTTAAAATGGATTTAATTTCCTTTCGTAGCACTCTTTATTTTGGAGGAATTAATGATTTAGATAAATAATATATTTAAATAATTATTTAATTATTTATCATATGAATTATTGATTAGTAGATTAAAGATTCGGATGTGCTCAACATCCATTCATGACGGAATGATACATTGGAGGTAAATTAAATTCATTTAAAATAGGTTACGTCATTTTCTTTTTCCGACAACACCCACTGATGTTTAATATTAGAAATAGGATTCAAGGAAAAAAATGAAATGCAAAATATGTTAGAAAATTATGAAAATGGAAAAAAATAAAAAAATGATAAAAACTGAGAAAGCAAAAAAGGAAATATGAACAAAAATGAGGAGTAAAGAAAAAAAGAAAAGATATTGAGAAAAGTAGAAAATACCGAAATACATAAAAAGAAAAAAAAAGAAAACTGATACTTCAAGAGACATATAAAAAAGATTTAAATTAATTTTAAATGATGAACCAATTGACAATTAGGGCACAGACTTTAAAGAAGATAACATCGTAAAATGCTTGTTTAAATTTCATTGTGCGCAAAAAGAAAATTGAATTTTGAGTTTTTCTTGAAAAACGGAGATCGATTGTGTATGAAAAGAAGTAAATTTCTAAAGTTAAATATTTATTCGACTTCATGATAAAACAATATATTTGCAGGAAAAAAACTCTGGAATAAAGAGCCATAAATTCTTCATAATTGTCTATATCATTTTGTTCAAGATTTAGATTCTTCTCACTTTTAAAAAACAAATATAAAATATAAGAAAAAATATTGTTGGAAGAAAAAACACCTTATTGTTTGAAGTGATCATATGACATATGCTACCAAAATTGTTCTATACAAAAATATCTTGATATCATCTTCATAAAACTTTCCTATTTAATGCTTTTCATTATTGGATGAGTTATAGAAATGCTATTTGCCTTGCTATTAATATCTTGAATAATCATAAGTCTGAATAAAGAGCAACAAAGAAACATATTTCTATATATAGAAAAAGAAATTATAGACATTTTCTTAGGGTTCAGTATTAACCCGACATTATCCCATTCCCATCACACTTTTGTTTTATTTTCTATTAGTAATCAAATCCAAGCTCATGATAAAGGAAAATACACACAACAACCTTAATATATATATATATATACCTAAACAACTAACACACTATTATTATTATTATTATTATTAGAGATAACAATGTAGAAGTGACAGGAACTTCCTAAGGCGGGCCCCACCTTTGAACATTTTCATTTTTCATGATGTATTTGTTTGTCTTCTTGACACGCCATTGCATAGTTGTCCTTGCTGAGGAATTCATTTTTGGATGCCATGAATATTGATAATGGCACGAGCATAAGATGACCTTCGGATTCTCTTCAACGTTTAGAAATTAGAGAACTCAATTTTGCAACTTCATTCTCTAGCACATGAAATTTTGATTTCAAAGCCTCTAACTTGAGTTCGTTGTTGAATAGTCAAAGAGAATCGTAATTTGCTTCTAAAATTTGGATAAACTCCAAATTATGGATGTGTTTATTTTGCATTGTCAACCTTCTTTCAATTTTTGTGGTGAATTGGCCAATTATCTTTATGAAGTCAGAAGTTGATGATTTGAATTCGAGAATTATTGCCACATTCTCATCTGACTTTTTGTTGTGCTGTCTCATATTGTGAATTTGTCTCTCCAAAAATTTTATTTGATAATTTTGAGTGGAGAGCTTTTTCTTTAAAGAATCTAACAATTCTGTGAGTGAAGTAGATGGATAGTAGGATTCTTCTTTGTGCTTTATCTTGATGATGATGCCTCGATATGAATCCCATCTTGTTGGATAACAGGGTTGTTTCTCTCAACTTGTTGATTTGTTGCCATTTTGTTCTTCGTCGTTGAGGTGTAAAGATGTGCTCGTGATAATCCGGTTGTGTACAAAAGATATTACATGAAAAGCTTACATAACACTAAAAGAAAAAGTAAAGTAAAATAGAAAATAAAAATTATCAAAGTAATTTATACAAGATAGACTAAGAGATATGAATATAGTTTCGCAAAAAACTTGATGTGTAAAAAATTGTAGCAAAATAAATCCACTAGCAAGTGTACTAATCGTTCAAGTAATATAATGAAAAGAGTAAAAAGTGTCGAACCCATGAGGAACTATCTAAATCAATTCCATCCCAAAAATCTACTAGGAGAAAAAGGGGTTTACGCTTATAACAAAAATATAAAAGTTGCATAAAATTAAAGTATTGACAATTAAAAGAAGTGCTGAAGAGCCCTAAGGATTCTGCATGATCAAAAGTAAGGTTGATTTACATGTAACAGAAAAGATTGAACTTTTTAACAATAAGGTTCAGAGTTAATTCTCAAGACGAATTAGGATCACACAAAGTAACAATTTATGCACTGATTAAATCGAACTATCTTAGTTCCTTCAGAGATCTCTAACAATGAGTAAACCCCTTGATCAACAGAAAACTAAGACGCAGGAAATTGTAAATTCTAGACTAATAATTATTCTCGCTGAATCTAATCTATTAGACCGCAGACACTCAATTATTGCACTGAATTACAAGATCCCTATTATGATTGAATTAACCTATAAGTTAAGATTTTATTTACTGAAATATATGACGCTCTGAACTTAATCACCCCAAAAATTGGTTTGTAATCTAAACTCATAGCATGATGTTTTCAGAAAATAAGACGAAAAACACTACAATCATAATCTAAAAGAACTAACAATTATATTAATTCAATATTGAACTGGTTCATGCAGTTTTCTCAATAAAATAAATATCTCTATTACAGAATTAATTAGGCATAAAAAGTATGGGTAAAGAGCATCCAAACAATAGGTAGAAGATACAATTCTTCGCCTTCTATGATCTCTGGATTGTTGTAAAGTACACGCACTGAGTTGCTCCGCAGTTTCTCCGGAACAAACATCGAAAAACTCTAAAATTCTTCCTCTGCAATGCAGCACAGCTCCCAAATCTCAAGAAGCACCAAGCACACGTTTTTATATCTCTTAGGGCCTTTATTTATAGCCTCTAGAGGTCCCAAGAGTTTTCATAGAATTTACATAGAGTTTATGTTTGATTCAAAGTCTTTTCATGGAATAAACTTTTATAGGTCTTTAAAATCATCCAAAACTCATTTAAATCTTAATATATATATATATATATATATATATATATATATATATTCTAATCATCCCTGAGGCTTAGGATAAAGTTTGGGCTCAATCTGAATTTAAAATTCTCAAGAAAAGTCAAATAAATCTCGAAAACAGCCTTCGTAACAGCCCATAACAATCCTGTAACGGCCCTGTAACGTTGATTTCACGACCCTCATAATGTTCAAATCGGAGTAGAAGTATGGTTTTAATGTCCCGTAGCTCATATTTCACGACCCGTAACTCGGGCAAACTTTTTGAGCGAAACTGAATATTTAACGGGTCATTACAGACATATTACGACCCGTTATATTTATTTTAGCCATTGCATCATCCACTAATTTTCACTTTCTGACTCCGTTTGAACTCTGATTCGAGCACCGTTTATTTTCTATAGCTTTGTGATTAGATTTTTTTATTTTTCTGTAATAAAATGTACAATTTGGGTAGATTTTATATTTATGCATGCTATATGAAAATGAATCAAAATGTAATTAAATGCATGGCTAATTATATGTTATATTTTGCATGCATCACTTAGTAGTCGCATTGTCAATTGTGATATTATTGGAGCATTAAATCCAAAACTATACCACCACTGATCTACAATAAGAAATAATAAAAAAAGATTAATAACACTTAACAAAATTAATAATATAAAAAATTATAAAAGTGAGATTGTTACCTGGTCTTAAATCTTTAGCTGTTTCAATAGTAAGTGATTACTAAAGCTTAGCATTCGATCATGATATAGCCAACTTTATTTCTAAGCTTCAGTTTTTTGATGTGTTACAAGTGTATCCAATATATCAAGCCATCCTTGTTGCACTTCCGATTTGATACAAAAGTTTTCTTTGTCATAATAAAATGCATGATTCAAAAATATATGCAGCACAATGAATCTTTTTGCGAAGCTGATTATCCCACCTATTCTTGATTATTTTTGTGTAAGTATTGTACAAAGATTTTTTTCATCATAAATATTTGTCTATCATCTCCATCAATAATTCTTTGCAATCGAATCAAAGGAGCTACAACTTGCACCATAACACCACAATCATTCCAAAATCTACTATATGGCCTAACTTAACTCTATACCGTAACTCCCAAAATATTAAACCCCAAGACTAAACGTTGACTTGAGAAATGTATGTGTGATGGGTTTGCATTGTCTTTCCTCCTCTTCGTTGTGCACCCTTTAAACCTTCGGCCAATAATCACAAATATATGCAAGAATTAGTAAAAAGATTATACAATTTAGCTTTCATTCAACAAATAATAATGAAAATAAGGCATACAATTTAACTTATTTCAATAAAAACATGTAACTTGCTCTTCTCAATCTAATATACGAAAAAGAAAATCTATCCCATAATCTAAAGGACTCAAGGCACCCATGTGTAGCCACCTACGAGCTTGATCGGTTATCGTTAGCCACCTTCATCATTCTGACCTGGTCCTGCATTTAAGAACATATAAGGGAGAAACATCCCTATGAGTTTTGCAACTCAGTATAAAAGTAAGGTAAAGACAATCATAAGATTATGCTATACAGAAACCATAAAGATATCATCATCATATAAGAACAAAGTAATCATGATCATCAAAAGAGTAAAGAGATCAGGTAATATGGCATATGAATAAAAGATCAAGAAGATCAAAATAAAATCATCATAAAAGTGGCAAAAGCTAGACATCATAAGGAAAATTCTTTATTCGTATGTTTTCATCTCTTCATCATCTTATTATTTATCTTTGACTTATCATGTTGATATATTTTAACCCACGGGGAGGCCTCTCATAACTGACCGAAGTCAGTCCATACCTGATTCATCGTAAAAAGAGCTCTTCATTTAATGATTTTTATCTTTTATCTTCCACCTTTTAATTAATCTTTATTAGGACTTTCAAGACTACAAGATAGGATTGTGAAGAGAAATTCAGGAGTATAAATGGCATAATTATCATCATGAATTAGATCTAGAATAAACACGTAAATAAGGGATCAAAGAATCATAAAATTTGACATCTTACAATTAGAACTCGGGCCAAGTATAGATACAACCCGGGCCGAATTCATCAGACGGAGTCTCGAGAAAATTATGCCTAAACTCGTGTTGGGTTTGAGTTACACCTGGACCGAGTTCAGTCGCTTCGTCGGGAGACAGTCACGGCCAATGCAACGTCGTCATGTAACTGCCCAGGTCGGGTTCATCTTTATTGCAGAGCTCAAAACTCTCGACAATGGCAGATCCAGGCCGAGTTTCGGCGAACTCGGTCCGAGTATGGACCTGCTCGGTCCGGGTTGCAAAGAACTCGTGCTGGGTCTTCATTATGCAAAAATGTCATGACGAAAAATAGGTATTTCCGATCATCTTTTCGTCGATGCTGGCATCAAACAACATCATAAAGCATAGTTCTATAACTAGGGATCAACTAATGCATGCTTCAAGTTTAAAACCAAGATTCTATGATGAATCTACCATAGTTTCATAACTTATTAGTTTCTATCCAGAAACTAATTCTGCAGTCTTCTTCTTCCTCTCCTTCCAGTCGCTTCGCTCTGTCCAAGCGCTCGTTCACCACCGTCCACATCCTCCAGTTGTCTGTGTGGGCGGCATTCATCAGGTGCAAAAAGAACGAAAGGAGCGCACGAAATAGAGATTGAAAATCTAGGGCCGGCTTGTGGGAAACAAAGGGGAAATTTTGTACATTTTGGCCTCTTATTTATAGGGAAAGAATCGAAGTTTCAATCGGAAACAAACTTCTTCCTGATTTGATTAAATCTATCTCCAGATTTCACCTTTTCTTTATTTTTTTCTTATCTTATGCTTTTCCCCTTTTTCTTTAAAACTCACAGGCATCACAGTAACACTCTAAAATTCAACCCTTGACACATGGCTAAAATCTTCTTTCAAGATCGTTATGTGGTCAATACATCATATTTATAAACTCTTAATACTATAACAATAAATGCGGAAATCAAATGATAAAGGTACATAAATGCGAAAGAAGAACAATGACTAACACTTAAATGTGGAAGCTCAAGAATTCCATAATAACAAGTATAACATCAATCTCATCTCAAATACATCACTAATCACATAGCCTTTATACATGATACTTACATACAACAAGACACAAGACATCACATATAACACAAAAGACCTATCATGTACATACCGCCACCCGAGCTCCAACACAGTACACAAATCAACACAAGCCATACAAGCTGCTCGGTACTTGCAGGCATCAACATTGGGTGACAACCATAATTCGATAAGCATTATTGCTTAGTGTGTTAACAAATAAGCCGTAGAGCATATTCTTTAAGTGTAAGTATTTATAAACTTAGCTTAAGTAATCATATCCATAAAAGAGATCATACAATCAATAAAGAGACGTAATCTGAATATGAACTCTATAAGGAGTCATGGTCCATTTATAGACAGCAATAAAAGAGTAGAGAATATGCAAGAGAGAATCATGCATACATTATCAAGTCTTTTCTATAAAAGAATCATTCCTCTCCCAAATGGGAGGACCATAACATCATAAGGCGAAATAAATTAGGAAACTTGGTTTCCTCCATTAGGTGCCATTAGGAACTAGATTCCTCCATCAATATACAATAAGAAACTAGGTTCCTCCATCTTTAACATCATGATCATGCAAACATCTTATTCGCAATTATTGAAGAGCTTTCTTCTTATTAAGAGTGTACCTTGCAAAACAATACAACATATTCCATAGGTCATGGAGGATCATGATAATGCCCTTATTATAAGGGGAGGTTTCCATCACACAATGGTATAAAAAATTCTCTTCATTATTTAGGGTGGAGAAGCCCCGCACAATAGGAATAGGAGCACATGAACATAAGACTACCTGTCCCTCCATTAAAATCATTTATCTAGTTCTCCCCAATTCATAGGTATAAGCAAAAGCATCGCACATCTTACATCTTTTATATTTTTTTAACATAATACTATATCATCCATAGAGAAACATATGGAAGTGCATGAAATGGTTAATCAAGTTTGGGTGTCAATCAAATGAAGTAAAAGGATCATATGAAGTTTTTGTCTAAATTTCGGCCATCTGGTTCATGGAGCGAACATCCGACTCTCCTCTGGACATTTTTGGCTAGTTGCATTATCTAACATATGATTTGGGATCGGACATTCATTTTAAAAAAGTGCGAGAGATGCCTTGGCCATCTGGGATCTTCGGGCACCTATCTCAAGAAGTGAGCGTTCATTAATAAAAAGTATAAGTCCCTGTCTAATTTGAACATCTGATTCGTGGAGCAAACGCTCAATGTTTGGATGCCCAGTCTAGTGAGCGGGCATCCATTGAGCAAATGTGCAACTTTCAGCTTTTCTCGAATGCCCGGTCTGTGTCCAGTCATCCAATTTGGAAGGGGGTCTTAACATCTCTTCTATCGTCATATTATAGCGGTCGATTGATCATCATAGAGGATGTCCAATCTAAATAGATACGAATGTTCAATACAATGTTCGTGATGTTTTGTTGCGTGGTCGACCAATTCACTTCAGAGTGGCGCCTACTCAGAGGAGCGATCGTCCAGTCTAAAAGTTGTCTATTCTCGGCCGAAACTTTCAGACACCTGATTTTTCAATCAGTCATTCGGTAGGTCGACTAAGGGTGGAACGTAATCTTGAGGAATCATGATTGATGTGATAGAAAAAAATAGATATAATAGAGTAATTTTAGTGGGGTGCTTGAATAAAAATAAGTATTGTAAATATAATAAATAAATAATTAAAAATATATAATATTTGAATATAAAAAATTATTTGTTATAATTTATATTTAATGAAACATTAAATTTTTAAATGAAATAATAAATTAATATTATATTAATCTTTTATTATATGTATTTTATATATAATAAATAATTTCTTTTATATAAGAAATGTAAAAAGAAGAAAAAACTAAAAGAAACAAATTGCAAAACAAAAAAAAAAAGAGTCACGAAAAAGAAGGGGAACCAGTTGGCAAGTGATCTGATACGACCTAATTTCACCTCGAAAATCAGGTCGCTTCACAACGTTTGGAGAACCAATTGGAATCAGAAGGATTCCACATGGTGCCAATTGTCAAATCCAACTCTAATGTTTTCTTTTTTTTTTGTGAATAGTAAACCAACAAACATAGTCTAAATTCAAATATTGGATTCAATTGCTTTATGTTGTACCAAATGTTTGATCTTATATCATGTCAAACTTCCAATTACGTACACAAAATAATTTATATATGCGCCATTTTTTTAAATCACTTGGATGGCTAGCAAAGTCTAGCCATTCTTTTAGCCCTCAATTTTGTTTTCAAATCACTTAAAAGGTATATATGAAGATCAAATTGTCCCATTTATGATTTATCAATAATTTGCAACTTTAGAGGACAATTTGCATACTAAAACTATCACTCATTTTAACATGTAATAATACATTGAAATCAAAATATAATTTATATAATGATTAAAAGTTCAAATTCGCCCCACTTGTCCTGATATATGATGATGAATAAATATATGTACTCCCACAAGTTGGTGTATATTAAATTCTATAACTAAATAATGAGATAACATATCTCAAAATTTTATTAACTTAAGGGGAAAATGAATTTTCGAGATAAAAAATCTTATCATATTCTTTTTTCAATTTTAAATCCAATTCAAGCCAACCGGATAGAAATGAGTAGTTTTCTAGTAGTTTGTTCAATGTTCGATAATTGAATAACTAGTGAAACATTCATTAATAACATTAAATATAATTAATTATTATTGTATTTTATTATCAATAAAATAAATTGCTTATATTAAATCAGCATAGTTAAACTTTAACAAGGATGCGATTTATTAATTTTTAATTTCAAACCCTAAACCTCAGATCAGTAACAAAATGGGTTGAATGCAAAATGATCCAACATAATGCTCTCATCTCAGGCATTCGGCCGCGCAAATTATTTCATCTAAACAAAATATTCGAAATGAACCAAGTAAAGGATAATAAATATTTCTACGGTACATTAAAAAGTAGCCTAATGGTTGTAATAAATCGTGAAACTAATTCTTCATAAATTAACACTTTTTTCCAAATATTCCGAAGGATGACTTCATTATTCATACAATTTGCATACCTAAAATATATTGTATTTGTTATCCACTATGCCTTTGAACATCATGGCATCATAATGATATATCAATAAATAACGTTTGGGCACACAACATTTTTAACATGTGAAATCACTCTTCAATGGCGGCTAGAAGAGATGCAACTTTCAGTTAGTAATTATCTTCGATTGTTATTGAGTTACACAATCTGAGACCCCCAACATATACTGCACAATCGATAATTAGCATTCAAAACTAAATTAATTAATTTATCCAATAGATTAATGTGGTCCAAGGTCATCACAGAACAAGCATTTACGTTAAAAGACGACAGACCATACCAAAATAGCATTAGAGAATGCAGCTTAATTGTATGACTATTTAATTGTATGAACCACAATGAGATCCCTACTAACCGAACACACTTTTGCCTCTGCCAAATTAATGCTGTCCGAGAAAAACCAAAGGATAGGAAGACTTCATACATTACAACTCATCCTTCGTAGTGTCTTCACCCATTAGCTCATCAAGAGAGAACTCATCCTCCTCGATGATTTCTCCGTCTTTACCATCCCATGGCTCAGTCTTAACAAGAGCCGGCACAGTTTCAAGAGGTAGGTTTCCTTTCCCTCCGCGTCCTGCTTCTTTGACGAACTCACTACAAGTACAGAATGATCAGATTTTGGAGAGGAAAACAAATATCTTAGCTTATCTGTACGTTTCATGGACACAATGAACTCACATTATCTGGTCCTTCTCAAAGGCACTTCGGAGTGGAGCATAAGCGCCCTTCTTCACGTTTAAAGCTACCAATGCTGGATAACCATAGCCACCAACACCAACTTGCTTTTCAAGATCATCCTGCTTGCCTGCAGCTACCCAAACATAGCTGGAAGCAAAAGTAACTTGATATCATTGAAGTAGTACATACCATATCCATAGAAGAAAAACAAATGTGGTAATAGATGGTGCATTGCAAGTCTAAACAGCTAAGGCATTTTGGTGATGTTTCTAGCCAAAAAACTCACAACAAAGTTATTCGAACTAATATTGGTTCCTACTTGAAAATTATGAAAAGGAAAATGGCGAACTGATGCTTTGTGGCGTTCAAAGGCATATGAAAGTAGGTCAAAGAAAAGAATGGTAGAATCAAATTCTGTCTAAAGCAAAAATAGGTTACTTTAAGAACGAGAACACAGTTCTCATGCTGGGTAATGACAAAATAAAATGTCCACAGGTCAGAAGCCAGGGATTTACTTGCACTATTACCAACAAACATACATTGACAACATAATTTTTTCTTTTAGGAGAACATTGACAATATAATTAGAAAAGTAAAAGCTCCATCACTTACACATTTACTGCTAACTGAACGACTTTCACTTTCAACAACAACAACAACGACAACAACAAAGCCTTATCCCACTAGGTGGGGTCGGCTACATGGACCATACGACGCCATTCCGCTATTCGTTGATCCATGTTCACGAGATTCGACAGGGTTTTACGCTGGCTGTCGGGGCCTAACACAACCCTCCTCCTTTATCCGGGCTTGAGACCGGCTATAAAACATAGGCGGAGTTATAAAACATAGGCGGAGTTTGAACGACTTTCACTTTCATTTCTCTAAATTACATGCTAAAAGAAATTACTCGTGTTCCTTTTAACTACAGTGGATTAATGGATGTCAAGCAATTTCAACAGATTATTCAGTATCTGAACATATGAGTACTTATATGGAATCAGATTCCATATCCATGCAAATATAAATCACTAAATCAAAGAACATTGAACATTAAGCAAAGTTAAATGCTCAGCACAATATAAAAATGGTTTGAGGCCTCTCTTGAACCACGCACACAGGCAGATATATACAACTACATCAAATGGTGGGATAAATATGCATAAGCAAGAAGCTAATATAAACCTTAAAGTTGTGTTTCAGAACTTTAGGATCTAGTTAAGGATATATGATTTGAACAGATGGTAACATTTTCAACAGTTAATAAAACAATTTTCAACGATTAGCCATGACAAGGAAGGAGACCCTACTGCTGCATCAAAATTAAGCAATCAAATCATTACATCTTTTCTCCGGTTTGAATGTGAAGCTAAAAATGAGGTCCCAGATCCTCCAACAACAACAACAACAACAAAGCCTGTCCCACTAGGTGGGGTCGGCTACATGGATCATACGACGCTTGTCCCACTAGGTCCCAGATCCTCCATTAAACGGAAAAGACCCACAGAATGTGTGTCAAGGTATAATAGTTGAGGTTCAAAACAAACAACATACAAGTTTTTTTACTTTTTGCCAAAGAGGGAAAATGACGACTACTGTTTGCAAGGTTTGGGTAGCCATCAAAATTTTCATTTTATTAATTGTCAAAAGGGATAGTTTCCAATGAACATAGAAAAGCATAGCATTTAAATAAGATTTTCTTCATGCAAGCAGCAATTACCTGTAAGGGCTCTTTTTGAATTTCTCAGCAACTGATAACAGAAGCTCAAGATATTTATTCCTTCCCTCTGCCTTCGAGTCAAGGATATCAGGGAGAAAAGCCACAAAACATATGGCAGCTGAAGCACACTTCTCTTCCATGACATCCTAGAAAAAGGGAACCTATCATTCTTTATGAACATAATTGGATGTATGAAAAAAGTTTGCAAAGGATGTTGTTAATAAGACTTACAGGGCCCGTCAACTCAAACACTTCAGGGGGAGCAACATTGGTTTCCAGCTGCTCTAGGGCAAATGACTCGATAGCTAGAGCTGTTCTAGCACCCTCATAAGGATATGGACTATCCTTGTTAGCTCCAAACACCAAAATTGTAGGAAACCCTTGTACGTTGAATCTGCTCATCAAGGACTGAAAAATTGTGCATCAATACAAACCATATACATGAATGATCCGCTTAGTGCTATGTGTAATGGATCTAACAAACACATAATTGTAGAAGTTCACAGCACAAATAATATTTTTTTAAGAGAGGCACAAATAATAATCTCACTTAAGTACATATGCATGACCCTCTCCCTAACATTTGGGAGGAAATGTACCTTCTCAGCATCACAATCTACGTGACCCAATTTTACTTTCCCATTTAATTTATTTGATGCTTTCTTCCACTCCGGGGCAAGTTTTTTACAATGTCCACACCTGAAAGGCAAAAAGAAAAAAAAAAAGAAGATACATCAGCATCTTCATTTAAACAAAGAGGATAAATTGACGAATTTACACACCGTAACAATTACCAAACAAAGGAACAGATATATGTATGATACAAAAGCACAGAATTAGGGGGAACCATAGAATGGTTTGTCTGACTGTACAACATTATGGATGATTTAAAACTTGGCAGCTTTTACCTAACTATTTTCTGACAATTCTGTAAAGACTGCCACTATCAAAATAGATAAGTGAGATGATAGATTCCAAGACTTACAGAAAAAAAAGTGGCTGTCATTATAATGGTTAAAGCTATTTTAGTGTCCGAGTCTTTTCTGGAGTCGATTATGGGTTGGATTATATCAGACCCAATAGCTTCCCCCTTTCATCTTGGACTTGCTTGACCGAAGTGAAGCCAAAAAAATTGTTACACATCCTTAATCCCGTTGAAAGTTAATATCATATTTTTTTTGAGAGAGTTAATATCATATAACACATATATATACATGATATAAGATATATGCATATATTACAACAACAACAACAACAACAAAGCCTTATCCCACTAGGTGGGGTCGGCTACATGGATCATACGACGTCATTCCGCTCTATTAGTAACCAAACCTTTCGGTATTCGTTGATCCATGTTCATAAGATTCGACATGATTTTATGTTGGCTGTCGGGGCCTAACACAACCCTCCTCCTTATATATGCATATATTACATCAGTCCTAAATCCGACATTAAAATACTTGAGACTCACTAGACTATGACAGAGATCGATTAATATGGACATACCATGGCGCAAAAAATTCAACAATCCAGAGGTCTTTACTTTTCAGGACAAGTTGATCAAAGTTCTGAGAAGTCAGTTTAACTGAAGCACTTGGTTCAGATTTCTCACTTGAACTACCAGGCTGTGGGCCATTTAACCGTTCTTTAAGAAGTGCTTTAACCTATTAACACAAAAGCACATAAGCATTTAAAGTCATTATAAGAGAAATAAAAGCAAATATGCAGTGATATTAAATTGTTGAAGCCAAAGGTGAAGTAATAAAGTCCAAGCTGTTTCAATTTTACTGTCAAGGACTCAAGGCATCTGGTTTGTTTCTACTGTATTGATATATCAGAACAGGTAAAACATATCATAGAGTTAATGAATATTCAAGCATGACCTACACTCTCAGAAAAGCATATGGAAAGAGCAACAAGGACAAGGGCTAGAGTTGGAACTGTGAGTTCAATTTGAGTTACTACAATGAACAAAGAAGTGAACCCTGGGTTAGTTACATTATAATTAAGTTCAAGTTCATATCTCTTCCTCTAATCTGGTCAAGACCCTAAATTGTGATGAATAATATGATGACTTTTTTGCAAAGAAAAGAATTTTATTCTAGACTGAACAAGTGTCTGTAATTTAATTCCATAAGCAATGGAGCATGCTTTCTTCCCCAAAATCCAACATTAGGAAATATTATACATTTAAATTTTAACAACAACCAGATATATGTTTCAGTGTTTAACATCTTTATGCTACTATTGAATGCAGTGTCAGTCATGTTCCTATGATATAGATATTAGTTGTGTGATCATTTCAAAACTAATCCCAAATTGCAAGATAAGCATTTATGAGTATACATATTTTACAGCATTAGAGCCAATTAAACAGTTAGATTTTCATAATGACAAAATGAGGAACAAGTTTCATCATTCAAGGACTTCTATTTGAGCCTGGAACTCGGACTAGATTCCTGCTCAAATCATGATAATTGAAAAGCATATAAGAACAGGAAAGCATATGCAAGCATTATGAGAAAAACAACCATTTCATCATACATAATTCCCTGAAAAATCACAATTCAAGCAAAAAATTGATAAGAAAAAGAAAAAGGATTATTCTGAAAGAACCTGTTGGAGAGCAAATTCTGCAATGGGCTTTACATCTCTTGCTCCTTGGTAATCTATGGGTGATTTACCAGGTATGAAGACCTTGATGGTTGGAAATCCTCTAATTCCATATTCCTAATACCAATGTGAAGAAAATATTAGATCCCACGAAAGATAAACCAAATAATGATCTACACTGAAACCTTAGTTCTCTCTGTTCATAACTCTTGGACCATACTTTGCTAAGAGTATCTTACATAGACAAAATGACATCAAACGCAAAGGTATATGCAATAACTAGTGAATAAAAATACATTGCACATAGTGCAGCTAGAGAGCTTTATAAGAAATAAATAAATAACATTACAGAAAAGAAATTTTATCTATCTTGTAAATTTGTAGTTCTGCATGGAGGTAACAGTAACTTTATTAATTGTGAACTCAACCAACTTTTTGTCTCTAAATGTCAAATTGAACAGACATAATGTAAGATTGAAACCTATCAACATTTCAACTGCAAAAGCGGTGTTTTATCATTGTATGCTTTGTATAAATTTTAATTAAAAATGTCTAACTAGGATTTTTTTTTTGAGAAGATAAATGATGTGAGCCAGGTGCTCACATCCATATCTAACTAGGATTTTGACATTTCAATTGCCATAGCAACTACTAGTTATGCACAACAAAGCACTTTCACAAAGTAGAAATTCACACTCACTTTCTTACATAACTTCTCAGTTAAAAGGGACATTCTCCTATAAAAGAACTTATGATATTCCTTCTTTTAAGGTGTGATGGCAATGATTCCGTTAGTAGGTCCGGATTTTTCAGCATCCCTTAACGTAGATGCCAAAATCCTCTTTTAAGGAAAACAATGAGCAACATGAGGCACTCTGACAGACTCTTTATCCATTCTGATTGTCATTGCCTAGACACGCTGATGTGCTCTTGTTGATTCCTGACTAGAGGGGAAGTGATGCATAACGGAAGCATAGAACCAAAGTGGGGGGATCTTTTGTAACAGATCCATGAAATAAAAGAGGAAAGACAAACTTCAAAGTGACGCCATGAAAGTTGAAACCTTCCAAGAAAGTAAAGAAAACTTAATTTCCTCAATTGACTGATGCTCCAAAACTCATATATGTGGGTCCTATTTATAGACCTTAAAGGGAACTAAATAGACCAAGCTCAAAATAGGACTGATAGAGAGAATTCATGTAAGCCAAGGAAATTTAAAAGAAAAAAAATAAACTTAAAATGTTTTTAAAAAAATCAAAATTATACTCCTAGTTGTGGTGTGAATCTACCCTAAAAAATAGTTGCTTAAAACGTTTTTTAAAAAGTCAAAATTATACTCCTAGTTGTGTGAATCTACCCTAAAAAAATAGTTGTGGTGCGACTGGATTTATTGAAAATCGATATTGAGACATCTCCTCATGCAAGATTAAGGCACCATACAAGCAGAGTCAACTATAGTTCAACGTTCACTAAAGTATTTTAAAACACCTTCATTGTGGTAATGAATAACATTTTAAATGTGAACTCCTAATTTCATAAATGAATAAACAAAATAGAAAGAGCATCATGAATTCACATTAGGTTTTTATCTCGCGCTGAAAGCATTATGTTCTCAGATTGTTATTTGACTTGTTTATAAAGTTAAAACTAAAATCTCAAAGGAGAATGCATTCTGTTATCATTACCATCATCTAAAACCAAAAAGGAAAAAAAAAAACATGAAACCCGAATCAAGAAATCCGTGCATTGTCACTATCACAACCTACTCAACGGCAACACCTAGCAATCTGAAACTCATAGGCTCATATAACAGAAAATCTGCCCCTTGCAAACAGGTCTCCGCAACCAACCATCAAATTTAATCATACCTGTGCGAGAGACTTGTGGGCATCGGCGTCGAGAGCCGCGACTGTGGCAACGCCTTTCAGGACAGCGGCAGCCTTCTCCCAGGTCGGAGTAAGCGCCTGACAGTGGCCGCACCAGGGAGCGAAGAACTCGACCAGCACGATCCCGTTCGAGTTCAGAACCTGCCACAAACAAGACCGTCGTTACGACTACCAAGATCGTGGTAATTGACAACACAAGAAGCCAACACGGATCTCACCCTCATAGACATTACGACAAACAGTTGCAGATCACACACACACACACACAGAGAGAGAGAGAGGAACTCGCCTTGGATTTGAAGTTGGAAGGGTTGAGTTGGAGGACGGGGGAGGACGGCGAGTAGAGAGCATTCGCGGTGGGGGCGACGAGGAGGGGGACGACGAAAACGGCAAAGAAAAAGATTTGCTTCATCTGCACCGTCTTCTGCTGCCGCCTCTCGATCTGTAACTGGTCGGTCATGAAGGCGAGATGAACAACAAATCGGCGTTGAACGATCATATAAATTGAGAGCTACCCGACGACGGAGGCGCTAGACGTGTACCGTCCAATCGGAGGATTACACGTCAGCAGTTGCGGTCACGTGGGAATAAGACGGGAAGAAGCGGACCAATCTAAAATTGCGATAAAAATTAAAAACTTACCCAAATAACATAATCAAGATCATATTATACACATTTTCTGTTACGACATCATGTTATTTAATAACTTTTAAAATTATGGTTTTGCTATATAAAAAGAAATGTAATAGGGCATATAATTGATGGAACTAAATTTGATTTAGGCACTCTCACCATCATAAATTTTAAACAAAGGGTATTTGAGCCATAACATAAACCTTATATTTTGAGATTTTTCAACATGCACGTGAAGGGAAAGATTAATAATATTAGGACAAGGACAAAAAGGTTTAGAGGCAATAGAAAAAAATGAGGTTTTAAATCTAAAGACTCAAACCTATATAAAGGAGATTTAATCTCTGTTCTCTATAAGAGGCTATTTGACAGAAGAACAACAAAAGGGGGCAAGCCTTTGTTCTAAATATTGCATCCAAACATCTCTGGAATTGGGTTATTTTAGTCAACTGTCATAATTTTTTTTTCATTGTCAGAAAACTCAAAAAAATAAAATGAGACCATTTTTGTTCTTTACAATTGTCCTTATAAAAAGAACATTTTAGTTCTTTAACCAAACAGGCTCATAAATGATTTGTCCATATGAATTGGAAAACATAAGAACACTTTAATTCTTATGTGATATCGTGAATGATAGTGCATTAGATAAGATGAATTAGATGTGACGATTATAATGTTTATTAAAGTTCTCATTGATTCAAAATGGACATTCATGATGAGTTACGTAAAATCCTAAATTATGCAGAGCCGCATTATTAATATATTTTATGTCATAATTCATTATTTTCTTCATATTTTTATGGTCATATATCGTCTCTAAATAGATGTTCTTTATGTATGATGTTTCCCTAAGTTTTATGTGTCAAAACTATAATTTTCAGATAGAAAAATTGAGATAGGTGTTAGGATCGTGACCAAAGGATTGCAAAAACGAAAAAGAATAGCTTCTATTATGATTGTGAAAATGGGTTCATGACCATGATAGGGCCTAAGTCGCCATGCTTGTGAAACCGAGTTTAACGATCATGGCAAGTGGGTCTTATGGGTGTGAAGACTCAAATCATGACCATGACCGAAGGATAAAATAAAAAAGAAATGATTTTGTCATTCCCATGAAAATGGCTTTCACAATTGTGAACGATCGTGACTCTTATATAACAGATGTGCTAGAATAAGGAAAAAGGAAAGTTTACAATTGTGAAGTTGGTCACAACGCATTATCTGAATATCATTACTTAAAAGTAATGGCCCATTAATTTCAAGTCATAGGTGTTATATGTTGAAGTTACAACCCACATTTGAAGTTAAAACTCATTACTTCATGTTACAACCCATTACATTTCCTATAAAGGGTGTTACATTCAATGTCACCACCCATGATTAGTTGTAACAACATTCAAATAATGTAAACCTTACTCAAAATTTTTTAATGATTTATGAAATATTTTATAATATTATTGATGCGTGGTAAATCTTGTGATGTAGAAAATTATGAAAGGGTTGCGTATTAGGAGCGCTTACCCCAAGACATGTGCTTACCCCTATACAAGCAACTATCCTTACTTCACAAGAAATATCGAATTAATCTTTAAAATTTATAAATCCTTGTCACACATGACAAGGCTGCAAGCGCATAATAGTCGGTATAGTACTTAAAGGTCAATCCACAAGGACAAAACTGAATGCTCACACTTGGTGAAAGTTGTTTTGAAGGAAAAGTTAAGTTCAAGGATGTTGAAATCGAGAAAATGAAATAACAATAAACTAGAAGATATGACAAGTTAAGTTATACTAATATTTAGGTGTTTTTAGTATAAGTATGGACTAAAATCAAAGTGAATAAACACTAGGACTTAGCGGGATGTTTTCACTTGGAATTAACATTCTTGGGACATTAAATTAGGACAAAATGGTAGACTAGCCCTCAGTGTGCGCATCAATATGAGATCATGACATAAATCACTAAGTTCATCCACAACACTCTCGTGCACACGAATGGCATAGTTCACGCATGTTGATGGAATCAAATAGTCAACTCTAGCAACACTCTCGTGTACTTTGAGTAGGTAGATGAATCGAATCTTCTCTATATGGATTGAGCTAAGTTTCGCACCATCTCGGCCAACTAGGTTTTTTGAGAGATAACTGAAGATTCAACTTGACCTCTCATCTTAAGTCGAACTCAAGTTTGTGAAGATGACCCTCTCGGGAGAGCACCTCTGTGGTCGAGGATTGCACGAAACAAATTAAGCTCACGCAATTTAAAATCCAAATCAAAAATGATGACCGTGACTCCCATGACCTCTCTAAAAATGGCTTTGTGAATGTGTGCCCTCCCAAATCCTCTACAGACATAAAGAATGAAAGTTCCCTCCTGGATATGAGGAAAAGAGAAGAGCAGAGAAAAATTAGTCCTAAAACACACAGTCCATGAATTCATCTTTGATGATTGAGCCTCCGTCCCACCTCTCAGTGTGTATATAGAAGATCAATGTGAAGATATCCGTGTCGGGCTAGGACATAGTAAACACACAATGCCTGAACTAAAACAAAATGAGCACTATTACCAGCACCAAGCAAAATCGAACAAGAAGCGCATGCATTGCAAGTTGAATGACCCTACCCAGCTTCAGTCCCTCCGGGGAGTGAAGATAACCCTCTCGGGTTGCAGGCAAGACAAAATATTTATCTCAATCATAATATGAAACCATTATAACACTTCCACACAAAATAAAACATAAGATCGCTTCAATAAAATAGTAGCAAAGTTCGACAGTCATTCAAATAGAGAAAAGTCATAAAGATAAACCCAGAATAGAAACAATCCAAGATCAACATCCGTCAGCCACTAGCTAGCTGGTTAGTTACACATCAAAAGCTAGAAAAAGAGGAAAAGAAGAAAAGGGAAAAAGAAAAGAAAAAAAAGAAGGGAGGCTATTGACCGCAACCTCCTCTCCAGCCCCCTTCAACATAGCAATGTTGAATGGATTAGAAGATTGAGAACCCCCCATGGTTCCATTTTTATAGCCCCTCTTGCTCCTCCTAGTTTCCCTTTGTTTTTGTCCTTTTTGCATCTCAATATACCTCAGACGAAGCTTCCTCCCTGCCAAGAATGGAGCATCTGCTTGTTGGTCCTCTGCAAGTGTAATGTTGTTTGCTGCGCAGGGTAATACATTGAGGACAAGTTAGCATCTTTTTCTATCCAGCTTTTGTTCACCAACTCTCTTGTCCTTTTCTGCTAGCTTTCTAGCAAAAAGAATCTTGTGGTTCCTCTCCCTCTTAGTTGTCATCTGGTCATTGTTCCAGCAACTTATTTTGTACACATCTGCCCATAAAGTTGAGAAAAAGCTTCCTTCCTCTTGTACAAGAAATCTGGTAGGTTGACGTGGGAAAGCATTCTTTCTTTACTGTTTGCTATTTTGGATAGATGTCCTGGTGAATCTGTGTCACCGCCCTCAAATTCGTCTAAGTGTAGTTAGGGGTATTCGCTTGTGTGCCCCTATGCGTGCGTGTGTGCGGGCATACACATGTATTCCCTCATATTTTGTCGGTTGGGATTTCTTCATGGAAAATAATCAAAACAAGTAATAATATCTCAAGAATCATAAGATAGATGTGGAGACATCATAAATGTTGTATTTCAACAATAAAGCATGTGTTCAAGTATGAAAACATAACAAATCATGAGATAAATGTATGTTGAACATAAATGACAAGTACACATAATTTCTTCATATCAATTATTAATTCAAATGAATTCTTAATGATGTAAAATGTTTACTAATGTTTAAGACATTTTTATGTTCATTAATGATTTTCAAATGGATGTCAAATGGTGTTTGATGTTTATGATGATGTTACATGTGAAACAATGAATGATGCAATGATGATCACCAATGCACACATTTATGCATATTCAATTGTAATTAGACTAAAGGATGAAATTTTTTATGCATTGAAGAAGCATAACATTATAAAGTTGAAAAATAAGTTCATCTCTAAACAAAGTAAATGTCCGAAATAAAGTCTTGTGCATATGTATGTGTTTCAAAGGCACAAAGCCGCGTGAAGTAAAGTTTTGCATTTGTGTATGTACTTTCCAAAAAATAAAGTCCATCATTAAAAGTGCACGCATTTTTAAACATGATTAGGAATAAAGTTCTTCACTATTATGATGTACATATTTCCTAAAAAGTGGCTTCGATAAACAAATGTGATGATGTTGATATGTTAATTTTTTTCAAACTAAGTTAAGAACAAAGATGATGATAAGAATGAAAGATAAAAAATACAACTTCAAAGTCTCACATGACAAAGAAAGAATGTCCAAAGGGTTATAAAGCAAGCTTAAAGAAATGTAAAGTAAAGAATGAAAAAAAAGAAAGAAAGTTCAAAGGGTCATAAAACAACCTTCAAAAAATGTAAAGTACAAATGAAAGAAAATAAAGGAAAGATGTCAACTTGAAAAATTATAGCTTCTTCGCGACTTTAAAAATGGGTAACTCATGACTGTGACTGAGAGAATGTGTGAAGAAAAAGGTTTCTGTCAAATCAAGTTTCAAGGTCGTGATAGGAGGGTCTCACGGACATGATGACTCAAGTCATGACTGTGATCGAAGGATGTAAAAACTAAAAAATAGTTTTTTCATGATTGTGACAGATCACGATCGTGACTCTTCACAGCCATGACAAAAATAAGGGAAAAAAGGAAAGTTTATGATTGTAAAGTTGGTCACAACCCATTATTTTAATATTTCATACATTACTTAAAATTAATAACCCATTACATATGCCAAGGTTGTTACATTCACAGTCCAACCCATTACTTCAAGTCATGGCTCATTAGGTTTAATGTCGTGGGTGTTTCATGCAAAGTAATGACCGATTACTATAAGTCCTCTCTTTATGCTAAATGTCAATGGTTTTGTAAGTAAAGTAATGACCCATTACTTTCAAGTCATAGGTATTATATCTAAAGTCATGATCTATTATTTGAAGTTACACCTGAAACCATGATTATCAAGACCAAGATCTTGATCGTAAGATCGCATGATCATACGATCCGACTTGGGATCTATAATCTTGATCTCACATTTGGGATTATTTTTATAGGATCAATAGAATCATAAGATCTAGATTATATGTTCGTAAGATCCTACAGATCCTACCACTATTGTTTCATTTTTGTTTGCAATTTTTTCCAATTTTATAAAGTTTTGATCAAGTGAAATATGATTTTTGGAGAAATAAAATTAAGAAGATTATAATAAAAATTCAAAAATATTTTTTAAAAAATATTGTCGATATATATTTAAAGATATTTTATATAATTTGGACTTCATATTAATAATAATAATAATATATTTTTGGCCAATTCATATTAAATTTTAAAAAAAATTACATAAGTAATATATGTATTCATGTATAGGAAACCTTAATAGGATAATAGTTAAGTTAATATAATCTATAATCTAAATAATTAAAAATTATTAAAAAAAACATATTTTAAATATAATTTTATATATTAAATTATTTTTTAATATATAGATAAGATCTTACAATTCTCGATTTGATCTCATGATCTTCGATCTTACATACGCCTTTCGATCTTACGTAAGATTTTGATCTTGACTACCTTGATTACAACCCATTACTTCACGTTACAACCCATTATATTTCCTATAATATATTAAATGTCACCACCCATGATTAGTTGTAATGACAATGAAAGTATGTAATGGACCATGACTTTACTTAAGGGTTGTGAATGAATAATGATGTATTTTACAATATTATTAATCCAAGTGAATGTTTAATGATGTAAAATATTTTATTAATGTTTAAGACATTTATGTTAATGAATTAATACTTAAATGTCCATGATGACACTACAAGAAAAAAGGCTTTTTTCGACGAAAAATTTCCCACGTTCGGAAAACCTTCGCAATTTGCGACGGATTTTTCGATGGATTACTTTCCGTGGGAATTTTCCACGGTTCAAACCGTATAAAACTTTTTTCATGGCTCGATCCATGAGAAATATTTCCCATGGCTTGAACAGTGGAAAATTCCCACGGTTTAAATCGTTGGAAAAGAGCCACGGGAAATATTTAGCTCAAACCATAGGAAATTCCCACGGCTTGAGCCATGGAAAACTTTTCCCACGGCTTGGGCCATGGGAATTTCTCATGGTTTAAGCCGTGGAAAACTTTTTCCACAGGTTCGACCGTGGAAATCTCCTACACTTTCAATCGTGAAAAATATTTTCCTTGGCTTAAACCGTCGCAAAGTTAAAAATCCCACCAAATTCTCCCGCCTATTTTTTTCATTTCCGACTTCTCTTTTTATTCGTGCCTCTCTTTTTGTCTTTTCTTTATATTCACCTTCTCTCTCTCTACCTCTTTCCCACTCTCCTCTCTCCTCATCGGCGTGTTCCTTCCAGGCGACCGGTGTGACGACCTTCGGCCTCCCTCCTTCCCTCTCTCTCTCTCTCGCAGGCGACATGCGCAGCCAGATCGGCCTAGGCGCAGGTTGGTTCCGCCCCGCGCGGCTGGATCTGACCTGTGTGCGCGCGGCCGTATTTGACCTACGCACGGCCGTATCCAATCTGCGCACGGCCAGATCCGGCCACGCAGGCAGATCCTACCGCTTTGGCCAATGCCGGTTGTGCACGGTCGTATCCGTCCGCGCGTGGGCAGATCCGCCCATGCGCGGCCAAATTTTTTTATTTAAAAAAAATGAACTTGCGACGGTCTGAGTCATGGAAAATTCCACTGGCTCTGGCCGTGGGAAAATGTTTCCATAGCTCCAACCGTGGGATGTTCCCATAGCTCAGGCCATGGATAAATTTCCCACGGTTTGAACCGTGGGTAGTTCCTGGGCCGTGGGAACTTTTTCCACGGTTGGAGCTTTTCCACGTCTTGGGCCGCGGAAAATGTTCCCACAGCCTGAGCCGTAGGTACGTTCCCACGGCTCCGGCCGTGGAAATCTTTTTCCCACCATTTTTTGTGACGAGCATTTTTACGATGAATCGTTCCCGTCGGAAAATCCGTTGCATAGTGTATTTTTCGACGGATTTTTCTCATTTTGTGACGGCTAAGACCGTCGGAAAAGGCATTTTTCTTGTAGTGTGATGCTACATATCTTATTATTCATAAATAATGAATGATTTAATGATGATATCCTAAATATGCGATTATGCAAGCTCAATCATAATTAGGACAAAATTTGAAGAATGTTTGACGTATCTTCATCTATGTGTGTGCTTCAAGCTAAATTTCAATAAATTCCCTCCAACTTTACCATCTTCCCCATCTCAATTTTTTAATTTTATTTGCAACTATTGACTTATTTCACTAGCATGCCCTTTCGATCGGGTATAGTCAATTTTCCAATCATTTTGCACACGTGGCATGTTCTTAGAAAATGAAATAAATGTAAAATAATAAAATACTATTAAAATAATAATATAATACTTAAAAAAAGAGGAGGGGCACCTCTTCTCCCTCTCCCTCCAGCGATAAGGGGACACCCTCTCTCCTGTCATCACCGGCGCAAGCCTTGAAGGGAGAGGGAGAGAAGGGCAGCACAAGGATTGCAAGGTTGCCACGATTGCCTTCCTCCGATAATGGAGGCCACCTGCTCATGTTGACATTCGCATAGGGCAGCGACGACCGATCTTCCTACACGACAATTGTGAGGTGCCAGTGGCAGCCGAGTCGCTTGTGCGACTACCGCGAAGCATCTATGAGCGTCCAATAATCATTGATATCCTTGTACAGTGGTTGACTTTGTCATCGAGCGATATTTGCGCTCCGTCGTCGACGTATGAGGAGATTGGATGAGGTGGAGATAGCAACGCTAACATGATTGTTTGCACGAGGATGGTGACTCACATCAGCACAGCGAACGAGCGATACTTGCATGTACAAAAAGATCGTCGTCCGCTTCTTCTCATTTGTTGCACATTTATCATGCATGGAGGCAATGATCATCATCGCATGCTGAGGAAGTGATCGCCACTGCTTGGCCACCGTGCGGAAAGTCGCTTATGTTGGTGTAATACCCCGAATATTTTAACCCCAAATGCCATAGGCAATCAGGTCATTTCGGCAGTGCTAGCCCGTTCGCCATGACATCATTAGAATAAAATAATTCCTATAATTACAATGAAAACTAATATTCATTTAAAACAAGATAACATTATTCTTCGTTTAGCGGAAGACTTCAATTTAAAACATCAATGAAATTAATGTCATAGAACATAAATAAACCATTATTCAATTTCATATATAGGATAGACTCTAGTGTCTCATGACTTCATCTATCCTTATGCCATGTGCAACTTTGTCGTCATTAGTTGAATCAGCTATCCATCCAAGCATATCAGTTACCTGCACGGATCCAGGGTGCAGAGTTGCCCAGTTAGAGTATGTAAAGACCAATATAGTAAAAATGCATCCTAAGCAGGATACTACATGACATATATGTGACAGTTTCATAAATAAAAGAAACATGCATGCCATGTCATATTCATCAATTATACATATCATCAATTCATATCATAAGGTCATCCATAAGGGTACTGTAACAGTCAGTCATATAACAATTAATCAGTATCAGTAAACATACTAAGTGATTAACACTTGTCATTACCTTGCTTCAATAATATCCTCAGGGTTGCTTCATAACCCGTTGGATCCCACTTTCGTGGTCATCAGTCGTTCAGTTCAGTGAGTCAGTTTTGTCAATCAATTCATAATCTTTGGTCTTATCAGTAATTGAAGAATCAAGTCATTGCCCTCCAATAGGCTAGCTAGGCCTTGAAGCCGAGGCTCCGTCACCCAAGGGTGAATGGGAATATACATACCGTTATCGGTAAGATACAGTTATTCTCCTAGGAAATGCTTACTTCAAAGTGCAGGGCACAGTAATTTCCCGAGGAAATTCTAACACAATGGAGCAGGGCTCAGTATTTTCTGTCATCAGTTTGAGGGGCGACAAGTAACAGTATTCTTCAATTTTGAGTTCATTATGTTCACAATCAACACAACAATTTACATCGCTCAGTCTTCAAATTTTATCCTAGTTACGGCTGTCCATGCATTTCGTGTATCTAACTGCTTATACAATCATCAAATATCAATACATAGTATAAATACCTTGAAAATAAGTTTAAAATCTCGTAAGTATATCAATCTACGAGGACAATACGACCAAGTCATATTTTCGTCTTCCAGCCCATATTAGGGTCATCCGGGTCATATTAGACTCGCACGTGAAAATACGATCGGGTCGTATTTTTGCCCTCCAAGTCATATTAACTGCCTCTAGGTCATATTGGTCTCGCACTTAAAAATACGGTCAGTCCGTATTTTTGACCTCCAGGTCGTATTGATGGCTTGCAGGTCATATTGAGCTCGGAGCAGAAAATACGGTCTGCCCGTATTTTTGCCCTATTGCCCATATTAATAGGCTCTGGCCCGTATTACATGTGCGTCGTACACGTTTTCCCATGAAACTTTGAGAAAATGCAGTGTAAAGTATTCTAAAGGGTCTAGGTCTAATCTATACATCAATAGGCATCAAAAGCACATGAAAAATCATGCAAATATATCAAATTATCAGATCTAAAGTCCATCCCCAAATCAAGAGCAATAAGATCATATAAATCCTAACCATTAAATCTCTTCATCAAATCCATATATGTCATAGATCCGACTCTATAAAATATATACATGTATGGATTTAATAATTTACATGAACAAAATTCCTCAATCACAATCCAATAAGAGAACACATTGTTCTCTTACTCTCAATCCATTACAGAAGAAACATTGAGAGAGGAGAGAGGGGTTGGATCCCCTTTACGTACCTTGATTTCTCTAATTGATTATCCTCTTTTTCCTTCCTCTTCCTCTTCTTCCTCCCCCTCTTTGTTCCTCAGAATCTCCTTCCTCAAGCCCTAGCCGTCAAGAGTTCAGATGGAGAAAAGAGGTGAACAAAGGAAGCTTAGGTCTTTATATAGAGAAGTTAGGTCTTTTGACCAAAGGACACATTTGCTCCCTGATAAAAATCTGGGGTGTTTACATTTGGTGTTTTTACTCCAATGTTGATAGGATCACCTATGATGCACATAGTGGGGGCCGCCACCCCACCCCCTTGCATGTGATGTCGATGATGTCGCGACTCCCGTGATGTGAGAAGGGAGGAGTTGCTTGAGAGTTGAACGGAGAGTAACCCCTTTCTGAAAAAAACCCTAGCCCCCTCGCGTCGCTGCCGCCTACATGTCTCCTCCCTCTCTCGTCTTCGGCGATCCCCGTCGGAGGCGCCATCCAAAACACACTTTGCTATCTCTCCTTCCATGGCTTCGCCTGGGGTGGGCTCCTCTCCCCCGGAGGTGTCCCCCGGACATGTGGTTGACCCCTTCCCCCGGCTTTCCTCTAATACCTCTCTTCCTCCGCCTTCATCCTTCCAAGGCATTCTTCTTTTCCCCTTCTCAGCCCCTCACCGTCTGGCTAGATCCTAGCTCAATGTGGCTCGGGGTAACCGGCCGGCTTCGCAAGCTCCTTCCTCCATTTCACCTCGTCAGCTTCGGGAACTCCAGGCCGCCACCTCTGTGGAGGTTGTCATCCCTGAATCTGACATCTCCGTCTTCTCCGATTACAGGCGTAGGTGCCTTGTCGGACATTTCGTTGGTACCGTGGATGTCCTCCGGGAGGGGCTGCGACCGTTGTGGGGCGCTGCTCTTCCCAAGATCATATCGTCGCTCGGTAACTCTATTTTCTTTTCGCTTTTGAATATGAGGATGCGCGTTTGCAGGTGTTGACTGGCGATCCGTGAGAGTTCGATGGCCATCTTCTGCGGCTAGCTTCACTCTCGCCGTTCCTCCGTCTGGACTTGGCCTCCTCACTGGATCTCCCCCTTTGGCTTTAGTTCCCTGGTTTGCCTCTCGAACTCCGTAATCCTACCTCCCTCAAGCGGATTGCTTCGGATTTTGGTTCTATTCTCTGCATTGATGAAAACGCTCTCAGCTCCATGGACGCGCCCTGTGCCCGCGCCTGTGTGGAGATTAACCTCTCTTCTCCTCTCTGGCAAGCCATTTGGATCTCCCTTTCGAATCGTGATCGGTACCTTCAGCAAGACACATACGAGAACCTTCCAACGTTTTGTTATCGTTATGGTACCATTGGTCACCGTCTGGAAGCTTGTCCTTAGGCTTGTGCGGGGGGCGGGTCCCCATCGGCTGCGCTGCTCTTTGGACCCTGGATGTGTGCTTCTCGCCCTGCAATTGGCCCCCCGAGCTCGCAGCCGCCTCTTTCCCGCCTCCCGGCACTGGATCTCAACTGCCCTTCGAGCCTTCTGCATTCGCCGAGCGCTCGCCGTGCGGCTAGTAGCGCAGGTGGTACGGCATTCCGGACCACTGGTGCTCGCCCAACAGCTAGAAGCGGCCCGGTCAATGCTAATGTGTCTGCTGATGTTGATGGGCGGGGTGGCCCGCCTGGCACGTACGTGGCAACCACGAGACTCCCTGGGTCTCCTGCCACGTCACTGAGCTGTGGACCTCCTATCCACGTGTCCCCGGCTCTCACAATCCTAACTTAATGCTCACTCTCTCCCCTAATCCCTCTCATTCTACTCTGTCCTATCCTCGGCTTGACTCTGTCGTTCCGCCTTCCCCCTCTCCTTCTGGCTGTTCTGGCGCTCCTCCCTCCCTTGCGGTTGTCGGGGCGGGTGGACCTCCGAGCGACCCTCCCCTTCCCACAAGGCTCTTGTTTCTTGTGTTTCCGCAGGTTTGCTCACTGCCACGGAGGAGTTGGATGGTGATTCTTCCCCTGAGGAACCTAATTCCGACCTACTTTCGGCTCCGCGTCTAGTACGCAAGAATTCCCGGCTCCTTAGGCCTATGGCTCCTACCCCTACCCTTCGCCCACGTCCATCTCCCGCCCTGGATCGGGGGAAATAAGAAGAAACCCCTCCCTCTCACTGTGGACTCACTCTCTTCTATTGATGTTGTGCAGGGCTCGATGGCCGCTCTCCCGTTGTTATCATGAAAATACTCGCCTGGAATTGTCGCGGTGCGTTCAGTTCGAAGGCTCGTGACAGGATTAAAAATCTTATTTTTTTTCTCATTCTCCAGACTTTGTAATTTTATTAGAATGCCATGTTGGGTCTGTAAAGTCTAAACAGGTGCTGCGTCGTCTCGGGCCTTCCTGGTCCGGCACTTTTTGTGCTGGCACAGGTGCTGCTAAAGGTATTATCCTCGCCTGGCGTGGGCAGGATATGCAGGTTACCCCTTTACTCACCTCCGATCATATTTTGCATGCGGCTGTTTCTTTTGATAATTTACATTTCCTATTATCTTGTATTTATGCTAATCCTCTTCCCTCGGAACGCAATCTGTTGTGGAACTCGCTTAACCTAATTAACTCTAATGAATTTTCCTGGGCATTAATTGGTGATTTTAATTGCACTCTTTCTTCTGCGGATAAGCGCGGGGGTAAGCCCTTTACCCCCGGTCGCTCTTCTACTCTCCTCAGTAATTTCATTCAGAACCAATGTCTCATTGACCTTAACCTTTCTAGAAACCCCTTTACTTGGACTAATAATCGTACTGGCCATGCAAGGATTCTTTGTCGTTTGGACCGTATGCTAGTTAGTCACCACTGGCTTTCTTACTTCCCCAACCTTGACCTCTCCGCCCTCCCGAGGTGTGCTTCGAATCACTCCCCTCTCTTGTTCCAATCAGACTTTAGAATCCCTCGATCTCGCACCTTTAAATATGAGAATTTTTGGCTCCCCCACCCGGATGCCAAAGCTATTGTCTCACGCCGTTGGCCTTCCCCTTCCGATCACCTTCCCATCTCCACGGCCCTCAAACGTATCCGCATTGACACTCTCCGTTGGAACCGTTATGTCTTTGGTAGGCTAGAAACTCGTGTTGCTGATGCCCTTGCTACCATTTCTCTCTTGGAGCACCGCGACTCCTCCGTGGGCCTCTCCACGGAGGAGCTCGGGCGTCTCCGAGCCTCCTATCACCTCCACGCTGCTCTTCTTCGCAAAATCAGTCTTAAGTGGTGGAGCAAGGCTCGCACCTCCTGGCTCCAGCACGGAGACAGTAACACCAAATTTTTCCACATTCAAACCACTGTTAGACATAAGAACTTTATTTGCTCTGTTGTGTCCGAGTCTGGCTCGTTGCTTACTCGCCCCGAACACATATCCCTGTATCAATCTCTTTGGGCGCCCTCCTGCTTGGATGATCCACCACCGGATGCCTGGCCTACGCTTCCTTCCTGTAATCCCTCCTTCTTTCCCACCCTCACCCATCCTATCACCCCGTCCGAGATTTCATCCGTAATTTGGAGCATGCCTACGGGCCGCGCCCCTGGTCTGGATGGCTTCACCATCGACTTCTATCGTACCCACTGGGATATCGTAGGTCCTCGCATCAACTCTTCTATTCAACAAGCTTTCCTTTCCCTCAACCTCCCTGAAGACTGGGGCAGGACCTCTCTTGTCTTCATTCCTAAAAAATCCAACCCTTTGACCATTCGATATTATCGACCTATTTCCTTGTGTAATATTCTATATAGTGTGTTTTCTAAGTTCATTGCGAATAGGCTCAGGCCGACGTTGAGTACCCTTATAAATCCCATGCAATATGCTTTTATCCCTGGCCGTAGCATTCAAGATAACATCCTTATTGCACAGGAGGTCTCTCACTCTCTCTCCACCGGCCGCGTTAAGCACGTGCTTATCAAAGCCGATATGGAAAAGGCGTTTGATCGTGTCTCGTGGCTATCACCACGGCCCTCACTCTCATGAATTATCCCCCATCCTTCATTTTCTGGATTGACCTTTGCATTCGCTCTCCCTCATTCTCATGTTTGATCAACGGGTCCCCCTCGCCTTACTTCCGGTCGCATATGGGTATTCATCAGGGTGATCCCCTATCGCCTTATTTGTTCATTATCATCTCGCAAGTCTTTACCTCTCTGCTTGAGCCCAGTATTACTGCCGGTCGCATCAAGCCCTTTACTTTAAATAGTTTTTCCTTGAGTCACCTACTCTTTGTGGATGATCTTCTCATATGTATTCATGCCTCCCTGCCTAATTGTCATCGTATCCTTGGTATCCTCAAATCCTACGAAATTCTCACCGGCCAAAAACTCAACCCACTAAAATCTGCTATATACTTTCCTGCAAAGCTGCCTCTCCGTCGTAGACTTTCCATCACTCGTGCTCTGGGCATCCAACCTGGTGAATTCCCTTTTACCTATCTTGGGGCCCTCATCTCTCCCAAATATATCCCGACGTCTCGGCATACCCCAATTCTTAATAAAATCTCCTCTAGGCTTTCTGCTAGCGTCGTCGCCTACTTTCTCAAGCTGGTCGTGCCACCCTCATCAAATCCACCCTATCTTCCATGCCCACTTACCTTCTGGGTGTGTCTCACCTATCCATGGGCACTCACTTCTCTAGAAAAGCTTAGTAGGTCCTTCCTTTGGGACTCTGGTAATGGCCGAAGGGCGGCCCATCTCATTAACTAGAGTATCGTCCAGTCTCCCCGCTCGAAGGGTGGTCTCGCCATCCGAAATGTCCATTTCATTAGGATACCTCTCTTGGCGCATCGTGTTCCCAGTCTCCTCAATAACTCTTCATCAACCTGGTCTTCGAGAGCCCTGTAATCTCCTTCGTGTTGCTCGGTCTTGGAAGCTTATCCTTGACATTGTCCCTCACATCTGCCTCAGCTTTCTCAAGGTCATTGGCTCTGGTTCAACACTTCGGTGCTTCACGATCCCTGGATCTCCTCCATCCCGCTTAGTAGGTTGCCCACCTTTATTAATATGGATATCGACATCTTCTCTCTTCTTGTCTCTGACCTTATCATTGATCATACCTGGAATATCACTCTACTTGCTCAACTTTTTACTACTCCTACCTGTGTGGCCATATGCAACATTTACATTCCTACTACTTCCTGTGATGACGCGTGGGTCTGGTTGACGAATGACCATGGGATTCCCAGTGCTAGTGCAGTGTATAATATCGTGTACCGACGGGCTGTGCCGACCTTGTTGGCTGGATGGCATCCTTGGTCTGATATTTGGAAATTTCGAGTTCCCCCCAAAGTTCAGTTCTTTCGGCCTTTGGGAGCCCTGTAATCTCCTTCGTGTTGCTCGGTCTTGGAAGCTTATCCTTGACATTGTCCCTCACATCTGCCTCGGCTTTCTCAAGGTCATTGGCTCTGGTTCAACACTTCGGTGCTTCACGATCCCTGGATCTCCTCCATCCCGCTTAGTAGGTTTCCCACCTTTATTAATATGGATATCGACATCTTCTCTCTTCTTGTCTCTGACCTTATCGTTGATCATACTTGGAATATCACTCTACTTGCTCAACTTTTTACTACTCCTACCTGTGTGGCCATATGCAACATTTACATTCCTACTACTTCCTGTGATGACGCGTGGGTCTGGTTGACGAATGACCATGGGATTCCCAGTGCTAGTGCAGTGTATAATATCGTGTACCGACGGGCTGTGCCAACCTTGTTGGCTGGATGGCATCCTTGGTCTGATATTTGGAAATTTCGAGTTCCCCCCAAAGTTCAGTTTTTCCTTTGGAAACCTTTTCACAATCGCCTTCCAACCAAATCTTACTTCCAACATTTTACGCCAATGAATGATGCTCATTGCTCCCTTTGTGGCATGGCCACGGAAACCGTCTCCCACTTGTTTTATTCTTGCCGCTGCAAGTCTGGGCAATTTGCCAACAAAAATTATTATTCACTTTTCAGTTCTTTCCTTCCTGGGATTCGGGTTCCTGGATTCAAGAGGGTGCCACCTTGGACCTTCCCTCTAGACAATTTCTCCTTTCTACTATCTCTTTCTGCTTGTGGGGTATCTGGAACCTGAGGAATGACATTTACTTCAGATCAAGGCATGCAACCGCTAGCACGGTATGGGAAAGGGCTATTGTCGGTTCATACGAATTTATCTCATCTGCCGTCCACGCCCCTGAGGCTCCTCCCCCCTCCTCTTCCCTCACCAGAATCCGATGCGGGTTCAGTGGGAGACCCCCCCTCCGAATTGGGTTATTCTCAATTTGGATGGCTCCTTCTGTGGAGCCAGCTCTGGTGGGGGCTACGGCTTTTTGCTCCGAACTAATTCTGGTAACTTTATTTTTGCAGGTGCTGGTATTGTCGCTGCTGTTTCCGCCCTCCACGCTGAAGCCTGGCGCTGCTTCTCATGTCCGCGCTTCCCGTAGGATCACTCATGTCAAAATTTACTTGGATTCGGAGACCCTGGTTCGCATCGTCAGGGACACTTAGGCTTGTCCTTGGCAAATTCGCAGCATCATCCTTGATATTCGGAGCATCATCGACAGTCTCTCACCATCTGTTCTTCTTTTTTGCTCTAGAACTTGTAACTCGGCTTTAGACTTTTTAGCACTTTTTGGCCGCCAAAATGGCAAGTATTTTTGGGTCGATGGTCCTCCTCTTGGCCTCGACAGTATTTTGTACCATGACTCTATGAGTCTTTTCAATACGTAATGCAATATTTTCTTTTCAAAAAAAAAGAGAGGGAGGAGTTATGCCACTTTGTTATTTTTTATTATCTAATTTATTTTATTATTATCGTATTTTATTGTTTTACATTTATTTTTATTTTTTAAGAGCGTGCCACTTATGCAAAATAGCCGGGTAACTGGCTATACCTGGTCGAAAGGACTATTTGGTGAAATAATTCAATAGTTGGAGGATAGAATACTTAACAAGTTGGGGAAAATAATTAGGAAAGAAGATAAAGTTGAAGGGCATATACTAAAATTTACCCATGTTCTTCAAGGACACAAAATTCCACGAAATAAATTTCTGCATTTGTGTATGTACTTCCTAACCAGGAACAAAGTCACTCATAAAAAAAGTGTGTTCTCAAATATGACCGAGAATAAGGTACTTCACTATTATGATGTGTGTTGCCTAAAATGTGACATATCTAGCCAATGTGATAATGTTGATATGGTTCTTCAAACTAAGTTAAGAACAAAAATGATGATGTCATGTCACTACAAGAAAATCGAAGAATAGCGACCCAATGAATGAGGCGCTAATGCGGCACTATTGAGTCTCTGGAACATATAGCATCACTTTAGCATCCAAATAGCATCGATAAAATGTGACGCCGGTAATCGGTGGTTAATGGCATCACAATAGAGCCAACAAAGGCGGAGACGCTACTAGCGCCAACGATAGATGCTATCTCAACGTCGCTAAGGAGACACTAAAGTGGCGCGACATAAGAGATAGACGTCGCTAAGGAGACGCTAAAGTGGTGCGACATAAGAGGCGCTACTCCGGCGCTCAGGAGACGCTAAAGTTATGCGTTAGTTGATGCGATTTCGGCACTTCTATGAGGCCAACATCATGTTTATTACATCGCCAATGAGACGCTAACGTGACGTGAGAAGTCATCGCGAAGGAGACGTTAAAGCGACGCTAAGGATGATATATTTAATATAGAGTCGACTATGTGGGCGACGCTAGGGTGACGCTATGGAGGCGCTATAATGCATATAAATGCATTGATATTCATCACAGGCATAATATGAAAAAGTAATTTTCACAGGCATAAGAATATGAAAAGTAATAAACTGAACTAACAAACTATACATATATCTAATAAGAAGTCTATAAGTCACAAAAACATAGTTTGATTTGTTTCTATCCTAGCAAAGTGAGGTCAGCGGACGTAACGATCTTGCGAAACTTGTGCAATCTTAAGAGAGGCGGGGAACAAAGTAGCATGCAACCAGAAATCAATCATAAGTGTTGATGTTATGACTAACCCAACCATCTATAGACTAGGAATTAGATTAATTTCAAGTAATTAACTAGGAATGAGATTAATTTCTAGTAATTAACTTAGCATGGTATTATATTAAAAAATAGCAAATTAACTAGGCCTTAAATTACTTTCAAGTAATTAACTGGAATTAGATTAATTTAAAGTAATTAACTTAACATGGTATTAGATTAAAACATAGCAAATTAACTATGGCAGGCTAGTACCTTCTTAAGCGGAGAAGGATGGCGGGGGCGGCGGAGGAGAGCAGTGTTGGAGCAAAGATTTTATGCCCTATGTAATTATATTTTTATGAGATAGAACTCAAAAGATTAGAGTTATATTTAAAATGTCGAAAAAAATATAAATAAGAATGAGTTGCTTCATGCACTAAATTTTCGATTAATATTTGTTTATGTTTCCACGAGATTTACATTAAATGATAAATATCAAAGTTGTAGATAATTCTATTAGCTTTTCATATAATCACAAATCATCTCATTTGGATAACTATTCAAAATGTTAAGTTCAAAATAGTGCAAGGCAGTCGATCTGCCGACTGGAATATCGGTCGACCGGTCAGTGCAGAAAATATCCATTTTCAACAACCAAAATGTCGAGACTGTACCGGTGGAGGTAACGGTCGATCGGTTGATCGACCGAACAGTGCAGAATTCACACAACAATCATATTTTTTAAAAAGAAACTATACCTATTGACCGATGGAGCAAAACGGTCGACCGGTCAGCGCAGAATGCACTATAACGGTCATATTTTGGCCCCAAACTTAGAAATCAAGTCCCAATGGATAAATGGAGTTAAGAAGGACCCAAAGGTGTGATCACAAGGAAAATTAGGAAGAACATTGTGAAGTCCATTTGAGCTCCAATTTGAAAATTTTTCATTTCTTCTTTCTCTCTTCTCTTCTTGTGAGTTTGATATTGTAAAAGAAAGAAACATTTTTCTTATAGATTTGTGTGTGAGCTTCTGTATAGAAGAGATTTTATCTTACCTCTAGGGCTAGAAAAAAGATAAGCTACCTAAGAGGAGAGGTGCGCTGATGCATGCAAAATACAACATATTTTAGTTTATTATTTTAATTAATTTTTCTATAATTTGATCATGGCATGCATCAATTTTAATCACTTTTAATTGTAATTCCGGATTTATCAATTTTAGTATTAATTCTTTGAATATTTTAATTGTGGATGGATTAACTAAATTTTGATAATTATTTTGCAGGAAAAATCGAGATTAGATGGATTGTGCCGTATCGGCCGAAATTCCGAAGAATTTATCATTACGGCCGATATTAGGATGAAGAATTTATCATTACGGCCGAGATTTGGCTTTACCCCCAAGACGTTTTGGCCGAAATTCAAAGGGGTAAAGATAAAAGGATTTTATATTTTTGGCCGAGATTCAAAGGGGGTAACAATTAAATGATTTTATCTTTTGGGCGAAACGAGATTTAATTCAATGTTTTGACCGCGATTCAAAGGGAGTAATGAAAAGGAGTAAAGATATCATTTTGGCCGAGATATGGAGGGGGTAATGATAAGAAGTCTTTCCTTACGGCCGAGATTTGGACGGAGTAAAAGGGTTTATCTCTTTGGGCGTAAAGATAAAATAATTTCATTTTGGCTGAGATTTAAAGGGGGTAAAGATAAAAGGATTTATCTTTTGGGTGTAATAGTTAGAAGAATTATCGTTTTGGCCGAGATTTATCCCGTGAATTTAAATTCGGCCGTACATCACGATCAACAGGGAGGCCGTCCGCAACCTATAAATACGTGAGGAAACCATCGTCCCAAAGTGTGCTCTGAAGTTCAGGTTTCTTCCACGGCGAGTCGTGAGCTCTGCAGGCTACGACAAGAGGAGAGAGGTGCGACGGCTGGAAGTTGATCGCGACCCTGATCAAGTCCGAGAGGCTGCCTGACTGTCTGCCCGTGATCCGAAGCTTCGACTTTTATTTATTTGGGTGTAATTCTTCCAATTATTATTATTTTGTTATTATCTCTCCAGAATTTCTAGGATGAACTCCATATTTTTATTTATTTCATGTTAGGAGATTATTATTGAAGGGAAACTATTTGGACCCTATATTATTTGTTTTAATCTTTTCTGATCAATTAGTTAATTGTGCTTAATGCTTTTAATTTAATTACTTGGATTTCTGAGTTGAGTAATTACCAGTTTGTGGACTATTTAATTTCAGAATTTATTAATTAAATTAATTGATTTTATGTGAAATTAATAATTGACATAAATTTGATAACTAGTGTGTGGAGAATCAAGTTTATGTGGTCTATTAATCTATACCAGTTTGTGGAGTGATTAATAGTCTAGGATTTTCATATTAATACATCTTAATTTTAATCTTATCTGACGAATACCAGTTTGTGAGACTTTAGATTTGATTAAATTTAAGATAGTTTGATTTACCGGATTAAATAGCAGAATTACCAGTTTGTGGACTCTGTGATGTTAATCTTATAAATTAATAACTTGGGAAAATTTCTAATCCATCTTTAAAGATTAAATTTATCTTTTACAGTTCAAATATTTATCCTGATCTATTTTCATCCTGAGGCCTAACTTCAACACCATTATCTTATCTTTATCTTATTTTCTTTATTTTATTTCATAAAACCTCTTTCCAAAAATCCATGTTTTTTCTCTCTTATTAATTTATAAATCCAGATATTGAATTAATAATATTCCTCGTGGGTTCGACACTCTTACTCCTATTTACTATATTACTTGAGCGACTAGTGCACTTGCTAGAGATTTTATTTTGCTACATCATCTCAAACGCATCAAGTTTTTTGCGCCGTTGCCGAGGAATATTTTATTAATTAATTTCTAATTTTTATGAATTATTAGGAGATGTAAATAATTCTCTGTGCATATGTACTATTTGTTTTAATTATTGTGAATAAACTAACATTTTTCTTTTTGTAGATAAAAGTCACGGGATTATAATTGAGTTTGGATTAGAATGCGTTTTTCTTTCGGCCACTATATGAGAATTTTGACGTCGAGTGGATTTTTTTTTATTTGGATAAAGAGATCGTAATTAATTTTTATCGGCTTTATATGATTTGAGCCTGTTTATGGGTGCCCGAAATCTTATGAAAACTTTCTGTTTCTCGGCCGTAATGTTTTAATTGTCTAAACTTTGTTTTACGCCATGCTATATTCATATTGATTTGACTTTGTTTTGGCCAAAGTGATTTATTCTTTCTCGGCCGTAATGGATCACTCAACATGAATTTCACTCTTTCTAGGCCGTAACGACTCATCTGTTGACATAAGAATAAGTTTAATTCTATTTTTTTGTTTCGGCCGAAACTAGTTCTGCATTACGGCCTAAGGTGGTCGACTTCAATTCGGCCGTAATATATTTCTGAACGTAGATTTGACCTCATTTCGACTTTAATGACTTCGAAAAAGAAAAAATTTTGACGTCGCAAAAGATTCTGATTATCCGACAAACTTTTATATTTTGCGGCCGACAATTTTCTGAAATTTGTCATCTACTTCGTGTTATTCTTTTACGCCTTGGATTTTCTAATCCATTAGCGCATGAGTTTTCCGGCCGAGAATTGTTTTCTTCGTTGTGTTTGCCGCTGATTTTGATTTGGTTCGGAATGATAATTCGACTTTATCTCGATCGTAATTTGATGAATTTTACGCCTGCATATCTGATTAATCCCTTTCGACACTTGTACATAGTTTTTACGGCTATCTAATTGATATACTTTTCGGCCGAGATGTTTTGCACGCTTTTCCAAGACAATCATCTTCTTTTGCTCATTATGAAGGTTGGTTTGCATGCGTATCATATTTTCCGATTTAATTGTTAAAAGACTTTTGCATACCCAGTTATTGGCTTGTGTATTTTACCTTCATGGCGTAATATGAATTTGTCCATTGTTGACGCCTCGGCCGTAATAAGATTTCACTGATGGATTTTTTCGTCCAATCTCATCTCGGCCGATATTTTTATTGGGTTGATGTTTTCTGTTTGGTGCCCAACAAATCAAGTTGAGTCCAAATTCACGTTGGTTCGTCCTGACATTATTTGATGGCTTTGGCGGCTAAGGTGTACTGCCAGCTTAATCTGGATCGTGATTTTCTTAAAAATTCATTGGACGTGATTTCCCTCCATCTTTTCATGATTTCCTTTCTTTATTATCTTTGGATATCTTTCAATTTTGTGTGGCGCAAGATTTATTAATTAGTCTTTCAAAATTTTTGGCGTTCAAATTTTTTTTTGAGAACATAATTATTCTGAATAATCTTTTTATATAATTCGACAAAATTATAACTATCATTTTATTTTCGATTTTTCTATGGTTGGATGTGTTTTTCTCTTCCATATTTTTTCCCTCCGAAAATCTTTATTGATATGGTGTCCAAATCTGCCGCATTATCCTTTTCTAATATTGCGTCCATATTGTCCGATTTTCTCTTATGATATTACGGCTTAATTTATGTTTTTATCTCATTGTGACCTTAATTTCGGCTTCTAATTAGACAGTATTTGTTTTGGCACCTCGGCCGAGATGGCGATGATGATTGGATTTTGCTTAATTTGTTTTTTGGCCGAGATGTGAAGGTGTTGCCTAATGAGTTTTGGCCGAGATTTGTTGCCCAATTTGTTTCGGCCGAGATGTGGATTTGTTTCCCAATTTGTTTCGGCCGAAATGTGGATTTGATTTGATTTGTTGCCTAATTTATTTTGGCCGAGATTTGTTTTTGCATAATTTATTTTGGCCGAGATGTGAGAGGTTGTCTAATTTGATTTGTTGCCCAATTTGTTCGGCCGAGAATGACTATTCTTTTTTTCCAATTTGTCTCGGCCGAGATTTGGAATGATTTGTTCTCACTGAGAGAGTTTTGTTTTGCCAACTCAGTTTATTACAATGAATTTTTCCTTCCAGATATTACGCCCATAATTCAATGTCGGATTTACCGGATTTGATCTGATTTCCTACTTGATTTGCCGATCCAATGTCAGATTTTGCCTGTAAAGCCTGATCTGTTCTATGCTGATTTTATTTACTTTCTCTCCGTGATTATAATTTTGAGGCTTGTTTTATCCATGTTTGCAGCCTTAAATGTTTCTCCGCAATTTCCGACTACGGCCGCAATTCTCAATTACACCTAGTATCCTTATCATATTACGTCCGCAATTTCTTAATTTAAGGGTGACCGACTATGCCCTTATTATTGTATTATTTTCTCTTTCCATGATATCACACTGATTTTCTTCTGATATTGCATCCCTAATTGATTTTCTTCTGATATTGCGCTCGTAGTCTCTTTATGATATTACTAATTTCGGCCAATTTTTCTTCTTTACATTTAACGTTGATTGATCACATCTAGTTATTTCTGATCTCTTGCCGATTTTATTATTCCTTCGTTAAGCCAAAAATTCAACTGTGAATTTTTCAAATTCTTGTGTGTTTAAATTTCTGAATTTCATTATAGTATTGGCAGTGATTTTTGCAAATCTTGACCTACTCATATCCTCTTTTGATTGGGATACTAATACCACTGGTGGATTTTTTTTCTTCTCGGCCGTAATTTTACTTCTCTATTATTTGACCCGAGATTTACTTGATTTTTACGCATTACTTTCCGGAATTTTCTGTTTTACGCCTTGAATTGTTCCGGTCGAGATATGATAGGATTTTTACGCCCAAGTTTTTTTTTCCTTTCCGGCCGTAATGACAATTAACGAGATGTAGTTGATTGCCTGGTGATTTGATTTTTCTTGCCAATTTGGTGTTTCAGCCAAGACGTGGTAGTGATTTGATTTCGCCCAATTTGGTTTCGACCGAGATGTTGGTTGATTCTCTTTTGCGCCCACCCAACTATGCTAATGAAGATGGTTATTGTCCCTGATTTGGCGCCCGGATTGATGTTTTACTAATTTGAGTTGTCGTCCCCTATTTTGCGTCCGGATTGATTGTTTACTAATTTGATTTGCACCCTCACTTATTGCCTATTGATTTGGTCTCTCGGCGTTTCCATTTTTCTCATATGACTTTTATTACACCTTATATTCTACTCTGCACTGATTACGCTAGTACATGCAATTTCCGATTTCGGTCGCAAATTCTGATCCGCCTGCAATTTTGCCCATATCATATTACTCTATGAACTTTTTAATTTGACTTCTGGACATGATTTCCATCAATTAATTTCTCTTTCCGTCGAGATTTCCTTCCTTATTGTCTCGAAATTTCCATGAATTTTCCGAACGTGTTTTACGCCTTGATTTGTTTCGGCCGAGATATTTGGTTTGCGTCAGTGGATTGGTTTACGCCCCTATTACGCCTTGCATCGCCCAATTATCTCTATGATATTACGCCCCTGATTGGCGCTTCCATTTGTTTACGCCCAATTCATTTACCTCTATCATATTACTTTCCAGATTATGCCCGATTTAGTCTTCTCCCTCCTTGGTATTGATACTCCTGGATTTTTCTTTTCTTTGGCAAATAATCCAAATTTCTATAAATGCTGATTGTTGTATCACGTCATTAATGTCGGCCAAGTTTCTCCTCTACACGATATGGCGTGTAAAGTTATGATTTCTGGATACCGGAATATTTATTGATTAAATCAGTGATTTGGGGATTTTAATTATTGCTGATAAAGACGCAAATCTACCATAAATACCACCGTGATTGTTTTATAAACAAATTGGTGATTTTATGACATTAATTTGTTGATTCCAGCCACGATTTTCTGAAGCATTTTGTTGATTTTGTCCCCAATTTTTTTGAAGCATTGCTAGTTGGATTTCGACAAATTTATTTCATGCATGGCGCCTAACTGATTTTCGGATTGAGAATGTATTTTATTTTGATCACGTATAACTGTCATTTTCTGAATATTAATTGCTGGTTAAATTGATTATTGCCAAACTTTTTGGTGTGCAAGTTTTTCTGAATAACTATGGCAATGTTTTTTTTATATTTCGATGGCGCATATTATATTTTCCTCCAACGATCCTATCTTAATGACTTTGAACATAAATGCATATACATTGAGACTCGACGGATGTTAATTGAACATATTTTATAAAAATTTAATTGATATTTTTCATTAATTCGTGACTTATTTCTGCTATGTATTAAACTATTGTATATATGTAATTTTTTTTTCTGATACTTGGTTGTTGCAGAAATTATATGAAAATTATATCACAACCAATTCTTTTGCGACAGTTTTAAATTAAGTTGGTTAGTCTTTTAATTTGATTTAATTAGTTTAGTTAAGGCTTTAGATATTTTAGGTAATTGAAGATTAGTTACCTTTTAATCTCTTGCATGCATTTATTTTAGTTAGTTGTCAAGTTTCTTTAATTTAGTAGTTCGTCTTTTAGTCTATGAGTCATCTAACTATTTTTCGTTCAAGGTGAGAAATTCGGACAAATCACTAAGAATACCAGACAGCATCGACGATCTCGGACATGACGTACATTATCGGCCGCCAACTTTTCCTCTCTTAGTGTGACGATCAAAATGACATCCTTAAGCGCCACCATCCACTGAGACTTTTCATCATCACCGGCTACCATCCACGTTCACCACCACAGTAAATCCGGTTGTGTCTTTTTCCTTTTCTTTATTTTTCATTTCTTTATTATTTTTTCTTTTTATTGAGTCTATTTTCCTTTTTCTTGTTGGCCTAACATTGAGGACAGTGTCTAGTTCAAGCTTGGGGGAGTTTGCATTTCATGCATTGCATGTTTCTTTCTTTTTATTTGCTTATGATTGCATCTATTTGTAAAAACATCCAAAAATTGAAAAAATTGAAAATTTTCGAAAAATACCATTGCATGCATTTATTTTTGCTACCATCTTACAAACTCTTGTCTTATTGTTTTAATTATCTTTTAGTAAAAATTCAAAGACATGTCGTTAACTGATGAAATTTGAATACTTTTCTTTCTTATCACTTGCTACTTCAGTATCAAACTTATGGACCGTGTGCCCATGCTAAATAGAATTATGAATGACTAGACGACAAAATCATATTCATGCTTTTTTTATTTATTTCTTTTAAGTCTTGATTAGTAGTAGCCTTCTTATTGACCATATCAAGTACTTTTTGAGCTTATAAAAAAAAGAAGGGTTAGTTAAACCCCAACAAATAAAAATAAATAAATAAAGTTATGTATAGGTACAAAAGTGTTATCCGGAACCAAGATGTGTTCGGGTAATTAGATCCGTAGGGGTTCATGCCTGGCGACCTAAGGGCAACTGCTCTAGGATCCGTCGATCGAAAACTTGTTAAATGGACCATCTTGTAGAATATGGAGAAGCACAGGAGTACTGAATCATGGCTAAGTTCGAACTCTTCATTCAGAACTTTGGTTGTTTGGGCAAGTAAACTCGAGGGGTGCCTTATCACCTGTTGCCCTAAGGCCATCTGGTCTGGGAGTCATCAGTCCAAAGTCCGCTACATGGACTTCCTTGTGCAATCCTGCTTGAAGATTAGAACTTTTAAAATGATTAATAATAAAAGTAAAAAGAAAAAGAAAAAGTTTTAAGCTCAATTAGTACTTATGTGTTCAATATTAATGCTATTATTTGACAGACAATTTATTTTTCTGCAATGCTGAATTTGAGATTGTTTAAATTTGTGTAGCATTCAGAATCTCTATGAAGCTAAGTGCATGGAAAATGATAAGATGCTGAGTAGTAGGTGTGCAGAAGAATTGTGTGAGAAAATTAGTCAGTTGACAACGTGGAGGCTATGATGGAACTTTCTTGAGCTTTGCTTTGAATTTTTGCTTGAGGACAAGCAAGACTTTAAGCTTGGGGGAGTTTGATGCATGCAAAATATAACATATTTTAGTTTATTATTTTAATTAATTTTTCTATAATTTGATCATGGCATGCATCAATTTTAATCACTTTTAATCGTAATTCCGGATTTATCAATTTTAGTATTAATTATTTGAATATTTTAATTGTGGATGGATTAACTAAATTTTGATAATTATTTTGCAGGAAAAATCGAGATTTAGATGGATTGTGCCATATCGGCCGAAATTCTGAAGAATTTATCATTACGGCCGAGATTAGGATGAAGAATTTATCATTACGGCCGAGATTTGGCTTTACCCTCAAGACGTTTTGGCCGAAATTCAAAGGGGTAAAGATAAAAGGATTTTATATTTTTGGCCGAGATTCAAAGGGGGTAACAATTAAATGATTTTATCTTTTGGGCGTAACGAGATTTAATTCTCTGTTTTGACCGAGATTCAAAGAGAGTAATGAAAAGGAGTAAAGATATCATTTTGGCCGAGATATGGAGGGGGTAATGATAAGAAGTCTTTCCTTACGGCCGAGGTTTGGAGGGAGTAAAAGGGTTTATCTCTTTGGGCGTAAAGATAAAATAATTTCGTTTTGGCCGAGATTTAAAGGGGGTAAAGATAAAAGAATTTATCTTTTGGGTGTAATAGTTAGAAGAATTATCGTTTTTGGCCGAGATTTATCCCGTGAATTTAAATTCGGCCGTACATCACGATCAATAGGGAGGCCGTCCGCAACCTATAAATACATGAGGAAACCATCGTCCCAAAGTGTGCTCTGAAGTTCAGGTTTCTTCCACGGCGAGTCGTGAGCTCTGCAGGCTACGACCAAGAGGAGAGAGGTGCGACGGCTGGAAGTTGATCGCGACCCTGATCAAGTCCGAGAGGCTGCCCGACTGTCTGTCCGTGATCCGAAGCTTCGACTTTTATTTATTTGGGTGTAATTCTTCCAATTATTATTATTTTGTTATTATCTCTCCAGAATTTCTAAGATGAACTCCATATCTTTATTTATTTCATGTTAGGAGATTATTATTGAAGGAAAACTATTTGGACCCTATATTATTTGTTTTAATCTTTTATGATCAATTAGTTAATTGTGCTTAATGCTTTTAATTTAATTACTTGGATTTCTGAGTTGAGTAATTATCAGTTTGTAGACTATTTAATTTCAGAATTTATTAATTAAATTAATTGATTTTATGTAAAATTAATAATTGACATAAATTTGATAACTAGTGTGTGGAGAATCAAGTTTATGTGGTCTATTAATCTATACTAGTTTGTGGAGTGATTAATAGTCTAGGATTTTCATATTAATACATCTTAATTTTAATCTTATCTGACGAATACCAGTTTGTGGGACTTTAGGTTTGATTAAATTTAAGATAGTTTGATTTACCGGATTAAATAGCAGAATTACCAGTTTGTGGACTCTGTGATGTTAATCTTGTAAATTAATAACTTGGAAAAATTTCTAATCCATCTTTAAAGATTAAATTTATCTCTTACAGTTCAAATATTTATCCTGATTTATTTTCATCCTAAGGCCTAACTTCAACACCATTATCTTATCTTTATCTTATTTTCTTTATTTTATTTCATAAAACCTCTTTCCAAAAATCCATGTTTTCCTCTCTTATTAATTTATAAATCCAGATATTGAATTAATAATATTCCTCGTGGGTTCGACACTCTTACTCCTATTTACTATATTACTTGAGCGACTAGTGCACTTGCAAGCGATTTTATTTTGCTACATCATCTCAAACGCATCATGCGCCTTACCTTTCGAAGCAAAGAAAAGGTGGCATGTTGTAAAGGATTTCTTCCTTGCCCCACTTACAATGAAGAAAGGGTGCTTAGTGAAATCTCCGACGGTCTCAAGGTCGAGAAGTCGGAACGGGAACGTAGGTCAAGGTGTCGCCGAACCTTGTCAACAAATCACCTTGCATTCTTGTGTTTGTATTTTTCTCTCCTTCTCCTTCCTATTTTATTATGCATGTGATATGATTGCTTTTGTATCAGTTTGAATATTAATGAATCGATTTTAAGCTTCCGTGATGATTATCATAAAATCGATATTTTCAGTTTAGCACCAATTCACCCCCTCTTGGTGCCTTGTGATCCTATAATTGGTATCAAAATAAGGTTGCTCTTGTTTCTTTTTAAAGTTTTAACCATGTTTTAGAGCATGACACCTATTTTTCAAGAAGGTCGATCAATTGTTCTTCTGCCGAGATTTTGTGACTTAATTTTTTCACAATGGAAAATTTGCATGCAATCTTATTTATGTTCTCTTGATCATGATTTATGGAAAATTGTTGAAAATGGTTTTGAAAGGCCTAAGAAAGTTATAAATCATGTTTTCATTGAACTTTCATTTTTTTTAATACAATGTTTTTCAAGTTTCGCTCGCCAAACTTGATTCTAAAGCTCGAGATGTATTTTATTGTGCTTTAGATGTAACAAATTTAAATATCATTTTTAGTTATTCTACATCTCATGAAATTTGGCAAGTTTTATTAGATAGGTATGAAGGGAGTAATTTTGATAAAAAGGGCACATCGAACGTTGATAATGAAGACAGTGACAATTCTATATCCACGACATCTGACTAAAACATTGAATTATGTTTCATGGCAAAATGCGGGGATGATGAGGTACCCTCCAACTCCCCTTATTGCTCTAGTGCTAATAGTGATAATGATGATGTAGATGATAACATCAATTTTGATGTGCATAAAGAATTTTCTTCCTTTATCGAAAATATCTTACTCATAAAAAGAAGAATGAAAAATTGATGGATGATTTTCATATTATGAAAAATGACTTTGATATTTTGAAAAAGGAAAGATATGCTTGTCTAGATCAAAATGAAACATTAATGAATGATCTTCATATTATGAAAAATGATTTTGAAAATTTAAACAATGAAAAGAATGCATGTTTAGTTGAAAATGAAAATTTGAAAAAGGAAAATAATACATGTGCAAATGAAAATAAAATTTTGAAAAACAAAATTATTTTCTTACAAAAATCTTGAAATGATAAACTTGATATGCCTTTGAAAAGCATTATCAATTATGGTTTCAAAAGTCTACAATTAATAATTGGAAAGTAGCTAAAAAGTCTATTGTCCATACATCTTGTAAGAAAATTAATTTGAAAAAAGTTTACAAAAACTCACATGAATACTACTTGAAGTATTATTATTCTTCAAAATCAAAGCATGCTAATAATCATTATTTGAGGAATAAACATTCTTATGATCGATCTTTTAATGTTAAACATTCTAATGCTTTTCATCATGATTATTCGAAATTGAGATATGTTCATGATCATTTCATTGGACCATCTACTACTTGTCATTATTGTGGTGTTCATGATCACTATGCTTTCGAATGCAAAATTAAGAATTCTATGAATATCGGCATGAAGATGATGTTGATTCCAAAAGGAACCATAACTCATAATGTTGGACCCAATCAAGTTTGAGTATCAAAATGCAAATGATTTTTGTTTGTAGGTGTGCTTCACAAGGAATGAAGAATAATGCTTCAAGTAAAGTGAAGGCATACACTTTTTGGTTGTGTGACATGAAAAGAAAAACAACAATGAAGTTGAAATGAGTTGGAGGCATAAAAGTTTGAGGTAAAAGTATTTTGGTATATGTAAATGAAAATTTAAATTTATTTTGATATGATGTGTATTTAAGTCTTGAAATTGTCAATTTATTATCATAATACATGCATAAAGCGATAAAATATTATGATTCTTGTCCATACTAGAATTATGTTGCTCATCTAATTTCGAAAATACCTATATTATTCATTTTTACTAAATGAGAATATGTGTATTGAATTGTGTATGATGATTGCTAAGTTGACATTTTTAGATTACCTTGCTAGTTAAATGTGGAAATCATATTTATAAAATATAAGGGCAATTATATCAATACCAAAGATTTTATGCATGATTCTTCATGCGCAAAATATGTTGATTTTAGCATGCATAATTGATTTATTGACTCTTGTGTCATAAGCCTTAGTGTATGAACTTATTATGAATTTTGACTTATTACACTATATCATTTAGACACTCATTATGATTTGGAATAAGATGATTGATCATATTGATGTGCCATTTGAAAATTATTGCATAATACATCTAATTGCTAAATTCTATGCTTATGCACATATTTGAAATAAAGCATATTATTAAAGAGAACATTTTCACTTTCTATATACATCTTCTATCAAAGTTGATTTGTATGCTCATCTTTTTGAAATACTTTAACATGAATCTTATTCTTTCATATTTGAAATAATCATGTCATGTAATGAAAGCTATTTCCCTCATTCTAATATCATTTTAAGAAAGAGAGAGCATGTAAAAGATTAATCCTTGAATATCTTTTTAGTTTCATTTCTTGTCTCCATTTTTATTATTATCTTGTGAGAAAGGAAGAAAAAGAAAACTGGATTTGAAAAAGTGCAAACACAAATTTTAGGGTAAAAGTATTATGTTGAACATAGAAATGAAAAATTGGATATACTTGTGTGTCACAATTATTTGTATTTTATACTTGTCTATTAGTTATCATAATTTGTGCATAAACTTATGATCGTTGAAAAATCAAATTTTGGGCATATTTTGATATGTTAAACTTTGGAAATGCCTATGCTATTTATGATGCTTATTTATTTGTCTTAGCATATGAACTCTTATGCTATGAAATTAATGTGCATAAACTTATATGGTCATAACTTATTATCATTTGAGTATTCCTATATCATATGACATTTGACCATCAAATTTGGAATGATGCTCAAATGATATCTCCCTTGAACAAATGAAAATATATGTATAGGTTCTTTTGACTTGTCTAATAATACATTTACATTTGAGATATTTATGCCATACCATGAAATATATTACTATATGACTTATATGAGCATGGATTTACATTTTCATGATTTGCAAAATCATTTTATTATCATATCTTAATACAAATATTTTAAGCTTAAAATCTTTATGAAAATTAAGCTATGACCCATCATTCATAACGTTATTATTTTCTTTAGGAGAAAAGGGAAACAAATAAAGAACTAAAGGAAAAGAGAAAGAGAAAGAAAATTGGCCATAGTGATAGGGATTGTTAAAAAATTTGAAATATTATTTTATCCACCCACTTTGAATATGACTTTGTTATTCTTATTGTCAATTCTTAATTATTTTACATAATTTAATTTAAATTTGACATATCATTGTTGTCTCGAAGTTTTATGCAATATTTTGGTTCCTTATACAATTTTTTAAGACTTGTGTTATTCATAACCCTTAAATCAATTTGATTTCCTGTTTGGGTTTTATGAATCGGTCATGACCTTAGGGTGAGTTATTTTTTCCTATCGCATATATTATACATGGAACAATTTTTATATATGTGATAAAAAATAAATAAAAATTATTTTCATCTCTCTTATGACACTTTACATATTGTATCTTATATGACAAAAAGGGAGGAATGAAAAATTTAAGAATATGACATAATTAAGGGGGAGTTACATATTGTATCTCATATTGTTTTTTATATGCTTCATATGCAAACTACTTTTTGATGAAACAAAAGGGGGATAAATATGATAAGCACACGAGAGAAATTTATATATGAGAAATATATAAATATAGGAGAAATATGATAAGCACACAAGAAAAATTTATATATGATAAATATATATAACTCTTGATTTATTATGTGGACTTCATGAATAAAAAACTATATGAAAAGTATCTTACAATTAAGACCTATGTGCATATCTATTATTGTAAGAAAAGCTTAATTTTAGGAGGAGTGAAATTGATTTTAATCTTTTCCTTCCCAACTTATATACTTTTCATATTTTTCGATTTGTCTTCATCAAAAAGGAGGAGATTGTTAGAGCAAAGTTTTTATGCCCTATGTAATTATATTTTGATGATACAAACCTCGAAAGATTAGAGTTACATTTAAAATGTCGAAAAAAATCTAAATAAGGATGAGTTGCTTCATACACTAAACTTTCGATTAATATTTATTTATGTTCCCACGCGATTTACACACATGATGAATATCAAAGTTGTCAATAATTCTATTAGCTTTCCATAGAATAGAAAATTATCTCATTTGAATAACTGTGCAAAATGTTATGCTCTAAATAGTACAAGGTGGTCGACCTGCCGACTGGAATATCGGTCGACCGGTCAGGCACACCAGTTGACCAGTTAGTGTAGAATATGTTCATTTTCAGCAACCTGAATATTGAGACTGTACCGGTCGAGGTAGTGATCAATCGATTGGTCAACTGGAGAGTGCAGAATTCACACAACGGTCATATTTTTAAAAAATAAACTGTGCTAGTCGACCGGTGGAGCAAAACGATCGGCCCGTCAACGCGCATAATACACTATAACGATCATATTTTAGCCCCAAACTTAGAAATCAAGTCCCAACGGCTCAATGGAGTTGAGAAGGCTATAAAAGAGGACCCAAAGGTGCAGGAATGATCAAGACTTCCAAGGAAAATTAGGAAGAACATTGTGACATCCATTTGAGCTCCAAAGTGCAAATTTTTCATTTCTTCTTTCTCTTTTTTCTATTCTTGTGAGTTTGATATTGTTGGAATAGTGCCCTTTTGGGCATGGGCTGCACATACGCGTGGCCCACAAGGGTGAGGCGCATGCCTATGCAGACACATCATCATACGTGTGATGGATGCGCATGATGCGTTCAGTCTAACTTGTCGCCCAAGTCTCCCTACCCTATAAAAGGGGACCCATAGCATAGGTCCCATATATACTTTCGCAGAGGTTCGTCCAGAGTACTTGTGCTGTGGCAAAGAGTTCCGTTCCCCGGAGTTTCGGTTTTCGATCTTGAGGTGCAAGTGCGTTCGTCAAGAGTTCGTAAAAAAACCCCGACAATTCGCTTCCGCTGCAAGAGGTATTCCGCAACCTCTATGATTTATATCTATTATAAATTTCAACATTGGTATTAGAGCTTTTTTAAATTTTTCTCGAACTCGTGATTGCGCCGAAAAAATAATATTCGTTATTATTTGAGATCTGTGCACCTCGATTGTATGACCATAACCAAGGGACAAAGTAGAGTTTGTCATCACAAATATATTATGGATGAACATAAACTATAATATATTTTTCGGATTTATTTTAATATTTTTGGTGAAAATTTCAGAATTTTTTTCTGCATATGTTGCAGCAAAAAAAAAAGAAAAAAAAAACTATTCCAGTAGGCACACGGCCCATTGGAAGGCCCAGTTTGTGTGCAAAAGAGTTGCACATATGAAAAGTGACAATTGGGCTGGCTGAGAGGCCCAATAAATAGTTTTTTTTCTTTTTTTTCTGATTTTCGCTAGAATTTTAAAATAATCCGAAAATAGAAAAGATTTATTATAAAATCTCGAAAAGTTAGGAAAATTTTGTTTTTTCCTTAGAAATTTTTCTGTAATATTGCATGCAATTTAATGTTATCAAATAATCATTTTTTGATTTAAAGCATTAAATTAAATGATTAGATTTGCATGTCAATATCTAATATTGCCTAATTAATGTGTTATCATGCATTAAATAAATATCTTCGTTTATGTATGTCATAATGATATTTATTTCTGTGATTAAGATTTTGACTATATGTTAAAATCAAATTGGTATGTCCAATCTTGTTAAGTATGATAATTTGTCTAGAATTTCAAATTGATTTGAAATTCCTTTTGTGAGAATTAATTAAGATGGAAATATTAATTTTAGCTATGTGTTGAAATACATGTTTCATGCAAGCCTATAATAAAATAATTAGTTGGTCTAATTATACAAACTATAGGTAATTAAAGAATACATGAAACATAGGTAGTTCTTTTGTAGGACTAAGGCACCTTGATCAAATATTGTCACAATAACCAATGTCTTTCTGTTGAGTGGTGCGTGACCCGAAATGCATGTCTAGAAAGGTTCCAAGGAACTGACCTAGTGCATGGTTAACGCAGTCTCCAAAAATAGGGTTGATGTGTGACAATGGGAGCACAATTTTTTTTCTAATGTGATGTCAAGGCGAAGGATAGTGCGCGGTTATTTAATTGGTACCCCTCGGAGAAGAGCTCCCGTTGCACTAGTCATGATTGTCTTGGTCATATTAGAAATAATTGGGTGCACCACACGAAGTGATTTCAGTGATTTTGAATTATAAGTTGATTCAAAATGCATAGAGTAGAAATTTTTGAATTATGTGTTGATTCAAAATTCAAACACTTAGATTAATTTTGTCACATTGTTAAAATAATGAATGATAATATTTCTTGGAGATGAGTGGGAGTCTAACAACCTCTCGATGTCACTACTTCATGAATATTATTATTTCATTTTTTTACATTGTTTGCAGACAAAATTGCAACATGCATAACACTGATTTCTCATATTTTTGTGAACAAGAATGAGAAGCTCAATGACGACAATTATGATATTTGGCACCGCAAGATCCAATATCTTCTATAAGAACAAGAGGTCTTGAAGACCATTAACCATGTTGTCACTAAACCTGCACCTGGACATAATGCCCAACGCCAGAGGGACATGGAAGCCTATTATGCCTGGACCAAAAAGAATCGTATTGCTCGCATTACGTTGCTGAGCACAATGAGCAATTCCCTCTTGTGCGAATTCGAAGTTTATAAGACAACATTTGAAATGTGGGTGGCGCTTCTCAATAAGTATGGGGTTACCACGACCACCAAGCGCCGGACGCTCACGGTCAAGTTTGACTCTTATCGGAAGTGACCAAATCATACGATGAGGGAGCATATCTAGGAGATGTCCAACATGATCCGTGAACTCAAAAGTGCGGGACAAGTGCTCGATGACGAGCAACAGGTGCAAGCTCTGATCTGCTCTCTTCCAAAAAGTTGGGAACATATGCGTTATAATTTGATGCACAACGAAAGTGTCAAAACTTTTGACCAAGCTGCTCGTCACATTGAAATGGAGGATGAGGCCCATCAAGCCATGAATCAATCTTCTGAAGCATTAGTTGCTGACAATGGTGGACAAAGAGTTGGTTCCCAATCCAAGAGAAAAAGATCGCATAAGTCGCAACCAAATAAGAAGAGCAGAGATGCTGGACAAAAGAAAGCCCAAGGCCACCCGCACAAACGTGGAAAACGTGGCGACAAGTAGACATGAATAAAGTAAAATGCTACAATTGTAGCAAACGTGGTCACTTTGCTCGTGATTGCATAGAGCCAAAGAAGGTTTTTCCTTACCATAATTCTTTTTCTTATGTCTCAAGTTGTGTCTTAATTGCTAAAACTCATCCTTCGTGGATTGCAAATTCAGGAGCCACCGACCATGTAGCGAGATATCGCAGGGTCTTCGTGGAATTTCACCGAATAAGTGCGGGGAGCAAATGGATTTACGTTGGAAACAACGAAAGAGTTGAAGTTAAAGGCATTGCATCGTGCAAGTTAGAACTTCGCAATGGCCAAATACTTACCTTCACGATGTTATATATGCTCCAGCTTTTAGATGAAATTTACTTTTTGTGTCAGCATTAGACAAACTTGGTTATGTAATAAGTTTCTGTAGAAAAAAAATGACAATATGTTATGACAATGTTCTTCTATGCAATGGTTTTCTCAATAATGGTTTCTATGTTTTAAATATAGCATTTGTTACTAATAGTTATTCTTTTATATCATCTATTAATGTGAATGATAGAGCCAATATTTGGCATACCAGACTAGGACACATTGATCAAGATCGAATGAATAGACTTGCTAGAGAAGGCCTCTTGGGATCTCTCGCAAAAGTTGATCTTCCAACTTGTGAGGAAAATGCGTCGAGTGCCCATTACAATTAATCCATTCGAACATAAGTGGTCCGATGAATGTTCACGCAAGACACGGTTTTTCTTACTTCATCATATTTATTGATGATTATTCACGTTACGACGTTGTATACTTGATTTCTCATAAGTCTGAAGCTTGGATTGTTTTGTACGATTCATGAACATGACTGAGAATCAAATGGATTGCAAGATTAAAGCCTTGCGAACCGACCGTAGACGTGAATATCTCTCTAACTTATTCAAGAAGTTATGTGATGACAAGGGTATAGTTAGGCAACTAACAGTACTGAGAACTCCGCAACAAAATAGTGTTGCGGAAAGACGGAATCGTACCTTATTTAATATGGTCCGATCAATGATGGCGCAAGCAAATCTTCCGATTTTGTATTGAGGAGATGCGCTATTGACTGTTGCCTACATTTTAAATCGTGTACCATCGAAATCCATTTCTACCGCGCCTTATGAACTTTGGACAGACCAAAAACCTAATCTTAGTTATTTGCGCCCTTGGAGTTGTGCAACCTATGTTTTAAACAACTCCCATAAGTATGGAAAGTTGGGTCCTAGAGGGCAGAAATATATCTTTATAAAATATTGTGAAACCTCCAAGGGCTATGTATTCATAGGAGAAAGAGAAGATGGTACAGTAACGAAAATCGAAAGTAGAGATGTGACATTCATAGAGAATGATTTTTCTAAGCAAGGCGAGATTGACAAGGGACTTCTCTTAGATGAAGAAGAAGATCCCTAGTCGATGGCACAAACGGATCAACCCGTTGAGGAGTTAGTCTCCTCCATACCACAATTTGATCCGAGTGGGAGAAATTCGCAACCGTCAAGACCAACCTGAAAGTTCTCTTTGACGGACTACTAGAAAACATGTTCCGTGTCGACGATTTGAAATCGAAGGACTGCATGAACATGGACCACATGCGGTCAACATAGTAAGTCTGGAAGATGAACTTGAGCCAAAATCTATCAAAGAGGCTCTCTCGTCCCCTTCTAAGGAAGAATGGATTAAGGTAATGGAGGAAGAGTTAGGGTCCATGAAGAAAAATCAAGTCTGAGACTTGGTTGATCTCCCGCTAGGCCGTAAGGCAATTGGGAACAAATGGGTTCTCAAAATTAAACGTGGCGTGGATGGATCAATTGAGATATATAAAGCTCGCATAGTGGCGCAAGGTTTCACCCAAACAGCGGGTGTTGACTATGAAAAAACTTTTGCACCTATTGTAAGGTTTGCTTCAATTCGCCTAATATTAGTTATAGTCACACATATGGACTTAGAATTACATCAAATGGATGTAAAAATTGCATTTCTCAATGGAGAACTAGATGAGGAAATTTACGTGGAGCAACCTCAAGGCTTCGTTATAAAAGGAGAAGAGCGCAAAGTTTGCAAGCTGCGCCGGTCCATTTATGGACTCAAACAATCATTTAGACAGCGGTATCTGAAATTTCATTAGTCAACCATTTCGTACGGTTTTAATATGATTGATGAAGATCATTGTGTGTATATTCATAAGTCCGATGATAATTTTGCTATCCTGATGTTATATGTGGACGACATTTTAATAGTTGGGAATAATAGAGACTATGTCATTACCATTAAGCAATGATTGTCCTCCATGTGCGAGATGAAGGACATGGGTGAAGCAGCATACATACTGGGTGTGAAAATCCAGCGCAACCGTTCCAAACGACTCCTTGCTTTGTCGCAGGAATCGTATATAAAGAAGGTTTTGGAACGATTCTGCATGGATGGCTGCAAACCCATTGACACTCCTATTATGAAAGGCGGGGTTTTAAGCTTGGACATGTGCCCTAAAACTCCAGAGGAACAAAAGGAAATGTCTAATGTTCCATATGCGAGCGTGGTCGGCAGCCTGATGTACACTATGATGTGTACTCGGTATCAGCCTGATGTACATGTTTTGTCGTGGGTCTAGTTAATCGATATCAGGCTAATCCGGGATGCCAACATTGGAAGGCCGTGAAGAGAACCACGAGATACCTCAAGGGTACTGTAGATCTTGCATTGTGCTATCATGGAGGAAGTCTATGACTTGTTGGATTCACCGATGCTGATTGGGCTGGTGACGTTGATGAATGGAAATCCACCTCCGGATACACTTTCTTGCTCAGCAATGGTGATGTTACTTGAAGTAACAAGAAACAAAATTGTGTGGCACTGTCAACTATGGAGGCAGAATTCATAGCTTGTTTAGTGACAGTACAAGAGGCCTTATGGCTTAAGAGATTCCTTCAAAACATGAGGATTTTTTAGAATGCAATGAAGAAGATGATCCTTCACTATGACAATCAAGCAGCCATTGCTTATGTGAAGGACGAGAAATACCATTGCAAAGAAAAGCATATCGACACAAAGTACAAATTTGTATGAAATCAATAAGTCAAAGAGGAGATCTCAGTTGATTACATATCAACGCATAATATGGTTACCAATCCGTTCACCAAACCATTGCCAAGAGTGGCATTCTTAAGACATGTAAATGCCTTAAGGCTGCGTAGATTATAAATGTAATGATGTACTCAAATTTTCAATGAATAAAAGATTATTTTTCTTGATAAATTCATTATTGTGAAGTATTGTTATGCATGTGAAAAGTATGTCGATCAGGCCTAGATTTGTTCACTCACATGAACAAATATTTCCGGTGCTCACGAACATAATGAGCGGAATGAACCATGTGAGTCATGGTGTGATTGTTAAAATATGAGTTTTAGTAACTCAATGTCGCATGATTAAGAGAAAGAGGCCAAATACGAGATTCAAATTTGGCGTTATATGATAGCGAGCAATTTGCAAACTCGAGTCAGACACTAAAAGTTAGCGACTGGACTTAACTCTGTGCGGTGTATAATTAAACAGAGCTAGACATATGCTCGTTCAGTGGGAGTCTCCACCGCAATATTTGTGTTTAGTACCAAGTATGCAAAGTCGATGTAAAGATACGTGATGAATTGATTAGTTCGATGGTCATCATGGTGTGAGTCTCTGACAGATGATTCATCTACACGTGCCCTTAGACTCTTGACTATGTCTTAAGGAAAAGAATTAGTGCTTGCTACTTTAGTGTGGTACTCAAAGGTGAAAAGTAAAGTTGTCTGACGAGCCATGTCTAGAAAAGTAGCTAGTTCACTACTAAAAGACATGATGGCGGGAGAAAGAACTGTTATGAGTTGCATAAAGCTTTCACATACAATTGGTCAACTATTTTTTGAAAATAGTGTATGTGAAAGATAGTTACCGCGGAGCAAGACATACGTTGTCTTTGCTATGCTGCAAGGCAAATCTAGGGCATAACGAATTACATTATTTGAGCATTTGTTGGCTCATATGTGAGTTGTCATGAATCCCTAATGGGCATGACATACGCTCTAGAGATAGTTGAGCGATTGAACCTTAACATGCATCTTTCTAGCTCCTATAAAGACGAGTGCTTGTACTCATGGGTCGCACGGCACATTTACCAATTTTGGATAAACAAAAGTACAATTCCCAATGCGGACAAACGGGAGATTGTTGGAATAGTGCCCTTTTGGGCACATGGGCCGCACATATGCGCGGCCCAAAAGGGTGAGGCGCATGCCTGTGCAGACACATCATCATACGCGTGATGGATGTGCGTGATGCGTTCTGCCTAACTTGTCACCCAAGTCTCCCTACCCTATGAAAGGGGACCCATAGCATAAGTCCCATATATACTTTCGCAGAGGTTCGTCCAGAGTATTTGTGATGTGGCAAAGAGTTCCGTTCCCCAGAGGTTCGGTTCCCGATCCTGAGGTGCAAGTGCATTCGTCAAGAGTTCGTGGAAAAGCCCTGACAATTCGCTTCCGCTGCAAGAGGTATTTCGTAACCTCTAGGATTTATATCTATTATAAATTCCAACAGATATTATAAAAGAGAGAAATATTTTTCTTATAGATTTGGTGTGAGCTCCTGTATAGAAGGGGTTTTATCTTACCTCTCGGGTTAAAGAAAAGATAAGCTTCCTAAGAGGAGAGTGCGCCTTACCTCTCGAAGCGGAGAAAAGGTGGTGTGGTGTAAAGGGTTTCTTACTTGTCCCATTTGGAATGAACGAAGGGTGCTTAGTGGAATCTCCGATGGTCTCGAGGTTGAGAAGTCAGAGCGGGGACGTAAGCCAAGGTGTGGCCGAATCTCGTCAATAAATCGCCTTGCATTCTTGTGTTTGTGTTTTTCTCTCCTTCTCCTTCCTAATTTATTATGCATGTGATATGATTGCTTTTTGTGTTGGTTTGAATATTAACGAATCGATTTTAAGCCTTCGTGATAATTTTCGTAAAATCGATATTTTTGATTTAGCACCAATTCACCCCCTCCCCTCTTGGTGCCTTGTGATCTTACATACGATGGAGGGCAGTGGAGGAAAGCGGCGGGTGGCGGGCGGCACCGGACATAGGAGCACAAACAGCGGAGGAGACGGAGGGCAGGCCACGAAGGGAGCGGAGGAAGTGGAGGGTGGGCCACAGAGGAGGCGGAGATCAACGGGCCACGGAGGAGGCGGAGATCGGCGGGCCACGGAGGAGATGGAACAAGGTGGAGGAGGCGGAGGGCGGTGGGCGGCGGGCCACGAAAGAGGTGGAAGAGGGCGGAGGAGGCGGAGGGCGGCGGAGGAGGTGGAAGAGGGCGGCGGTTGTAGTTGGCAACCGAGGGCAGTGGCGTCGGAGCAAGGCCGGCAGTCACAGTCGGCAATCAATCCGAGGGCAGTCAACAATCAGTGGTCGCAGTCGACAATCTCAATGGCGGTCGCGGTCACAGCCAACGGAGGAGGAGGCTGTGGCATTGGAGCAAGGCACCAGAGGACGAGGCCGGCGGTCGTAGTCGTCGATCGTCGATAGTGGAAGTGGAAGAATAGTAAAAAGTGAAAAGTAAAAAATAGGGAAGAAGCTAGGGATTTAAGGTCAATTTTTAGCATCGCCAAGGTTGCGATGCTCCTTAGCCATTGATGTGACTCCATATTGGCGCCGCGTAAATATCGACGCTATTTCGATGCGATATTTGTTTTTTGCGTATCGACATAAATATATAATGTATGTATGCATGTATGTTAGTTATATATATAAACTATAAGTGTATATCCATATGTAGTTCATATGTATTTCATAAATGTGTTATGTCTATATTATAAGTTTATAAGTCTACATGTGTATATATATATATATATATATATATATATATATATATATATATGTATATGTATATATATAATGTATTTATATATATATATATAAAGTATATACGTGTATCTATATGTCTATATATGTGCGAGATTAAGTGACAATAACGTGTATATGTATACATATTAAAAGTATATATGCGTATGTATACGTTCATATGTGTGAAATTAAGTGATAATAATAAGTATATGTGTACATGTTATATATAAGCATAAGTATATATGTGTATTTATATGTCAAAATGTGTCTGATTAAGTGGGTGTAATAAAAAGTTGGCCACGGAGGCGCTATAGAGACACTAACGTGTGGCTAAAACATATTAGCGACACCCTAGCGTCGATGTAGCGTCTCCATGATCTTAGTGTATCAAAGGAGCGACACCAAGGAGACGCCGATAGTGCCTCTGTAGGGTCGACCAATATTGCGGCGCTATTGTAGCGCTACGTAGACGCTATTGAGCCTCCACTGTGGCGCTAAAGTGGAATATTTTGTATGCATAAGTGGGATATCATGTCACTTAATTCAACTATCATAATTCCATGATTAAGAATATAAAAAAATATATGTATAATTAAGATATTTTATATATTGTATGCATAAGTAACATATATAATATAAGTAACATATACAAATTATATAGAACACTCCTATCATATAGGCAAATATAAGTAATTATCTAGGAATACATATTATATGTTGAAGGTACACATATAATATTTAATTTATTTATTCGTTAAAGTATAGTATAGATAATATATATATATATATATATGAACATATATGGGGTTGCATCAAAATAGATAACATATAGTTATATAAATATAGATAGCGTATATATAGTTATCTATTTCTTAATTAACATATATGTTCCTCAAACATATATAGTTATGAGACGCCAAGTAAATGTTAAAATAGTGTCAATTAAGCATTGTATGTGTTACATGTGTAAGCAATAAGAGGAATATGTCGTTACGTTGACATCTACATAGCGTCGCATTATATGTGATGCCACTTAGCATCGCATAAGTCGGCACCAAATCCGCGCAAACATACGGCGCCCTTAACTGCGTCAAGACTCTCGTGTCGCGTCGAACGATGTTGATGCTAGAACAACGCTAGGTTCTTCCGCGCAGTTTCGCTCTATGGCGCACAATAATAGCGACTAATTGGTGTCACTATGGCGCCTTCGTTAGCGTCTATTTCTCGAAACGCTACGATAACACTAATGTGACGCTATTAAGAGGCAAGTAGCGTCTCAAGATTGGGACTCAACTAAGATGCTATAACGGCGCTCGTGGCATCAACTTAGCATCACTAAATATTGAGACGCTATTTGCGTCGCTAATCGATAATTTTCTTGTAGTGTGTGATAAAGATAAAAAATGAAGAATAGAAAGAAATAATAGTGAAAGAAGATCCAAAAGTTATAAAGCAACCCTAAACAAATGTAAAGAATGAAAGAAAGAAATAAAAGATGTCAAGTAATAAGTCATGATAAATGAGTTATATAAAAATACCTCGATTGCACAATGAAGAAGAAATGTAATGATAAGTTATATGTCATATATGTTTTATGAATGTGATGAATGTATGCTATTATCGTATGATTCTTATAGAAGGTGATGTTTTTAAAGTTAAGCATATCTGTCAATTAATGTTTCGTTATATATTATGTCAAGAATGGTAAGTATAATGTGATGTCATGTAAGATTGATGATGTAACGTCCTAAAGAAATCAAAAGAAAAAAAAAGAAAAGCAATGCAAAGAAGCCCACGTGCGTCAAAGGCCCAAAAGCCCAACTCATCATGAAGACCTAAAAGCAATTTGCTTTTCTCTAAACCCCATGTCGGCCAGCACCCCAAAACCCCCATTTTCTACAGTGACGCTACAGTGCTTCCATTCCCTCCCAAGCTTCATTCGACACTGTGCCTCATCTCTTTCTTTCTCCCTCACCCAAGCTCCTCTCGTCCAGCAAAGTGCAGGTACAGTAACTCGGGTTACTGTAGCAATGTAAGTTTCACTCCCTCACTACTCTTAATCCCTCGTTTAGCTACAATGGGCTTCTTTTTAGTCATTAGCTTAGTGTTAAGATCTTTTCTCTACGTGGACAGCAAGAGGGAGCTAAAGGAAGGAAGAAAAATAGAGGAAGAAGATTAGGAGTTTAAGCTTAGCTATTAAGGTATGTTTGAGGGGATCCTAAACCCTAATCATCACTCTAATGATGCTTGTGTGAATGGATTAGGGTATGAAGAACCAACTTGTGTTCTTGAAATGGATGATTAAGGACTTGTGCATATTAGTGCTTGCATGTGCCTTGTTCTATTAAGATTTATGTTTTAGTGCTAATCATGTTTAGAACTATGATATTCATTGTAACTTATGCTAGCTCAAGATGAAATGATTTTATGCTCATGTATATTTATGAACTTACTTAGCATGCTAAATGTCTCCATGTGTAATCATCATAAGTTTTATGATTAACGTGTTAAGGATGTCATGAGATGTCTATTATGATATTTGAAAGTCAATATGTAGTGACCATGTCAATATATAAAAGATTTAAAAAGAAATCATGTAAAAATCGTGTAGCTGCAGTCTCAGAAGGGGAGACCGATTCCTTATCGGTCAACCGTTCTGGAGGGGCAGACACATTCTGTGATTAGCGGACGTCCGGATGCTTTGATTCGGTCGTCCGAAAATCAGGAACCGATCGACTGATATACAAACGATCGTCCGATATATGGAGTCAAAACATTCTATGATTAGCGGACGTCCGAGCACCTTGCTTCGGTCGTCCGAAAACCATGTAGCGGTCGACCGATTTCTCGATCGTCCGATATAAGTAGCCAAAATATTCTATGATTAGCGGATGATCCGAAGTTCACTTCGGACGTCCGAAATGTCATGTATCGATCGACCGATATTCCAGCGGTCGTCTGATTTGGAGGAGTGTCGCATTTTGTGATTAGCGATCGAACCGAAACTCAGCTTCGGTCGTCCGAAATGACCAAATCGATCGACCGATAATTCGACCGGTCGCCCGATATGTAGTCCAGAGGTCGACCGTTAAAGAAACGATCGTCCGTTTTAGGCAGATGATTTGTATTGATTGAATGTTCACACATAGTATAATTTGAAGTATGTATGACCTTAAATAGAGTTAAAACATGCAATATGTGATGAATGATTGTATGTGATGATGAATGAAAGTAAAAGATGGATTGGCATGAAGGTATCTTGTTGTAATCGTGGAGGGGAATAAAGTCTTCACATGCTAGCTAATGTGTCGTATTCCTAGGTAAAAATCCTTCCAAAAGTGAGGCAATCGTCTCGGCCTAGCTAGCCAAGTTCCCGCGAATCAACATGGTCTTTCCAATCACCAAGATAATAAGCTATCTTAATCAAGATAGAAGATGAAAAAATGATGTAAAGTAGAAAATAAAGTCTTACAAATATGTATGTACTATCAAAAGATGACTTTGGACATAAAGTTAAAGATGTTGATGAAAGTTCCAATCGGATGCTAATGTATGTCCCCATGTTATAAGATGTTATGAAAGAAGATGTTAAAGTATAGCAAGATGAATGATGATATGACTTAGCTTAATGATAAGTTATGATATGCTTTGACATAATGATAATGATGTTACATGTTTATCTTATCTTGCTATGATGATATGTTCATATGCCATGTAGTATGCATAAGTAGCTAATAGCATGCATATGATTTATGTTCCATGATGATGATATGCATATGTCATGACATGTAGAGATTATTTCATAGGATCATAGCATGCACGGGCCTCAACATACTCTAACGGGAGAAATTCCCTGCACCCCATGGATCTGTAAAGGTATGGACGAGGCTTAGGTTCGGCGGCGAGAGCCTCATGACGGAGACGTTGCACATGGATTGGTCGGGCTAAGGCCCAAGTTATTACTTAGTCTTTTATGTTATAATGATGAACTTTTATAAGAGTTAAGTATGTATGACTTATGGGCCTTTGGGTCTTTTACTTTTATTTGGACTTCTTTATGTATTACGAACCCTATGTTGGGTCTTGATGTTAGAGCCTATATGGCCCATGGACTAGTATTGTTATCTTGGAATTTTTATATGATGAAGTATTCCGCTGTTTTACGATATTATTGACTATGTTTATTATTATTATGTTTCCGCTGTAATGTTTATGAAATTAGGTCATGTCAAGGTCGACGTAACGCCGTCCAAGGTTCGGCAAAAGTTTTAAATTAGGGCCAATTTTTGAGGGCGTTACAGATGATATAGTTTATTACATGTATGTTTTCATGTTATGTTAATGTGATGATCATAGATGTATCATGACATATAGGATCTTTACATACTCTGGTTGGAAAATTTTGCGCTCTGAATTCATGCAGATAATCAAGAATAAGGATGGCAGCTCAAGCTTACGACAAAAGTGTTGTTTATGCATATGATTAAATAAGTCATGTGGTTCTAGTTTAACATTGAAGCTAATTATGTAATAACCTCCCTAGGTGTTCAAAGTATTATAAGCTATTAGCTGAAATGATGTTATATGAGCATTTTAAAGATTTTATTAATTATAATTTCTTTAAAATGGCAAAGTCATTCTCTATTAAATGATTAAAATGAAGCATGGCAAATGGGCTGATCACGCAAAATTCTCGTAATTGTCCTTAACTTTTAGGATAGATTTCGGGTCGTCATAGTTGGTATTAAGGAAAAGTTAGGACCTATGTATAAGTTAAGATGTATAAGATGTGTACATATGCAACCGTCATGTGCAGTCATCAAAAATCAAAAGTATGTAATGTCTATGTTTCCTAAGTGTGTTTATAATTGACCAAGTAATTAATAATTAACTATTAAGTTGAGAAGGATGGAAGTAGGAGACATATCAAGAGGCAATGCTTTAAATGAGCCAAGAAATCTTATTGATGTATGAATCAATGGGTTGGAGCAATGGTAAAGAATGCAAGGCACTCAAGCCACCCTAGCCATTCATCAATCAAGAAATTTTTAAAGTTGAGCCATCCAACTTTTGATGGGACAAAGAAGTGGAGAACACAAAAAGTTGGTTGGATGTCATCATGGAGAAGTTTTGAACCATGAATTGCTCTAACACGCACAAGGTCAATTTGCTACTAGTCAACTAGCTTGCCATTGATGAAGATCTTTGACTAGGACCCAATTCAATAAGGATGAAGAAGTCACCTTGAAGGACTTCAAGATAGTTTTCAAGGACAATTGCCTTCCTTTGCATGTCCACGATGAAAAGCATACTGGATTTATAAACCTACAACATGAAAGTATGATCGTTGAGGAATATCTCAATAAAATTGTCTTTTGAGAAATATAATCCCTTAAGTAACTCTAAGAGGGTAACGATAAATAAGTTGTCTAAACCCAACAATGAGAATGAGGGTCATATGTGGTGACCCGCAGACCATGGCTAAGGCTATTTTACTTTTCTCAAAACTACCAAGAGAGTATGATGAACAAAAGAAACTGAAAAGGATAAGGTGTCCAATGAGAAATAGAAGTAAGAAAACAAGAACTGACGACTCTAAATCTAATAAGATCAAGATAGAAGGATAACGATGCCCACATTGTCCACACTATTGTTGGTTTCACACGGGAGAATACTGTATAAAATTTGGAACATGTCTTCAATATGACAAGAATAGGACACTATATTAGAGACTGTCCAAAAAAGGATGATGACTATAAAGACAAGGAGGATTAAAGTGACCTTTTAAGTAATACCCATTATGTCAAGGTTATAGTTGATTATATGATTGTTCATGCATTAATAACTTTTTCCTTTAAAATGATTAAAGTAAGAATAATGAAGAAAATCCTTTAAAGGCATAAGTAAGATTGAAATTTGATGCTGATTTTTTTAGAGAAGGATGTAACAACCCTAGATTTTGGGCCAAAAGGTATTTGAGTAATTTTACCAAAGGTAAACCTTACATAAAAGTCTAGTAACCCTGAAATCTTATTTTATCTTCTCTCCATAGATAGCCTTCATTCCCTCTCTTCTTCACAAAAATTAATAGGGTTCTCTTTTTTTTTTTTAGATCTTTCAAGATGTACATGAAGGAGAAGATTAATACCATTAGGGTCAGTACAAGAATACATAGAGATCAAGAGATGATTAAGAAAATAGGAGTTTTTTTATCTAAAGCTTCAAAGGTACAAAGGGGATTCTACTTCCCCCCAATGGTTTGCATGTATGGATTGAGAGAAATAGAAACACCCTAGTTCTTATTTGAGATTGTGATTGAGGGTGCATTATATAAGATGCATTAGATGTGATGATTTTAATATCTTTTAATGTTATTGTTGATTTTAGATCTATGTCTTAGATGCATGCTCATGATGAATTAAGGAAATCCCTAAATTATGATAAGCATAATGTATTATTTTTCGTATTTCAATGCCCATATATCATCTCTAAATAGATGTTCTTTATGTATGATGATTTACTAAGTTTTATGTGTAAAACATTTTGGATGAACAAATCGAGATCCTAGCTATTGTCATGGGTGTGAACTGGTCAGTCATGACCAAAGGATAGCAAACCTGAAAAAGCATAGATTTTGAAGACTGTAAAAATGGGTTCTAGTGGCAATCAATTTTAGCTTAATTGAAACGTCACGACCATAACTGGATGAATGTGAGAAGAAAAAAGTTGTGATGCCCATTAGACCAAGTTTTACGACTATGACAAGAGGGTCTCCGGATGTGATGACTCAAGTCATAATTGTGACCGAAGGATGTAATGGCTGAAAAATAGTTTTGTCACACTCATAAAAAATGGCTTTCACTATGACAGATTTCCCACAACCATGAACTGGGTAAATCCTTAACCCTTCCTCCTCTTACTAATACTACAGAATGTTCTTGTAAATTATGGCCCATTTACGAGCACCTCATATTATTTCCAAGGCCGAAGGCGGGGCTAGTGACTGGAGTGAAGTCGTAACAAGGTAGCCGTACTGGAAGGTGCGGCTGGATCACCTCCTTTTCAGGGAGAGCTAATGCTTATGCTTGTTGGGCATTTTGGTTTGATACTGCTTCACACCCAAAAAGAAGCGACGAAAACGTGACAGAATTGGTTTTAGTTACTCTTCGGGACGGACTCTTATACCACAATCATGATAGAATAAGGAAAAAGAAAAAATTTATAATTGTGAAGTTGGTCACTAACCATTATTTGAATATTACACCCATTACTTAAAAGTAATGACTCATTTCAAGGGTGTTATGGGAGAATACTGTATAAAACCTGGAACATGTCTTCTAATCATTAGCGAAAGATTATGGAAGATTGAATCCCCTCAAACATAGATTTATACATTAAAACCATATTAATCCCGATCCTTCTTTCCTCTTTTCTTCTCTTCTTCCTCCTTCCTTCTTGTTGTGGCAGCCTCCTCTTTTTCTTTGCTGGCGTTTCCCACTAGCTAGGCAGGCTCCCCTTGGTCTTCTTCTTCTTGCCTTGTTGTAGTGGCCGAACATGAGGGGAGGGAGAGAGAAAGAGAAGTGAGTGAGAGAGAGAGAGTATTTTTGAGAATATTACACTAATAACCATACATCATTATATATCCAAGATCCTTGACCTTGACTTTGATGATCTCAATCGTATCGATGCTTTAATATAAGATGTCCCAACTTTTTTTATCATGTTCTCCCATTCTACATCAAGAAAAAGATAGAATTAATGACTCCTAGCCTATGGTATGTGTACACATAGGAAAGGTTGTGAAGTTCGAAATCTTATATAAAACTTAATTTCTTTTCTGTTCATTCTTGTACACAACTCCACTTAGGGGTGTTTGTGTCGAGCATCTAATTTGGGTTAGGTCAAAGCGGACTCGACCCGTCTTTAACCCGATAATGAATCGGATTGGGTATCGATTAAAAAAAATTCAATTTGAGTCACCCCGATATTTCTCGAAGACTCAAATTTTTAATTTTTAACTTATACCTTATATAAATATTCAAATTAAAATAAAAATAAAATATTTTATGTATGCAAAATTATATTTAAATAATTAGTAAATTAGAAATATTATATAATATTTTATTTTAAATAAAAAGATAAGAAAAAAATTGACCACCCCACTCTTTAAAAGAAAATGATCGAATCGATCAAAATTAATCAGATCGAATCGAATTTAGAATCTAATGGTGACATGTGAACCTCCAAACTCGGCTATCAATATAACCTTGGTATTCAATTGTTGCCTACGTATTCATTACTCCGTGGTCTATTTAGCGTATTGTAGACAATTTAAGTATTTTACGGCTTCGTTCTTAAAAGTTCTAAATTTTTTAGTAGACTTATAAGTAGTGCTACTAAAATTTTATACCAAAATTTAATGCTGTGGTCAACAAAATGACACATGACAAATGATGTAAATAACTTGGTCACTTAATTTCAGAGGAAGAAATATGTAGAATGGTTGATACGTTTAGAGCTATTAACATTTAAAAAGTTATTTTTGTCGCAATGTATTTATTGAGCAATAATAAATCTTTCTAATTTTCCGAATCGCACCAATTGAAAATATGGATCATGAGGTCTCAATTTAATCACATTCGTAAAAGTTACGAAACCTTTTTCTTTCCTTAGATTGAACTCTTGGACCTCATTTGTAATTGCTTTTTTTTTAATTTTTTTATAATATCTCCTACCATAACATCTAGTAATTTTGTCAGCATTTAAGGATATTATTCTAAACATAGCAGGTAGATTTTCAGGAGGATTTAAAAATGTCACTGGAATTGTAATATGGAGCTGTGAAATTATTCAAATCAAAACTAATGTATGTGAGAACTAATTACTTATTTCACTTCATGTGAAGTTAAATTGTAGTTATAAATTTTGAAATTTAAGATTGTGAATTATCCATATATAATTTAAGATCTCATAATTATAAATAGGTTTCAGATGTTAATAAAATATCAGTTCACACAAAACATTGAAAATTTGCATAAATTATAATTTAATATTTTTTATTATATTTATACACACATAAAAATGGTCCAAAGTTGACGCAACTGTTAGGAAATAGCGTTGTCTACGTAATGGGGTTGCTGCAACAGTTAGAAAGCATCAAACACACGGCGGAGCGTACACTTTACAGCAGCATTCCCAGTCACTGCATGTTATGTTTTGTACCCTCTGACCGATGAGGTAATAGAAAACAGTGGAATTGTGAATAAAATAGTTTGGGTTGGTATAAATAATTAATAAAAAAGCGAACATGACGAGAAGCAAAGGCATGTGCTGTGACCTTGGCCGGACATCTGTGTCTGTTACTTCTTAACCAATTTAATTAATGACGTTACCATTCGATGCAGAACACTCTCGAGACTTTCCAGTAATAGTAATAATAATAATAATAATAATAATAATAATAATAGTAATAATAATAATAATAATAAAGCTTAGAAAGAGCAAGATCCAGAAACGGCTAGTAGCAGGTTCACATGGCCAAGTTACATAGAATAGAAATGATATAATACTTTACTAGTTAAGTCCAAAGCACAGCCCCCCCCACTAATTGATCAGAGTATGCTGCACTCAGGTTTGTACTACTTACGACCACCCCCCTCTTCTTCCTTTCTTTTATCCTCCCACCCACATGAGATGAGATGAGGCCGACATTGGGCGTGAAACAAAGATTCCCCAACATCCCTCCTCTTTCTCTCCTAACTTTTTCTCTCTCTCCTCTCTTCCTTGTGACCAGAAGTTAATAGCCTCCCATCTGTTATCTCCTCTTCCTCAGGCCCTTGAAGGCAGCTCGCAGCTCCCTATCTCTGCAGATAGAAAGACATCAGAACATGTCAAAAATACTACGAATCACTATAAACATGAGAACAAAAGCATGCGAATGCCAGCATTAAAGTCATGCACATTCACAGAGATAAATCAAGGCCAAGGGGGACCATTCCGATTTCCGTCCTCGCGTACTGCGCCACATACGTACGTCGAAGGGACACGCATTACTAAGAGCCAAAGGCGGATACAACACGGCAAGTCCACTGTGTCAAAGTTTGACAGCACTTGCCGCAGTTGCACAGTGCTGTCCACCAAGAGCTAAAGGTGGGTGCAGCAGGACGCCATTAGAGTTGCAAATGATACTTCGGATGATGGTACGAGTACGAGATAGGTCAAATTTTAAAAAATTAAGATACGAGTACAACAATATATTAAGTATATAATATATACATAAAATATATTTTTATAAAATTTCTATTATTTTCATATTATTTAAATTTTTAAAATAAATAATTAATTATTCGCTTTATTGAATATATTTAAATAAAGAGCTACTAATAATTTTTTTTTATGACTTCTTATTTTTAACATTTATAAATTTTATTATTCATATCTAATAAAAACGTAGTAAAATATATATATCATGTTCTCTAATTTCAAGTTTCAGTGTTTTTATGATCATAAATTATTTATTATCTTTTTTTAATTTTGATATAGAATATTCAATAACATACGTATGAGTATTTATTTTTAAAAATTATTTTTTTATTAAATATGTATGAGTACAAATACTCACGAATACTTATAAAATATTCATATCGGATCGTATCTGATCGAGAAAATTAGAGTAGCCGTGCATCATAGCTTATGATTAGCGTACGTAGTGTGTTGACTAAATTATCAGGTCTAAAATAACCATTAATTAGCGTTGAGCAGCACCGAGGGAGGGAAGCAGTGTGAGGATGGCTTACTGGGCGACTGGGAGACGACGTACGCGGCGCCGGCGAAGTCGCAGGAGCCGATGGCCCTTCCCTTCTTCTGGTAGTAGCTGTTGAAGGCGTAGGAGGCGTGCGCCTCCAACGTGTTCGGGTCGTAGCACGACGCGCCCGGCTGGATCCCCTTGCAGTCGGCGCCGCCCTCGCCGCACGCGTAGTCCAGCGCCGTCTGCAGGCGGGCCTTCCCGACCATCGCGTTCGCGACGCACCAGCTCTCGCCCGTGGAGCTGGCCGTCACCTTCCCGCTTACAGAGGGCGAGGACGACGATGACGCCGGCGGCTGCGTCGCGGAGGGAGAAGAGCCGCCGCCGGTCCCCGCCTTGGACCGTCCCCTGTCCTCTTCCCACCGGAGGTTCCCGCCACCTGCGCCGTTGTTCCCGCCAAGAGTGAACTCGATCTCGTACACTTTCTGCTCGTCCGGGAAGAACAGACCGTAGTTCCTCTCGGAAGTCGGGCCGGGCTTCTGGTTCTCGTTGAAAAGGGCGAACAGGTATACGTCGATGTCGGCCTGGGGCCTCAGCGGGGTTCCCGCATTGCCGGAGAGCACCCGCCGCACCAAGTTACCGTTGTACGCGGCCGCATTTTCCGGCCCTGCGCCTGTCTCCTTGGCGTCGCCCTTGGACGGCCACCCGGTCTCTGAGATCACTATCTTGACGTCGTCGTACTTCAAAGCCGACATGGCCGCGAAGACGGCGTCGATCTGGGCGTCCAAGAGGCTTTCGTAGCGGAGGCCCTTCTTGGGGTCCACGAGGCCGGAATTGGGGCGGAAGAGGGCGTAGTCGAGGGAGATGACGTCGGTGTTGGCCTCGTAGGCGAAGAAAGGGTAGGCATTGACCATGAGGTAGGACCCCGTCTGGCGCAGCAGCTCCAGCATCGGCCGCATCACCTGCTCAGCGAGGTCCTGTCGGAAGGCCCCGGCGGAGGAAGGGTACGACGTCTGCAGGGCCGTGAGCGCGATGGGCGAGGAGATCTTCACGGCCTCGTCAAGACGGAGGCGCACCAGGGCGGCGTGGATGTTCTGCATGGCCGGGACAAGGTAGTTGGTGAGGTTGGCGGAGGCGCTGAACACCTCGTTGCCGACGGCCACGGCGTTGATGAGCGTGGCGGGGTAGTAGGCGGCTACATTGCGCTGGACCCACCCGCCGGCGGCTGCTGGGCGCGCGGCGACGGTGGCGAGCAGCTCGTTCGGGACGGCGACGACCACCTTGATTCCGGTGCCCGCGAGCGCCCGCAGGACGGAGGGGTTGGCGTCGTAGAGCTTGACCTGACTGATGCCATTGGCCTTGAGGAGCTCCACCACCCTCTCCGGTGGCGGTAAGTTGTTGGCCACCCTGCCATAGTTCACGCCAACATTACCAGCCTCCACCACTCCTGCACATGCAACAACAAAAATGGTAAGAAAGACACCGTTTAAAAACTACCTCATTTCAACCATTGTGATCAGCTACACAAGCTGTCGACGTTACCTGTAGAGGAGAGAAGGAAGAGGAGGAAGAAGGAAGAACAAAGAGAAAGGAGCCCCATGCTCTGTGACAAGCAGAGCACGAGGGAGAGAGAAAGAGAAATGTGTGTGGGTGAGAGAGAGAGAGAGAGGACTCGGATTCCTTTGGTTCTGTGGATCTACTCCTACTTTGCTTTTGCTTTGCTAAGTAGCAGCAGTTGTTGTTTATTGTTAAGCCTTTTAGTTTAGCTTTCTTCCTAAAAGCTGCGAACTAATAGAAATATAAGGAAGGAGGAGGGAGGAGATATAGAGAGAGAAAGGGTGGAAACTGGAAAGAGTTGGAGTTAGTGACTCAGTGGGGGTGTTCTGTGGTAACATGTGGGGAGATCAAAGGGATCGGCTGTGTCGGCACATGGGCAAAATCGGAGCGAATCGATCAGTAGGGATGCGCGTGTCACGGGGTCATCCGTGCGGCGCCTAGACGTGCCTAACGTCTAGGCAAGCTCTTTTGAGCGCTTTGCGGAAGCTTGCTTATGCCATTTTTTGTATGCCACAACTTTTGGGACGCACGGTCCCGAGCGGACGCTTCTTCGGTGGAGGCGTTTGTGAACAAACGGACACCTCGGCGTAACGTTCGATCGCTTGGGACGCTTTGGGACGCTCTTTTGTGGGTTGCCACCCCACGCTTGAGGCACGATGCTAGATTTAGGGAAGCTTGAAATCTTTGTTGAGTAAATATGAATGATTACAACGCTTCGGGGGAGGACTAGCGGGTCTCCCCTACTATACCACCGTTTCGAGTGGTAGAATTGCGACGTGTGATGTGGAGGACCATCTCCGGGGGTGCACTTTTCAGGAGTGCAAATTACAAAACTGCCACCATTACACTTAGAAAATAAACTAAGTACAAAAGTGAGTTGAAAAGGAAAATACATGATAAGATAACTCGATGTGCCCCGGGGAGAAGCCCCCGGGACATTCTCCCCCACTCAAGTCAGCGACGTCCCTGGAGCTGTGGTTTGGAATTCTTCAATCTTCTGCTTGAACTGCCACAAGTCTTCGGCTGTCTCCCAACTTGTGTCGGCGTCCGGTCTTCCGCTCCATCGAACAAGATACTCCTTCTTCCGATTCTTCGTGCGGACGGCGAGTACTTCTTCAACTTGATCAGTAAACTGCTAACGGATGGCCGGCGGGGCGCGGTCTGAAACCCCACGCCCGGGATCTTCAGTGTCTTCAACGAAGGGCTTGAGCAGGCTGACATGGAAGACGGGGTGTTGTTGCATCTGAGGCGGGAGCTCCAACTTGTAGGCCACCTTGCCTACCTTCTTCAGGATCTTGAAGGGGCCCTCGTAACGCCTAACGAGGCCCTTGTGCAGATTCTTCCCACTTAGCCGAAGATGTTGGACCAGCTTCACCAGGACCAAGTCTTCGACTTCAAAGTTGACGTCCCGTCGGGCGGTGTCCGCCCATTTCTTCATGCGCTTCGATGCCTTGTGCAAACATGCTCTCGCCATGTCGTTCTGCTCATGCCATTCCCTCGTCATGCGGTGAGCGGCGGGGACTTTGCCACCATAAGAAGTGGCGACGGCCTGGGGCGTCAGAGGTTGCTGCCCCGTTACTATCTCGAAGGGACTCCGATTGGTCGACTCGCTTCGTTGTAGGTTGTAGAAGAATTGCGCGATGTCGAGTAGCTTCGCCCAGTCCTTCTGATTGGCACTCACATAGTGCCGCAAGTAGATCTCCAGAATACAATTCACCCTCTCAGTTTGGCCGTCGGTTTGAGGATGAAGTAATGTCGAGAAATGCAGGTTGGAGCCCATCATCTTGAACAATTCCTTCCAGAAGTTGCCAACGAATCGCCCATCCCGATCGCTGACGATGCTTTATGGTAGGCCCCAATACTTCACTACATGCTTCATGAATAACTCCGCAGCTTCAGTAGCAGGACAACTTGCGGAGCCGGCGGCGAAGATGGCATACTTGGAGAACCGATCGACGACCACCATGATGGTACCTGCTCCTTCAGACTTGGGCAGGCCCGTGATGAAGTCCATGGAGACATCCTTCCATGGACGCTCTGGGATAGGCAAGGGTTCCAGAAGTCCGTCGGGCGCTTGATTGAGGTTCTTGTCTTGCTGGCAAACAAGGCAGGTCTTCACGAAGGCTTCAATGTCGTCCTCCATCCTCGGCCAGAAGTAGTTGTCTTCGATGAGTGCCAAAGTGCGGCGGATGCCCGGATGTCCCGCCCACTTTGAGTCATGGCACTCTTGCATGATAGTGCGCCCAAGTTGTCGAAGAGTGGAACGTATATGCGACGTTCCTTGGTGAAGATCAGCCCATCTTCCACCCAAAAGCGGCGTGTCTTGCCCTCCTTCGCCTGCTCGAACAAATTCTTTGCCGTGGGATCTGACTCCAATCCCTTCTTGATCCTCTTGATGAGGTCGGCCTGAGAGGAGCTCATGGCTGCCAATTCCGCGCGTCGACTGAGGGCGTCGGCAACGACATTCGTCTTGCCAGATTTGTACTCCAGGACATAGTCGAATTCTGCCATGAAATCTTGCCATCTTGCTTGCTTCGGCAAGAGCTTCTTCTGTGTCTCGAAGTAACTTGTCGCGACGTTGTCCGTCTTGATGTGAAATCGCGATCCAAGAAGGTAGTGCCACCATGTTCTAAGGCAGTGAATCACCGCGGTCATCTCCTTCTCCTGAACGGCATAGCGCCGCTCCGTGTCGTTGAGTTTGCGACTCTCGAACGCCACGGGATGCCCCTCCTGCATAAGAACTCCTCCAATGGCATAGTCAGAAGCATCTGTCTGTACCTCGTAGGACTTAGTGTGGTCTGGCAGGACGAGCACCGGTTCCTCTGTCATGGCCCTCTTGAGGGTGTCGAACGCTTCCTGGCATGTCGGCGTCCACTCCCACTTTACATTCTTCCGGAGGAGATTCGTCAAAGGGGTCGTCACATGTGAATACCCCTTGACGAACCGCCTATAGTAGTTCGTCAGGCCAAGGAACGAACGCATGTCGGGAACCCGCTTGGGCGGTTCCCACTCCACGATGGCCCGAATCTTCGCGCCATCCATCTTCAACTTCCCACTTCCGACGATATGTCCCAAGAAGTGTACTTCCGGTTGAGCGAAGGCACACTTCTCCCGCTTGACGTAGAGCTCGTTCTGCCGCAACACCTCGAACACTTGCCGAATGTGCTCGATATGCTCCTCCAAGGTGCGGCTGTAGATCATGATGTCGTCGAGGTACACAACCACGAACCTGTCAAGGAATGGTTGCAATACCTTATTCATGAGAGTGCAGAAGGTCGCCGGGGCGTTGGTGAGGCCGAATGGCATCACGAGGAACTCGTAGGAGCCATATCTTATGACGCACGCCGTCTTCTGCACATCCTCCTCCGCGATTCGGACTTGCCAATAGCCCGAACGAAGGTCCAACTTGGTAAACCATCTTGCGCCGCCAAGTTGGTCGAACAAATCCGCCACCAAGGGGATGGGGTACTTGTTCTTCACCGTAAGCTTGTTGAGCGCCCGGTAGTCGATGCACATCCGGAGGGAACCGTCATGCTTCTTCTGGAAGAGAACCGGGGCGCCATATGGAGATTTTGAAGGCCGAACATATCTTGCATCCAATAGTTCGGTAAGTTGCTTACGGAGTTCTGCGAGTTCCGGAGGGGCGAGCCGATAGGGGACTCCATGCGGGGCTTTAGATCCTGGGACCAAGTCGATGACATGGTCCACTTCACGCTTCGGAGGCAACCGCTTTGGGAGTTCCGGGGGCATGACGTCCGCAAAATCCTCAAGGGTTTCAAGGACTTTGGGAGGTGTTGGAGTGGAGGGCCCCGGATCTTCCAAGATGGCGGTCGCCAGGAAGGTGTGCTCCTGTTTGCGCAACCCCTTCGCCACTTGCATGGCGGAGAGGGTCTTCTGTTTGAGGTCTCCGCCTGACCTCATAGGGACGTTGTAAGGTCCCTTGGGATCGAAGATGACCATCGAATTGGTGAGCGGGATGACACATGCAGCAATGTGTCGCAGAAAAGAGATGCCCGCCACCACTTCGTAGTCATCCACTGGTGCCACCGTCACGTCGAAGCTTCCCGACCACTTGCCGATGCGAACCTTCACTCCCGGAGAAATTCCTGTGGTCGAGATAGACTTCGCGTTCACCGTCTTGAACGTGGCGTTAGTCTTCTGGAGTGGCAGCTTTAGCTTCTTGCCGGCCACTTCTGACACGAACAACTCCGATGCACCCGTGTCAATGAAGGCGTTGAAGACTTGCCCGTTCAACTCGATATCCGCATAAAGTCGCGCAGCCGATGAAGGACCCTTCGAGGCATTGATGGCGCTGAGGACGTGCATCGAGCTGAGACACGCCTCCTCCTTCTCTTTTTCCTTCTCGTCGGGGCAATACATTGCGTTGACTGTCGCTTTTTGCGGACAATCGCTCGTCCAATGTGGACCCTTGCAAATGTAGCAAGGCTTTGGCGGCTTCCCGTCCCTTTTGAATCTTCCATTGTTGGACTTCCCGTCTTGGTGTCCCTTGCCTTTGTCCTGATAGTGCGGCTTGCCTCCTTGTGACTTGGACTTCTCTCCCCCACCATTGCCCTTGCCCGAGGGCTTTGGTGGTGGAGTGCTCGCTTTGACGTACTCCACGAGCGATTCAGCAGCGGCGACTAACGAGCGGAGGTTGGGACAATCTCGTCGCTCCAACTCCGTTCTAGCCCATGGCTTCAAACCCTTCACGAAGACCGCCAACAACGTGTCTTCGTCCACTTGGGAATTCTGTAGGCGGAGCTCGGTGAACTCTTTCACGTACTCCTTCAACGTGCCCTTCTGGCAAATGTTGAACAACGCAATCTTGGCCTCCAGTCCCGACTTGGCAGGGCAGAAGTAGTTGATAAGCTGCCTCTTGAAGTCGTCCCACCTCTCAATGGGACCCACAATGCCACGCTCCACATCGTCGCAATGGCACCGCCACCATAGACTCGCCGCATCTTGCAAGTAGAAGGATGCGGTCTTCACCATCCTTACTTCGGACGTCACGTCCAAGGCCTCCATGTACCTTCGGACGTTCCACAGGAAGTCGTTGATTTCCCTTGCCGACCGCTCGCCTTTGTAGGGCCTCGGCTTTGGCACATCAATTCTCGCCTCATGCGGGGCGGGCGCCTCGGGGCGTCGCCCGTCTCCATAGCGTCGCTTGAGCTCCTCCCGGAAGGTCTGGAACTCTTGCTCCATTTCGAATCGCATGTTTGAGAGACCATTGTCCAAGGTCTCCCGCATGTCCATGATTGTCGCTTCCATGAACTCGAGACGCGTATACAACGGCGCCGTCTCTTCCCGCACCGTGGCAAGATCCACGATCTTCTCCAACTCCCGCTCGTGCGTTACGAGTTGGTCTTGCATCTCGCCCACGTCCAATTGGAATTGGCCGAGGCGTTGCTCGAAGGCGGACATAATGTCCTTCGAGCGGGCGCGCCCTCGATCCTGGCGGCCCTTCTCCAGTGCAACGGGTTCATTCGTCATCTCCGAGTTCGACGTTATTTCACCTTGATCGTTGAACGCCAACTTGAGCGGTCCCAGAAACGCTGCTCTGATACCAACTTGTCACGAGGTCGTTTTTCGCTCGACCGACCCGTGTGGCGCCTAGACGTGCCCAACGTCTAGGCAAGCTCTTTTGAGCGCTTTGCGGAAGCTTGCTTATGCCACTTTTTGTATGCCACAACTTTTGGGACGCACGGTCCCGAGCGGACGCTTCTTCGGTGGAGGCGTTTGTGAACAAACGGGCACCTCGGCGTAATGCTCGATCGCTTGGGACGCTTTGGGACGCTCTTTTGTGGGTTGCCACCCCACGCTTGAGGCACGATGCTAGATTTAGGGAAGCTTGAAATCTTTGTTGAGTAAATAGGAATGATTACAACGCTTCGGAGGAGGACTAGCGGGTCTCCCATACTATACCATCGTTTCGGGTGGTAGAATTGCGACGTGTGATGTGGAGGACCATCTCCGGGGGTGCACTTTTCAAGAGTGCAAATTACAAAACTGCCACCATCACACTTAGAAAATAAATTAAGTACAAAAATGAGTTGAAAAGGAAAATACATGATAAGATAACTCGACGTGCCTCGGAGAGAAGCCCCCGAGACACGCGCGGGCGGGGAACGGAGCTGCGTGTTCGATCTCGTGGTAGCCGATCTCGAAAGAGAGACGTTTCACGGGAGACGCGCGCGGAGCAGAGGTGGGGCCCACCCACGAACTCGACCGTTTTCCTCTTTCCGTTGGGTCCCACGGTTTGGGAGGAGAGAGAGAGGGGTGCCGCGGTAAAAAAGGGACGTGATTAGGATTTCGCGGCAGGGTAATTAACCGAGTAATTGTTTCATCGGGGACTGCAAGGTCAATTAAAGGGAGGAGACGAGGAAACTATTAGAAAAGCCTATTTGGTTTGATGAGTAGCTATCACGTGAAAGGTGAATAAAAGGAGGGCAGCTGTCACGTGATACCAGTTTTCTTCATACTTGATAAATAATGGGCACCAACACAGGGGGGTAAACGAACGAGCTTCATATTAGTCGTGACAAAATCATTTGTCAATTATTTGTGACAAAATCAGATTAATCGATCTCGACGTGGATTCAAAACTCTAACATGTGGTCACTGTGCCACTCTTATTATCGTTGAGATTGATCGATCGATATCATTTTTCGAATATTGGTGATAAAAATAATTGGCACAGAAGTAATTCCAAATATATATGTTTTTGCTCATTTTTTCATTTTTTTAAATTTAACTTATACGATAATATTTGAGTTTTCGATATAAAAAATGAATGCACAGGACATGATCAATTATTTTTAGTATCAAATATAACGAATTTTATATCAAATATAATCCACATATTTGGTAACTTAAAAAAAAAATTTTCCCATCCAAGGGAAAGTTCCTAAAATAATTGGGATACAAGACAGACACTAATTTATGTTTCTGTAATTAAATTTCATCTGAGATTAATATAAATTTCGTTCTAATAAATCAGAGTGACTCTATTGTCACTTCAAAAGCAGTAATTGCCGCTCTTTTTTATTAGTACAAAAAAATAAAAAAGTAACATTTTAAAGTGATAATAGCCACACTCATAAATTAAATATACAACTTTCTTATTAAAAAAATTACATTATTGTCACTGAATTATATAAGTTGTGAACTTTTTTACTTTTATGAATAAAATGAAATAACAATAATGTGTATCGTAATGACAATAGTGAGACATTGATATTCTTGCAAATAACATCTTTATTATTATTATTTAAAAAATATTATTTATCATGAAATATTGTTATTTAAAAAATATTATGATGGCGATTAGCGAGAGGGACGGAGATCGATGGAGAGATTGTGTGTGTGTGTGTTTTGAGAGAGATTGGGGGAGAGTATAAGGGACTCAAGAAGGAGGGAAAGGACAGGGGACAGCTGGAATGATGCATGGCTATATTGGGATGTGTGAGATAGGGAAATAAAAGCAACAGTGTCGTATACAGAGAAAGGCAAGGCGGAGCTGTGACTGTGGGGGGACTGGGAAAAAAATGGTGGTAGACCTCCAAAGATGCATCATGCATCACGGATGGTGATCGATGAGCATCATTTGGAAACATGTATCTGATGTGGAGAGAGAACCAAATTATGTGCAGATGGATTCGTGGTACCTACTAACATTGTACTTAATCATCCTTCATGCGATGTTGATATAATTGTTTCCACACCATATCTCTCTCATCACAGGGGGATGATTTGAAGTGCATTTATATTTATGTTGTTATTAGGTGAGATTTAGAATTTTAAATATAATAAAATATACCTGTGAAGCATGTTAGGCAATCTATTTATCTTTATATTTTATATTTTTTTTGTACTCTCGTAATTTATCCCAACGTTTACTTCCACAATTTTAACTAGTTGGTTGCAGTTGAAACTTGGAAAAACATTCTTCTAAGAAACTAAAATTGTTAGAATTTGAATAATCTCATTAGTAGCCGTAATAATATTTTGAAGTTCAAACTTTTTTAAAAGGAAATGAGCTTTATTACCTTAAATTCAATAAATCATTACACAAAATGTGAGCAAAGCTCGGAGGTGAGCGATTGCCCTAAAAATACCCATCCTATTGGCAGTCAAAAGATGCAAAAAAATTCGTAGCCGAGTTATATCACGGGGACAGAAAAATAATATTTGTGTGAGCGAGACTATGCAGGTAGTTGTGGATGTCCGCAATAACATCATGAAGACGATAAGGACAGATATGCCGCTAAGTAGTCTGTGAATCTATCTGAATGGAGATGTGAGTAATTCTAGGAGAAGCACACTGACGAAGTCCCATAAGCAAAGCCCATGTCTCATAATGCAACACATATTGAAATTTGTAACGTCCAACTCCTGCAAAATGAAAAATGCAAGTATTAGACCATAAAATGAATCCATATTCCACCAGCTCGAGTGAATGAGCTGTTAGAATTGAGCAAAACTCAATTCTAAAGAGGGGGCTCCCATCGGATCCGCAAAGGATATTGGAGATGAGTTGCCTTAGGGGCGTAGGTATATGACACAACAAATTCATGAAAGCAAACTAGCGCCTTTTCCCATATCTCGATTATACGCTTGGACCGAAAATGAATGTCGTTGTGCAGGTTCCATATACCCCAAAGACAAAAAAAAGCGAAAATAGCCTTAAGGTTCTCATTGGGCTAATGATCCAAGGCGGCGCCCTCCTGGACCCAAGAGCCCGACGACCAAGAAGTAAAAAACTAAAATGTGAACTAGAGTTTTTGCTGAAAAAGATCCCAAAGTCAGTGTGCCACAGGACATGAGAAAAATAAATGATTATTGGTTTCAAGAGCGATGCCACAAAAGGAGCAGGCTGGATCAACAAAGGGGGTCAAAACTATGTATAAAGTCTAGAGTAGGGACACAACCATGAAAAAGTTTTCATAAGAAAAAATGAATCTTCGGGGGAATCCGGATGCACCAAATCTTGGTCCAGAATGGCCCTCCAGCCGGATGCGTCATCAATGCTTGCCTCCTCACAAAATTGTACATCACTTTACAGATGGGAGTCCATTATTATTCGTCATCCAAAATCACGCATCATCACAGGAGAAAATGAGGAATATAAATGTCACAAATTTCATCACATAGAGCTTGACCAAAAAATGAAGATAGAAGTGGTCAGTAATTAATTAGAGACATTGAACGAGCTGATATCGAAGTTCATATTTAAATATGTTGGAAGATGACATAAAGGAATAGGGGAGATTCAAAGATCTTGAAGGACACAAGTGGTGGTCCCAATGCCAATAAGTTCATAAAATCCATGCAAAGTTCAGGAATAGTGTCCAAATGCCACAATCAAGTAGTACCAGAATGAGGCTATGGGTCCCATAAACTGATCAAGGGATACTTGGTTGAGATGAGGTTATTCCATGGCGAATTAACATAGATTAAGACACTAAGAATCCGACGGGCAATTAGAGAATAGACAATAAGTCTATAACTATGTATAGCCAGACCACCCTCATCGCCCGGTAGTAGGACGGTTGATCATCGAATAAGATGGAAACCCCGACAATCACCAGAGGGATCCCAAAGAAACGAACATGATATCTTCTCAAGAGATGCTAAGATACCTGCCGAAAGGTAAGTTGAACCCATGTAGTAGGTAGGCATGGAAGCCAAGATAGATTTGATAAGGGTGGTGCGTCCGGCCTGGCTAAGCAGGAGGCACCTCAAGCCAGAAAAATCGAGGGGAGATTTGATTTAGAACAAACTTATGCTCTTTGGAAGTAATAAAGTTATATAAGATAGGGGCCCCCAAGATATTGACAGGGATAACTACCTAAGGCGATGCCAAGATAGCAGGAGAGTTGCTATTTGCGAAGAGAGGACATGCACTCAGGAAAATAAAAAACAAACTTGAGAGGGTTGATCCTTTAATCAGTAAGATATTGTTGATTGATATTCAAACCCCATAAACATCAATCACAACCTATTCCCTCTCCTCGTTCATTGACATCCTGAGTGCAACATACGTTTCTTGCTAGGGATTTGTTGCACAAAGAGATAGTCAAGGTCCTAAAGAACAGGAAAGGAAGCTCAAAATTAGGTGATTCAGAGATGTTGCATCTCTAGTCATTAAAATTAGGTGATATAAGTTAGATGTTAAAAGATTGAACAAATTCATTCACTAGTTCCAACATCATGACAAGCCTCCAACCACTACGAGAAAATCACGATTTTCCGATGGGTAATTTTCAACGGTTCGAAATCCGTCGAAATTTGCGACGGAACATTTCCGACGGATTTTTTGACGGTTGCATCCGTCGAAAATGACAATAATAAATTATGTAATTTATTATATTATTATTTTATTTTCTAATGATTAGAAACGTCAATATTTTTTATGGATATCCATCCGTCGCAATTTCCGACAGATTTTCTGACGATTTTAACCGTCAGAAATGATAATAATAAATTATGTAATTTGTTATATTATTATTTTATTTTTCGACGATTCCCATCCGTCGCAATTTCCGACAGATTTTTCGACGGTTTCAACCGTCGAAAATAAAAATAATAAATTATGTAATTTGTTATATTATTATTTTATTTTTTGAGGATTAGGAACGTCGATATTTCCGACGGATTTCCATCCGTCGCAAAATCTGTCGCAATTTTTGATGGTCGTAACCATCGGTAAATGTACAATAATATAATATGAAGAATATTTTATTAATATAATTTGTGACAGTTCAAACCGTCATAATTTTCGACGGTTCCGATCGTCGGTAATAATTAGCAATGGTTCAAACAGTCGGTATAATAAAAAATAAATATTATATATAACTAAATATAATATTTTATTTTTATAATTAAATAATTTGCGACGGTCACAACCGTCAGTAACTTTAAAAATAATTAAAATATTCTTTTCCGACGGCCAGAGCCGTCGGTAATTAAAATTTTATTATCCCACTTTTTCTTTTCATTTTTCCACTTTCTCATCGTTCGATATATATATATATATATATATATATATATATATATATATATATAACCCACTCCTCCCCTCTCCTCTCTCTCTCTTCCAGCCACTCTCCCTCCTCTCCTCTCTCTCTCCCTCTCCCGGTCACTCTCCCTCCTCTCCTCTCTCTCTCCCAGCCGACGAGCCTACCGGACGTCATCGACTCTCCCGCCGGCGGTCTCTCTCTCTCCCCGGCCCGGACACCCAAGCGGCCGCTGCGGGCCGGATCCGGCCCCCAGCGGCCGGATCCGGCCCCCAGCGGCCGGATCCGGCCCCCAGCGGCCGGATCCGGCCCCCAGCGGCCGGATCCGTCGCCTGGCGGTCGGATCCGGCCAACGCGGGCCGCCGGATCCGACCCTAGCGGCCGGATCGGCCGCCGGGCGTTCGGATCCGACTGCCGGGCGTTCGGATCCGACCCCAAGTGGCCGGATTGGCCGCTGGGCGTTTGGATCTGGTCCCAGCGGCTGGATCTGGCCGCGGGCGTCCGTGGACAGTGGCGGCTGAATCCGACCGTCGGCCGGCTAATTGTTTTTATATTATAAAAAATCTTTGCGACGGTTTTGACCGTCGAAACTTCGACGGTCGTGCGACGACCGCCGAAAGTTTCGGCGGTACCAACCGCCGATATTTGCGACGTTTCTTTTCTAACCGTCGGAAATAATTTGCGACGAGCGATTTTCGGACGTTTTCACTTTCATCGAAAAAGCCGTTGGAAACGCCATTTCCGACGGTTTTAGGGGAAATTACAGACGGTCGTAACCGTCTGTAATCCCCCTATTTCTTATAGTGAACCATAACGATGGATTTTAGCTGCAAAAATCCATAGCAAAAACAATCAAAGTAAACATAATTATTCCTCATATCATCATGTCTATTCTCAAAACAAATTTGAAACTACCCAAAAAGAGAAGATGCGACTGACAAAAAAGCAAAGGCAATAGCAACTTTGGCCACTTCTTCCTAGAATGGTGGTCGTCCCTAATAGAAGCATCTGTTTCTTCTATTTATACTCCTCGCCATTTCATTCTGCCATTTAGCTCTTGCCACCTATCTTGGAGGGGAAGCTTTACTTGATACATTGCATGTAATTTCATCGGACATTGCACTACAAGAAAATTGAAATTTGCGACAGATAAAAATCCATCGAAATTTCTGACAATTTTGACCGTCAAAAGGAAAGGAAATAAATTATCAAATCTATTATATTATTTTTTATTTTTCGATGGTTCAGAACGTCAAAATTTTATTTAAAGTTACTGACGGTTCGGACCGTTGTAAATTTAGACGGTATGGGCTGTTGGTAATAAAAGTAATTAAATATTATAATCATATATAGATATAATATGGTATTTTTTGTGGTCTAGAACATGGTAATTGTAAAAATAATTAAATATTATAATATATTTTATTTATTTACTTACCGACGGTTCGGATTGTTAGTACTTTCGACGGTTTGGACCCTTGTAATTGTAAAAATAATTAAATATTATAATCATGTATCGTAATATATAATATGATATTTATTTTATTTATTTAATTACCGATGGTCCGAAACCGTCGATATTTTCGATGATCTAGAACGTCAAAAATTGTAAAAATAATTAAATATTATAATGTATTTTATTTATTTACTTACCGACGGATCGATCATCAATACTTTTAACGGTCTGGACCCTCGGTAATTGTAAAAATAATTAAATATTATAATCATATAATATGATATTTATTTTATTTATTTAATTATCGACGGTTCGGACCGTTGATATTTTCGACGGTTTGAACCGTCGATAGTTCTAATTCATTCCAACCCAACCCCTTGCCAATTTTTCCTATATTTCTCCTCTCTCTCTCTCTCTTTCCCTCACCTCCTCTCCCCCTCTGACTCTCTCCCCTCCGGCTCTCATTCGCACTTCTTCTCTCCCTCCGGCTCTCTCCCCATCCGACAGTGGTCCTTTTCCAGCTCTCTCCCCCTCCGGCAGCAATTCTTCTCCGGCTCAACTCCCTCCTATCCGATCTCCTTCTCTCTGGCTCCCTCTCCCTTTCTCTTGATCTCAGGCGGCCGATCCGGCCGCCAGGCAGCTTGATCGGCTGCAGCTGGCCAAATCGGTCGTCAAGCGACAAATCCGGCTGCAGCCGGCCAAATCGGCCTCCAGGCAGCCGCATCTGGTCTGCCGTGATCTAATTGGCCGCCAGGCGGCCTGATCTGGTCACTAGGCAGGCGATCCGGCCAGGCTTGATTGGCCGTCAGGCGGCCTATCCGACCGCAGCCGACCAGATCGGACGCCAGCAGCCTCATCTGGCCGGCCGTGACTAGATCAGCCGCCAGGCGACCTGATGTGGTCGCCAGGCGACTGATTAGGCCTGAGCCAGGCCAGATCATGCCGTCGCCCTGGCTCAGACTTGATCGGTCACCAGGCGGCCGTATCTTGTCGCGGGTGCCCGGCACCCACCTGGCGGCGGGCTTTTTTTATATTTTAAAAATTCATTGCGATAATTGCGGCCGCCAAAACGTTCAAACATTTTGACGCCCGCGACCGTCGAAACATTTCGACGGCCGCCGAAATGTTTCGACGGTTGCGACCGTCGGAATGTTTCGACGGTTGCAATCGTCGGAACTTTCGATGGTTGCGGCCGCCGGAATGTTTCAACGGTTGCAACCGTCGGAACTTTCAATGGTTGTGGCCGCCGGAATGTTTTGACGATTACAACTATCAGAACTTTCGACGGATGTTTTCAAACCGAAAGAAATGGTTTTCCGACGCTTTGTTTTTCGATCGATCATTTTCGTCAGTAAACCCATCGAAAACATCCATTTTTGACGGTTTCTTCCTATTTTTTGACAGACTAAACCATCGAAAAACACCATTTTTCTTGTAGTGTTGGTGAACGTCAACACCTTCCTGATCTGTCACTTCCATCAACACATTTCTCATTGCATCAGCAATATTAATATAAGCGGATTTATGAGGACCATCTCTCAACACCTCATGCTTGATCTTGATGATATACAAGTTATTCCAAGGAATGTACACCTCAACAAGGGGACAATTCACTCTATGAGCCTAATGACCATAGTTAGGAGATATCATGCTCAGACCAGGCACCTTTATGTCACTAAATCCAAATAATTTGTTTCTTTTTAGGTAGGCCACAACATCCATTGCACTTTTTATTCCAAGAAGTTAGCCCCGCCAAGAGTAGTTCTTTTGGTTCATTTCTACGAATTATGTGACTGCCCAGTAGTACATGGCACAGCCAGACTACATTCCAGAGTCACAAGATGTCTTGAGACATCATATGCCTTCACCTCTTGCTTCTTTACTAGCATCATCTCCTGCACATTCATTTCATATCATCCTTCGTCTCAAAGTCTCCATACTAGGCTCACGAAGTCATGGAGTCTGCACCCATGCCAGCACTTGAGCAACTTTTCACAACCAGAGCAAACTTAGTATTTATCTCCCCATCAACATCCACCAGATTATTCTTCTATGCAATTTGTTAGGATTTGTGCATGAGAAAAATTATGCATCGCAAAAAAACCTAAGAAATTTAAGGCGGTGCAGAATTTTATTTGATGGAAAAACAGAAGAGGATTACAAGACACATTCCTTTTTGTTCGGACCCCTAGGGAGCTTATATAGCACTCCCTTTTATAGATGATAGAAATTACAAACTAACTGAAACTCTGTATTAATTCCAAATATGATACCTATCTTGTGATAAGGAAATAAATCAATTCCTTAACAATCTCTTGATAATAAAATATATAGAATACATCAGACGAGTTTCCTTTTATTTTCGGAGTGTCTTGGGTCCATATGATTTCCAGTTGGGGTAGGATTCAATGCATTATTAACAATCTCCACCTTGAATTGAATCTTCCAATTAGACATCTAATTATCTCTGTCGCCGCCAGTTTACACATGTGATAGCATCCTTGTAGCTTGATGGCTTTGGCGACTCCACCTCTTCAACTACTTGGTATGCATATGCAACCATGTCCTCAAATCCATAACGTTTAGGAGGACCTACTTGCTTGTGAGCATGTCCAGCAGCTAGACTTATCGTTGCTTCCTCTGTTTGCTCCTCAGTTCTGGTTGTTTAGCGTGATGAGATTTTTTTACCTCATTCTAAATTAGAGTTAATCCAAACTCTACTTGTTTGTTGACTCCCTCCTCTACTGAGTCAACAACATCTGATTTTTGCTTGAGCATAGACATCTATATTTTTGTTGTGGATAACCTTGTGCTATGAAGGAGGCCAAATTCTGAAAGCTTTTACACATGCATTATATCCCACAAAGACTCCTTCTTTGGCCATTAGTTCTAGCTTTTCTTCACTAAAATGGTATGTGGTATGCATATGCAACCATGCCCTCAAATCCATAACGCTTAGGAGGACCTACTTACTTGAGAGCACGTCCAGCAGCTAGACTTATCGTTCTTCCTCTGTTTGCTTCTCAGGTTCTGGTAATTTGCTAGACAATAAAAAACTTTTATATTAGTACAATCAGTAGGATTTCCTTGAGATCGATCGCGATTGCTGAACTTCGATTTACTAGGTAACATACTATGCTATCGGCAGGCTGAATGACTTGTTCAGATCAGAATTAGAGAGCATGCATCGTGTCCTCTCTAGAAGAATTCTATTCATGTGTTTTTCTCCACCATTCTATTGCAGTATATCTCTGATGGTGTAATGTCTCGCAATGACTTCATCCTTATCGAACTGATCAAAGTCAAACGAATAGAATTCCAAATCGTTATTGGTATGAAAATGTTTCACCTTTCTCGGCGTCTGGTTCTCCATCAGAGACTTCCAATGTTTGAAGGCTTTGAATGTCTCACTCTTGTGTTTCATCATGAATGTCCATGTCATCATTGAGTAATCATTTATCAGATATAGGAAATATCCAAAACCTCCTAGAGATGAAATATGAGAGGGGCCCCAACAGTCAGAGTGGATGTAATCAAATGTTGTCTTCGTCTTGTGCACGACTTTGCTGAATTGATGCTATTTTTTGCTTGCCAAAGATGCAGTGCTTGCAGAATCCGATTTCAAATATCTTTTGACTAGCTAGAAGATTCTGCTTGTTGAGAATGTCCATCCCTTTCTGACTCATATGTCCAAATCGCATGTGCCATAACTTAGATGCTTCTGATTCTGATTTGGATGAATTACCTACTGCAACCACGCCACAAATTACTACGCCTTGTAGTATGTACGAAGACTTTTGCCTGACTCCTCTCATGACTTCAACATCATCTTTGGTGATTGTGAGAGCATCTCCTACAACATCCATCCGACATCCTTTAGAATCCAGAACTTCTAACAATATAAGGTTTTTCTTCAATTACGAAACATGACATACCTCGGTCAATATCCTCACCCGATTGTCATGAGTCCTGATATAAATTGAACCGATTCCAACTATTTTATAGGCCGCATCATTGCACATGATGACATCTCCGTCATCAATCTTTTGATAAGTTGAGAATCACTCTTTGTGCCAAGTCATATGTTAGGAATATCTTGAATTTATAATCCAACTCTCCTCCAAACATCTCTGCTCAGACATCATGAGAGCCAAATCGTCATCATCATATTCACTATTCTGGTGTACTACTATAGCAATTGTGTCCATCTTCTTCTTGGGACAATCCTTCTTCTAGTGGACAGATTCATTGCAGTTGTTGTAGATGTCCTTTGAATTGACGTTCTTCTTCTTCGGTTTACCCTTCTTAGGGTTTGGATCTTCTACTGTTGTCATCAACCCTACGACTTGAGTCTCCACAGTCTTGCCAGACGCTTTATGATGAAGTTCACGAGTATGTAGACTCGATCTTACTTCTTTCAAAGTAATTGTGTCTCTTTCAATGATAACAAACTAAATAAAATTTTCGTATGACAGAGGAAGAGATACCAACAGTAATAGGACAGCATCTTCATCCTCAATCTTCACATCTATGTTTCATAATTCCATCAACATAGTATTTATCTGATCAAGATAATCTTTCAGATGTGTACCTTCTTGCATGCGGAGGGCGAACAGTCGTTGCTTAAACAATAACTTATTGGTCAAAGACTTGCTCATGTAGAGACTCTTAAGTTTTGACCAAAGATCAACCTCTATTTCTTCATCGGCGACTTCAATAATCACCTCATCCATCATAGACAATAGGATCGTAGAATGCGCCTTCTCCTCCTATGCCGACAAATTTATGAGGTCAACCTCTTTTTCTTTGCCCTTCGAGTCTTCCTCCTTTGGTTTGGTCTTCAACACGTTCGCTAGCGGTGCTCAGACTCATTTTTTTAGAAGTGCCCGTATATTGATCTGCCAAAGGCCGAAACTATTTTGCCATGTGAATTTCTCGATCTTCACATTGTACGATGTCATCACTACACCTGACTGAGGATCGACGATGAAGCCTCGTTTTGATATCAAGTTGTTAGGATTTCTACACGAGAGAAATTATGCATCACAAAAAAACTCGAGAAATTTAAGGTGTCACAGAGTTTTATTTGATGGAAAAAATAGAAGATGATTACAAGACATATTCCTTTCTGTTTGGACTCCTAGGGAGTTTATATATGCACTCCCTTTTACAGATGATAAAAATTAATTGAGACTCTATATTAATCCCAAATAGGACACATATCTTGTGATAGAGAAATAAATCAATTCCTTAATAATATCTTGATAAGGAAATATACAAAATATCAGACGTGTTTCCTTTTATTTCAGAGTGTCTTGGATCCATATGAGTTTCCAATTGGAGTAGGATTCAAGGCATATTATTAACATAGTTAATCTATGATGAATGACTTTTCTAGGCGGGGAGCTTAATGCTATGCGAGACGAGCAAAATAGGCAAGTAGTGGAACAACATCGTCAGTTGGAGGAGCTGACTCTATACAGGAAAATATAATGAGATGCAAGATCACCAAGTCCACTTTGAGTTACGATAGAACAAGAAGGTTCACATTATGAGGCATATATGCGACTATCATTTATGTCAAATACACTTTGGATATTGTCAACCTTCACCTCCATAAAGATAGTAAATTCGTTTGTCTTTTACCTTTTCTTTATATTTTTGCATTTATTTATTACTATATTATTATTATTATTAAATTGTAAAAAAAATTAAAAATATCATTACATGCATTTTTGCTAAGATCTTATTAACTCATGCCTTACTGTTTTAATTATTTTTTAAGTAAAATTTTAAACACATCCTATTATTTGATGAAATTTGAATGCTAACTTTCTTACCATTTAACTTGCTAATATTGAACTTATGGATTGTGTACCATACAAAGTAGAATTATGAATGTCTAGACTACAATATCTCATTCATGCCTATTTTTAGTTTTCATAATCTTGAGTAGCAATTTTATTGAACATATTAAGTACTCCTTGAGCTTATCAAATAAATATAATATTTTATATTGTGCAAGAATGAAAAAATCAATATGAGTTGTGAAAAATGCACGTGAAAGTATAAACATGTTATCCAAAACCTATGTGTTCGAATTATTAGATCTGTAAGGGTTCGTACCTAGTAACATAAGAACAATTATTTTGGGACACGTCAATCAAAAGCTTTCTACTAGGACCACCTTGTGTAATATGGAAAAGCACAAAAATACTGAATCATGACTTAAGTTTGAAATCTTTATTCAGAACCTCAGATTTTAGGACAAGTACACTCGAGAGATGCCTTAACATTTGTTGCCCTAAGACTATCTAGTCTTGGAGTCATCAATCGAAAGTTTTCTACAGGTACTTTTTTGTGCAATTCTGCTTGAGACTAGAACTTTTACAAATGTCATTTCTGCATAATCATGCATTTAATTAACATATTAAGTTAGTTTGGATGTTCATTTAGTGATATTTGTATATAGTAATTAATATTTCAATTAGTGCATAATGATTACTTAATTATTATTAAACTTTATAAAGTAATTACATAAGGTTATTAGGAATAAAATGTAAAATTTCTATATATTATAATATATATGTTTAAATAGGATTAAGTAAGCTTAATTAGGGTTAAAACACTTAGTTATGATAAAAATATGTGATTGACCATCACTTAAGTTCCAAGCTGAAGCAGGCATGTGGACAGCTGCTTAAAGGGATATTTTTTTAAATCGTCTTATGTCGTTAGAAAATTCTAAAACAAATATATAAACATTTAACATTATCCTTTCACCGTAGAAATATTACCAGAGGAAGAGCTCAAGCGAAATGACTTGGGCAAAATTAGGAACATAGGTTGTTCAAGGTGAGTTTTTTTATCCAAAAATTGTTCTTCTGATTGAGAGGATCTTTTCTTCATGATTACCAAACCATAAATTATGAAATTGTGTATGGTTAATTCATCGATGTTAGCTTTACATAGCCTTTAGAATCACGAAAAAAGGAGTTTATAGAGGACGTTATGAACTTATCTTCTTTAGTCACTTATACTGTCCCGAGTTTGATACATGTTAAATTTCTAAATTAGGGTACGGTTGTAATAGAGTGAATTAGGGTTTGAAATTTGGATATGCATAAATAGACATTCCAATGGTTCGGTGAGATGTGGAATCATATTATTTGGACATGTATCTTCAGAGAAATGAATTTTGTATTTCATAGTTATTCTTCTGTCATATTCTAGGACATGGACAGATGATGACCCGAATTAACTATTTTTGTTATAAGGCTTTATAACGAGTTAACTCCTCTACTTTTTATTAAACAACACTAAGGAAGTCTATTTTTCATAAAAATTATGATTTAGTTAAATAGACAAGTATGAAGAAAAATATAAATCAATATTTCAATGACACACAGTCTGCTAGGATACAAATCCTAGGTCAGATTGCCTTAGATGTTATGACTTACTCAGTTGAAATTAGTTAATGATATTTGAAGGTTGGAAACCTTAGTACGTCTAGTTTTTAATTAATAATCATAAAATTTTTCCATGTGGTTAAGAAGTTATGGATTATTAATTACATACACTCAGTCTGAAATCTTGAGACAACACTTAGTTAAACTAAGGGGGATTGAGAAGTTTCAATTGTGAAATAGCTTATAAATATAAATACCTGAAATTAGAAATTAGTATTAGAGGAGATTATATGCATTTTAGGGTGCATAAGCATTTATGTATCATGAGCATGCATAGCATATTACCTTATTAGTTGTTGGGAAATAAAAAGACGTTATTACTTGTAGGAAAACATCAAGGTACAAGTGAAAGGGAGGAACTCTAGTAAACCTCCTTGAAGGGATAAAGTATAAGGTGAGTGAGTAAATTTACAACATAGCAAAATGATATATGTTATTTCTTTTATTTATAATATTATTTCAAGCAAAGATTATTATTAGTATTGTTATTGAGACATACCTTGAGTTAAGAAAGGTATTTATGATATCCTCTTACATCAAAATGTTTTCAGAGAATAATGCCTGTGAACTTAAAATAAGTTTACTTAATATTGATATATGATGGTGATATATTATTTTGCTATTATAAAATTCCATGTGTACATTGACTATACTGAATGAAAAAGGTCTTTGTGATCGCATTTGATATACATGAAGCCTTCGGGGAATATGTCGGATGTTTTGTCCTTTGGGGGCTGCTCTACGTGCACCTATTAACCCATGATATGTTCTGTGTATATGAGAATCATGATTGAGTAACACACAATCATGAAGGGATACGTATTGACTCATGATCTGCTATGTGTATCTGAGACTCTTGATTATGAAGCCCTGCTTAACTATATAACACACAATCATGGAGAGATACATATTGACCCATGATTTTCTCTGTGTATCCGTGATTCTTGATTATGAAGGTCTGCTTAACTGTATGACACATGATAATGGAGGGATACATATTGACCCATGATGAGTATGTGCAATGACACATTGATGTGAACTTTTTGTAATTATGGAATTTGGGATTTTCGCACTGAAAGTAATTCTAGTCACATTTTAAATTTACTCTAGAGTTCACGCAATTGCAAGTGCACAGGTCGAGTAGAAATCTTGAGTTTCGTAACTCCGTTGATTTAGACCAATTACTTGTTCTAATTCTATCCCAAAAATTGTCACGAAATAATTAAGAGTGAATTGGAAAATAAAGAAACGAATGTAGATTAAGAATAATAAAGAAAAGATCAAATTGTAATAGAAGAGATTCCCTTGTAATGAACCCCTTGATGCTATTGGAATTTCAACGTTCGGCTTACTGATTAAATAAGTTCCCTAAAGCACGAATGAAATACTCTATCTCTCAACCCTCTGACTTATATGTGAGCCGAGGGGAGAGTAGCTATTAATCACAAGGTTAGGACTACTGATTAATAAGATTCTCATCCTTAATCAAAAGAAGAGTCCGATCTCTCGATCTTCTTCAACTCATTCTTTTTATCCTAATCGAAGTGATCGAAATGCAATTGATACCTCTCATAGTTGTTACAGGTTCTCACCCGCAACAGTTACTATGGTAGATCTCTCGATCTATATATAAATATTAAATCGACAATCACTAGAAACACAACAAGTAATGTAACTAATTTCTCCTCTTCGGATGGAACTAGTTGACGAAGAAAACAATTGATCTCTCGATCTAATTGAAATCAAACATGAATTATAAGACTGCTACATATTCACAGTATCAAAAAGTCGAAACAAAAATCGCGATATCAACAAAGTCTCATCACAAGGGAACAAAAAAAAATCCTCCTTAGTTCATTGTCAATCTTCACAGCTTAAATCTTCTCTTCTCTATCCCTTGTCCTCCGTCCTCCTTTTTTCCGAGTTCTCCTCCTTCTTTTTGTTTCCTCCCTGTTCAAAATTCAAATTTTAAAAAGTAGTTGGTCATTCTTTGACCCATTCAAATTTTCCTCTAATAATGATTAAAAACTATTTAAATATGCTCAACTTTTATGTAAATTCGTGAGTTTAATTATAATGATTATGAGCATAATAAGAGGTGATCAAATTTCCCCAAGCTTAGCTTTTTGTTTGTCCTCAAGCAATGTTCAAGATAAGAGGGATTAAATCTCCACCTTGCTTTTCAACCATCCTTTTAATATACCAACCTTGTATTCTTTGCTTAAGTGCCTTCTCTTTTCCTTCATTCCCTGACTTTATGAAGATATTAAAAACAAGACATTTTTAACTTCCTCCTACTTAGCTCTAGCCAAAGAAACCAAGTAATATGACAAAAAATAGGAAGGTGCTGAATCTACTTGTACAATATGAACTTTCTTTTTTATTCTTATTTCTTTTTATTTGTCCAGTCCTCATGTGATTATCCATAGCACTCAGGGGGATCTATGTAGCAGGTTTTTGATCGGCACATTTCAGGGCAGTTGCTCTTAGGATACCAGGCATGAACCCCTACGAATCTACTCACCCAGATTCACCCTGGTTCAGGAATGCACACTTTTTGTACCTTCTGGGGCTTCATTGGCTCTTTTTTCTTTTGCTTTTAACTTTTCTTTTGCTCATTTTCAATTTTTCATGGGTTCCATACTGCACTTGAAGATATTAGTATTAACAATCCTATTAACAGTCATTTGAATTGAGAGGCGAGCTTAAATAGGATTGGTCGTCAAGCTTTTAATATATCAAAATAGTCACTTTCTGCTAGCCTTGACCCTTCACTTTAAGCATTGAATTAGGTTGTGAAATATACAAAAATTTTGAGAGGATTAGCAAGATGCTCTTGAACAAAGTTTCAGGAGGTTGCAAAAGAGGCTATGGCTACAAGGTTAGTTTGAAGTCTCTTACTGTACTGCTTGGAGATAATATGGTGCAATGTAAAAAATTTGTAATGTAATTTCGTGAAGATGCAAATAAGAATAAATTAAGATTAAGGAGAAAGTAGAAATGTACCATGTTGCCCTCTCCCCCAAGCTTAGTATCGACTCTGTCCTCAATGTCGATCATGCTAGGAAGAGGGACCAGAAGGTGGTTGAAGCTCTAGTAAGCGATCAGTGACCTGCTGAATGCCATTGAGGGTTGTTAGAACAGAGTTTTGGAAAACCTTTATTCCCTGAATTTGATGTTGATGTGCCAAGCCTTGTTGCTTCAAAGTGTGCAGTTGATCCTTGAGTGCTTTGATGTCTTGGTGTTGACGAGCTATAGCGTCAGCAAGTTTGGACACTTGCTCCAAGTTGAGGTTCAATTTGTTGGAGGAGGTAAGGGGTAGAGATTGCGAGACATCTGGTGCAGATGAAGAGGAAGAGGAGATAATATGTCGTCTAGGAGTTCTATGACCAGTATTAGGGAGATTCAGGAAATGAGCTAGAGTATCAAGGCTTATGGCGAGGTCGCGGTTACACAGATGAAATTCGATATGGTTTGGAACGCCGTCTTCATCAAAGCCAGTAGGATAAAGAGTCCCTAAAATTCGGCTGACACCTCCTCATAGAGATCCCATCGTTTCATTAAAAAAGGGTAAGAGACGAGATTTGTGGAGTATGGTTCTAACATCGTCAAATAATCCGAGAGGTTCGAGAGTGGGAAGGTCTAGAAATCTGGTAGAGGAGAAATTTTTGCACCTAGTGTTTAGGAGGCGTTGAGCTTACTCGCTATTCTCCGGCTATCGTATGTTGAATGTTGGACGCAGGAGTCCGTCCGAATGTAGCCGACGTCTGATGGACTCGGAGGAGCTGTTGGTCTCGGAGTCGGAGGATGCACGTGTTGTCCTCATGTTGTCGATTGATTGGCGAGGATGTCTGCGAACTTAGAGGGTTGCTCGGAGGATGATGCAATGATGCGAGGCTGTTTAGGGATTTTGAGTGACCGAAGGGCAGTAGATGTTGGCGGAGAAATAGTGGGTTGGGTGGAGTACGAGGCGACGCGAAGTTGTGTGCGATTTGGAAAAGTGGGTATTTGGATAGATATTGTACTAGATTCTGTTGGAATTCTCAACTAAATCTATCAGGTGTACTTTTCGGGATATTTTGTGGGTCTTGTGTGAATGCTGACATGGCTTTTAGCCGTTTGTTTGATTGTGTTGCCTCCCTATAGCGCCTTTTTTTTCATCGTTGGCTAGACCTTATTTCCTTTAATGGTCCGGTTGCAGGTATAGAACTTCTTTGAACTTCACTACACATGTGTTGTAAAGTTTTAATCTCTGCCCGTTGACCTTAAAGATTTCTGAGTTGTCATTTTTTATATCCATTGCCATGGGAATATATTTTTTCGATAGTGAACGATCCAAACCATCTTGTTCTTAACTTCCCTGGAAAAAGTCGTAGTCGGGAGTTGAACTACAGAACTTGGTCGCCTTCCTTAAAATTCTTTCTTAGTATATACATGTCATGCCATTTCTTTGTTCTTTCTTTATAGATACGGGAATTGTTGTAGGCATCTAGTCTCAGTTCATCTAACTCATTGAGCTGCAGTAATCGATTTCCACAAGCTGCTTGGAAATCATAATTTAATGTTTTAATTGCACAAAAAAGCCTTGTGTTCTAATTCCACAGGTAGGTGACAGTGTTTGCCATAAATCAACTTGAATGATGTTGTCCCAATTGGTGTTTTATATGTAGTCCGGTATACCCACAGTGCTTCGTTGAGTTTCATACTCCAATCCTTCCTAGTTATTGAGACTATCTTTTCGAGAATTATTTTAATTTCTCTATTCGAAACCTCTGCTTGCCCATTGGTTTGAGGGTGATATGCGGTAGAAATCCGATGTTTGACTTCATATTTAAGCAGTAATTTTTCAAAACTCCGTTCGATAAAATGTGATCCTCCATCACTGATAACCAATCTAGGAACCCCAAACCTTAGGAAGATTATATCTTTAAAGAGTTTAATAACCGAATTTGAATCTGCTGAGATTGTAGGGATTGCTTCAATCCACTTTGAAACATAATCAACAGTTAGGAATATAAATTTGTATCCACATGAAGGAGGGAAGGGTCCCATATAATCCACTCCCTATGCATCGAATTTTCTACCTCAAGTATAGGCTGCTGAGGTGCTTCATTTTTTCTGCCTATATTTTCAATTCTTTGACAAGCATCACAAGATTTAATAATATTAATTGCATCCTTGAATAAAGTTGGCCAATAGAAACCTGTATGGATAACTTTGGAAGCCGTCTTTTTGATATCCTCCATGACCACCATAAGGAGATGAATGGCACTCCTATAGTATGGCAGATTGTTCTTCATCGGGTACACACTTTCGATATATTCCATCTGCACACTTTTTAAAAAGAAATGGTTCATTCCAGAAGTAGTATTTAATATCTGAGAAGAATTTCTTCTTTTGTTGGTAGGATAGGTCGGGTCGTAGAAGTCCAGAGGCTAAGTAGTTAGCATAGTTAGCAAACCAAGGGAAGATGTGTTTTTTGAATCGAAAACAGTTGATCATCCGGAAAGGAATCATTAATAGCTCTATGAGTGTTAAGATTAATGTCCTGTTCTGATAATTGGAGTCGGGAGAGGTGTCGGCTTCCAAATTTTCTATTCCTCTTCGGTCTTTGATTTCTAAATCAAATTCTTGTAATAGAAGGATCCATCTGATGAGTCGAGGTTTGGCATCCTTTTTAGCAATCAAGTATCGAATGGCTTGATGATCGGTATACACAATGACTTTGGAACTAGCTAGGTAGGACCTGAATTTGTCCATTGCAAAAATGACTACTAAGAATTCTTTTTCAGTTGTGGCATAATTAATTTGTGCTTCATCCAAGGTTTTGCTGGCATAATAAATTGCGTGTTGCTTTTTATCCTTCCTCTATCCCAATACTCCTCCCACAACTTGATCACTAGCATCACACATAATTTCAAAGGACAAAGACCAATCAGGTGGTTAGATGATTGGGGCTATTGTAAGAGCTCTTTTTAGGATTTCAAAGGCCTTTAAACATTGTTCATCGAATATGAACTCTGCTTCTTTAGATAGGAGTTTTGTTAAAGGCCTTGCAATAAGAGAAAAAATACTTGATGAAACGTCGATAAAATCCTGCATGTCCAAGGAAACTTCTGATTCCCTTGATATTAGTAGGTGGAGGTAATTTCTCAATTACTTATGTCTTGGCTTTATCAACTTCAATGCCCCTGCCTGAAACAATATGTCCCAAGACTACTTCTTGTACCATGAAATGACATTTCTCCTAGTTCAACACTAGATTAAATTCGGCACACCTTTGTAACACTTTTCCTAGATTCTGTAAGCAAATTTCAAAGGAAGTGTCGTACACTGAAAAATCATCCATGAATACCTCCATTATTTCTTCGATATAATAAAAAAAGATTAACATCATGCATCTTTGAAAGCTTGCAGGAGCGTTGCATAATCCAAAGGGCATTCTCCTGTATGCAAAGTTTTCATAAGGACATGTAAAGGTCTTCTTTTCCTGATCATCTGGATGAATAAGAATTTGACGGGATCCAGAGAATCTGTATAGGTAGTAGAAGTAAGAATGGTTTGCCAGTCTTTCTAGCATATGCGATGAAAGGTAGTGGAAATGGTCCTTTCGAGTGGCTTTGTTAAGCTTTCTAAAATCGATACACATCCTCCACCTAATTACTGTTCGTGTAGAAATGAGTTTGTTTGACTCTGTCTTTACTACAATCATTCTACCCTTTTTTGGCATGACCTGCACGGGGCTCACCCACTGACTGTGTAATATGGGATAGATAATTCCTATATCCAAAAGTTTAATCACTTCTTTTTTCACTACTTCTTTCATCATTGGATTAAGCCTTCTTGGTCCTTCTATAGAAGGTTTATAATCCTTTTCCATATGAATGCGGTGCATGCAGATAGTAGGATTGATTCCTTTGAGATCGTCTAATGTATCTCCGATGACATGCTTGTAAGCTTTCAACTTGTCTAATAGCTGCTGAAGTTGATTCATCTTTAAATCTGCGCTGACGATCACTAGGTAAGTGAAATCTTCTCCTAAAAATTCATACTTGAGATTTTGAGGGAATTTCTTTAACTCAGGCTTCGTTGGCTTCTTTGAGCTAGACGGTTGCATGAAATCTGGAAATTGATCCTCTAATGAATTGTCGGAGTGTTGTGTCTTTGTCAAGAGCATATGACTTCTAAGGATGCTTGCTTCTTCTTCTGTCTACAAAGATGATTCTTGAGCTTCAAGGGATACTTCCAAAGGGTCAGATATATGAATAACTGATGCCACTTTCTGTATTAAATGATCCTCTTGCTCAGATTGAAGATGGTAATCTTCCATGTATGGATAGCTGATAATATGATTCAATCGAAATTCGACTGTGTCGTCACCTATTTGAAAAATAAGGTGACCTTGTTTTACATCTATTACTACTCCAGCAGTAGCTAGAAGAGGCGTGGAACTTTGGGCGTAAGGGAGCAGCGGTGGCGGCGTGGAAGCTTGGCCGTAACGCACAGGGCGTAATGGTGAGAGGGGCGTTGAAACTTCGGCCGTAAAACGAAGGCGGCGTGGAAGATTGACCGTAACGCACTGGGCGTAATGGTGAGACTTCGGCCGTAAGGAGTTGGTTCGGCCGTAAGGCTTTTGGGCGAGAGGCATTGAAACTACGGCCGTAATATGTCTCGGCCGTAAGGAAGAAAAGCTCGGCCGTAATTGATGAAGCTTGGCCGTAAGAGTAAGAACTTCGGCCGTAAGAGTAAGAACTTCGGCCGTAAGGCGGTGGTGCTTAATCTGCAAGGATGTGGAAGGGGTAAAGAATTTAAAGGAAACTTCAGCGTAAACTTACCTTTCCCACGTGATGCGCGCAGTGAAGGGTCACATCAAATTCAAGGAGCGCAGAGATCGGCCGATTCCAAGGTGATTTTTCCTCTCGCTTGTCATGTCCGAGATGAACCCGACGTGTTAATTCACGCATCGCTCGGTCCATGTATCCGAAGAAATGATTAGTCGAGTTCCTCTCCGTGCACAAAAAGAAATATCGATTAGATGACTCCTTAAACTATTAATTAAAATGGCAAACAACTAACTAATTAAATAAAAAAAATAAAAAAAATTAACTTAATTAAAAAAGTATAGAGAATTGGTTGTGATTAAATATTCAATTTGTCACTGCAACAACCAAGTATCAGAAAAAAATAAATAAAAAATTAATATCTGATCAGAATGTGTGACATATAAATTTATCCAAAGGATTAACTTAGTTGTGATTAGATTTTCACTCAAGTCCTGCAACAACTAATTTTCAGTAAGAGAGATAAAAGAATAAAATACAAATATATACAACAACAACAATAAAGCCTTATCCCACTAGGTGGGGCCGGCTACATGGATCATACGACGCCATTCCGTTCTATTAGTAACCAAACCTTTCGGTATATTATTCACCAATAGATCCTGCTCTATTAGTTCGTCAAGTGTCCGCCTTGGCCTCCCTCTCCCTTTTTTAATCGGACTCCAGATTATTTGATCTACTCTTCTTACTGGCGCATCTAATGGTCTTCTCTGAATATGACCAAACCATCTTAAACGATTCTCTACCATTTTCTCACTAATAGGAGCCACTCCGACTCGTTCACGTATATGGTCATTCATAATCTTATCTAATCTTGTATGACCACACATCCATCTCAACATCCTCATTTTGGCTACCCACACTTTACGTTCATGTTGTCCCTTCATAGCCCAACATTCACTACCATATAACACTGCTGGTCTTATAGCAGTACGATAGAATTTTCCTTTAACTTTATTGGGTACTTTTCTATCATAAAGAACTCCAGTGGCTTTCCTCCACTTACACCAACCAGCTTGAATTCTATGATTAACATCGTCATCAATCTCACCATCTTGTCTTACAATTGATCCTAAATATTTAAACTTTGTCACTTGAGGAATTATATCCTCCCCTAGCCTAACTTTCAAATCATCTCTAAGTTGTTTATTTGTGAAATTGCTATGCATATATTCTGTTTTATTCCTACTTAAACGAAAACCCTTTGACTCCAACGTATTTTTCCATATTTCCAATTTTGTATTAATCTCTTCTCTTGAATCCGCTAAAAGTATTATATCATCCGCAAATAGCATGCACTTAGGTACCTCCTCTGTGATACTCTCGGTTATAGCATTAATAACTAAGTTAAATAGACACGGGCTTAAAGCTGATCCTTGATGTAGGCCAATTCCTATAGGAAATTCATTTGTCTCACCTCCGGGTGTCCTAACCCTAGTCAATGCCCCATCGTACATATCTTGTATTACCTTAATGTAGGCAACACTCACCCTCTTCTTTTGTAAGGCTTTCCAAAGTACATCCCTTGGTACCCGATCATACGCCTTCTCTAAGTCAATGAAAGCCATATGTAAGTCTCTTCTCCTACTTCGATACTTCTCCATCATCCCCCTTAGTAAATAAATCACCTCTGTAAAATATATACAAGAAAAAAAATACAAATATATACAAGAAAAAAATACAGATAATAGGTCACGAAGAAATGAGATTTAAATTGATAAACATAAAAAGTCTTTCGGCTATTATCGAAAATTCATTAGGTCGTCAAAATTAATGTCCGAGAGAAATTAACCTAATTACTGCCACCAAAATTCACAAAAAAATTATCAAATAAGGGAAAAATCAAAACTCGAAAACCAATTCAAATGCCAAACATTAATATCGACCGAAAGTAAATCACATAGATATTCGTAAAAATCAAGCACTCGTTCGGCCGTAAAACTTGGAAGAATTATCGATGATGTAACAAACGGCACAAAATGAATCAGAACTAATTTGCGTCCGTAAAGTTAATAATCAGACATTAGCAAAAATTATTTTCAGAGGAGAAATAAGATTAATCGGCCGCAATACAGAAATATATTTATGGCCGAAATTAGATTAGTAATCCGAGGCTCGTTCGGCCGCAAAAACCATAGAACAATGTCGAAAGTGATTAATCAACGTGCAGGCGTAAAACTTGTTGGATTACGGTCGAAACAAAATCATAAGATGGCGTAAAAATTAACTGAATTATGTCGGCCGAAAGAGGATTAAATTGACTCTGGGCGTAAAGAACCGAAGTCAACAGCATTTTGGCCGTAAAACAGAACATGTTTTCGGTCGAAATAAAAATTGAACGAAACATCGCCAAATGAATCATTACGGCCGAAAAACAGAATTAAGAGATCAATTCTCGGCCGAGATGAAAATTCAAGCCGTAAAAGGAAGAATAATACGAAAGAGATTTAACCAACGTTCGCAAAGAAAATTTTAGAAAATTATCGGCTGCAAAATCATGCGCTAATGGATTATCAGAGATTAAATTATCGGTCGCAAGCTTAATCAATCATAGCGCATGAGAGAGATCTAATTCGATCTGGATGAAATGAAATACCGGCCGTAAAATTTGGATAAGAGTTTGTCAGATAAAAGCTTACGGGCGTAAAAAAATCATAATCATTAAAGCTGAAAAAGATCAAATCGATATTAAAAAGAGTTCTACGGCCGCAAAAACAGGATTCATTCTCGGCCGTAAAAAAAAGAGATAAATTCTAGGCCGTAAAAAAATGAGATAAATGCTCGGCCGTAACAAACAATATAATATAAAGCCACTGAAATCAATGTTGCGACAGAAAAATTGAAAGTTTAGAGGTCAGAAACGAAGCCGTAAAACCAGTAAAGCTGACGAACTAGATCTCGGTCGTAAAATCATAAGTTCACGTAATCTGAAAAATCCAGTCGGCATCAGAATTTAAGCCGAAAGTCAACAAATTTAAAGTTGTCGCGACCTTTATCTACAAAAGAAAAATGTTAGTTTATGGACAAAAAATAAAAAATAATTAAAACAAATAGTAGATATTTACAAAGAATTATTTACAATTTATTTACATCTCCTAATAATTCATAAAAAATCAGAAATTAATTAATAAAATATTCTCCGGCAACGGCGCCAAAAACTTGATGCGTTTGATTTGTAATAATAAAATTTGCTAGCAAGTGCACTAGTCACTCAAGTAATATAGTAATAGGAGTAAGAGTGTCGAACCCACGAGGAATATTATTAATTCAATATCTGAATATATAAATTAATAAGAGAGGAAAAAACATGGATTTTTGGAAAGAGGTTTTATGAAATAAAATAAAGAAAATAAGATAAAGATAAGATAATGGTGTTGAAGTTAGGCCTTAGGATGAAAATAGATCAGGATAAATATTTGAACCATAAAAGATAAATTTAATCTTTAAAGATGGATTAGGAATTTTCTCAAGTTATTAATTTATAAGATTAACATCACAGAGTCCACAAACTGGTAATTCTGTTATTTAATCCGGTAAATCAAACTATCTTAAATTTAATCAAACCTAAAGTCCCACAAACTGGTATTCGTCAGATAAGATTAAAATTAAGATGCATTAATATGAAAATCCTAGACTATTAATCACTCCACAAACTAGTTAGATTAACAGACCACATAAACTTGATTCTCCACACACTAGTTATCAAATTTATGTCAATTATTAATTTCACATAAAATCAATTAATTTAATTAATGAATTCTGAAATCAAATAATCCACAAACTGGTAAGTACTCAATTCAGAAATCTAAGTAATTAAATTAAAAGCATTAAGCACAATTAACTAATTGATCAGAAAAGATTAAAACAAATAATATAGGGTCCAAATAGTTTCCCTTCAATAATAATCTCCTAACGTGAAATAAATAAAAATATGGAATTCATCCTAGAAATTCTGGAGAGATAATAACAAAATAATAATAATTGGAAGAATTACACCCAAATAGATAAAAGTCGAAGCTTCGGATCACGGGCAGACAGTCGGGCAGCCTCTCGGACTTAATCAGGGTCGCGATTAACTTCCAGCCGTCACACCTCTCTCCTCTTGGTCGTAGCCTGCACAGCTCACGACTCTCCGTGGAAGAAACCTGAACTTCAGAGCACGAATTGAAACGACGGATTCTTCACGTATTTATAGGGTGCGGACGGCCTTCAATTTGATCTCGGTCGTAACATCGTACGGTTGTCTTTAAATTTACGAGATAAACTCGGCCAAAGATAAATCCTTTTTATCTTTACTCCCTTAGAATCTCGGCCGTAATAAAGAATTAAATCTTTACTCCCAAAGAGATAAAATTCCTTTTACTCCCTCCAAATCTCGGCCGTAAGGAAGGAATTTATCTTGTTACGCCCAAACAATTTTATCTTTACACCTTCATATATCGACCAAACGGATGATTTCATTGCCATTACCCCCTCCAAATTTCGGCCGTAAGGAACTCTTTTATCTTTACACCTTTCGAATCTCGCCCAAAACGTCTTTATCTTCATGCCATTACGCCCAAAAGATAAAATCCTTTTATCTTTACCCCTTCAAATCTCACCCAAAACGGCTTGGGTGTAAAGCCAAATCTCGGCCGTAATAGTAAATTCTTCGGAATTTCGGCCGATACGGCACAATCCATCTAAATCTCGATTTTTCCTGCAAAATAATTATCAAAATTTAGTTAATCCATCCACAATTAAAATATTTAGAGAATTAATAATTAAAATTAATAAATCCAGAATTACGATTAAAAGTGACTAAAAATGATGCATGCTATGAATAAATTACAGAAAAATTAACTAAAATAATAATCTAAAATATGTTATAGTTTGCATGCATCAAAAGGCCTTCCCAACATAATGGTAGTTTGATTATCTTCATCTTCCTACTTTGATTGGTATATCTTCCAGAATTTCTTGTGGAATTTTTATAGATCAGTCTGCTAATTGGAGAGACATATTCGTGGGCTTAATATCACCCATTTCGAGTTTTCTGCATAATGACAGAGGAATAACGCTCACAGAAATGCCAAGATCACACAAAGCTCTTTGTATCATTCTGTTTCCAATTTTACAAGGTATAGAGAAACTCTTAGGGTCTTTTAACTTCTGAGGCAATTTGTTTTGAATTACAGCGCTGGCTTTGGCAGTTAATGCAACTGTTTTATTTTCTTGTATCCTTCTCTTCTTTAATAGAATGTCTTTAAGAAATTTTGCATATGCTGTCATTTCTTGTATGGCTTCAACGAAGGGCACATTAATATAGTGTTTCTTTAAGATTTCTACAAACTTGCTGAACTGTTCATCCTATCGAGATTTCTCGAGGGCTTTAGGGAATGGTATCCGAGCAGAGTAGCTGGAATGTCCTTCTGGAGACTATTGCTTGGATCCAGTTTGTTCATTCGAGTTAACCTCTGGTTGAACTATTTTATCTTGTTCAATGGTTCCCTTGTTTTCTTCTGTTGAAACTTCTAATCTTGTTATCTTAGTGTTATCAATTGTTTTCCCACTTCTCAAAGTTATAGCTTGCACTTGTTCCTTCGAATTCTTCCCTGGTTGTCCAGGTAAAATTTCTGGTTGTATTGAAGAAGATGTAGCCTGTTGAACTATTTGTGTCTCCAACATCTTGTTATGAATGGAGAGACTTTCAATCTTCTCAAATATTTTCTACATCAAAGTATCTTGTTTCGACATATACTTTGCTAAGGGTTGTCTCTGTAAGAAAACTTTGAATTGTTCTTCCTTTCAGGATTGAAAGTGTTCGAGTAAAGATCATTATTCGATGGATAAGGGCCTATCGCATTTGCTTGATGCTGATATCCTTGCTTCTTTAGTAGTTCACAGTGCACGAAAATATGGTCGGATGAACCACATATCTCGCAGCACCTGGTTATCATATTAACAGTAGGAGTAGCTTCATTGAGTCCGAGCCTACTAATTTCCTTTTGAACGATGTACTCCACTTTAGAGGAAAAGTCCTCACCGTCCAATCGTGTTTGAGTGAAAGCAACCGGCTCATTAGACCTAGAGTGAGTTAGGAAATATTGATTTCTTGCAATTTCTTCTATCAGTTGATAAGCCTCGTCTACATTTTTCTTTATAAATACACCATCTGTAGCATTATCAAACACCATCTTTGATGCATAATTCAATCCATTATGAAAAGATTGAACTAGAATCCATTTTCTTAAGCCATGATGGGGACACGACCTTAGCAATGTCTTAAACCTTTGCCAGACTTCATACAATGTTTCCTGATCTTTTTGAACAAAACCAATGAATTGATTTTTTAATTCTGATGGTCTTACTTGGAGGAAAATATTCTAACAAGAAAGCTTTTACTAGTTGTTCCCAGGTATTTAATTCCCGGGGTTCCAGTGACTGTAATCATTGCTTGGCTTTACCTCTTAACGAAAAAGAAAAGACTCTTAATCTCAATGTCTCTGGTGATACTCCATTCAACTTGGTTGTTTCGCATATTTCTATAAAGTCTTTAAGATGTTGATTTGGGTCCTCATCTGAGTTCCTCCAAATTGGTTCTGTTGGATTATGAAAATTAAAGACGATTTTAACTCGAAATTGTTGGCTTGAATAGCAGGCTTCAAAATAGCCGACTCCAGCCCATCTGCAGTGGAAGTATAGAGTTCTTCCAATGACGGGACTGGTGGTTGTGGTTGAAGTGGCTCTTGTTGTTGAGCCATCATTTATGCTTCTATATCAGAATTCTCCTCGAGTTCTATGGATTGATTGCTGCTTGTACCTTCAAGAAAAGATGTTCTATTCTTATATTCTCGCACCCTTCTTTTAAAGGTTCGATCAATTTCAGGGTCTAGTTCAAGCAATCGTCTGCGAATGTTTATGGGCATATACTAATTTCTGAAATCAAAGGAAAAAATTCGGCAATGAGTATTACGAAGCAAGGATACAAATAAAGAGTAAATAATCTAAATCCCTGGCAACGGTGCCAAAAACTTGACGTGAACTTTTTGTAATTATGAAATTTGGGATTTTCGCACTGAAAGTAATTCTAGTCACATTTTAAATTTACTCTAGAGTTCACACAACTGCAAGTGCACAGGTCGAGTAGAAACTCTAAGTGTCGTAACCCCGTTGATTTAGACCAATTACTTGTTCTAATTCTATCCCATAAATTGTCACGAAATAATTAAGAGTGAATTGGAAAATAAAGAAACGAATGTAGATTAAGAATAATAAAGAAAAGATCAAATTGTGATAGAAGAGATTCCCTTGTAATGAACCTATTGATGCTATTAGAATTTCAATGTTCGGCTTACTGATTAAATAAGTTCACTAAAGCGCGAATGAAATACTCTATTTCCCAAGCCTCTGACTTATCTGTGAGCCGAGGGGAGAGTAGCTGCTAATCATAAGGTTAGGACTATTGATTAATAAGATTCTCATCCTTAATCAAAAGAAGAGTCCGATCTCTCGATCTTCTTCAACTCATTCTTTTTATCTTAATCGAAGTGATCGAAATGCAATTGATACCTCTCATAATTGTTACAGGTTCTCAGCCCGCAACAGTTACTATGGTAGATCTCTCGATCTATATATAAACATTAAATCGACAATCACTAGAAACACAATAAGTAATGTAATAAATTTCTCCTCTTCGGATGGAACTAGTTGACGAAGAAAGCAATTGATCTCTCGATCTAATTAAAATCAAACATGAATTATAAGACTGTTATGTATTAAGTAGATAGAAAGGAGGAATCAAATTTGCAGTATCAAAAAGTCGAAACAAAAGTCAGCATAAACAAATCCTCATCACAAGGGAACAAAAAAAAAATCCTCCTTAGTTCATTGTCAATCTTCACAGCTTCAATCTTCTCTTCTCTATCCCTTGTCCTCCGTCCTTTTTTCAGGGTTCTCCTCCTTTTTGTTTCCTCCCTATTCAAAATTCAAAATTTAAAAAGTAGTTAGTCCTTTTTTTACCCATTCAAATTTTCCTCTAATAATGATTAAAATTTGTTTAAATATGCTCAACTTTTATGTAAATTCGTGAGTTTAATTATAATAATTATGAGCATAATAAGAGGTGATCACACATGTGTGGAGTTTAATTATGAAAATGATGATATCTTGAGTTACTTTTACTTATGTGAAAGTTCATATAATTTGACATAGTATATAACTTGATCATGTAGGGTGTTAGATGTAAAATGGCGTGTGAAACAATAATAATACTATGTGAATGTGATGTCTTATAACTTTTTATTTAAACTTTGATGAATATATATATATATATATATATATATATATATATATATGTATGTATGTATGTATGTATACATCTTTTGTCTGTATTGACAAATAATACAAGATAAATAAGGGAGGGAGGTTTTTTCAATTTAATTTTTAAAATTGCTAAACATAATTAAGATTATGATAATTTGAATTAGAACTTAGTCACGGAGTTAGGTGTGACAAAAATAAACTCGATCCTTACTTATATTCAATATTAATGTTATTATTTAACATACTATTTACTTTTAGATAAGGTTGGATTTAAAATTATTTAAAAGTGTTTAGCATTCAAAACCTTTATAAATCTAAGTGCATGAAAAGTGGTGAGATACTGAGAAGTAGGTGTGTAAGAGAACTAGTCAGCTCACAATATGGAGGCTATGAATGAACACCTATTTTTTTAGCCTTACTTTGAATTTTGTTCGAGGACAAGCAAGACCTTAAAATTGGGAGAGTTGAATGCATGTAAAATATAACATATACTAGTATAATATTTTAGTTAATTTTCTATAATTTGGTCATGACATGCATCATTTTCATTTTATTTCTAATCATAAAATGAATTAATTTGATTTCAATTAATGACTTTTCAAATATTATAATAATTGGATTGATTAACCTAATTTTCACTACAATAAAATAGTCATTTAAGGATACATAATTAAGGAATAAATTGAAGCGTCCTTATTTTACACAAAGTGTTCACTTATAAGGACACTTTTTATAGCGTTATTATTATAAAATAATAAGGACGTAAATATATTTAGTGTCTTGCTTTTTAAAATTTTAAGAGACATTAATTTTGTATCCCTATTTTAATTTGAAATATAAATATTTTTTATTTTAAATTTCATAATTTGAATAACCTAGTGGTGTACATTCAATTGTGTCGCAATAATATTTGATAATAGAGAAACTTCTTATTATACAACCCAATAATCTTCGATAATAAGGACACCACATATCATCCGTCCAAATAATATTAGATAATAGGGGCGTCGCTTATCATACGTTCTAATAATATTAGATAATAGGGACACCACTTATTATGCGTCCTAAAAATATTCGATAACAAAAATACCGACGTCGTAATAATATCTGATAATAGAGACGTCATTTATTATATGTCCCAATAATATTCGATAATAGGGGCATCGCTTATTACACATCCCAATAATGTCCGATAATAGAGACGTCACTTATTATGCGTCCCAATAATACTTAATAATAGGGATGCTGCTTATTATGCGTCCCAATAAATAGGAATCCTGCTTATTATGTGTCTCAATAATATTATATAATAAAGACACTGCTCGTTATGTGTCCCAATAAATAGTGGTGTCGCTTTTATGCATCCCAATAATATTAAATAATAAGTACGTCGCATGTTATGTGTCCCAATAAATAGGGACTTCACTTTTTATGCATCCCAATAATATTCGACAATAGGGACACCACTTATTATGTGTCCTAAAAATATTCAATAATAAAGATGCTACTCATTGTGTCCCAATAATATTTGATAACATGAACATCGCTTGTTATGCATCCCAATAATTTTAGATAATAAGACACTTATTATGTGTCCCATAATATTCGATAATAGGGAGTCAATTACTATGCATCCTTAAAATATTCGATAATAGGGAATCACTTACTATGCATCCCAAAAATATTCAATAATAGGGATGATATATATATTATGCGTCATTAAAATATTTGATAATTGGGACGTTACTTATTATGTGACTCTACATAAATTAAGAATATAAGGATGTTGCTATTTATGTCCTTACAATTGTAATACAAACTAAATTAAGATTCTTAAAATTTTGGTAAAAAAGAAAAATACTTTTAATAGGTGGCTAGCTAGTATATATTATATTTATTATTTAAAAATGATTATGAGGGATCCTTTCTTTCACAAAGGTGTGTACATGAATTTTTTTTCTACATATTTTTTAGGGTTATTCATGAATCCGGATGACACAAACTCAATCACTTTGATTGGGTTAAGTTGATAACAAAGGAACTAACAAACTAAACCGATTAAACTTGAATCTCATTGGGTCAAGATAAATGAGGCTGATCTCAATTCTTGCTTTCACATTCTTTTTTATAAATCATACATTTAAATTTTAAAGCAAGATTTTATCTTTTGGACATCTAATTAAAATCATTTTCAGATATGATATAAAACATTTTAGTAAGCCTAATATGCATTTTAATTTTAATGTTAAATAAACTTAAATATAAATCAAATTATTTTATGTTTTGAAATTCTTTGTACTATACTTGTTTATTATTGAATTTTGACAGAATCTAACTTAACCAAGAACTCAAATCGATTAAATTTTGACTTTGAACAATGTCTAGATTATTAATGATTTTAAGCTCTTTGATATAATTAATGATCGACGATGATTAAGTATCCATTTATGATCATAAATAATTTGAAGTTCACTCATGCATATTTTTTTAAAATTAGATTTCAACTATGATGTCATATTAAAATATTGAAATTTCGGTTAGGTGTTTGATTGGATTCCATATAATTTTTAATTTAAACTTTTATATTTAAAAAATAGATCATTAATGGACCATTTTTATTTGAGTTTCTAATGGTAGCATAATTTTATTGGCTTTATAATATTACTTATAACTTCAAAACCTAATTAAAACTCATGATTAATTTTTAAACTTTTAGTTGACACCAAGTTTTATGGGGTTGAAGATTTTAATGGTACTCAAGATTATTTTCTATCTAATTTAACTAATTAAAAAATATTTTACAAATAATTTATGTAAAAGATATATATATTTAGGTTATCTAATTATGTCTTTTATATATTATTTTTTATCTAATTTAAGCAAGAGTAAATAATTAATATATATTTAAATAATTTTGAAATTTATAATTATATATTTTGAAGTAATGTTATTAAGTAAAGGGTTATTTCCTTAGACCTTCCCTAAATTATCATGATTTTTTCGCATCTAACCCTAATATATGAACTCACTGTACCGGTCCCCTAAATTATTTCATAATTTTCACTTTAGTTCATCTGTCAAATTCTGTTAACTTCCTCATCATCTTTAATTTGTTTTATTTGTTAAATAACTAAACTACCCTTCTCGCATTCTTTCGGGCATGACGCCATTGAGGCAACACGCCCCCCCCCCCCCCCCCCCTCGCCTGTCAGCTCGCATTTGCGTCCGATGATTTTGCCAATGTTTGAGCTAACATCCAGTCGAGAATTTCTCTAAATATGAGGTCGGCATTTTTGCCTAGCTCATTGATGATCTAATGCCACATTTTGGGGTACACTTGGAGGGTCTTGTCCTTGCTGAATGCCTGGCGGTAGAGGTCTTTGGCGCAAGCCAGCGGCATCGTCACGTGCTGGAAGTTCTCCAACTCTTGTGGGGGTGGCGGTGCGAGGTGGGATCACCCTGCGGTGGGGTCTCATGAGTACCAGGCACCGCTTCCACTCAGCCTTGAATGAGCAGTCGAGATAGACCCGTGCGTGAAGGCCATGGGCCACGTGGGTGCGACAAGGCCAAGCAGTTGCTTCAGCGGCCACGACGGCTTTAACTTGGGCTGATGCCACACATGGCCCCGTTGAGCAAGACCTCATCAAAGTCGAAGTCTCTCGGACTCCAACCATGCAAATGCATGAGGAGGGCGATGGCGCCGCCAAGGGATTTAGAGTAGATGAAGGTCGAGAGGTCCGACGGGTAGAGAGCCCGGAAGGAGTCAAAGAAGGAGATGCAGTTGTCGACGACGAGGCCGATGTCGGGGATGTGGCTTTGGTGGTCGAGGGCAGCGACATGGAAGAAGACGACGGCGGGCGTGAAAAGGGGGAATCTCCTGTCGGCGAGGCCCACAGGGGGGAATCGCCCCCCTTTTCGCCGCCGCTGCCGAGATCGCATAGGAGGTTTTTAAATTATATTAATACCCTGACCATCATCTAAAGATTCATATACGGGACATCTAAGTGTGTCTCTAAACATTTCCCTTGTGTCACCAGCTTCATTAAAAAAGGTATGAATCTTTAGAGATGCACTTGGTGTTATGCAGTTAGATAATATCATATTCAAACCACACAACAACCAGCTCTTGTAAGTTAAGCAGTTAGAATATCATATCCAAACAACTCAAGCCGTACAACAACCAGCTCTTGTAACCAACTCCAAGTGTAACCAATATATCATAACAGCAACTATAAGCTGTTATACCAATTATATATATATATATCAATCATTATATCAACCAGAGATTTCATGAGTTTGAATTACATGGTATCAGAGCCACAATTTTTATTTTCTCATGGCATCGGGTTCATCCTCCTCCTCTGGCCACTCTACTTCAATGGTATCTGATGGTACCTCTGTTCTACCATCTTTGCCTTCATTTAACCAAGTTCACCACTCCATCTCCCTCAAACTCACAAGTTCCAATTGCTTATTATGGAAGACCCAATTTCTTCCTCTCATGCGTTTCTTCAACCTTGAGGGTCTCATCAATGGTACCACTTCGTGTCCACCTGCGACGGTGTCTTCCGATAATACCACAACATCTGCTACCTCAGCAACTTCCTCGCTCAACTCGGCTTATGATACTATGCCCTCAGCGTCTCTCGCAGGATCTGTTCCAGCCGTGGGAACTTATTCGGAGTGGCTCCCTGATACAAGTGCAACACACCATTCAACACCGGATCTACAAGAACTATCTGTTGCTGAGCCTTACACCGGGACTGAATAGTTACATGTCGGCAATGGTATGGGTTTACCAATAACTCATGTTGGCGCTACAACTTCTGCCTCTTGCTCTCGCCCATTTACTCTTAATCACATTCTTCATGTTCCTTCTCTATCACCTTGCACTCTCTACTGCCTCTCCTACCTCGCCATGTGTTGCATGTCTTCAAGGAAAGTCCACACGCATCCCTCTTCCTTCCACAGGTTCTTGTTGCACGGAACCACTTCAACTCCTCTCTGCCGACGTATGGGGGCCTGCTCCAATGGCATCACTTCTGGACATCGTTATTTCTAGACATTGTAGATGATTTTTCGAAGTATTCTTGGTTATTTCCTTTTTCAAATAAATCTGATGTTCTTAGAGTTTTTCCTATTTTTATTTCCTTTATAGAGCGTCAATTAAATAAATGAATTAAATCACTGCAAATAGATGGTGGTGGTGAATTTCGTGGCTTGTCCTCTATTCTCAACTCCTCTGGCATCCATCATCGTATATCATGTGCCCATACACACCAACATAATGGTAATGCCGAGCGCAAAATTCGCCATATCGTAGACACATGCCTCTCACTCTTAGCAGGTGCTCATATTCTCCTTCGTTATTGGCAATTTTCTTTTGAGACAACAACTTCTTAATTAATCGGCTACCGACAGTTGTTCTCAATCACGTTTCACCATATGAACTTTTGTTCTCTCAACCACCAGATTGTCACTTGCTAAAAATTTTTGGATGTGTTGCTTACCCACTACTTCGTCCTTACAATTCACATAAGTTTTCCTTTCGCACTCCTAAATGTGTTTTCCTTGGCTATCCAAGTAACTATCTTGGATATCGATGCCTTCACATACCCACTGGACGCATATATATAGCCCGTCATATTCGCTTTGATGAATCCAAATTTCCATTTGCTGTCATTCCTACCCCATCCAACACGGCCTCAACCTCATTCCCATGGCTCACCATTTCCACCTCACACTCATCACACTCACCTCCTCAACTACAACCATGCATCTCCAGTCCACAACCTGCTGCCACTTCCCTATCATCCGCCCATCATACTCATCCAATGCAATTGCGCCAGCATCAACCTGTGAATTATAGACACCTTGCAAGCCTGACATCGAGACTTCCTTCAGTCCCTCAGACTCACAACGTTTCCTGCAATGATCATGGCTCCACCTCACGTGATCCGACTTGTTTCACTTTGGCTAACAAGGGCATTCGGTGGCGTAATGCTATGTCTGAAGAATTTCATGCTTTAGTTTCAAATGGCACCTGGCAACTTGTTCCACGCCATCAGGACATGCATGTTATTGGCTGCAAATGGCTCTTTCGTACAAAACTCAAAGCTGATGGATCACTAGATCGGTATAAAGCTCGGCTTGTTGCGAAGGGGTTCAATCAATAGCTGATCACTAGCTGATCACAATAGGTTTTTATCCCATTTTAAATTCATTTCACCTATATCGAGCCCTCAAATTGCCTAATTTTTTGCCAATTATGCTTGGAATGCATGGATTGTGATAACTAGTTGATCTTTCTCATTTTATACTTAATTCCATGTGCATAGAGGTTCTAAATTGCTAAAATCCATAAAAATGACAATTTTATGCCAAGTTATCATTTTGTAGGGCAAGTTATCATTCTAATGTGCAAAGTTATCATTATTTTAATTGAGCTTATTTCCAATGATTATTTTGTCCTAAATCCCTTGCCATCATGAATTATTCATATTTGGATGACCATATTTCAATTTGTGCAAGGTTATCACTCAATTTCATAAGTTATCATTTTTTAGTGTCAAGTTATCGTTTAAGGGCAAAACTATCATTTCGATATGCAAAACTATCAAATTTGCACAAAGGCATTAAGCAATCACTAAATTACTGTCTTAACTCATTGCTGTTCAAATTTTATCACATTTGGATAATTACAACTAAAGTTATGATAAGTTATCATTTTTATGACAACAAGTTATCATTTTCGGGTCACCAAGTTATCAATACTATGAAATCCTATCTACATTTGATTTATGACCTTATTCACTTGCCATATTAATCCCTTTGATGCTTTTAATGCCTTGAACTACTTTTATTTGGACGATTTTCATGATGTAGTGCAAAGTTATCATTCCGGGCCTCCAAACTATTATTTTTTATTTTGGTTTTCAATTCTGCACAACACCAAATCCCATTTGATAATTGAGCTGACATTACTTGCTGTTTTAATTCTTATTTATTTATATCTTATTAGAAGACTTTGATGCTTGCTGTTTTGTACCTTCTAGCAAGGGAAATAGGGCTGCACAAAGGAGAAAAAGGAGGGGGGACCACCTACTTTTTACTATCCAAAAGCTGTCACAGCAGCTGGAATTTCAGGACCTGGACAGGTGGCTCACATCAGGGGCTATGGAATAATTTGATGCTGATCTAAGGGTGGAAGGAAGTCATATATAAGCTGAAAATCCTAAGGAATCAAGGGGAGAGGCCGGCCATTGCAGGGTTTTGAGTAGGAAGATTGCAAAGGATTTGAGTTGGAAGGAGTTGAAGCATAACTGATTTCTGTCAACAATCCTCAAGCCAGGATGATTTGCTTCTATTCTTCATTCTATTGTGTATCTAATTCTGTAATTATGAGGAGTTAAATCCCATGTCTCCTAGGATAGGGTAGTAGTCTAGATTAATTGTGGATGGATATAGACAAGTTTGATTTCCTGAACTGATTTCAATTCTGATTTCTGATTTTCTGTGTTTATATGAATCTGATTCTATCATTGTAAGATCCTAATTGTATCTACAACTGAGAAGTTGTCATTTGATCTATTCTTTGTTCAGAAATGAATCAAGAATCAATGTCAAGTTTCTAGATTCAATCCTAACTAGAAATCTGATTTTCTGAATTCTGATTTTCTTGATTCCTGATTTCTGAATTGTTCATTTCTATTCTCATCATTGTGGAGCCCTAATTAAATTGATAACTGAGAGATTTCTTATGGTTTCATCCTTGTTCAGAAATGAATCAAGAGGCAATGATGTTTCTAAGGTTTCAACCCCTGAAATATTGCAGATATTTCATCTGATTTGTAAAATCTAATTTCCTGAATCTTTGGATTCTGTCATGCTGTTGTAAACCCTTGATCTCATTAAATCACTGAGAAGTGAATCCTAGGGATACTTTATTGTTCAGAGATGAACCAAAGAGCAATGACAAGTCTGAATTCCAATAAGTGACATGTGCTGAATTCCAATGTTTGCTAGGTGCTGGTTTCTGAATTTTTTGGTTGCTGATTTCCTGAAATATAAAATCCAAAAATAGTTATCATTTTAGCCATTTATAGAAATCGGTTTTCACTTTCCTTCAATTTCTTTGAATTTTAACTTTAGTTAAAGCTAGTCTAGATTGTTTTAGTAAGTCTTGAGCTTCAAATCACTGTGGATACGACATTTTGGTAGACTACAATTGACCTGTATACTTGCAGTAGAGAGTGAATTAGGGAGTTAAATCGAAAATTGAAAAATCTCACTTTTGACCAAAAAATCAGCAAGTTATCACTACACTCCTCTATTTCGCTATCAAGTTTTTGGCACCGTTGCCGGGGATTTGAGGCCAATTAGATTAACTTAGATAGTTTAGATTAGTTTTCAGTCCATTTATTAGCCCAATTTTCAGTTTTTTGCAAGTTATCATTCTGAATTTTTCCTTTTTGTCTAGTTTACTTTCTTTTCTGAAATTTGAGACTTCTGAATTCATTTATGTAGGATTTGGATAATCAAGAAGCAATTGCATGTGCTGAGTTCCCATATATAATTATGTGCTGATTTTATCCAACTCTTTAGTGAAAATGTGGATTTCATTTGAATTTGCAGCTGAGAGGCTGATTTAAAATCCTCTTGTAGTTTAGAGATAAACCAAGGAGCATTTGCACTAATATTGAATAGATTTCATCCTTGTTTAGTTGAATGAAGTATTCCCCTCATTTTCAAAGTGAAATTGATTGTTATCATTTCAAATTTCACTAAATTGTCAAAAATCAGCAAGGGACTTGATCTTAATGTTAACTTGATTTCAGTCAGGACCTCTTCTAATCCAACTTAGCTAATCAATCATATGAAAATATGATAATTAGTCCTAATTTATTATGCTATGATAATAACCCATTTCCAAGTTGAATTAGAAGTGATACATATTGATAACTTGTTCCATTCCATCCATAATTAAATTAGATGAACCCCAACTCCTAGGAGAACCTTCCTCATTGATAGATAAATCATTTTAGCTCTTAGTTTAGCATTTACAATTCAGTTTACATGACTTTTCAAAAATCCAAAAATAGTTATCATTTTAGCCATTTATAAAAATCGGTTTTCACTTTCTTTCAATTTCTTGGAACTTTAACTTTAGTTAAGGTTAGTCTAGATTGTTTAGGGAGTCTTAGGCTTCAAATCACTATGGATACGATATTTTGGTAGGCTATAATGGACCTGTATACTTGCAGTAGAGAATGAAATAGGGAGTTAAATCAAAAAATTGAAAAATCTAAAATTTGACCCCAAAATCAGCAAGTTATCACTACACCCCTCAATTTCATCATCAACAGCCCGGTGTTGATTTCGCTGAAAAATTCAGTCTTGTTGTCAAGGCTACGACCATCCGTGTAGTGTTGTCTATTGCTATATCTCATGGATGACACATGCGTCAACTTGATATCAGTAATGCCTTTCTTCATGGAGCACTACATGAAGATGTCTATATGGAACAACCACTGGGATTCATTGATAAGGATCAGCCACATTTTGTTTGCAAGTTTCAAAAGTCCTTATATGGTCTCAAACAAGCCCCTCGTGCTTGGTTTCATACATTACATGCTGCGTTGGTCACATTTGGATTCCATGCTTCCAAAAAGGATCCCTCGTTATTCATTTACAATGGACAATCTATTATCTTATATGCTCTCGTTTATGTGGATGACATTATTGTTACAGGTTCTTCTCTGGAGATTATTGATAAGTTAGTTAGCAGCCTTTGGTAGAAATTTGCTCTGAAGGATCTCGGACATCTTCATTATTTTTTGGGCGTGGAGGTCTTAACTAATAGTAGTGGCATTCTTCTCTCTCAATGAAAATACATTCTCTCACTGCTTCAACGAGCCAACATGTCTAATTCCAAAGGCGTGCTCTCGCCAATGTCGCCTCTGGATAAATTCGGATCACACACTTTGGCTCTTTTCTCTGATCCACTACTATATCATCAACTAGTAGGTGCTCTACAGTATGTCATTTCACACGACCAGATATCAGATTTGTAGTGAACTTTGTGTGTCAACATATGTATACTCCACTCGAAAATCATTGGATGGTCCTCAAATGCAACAACAACAACAACAAAGCCTTATCCCACTAGGTGGGGTTGGCTACATGGATCATACGACGCCATTCCACTCTATTAGTAACCAAACCTTTCGGTATATTATTCACCAATAGATTATATTCGTTGATTCATGTTCAAAAGATTCGACAGGGTTTTACGCTGGCTGTCGGGGCCTAACACAACCCTCCTCCTTTATCCGGGCTTGGGACCGACTATAAAACATAGGCGGAGTTATTTGAAACAAACACACAATCTTGGTCTTCTTATTGCTAAATCCAAACTATCACATATTAAAGCCTTCAGTGATGCAGACTGGGCAGGTGATGCATTCTTCGTTATTTGAAACAAACACACAATCTTGGTCTTCTTATTGCTAATCCAAACTATCGCATATTAAAGCCTTCAGTGATGCAGACTGGGCAGGTGCAGTAGATGATCGGCGTTCAGTAGGTGGTTGCTATCTTCATTGGGTGCAATCTGGTCTCTTGGCAAGCAAGAAAACAGCGTATAGTGGCTCGCTCCTCTACTGAATCTGAATATTGAGCTATTGCTGACACCACGGCTGAGATTATTTGGCTTCGATCATTACTCCATGAACTTCACCATCCAATACCCACATCTCTTATCTGGTGTGACAATATTGGCGCTACATATCTCACTGCCAATCCAATATTTTCATGCAAGAACGAAGCATATTGATGTTGATTATCACTTTGTTCGAGAAGAGGTGACTGCTAAGAAACTACTTGTTCGTTATATCTCAACGAAAGATCAGATTGCTGATCTCTTTACCAAACCTATAGTTGGCTCTCGATTTCAGTTTCTGTGTGACAAGCTTCGCCTTCGTGAATGAGAAGGCTTTGCTTGAGGGGGCATGTTATGCAGTTAGATAATATCATATCCAAACCACACAACAACCAGCTCTTGTAAGTTAAGCAGTTAGAATATCATATCCAAACAACTCAAGCTGTACAGCAACCAGCTCTTGTAACCAACTCCAAGTGTAACCAATATATCATAACAACAACTATAAACTGTTATACCAATTGTATATATATCAATCATGATATCAACCAGAGGTTTCATGAGTTTGAATTACACTTAGATCTTCCCAAGATGAATCTTTAGATGATGGTCAGGGTACTAATATAATTGGAGGTAATGAAGGTATGAATGAAGGTACTGCAACTCTTAATGATAAGATAAAAGAAAGTGAAAAACCACTTTATCCTAGTTGTAAAAACTTTTCTACCATATCTTTTGCATTGAACCTTTGTCATCTTCAAGTGTTGAATGGATGGTCTAGAAAATCTTTCTCAATGTTGCTTGAATTACTCAATGAAGCATTTCCAGAAGGTACGATCTTACTATCAACATATTACGATGTAAAGAAGATGATAAAAAAATGGATCTTGAATATGAAAAGATCCATGCTTTTCCAAATGACTGCATATTATTTTGAGGTGAAAACAACCGTACTGAATCTTGTCATGTATGTGGGAGTTCAAGGTGGTCAAATATTAAAGAAAATGAGAGTGGTGATTATACTAATGGATTATCATCACATCCAAGAGGAAAAGGCTAGTAAAAGTTTGCATTATTTTGCATTAATACCTCGACTAAAATGTTTGTACAACTCTTCTAAAACATCCTTATCTATGAAATGTCATAAAGAAGATCGTACAAAGGATGTGATTTTAAGACATCTTGCAGATGGAGAAGCTTGGAAGGCATTTGATGAGTGATATCCTAATTTTTCCTCTGATCCTCGAAGTGTGAGACTAGGCTTAGCTAGTGATGGGTCCAATCCTTTTCGGACCATGAGCTCGACATGTAGTACTTGGCCCGTTGTTTTAGTAACATACAACATGAACCCTTGGGCATGCATGGCAAAGCCTTCCCTTATTTTATTAATGGTTATACCAGGAGAACAAGGCCATGTTTACTTACAAACACTAGTTGAAGAATTAAAATTATTGTGGGAAGGAACTAATGCATATGATTCTTCAAGTGGTGAGAATTTTATTTTAAAAGTTGCACTTATTTGGACTATCAATGATTTTCTTGCATATGCAAACTTATTGGGTTGGAATACAAAAGGGAGGATAGCTTGTCCTTGCTGTGAAAAATCAACTCATTCAAGGTGGCTTAATCATGGATGAAAATTTTCATACATGGGACATTGTAAGTGGTTAGAGCCAAATCATCATTTTCTATTTGAAAAAGATTTATTTGATGGTACCGTTGAGTTAAGAACACCTCTAATACCTCCTTCTGGTGTTGAAGTGTTCAAATAAGTTGAACAATTAAATCACACATATGGTAAGTCATCAAACTCATCTAGGAAGAGAATAAGGGAAGATGAATCCGCAATAAGAACTCAAGCCAAAAAAGTCTTTGATGATGATAATAGTTTTAATGGACTAGTCACTAATGAGGTTGAAGTTCAAAATGAGAATGTTGAGACGGATTCATTTTGGAAAAAAAAAGAGTATATATATTTTTTTGCTTACCTTATTGGAAGTATAATCCCTTTCGTCACAATTTGAATGTCATGCATATAGAAAAAAATGTATGTGATAATATAATTGGTACACTTTTGAATTTGGAAAGTAAGACTAAAGAAAATTTAAAAGTAAGATTGGACCTCCAAGACATGGATATTAGACATGAACTCCATCCTAAAGTCTTTCCTAATGGAAAACTCACTTACCTCCAGCGTTTTATAATATGTCTTTGCAAGAGAAAGATTTGTTTTTAACAATCGTTTGAAATATGAAAGTGTCAAATGGGTATGCTTCTAATATATTTAGATGTGTTAACATAAAGGAACACAAGCTTTCTAACCTCAAATCTCATGATAATCACATATTAATGCAAGATATTCTTCCACTTGCATTAATAGGAGTTATTCATGTTGTCTATACCATTTTAGAATTAACATTTTTTCAAAAAGTTATGCTCTAAAACTTTGGATCCCCCCTGAGTTTGATGAATTGTAGTCACGAGCTACACTAGTATTCTGTCAAATGGAGAAGATATTCCCTCAAGGGTTTTTTACCATTATGATTCATCTAATCATCCATTTATCTCATGAGGTTAAACTTGGTGGGCCTATACAATATCGATTTTATGTATCCAATCGGAAGGTGAGTGTTTATATATTATAAAATACAAAAAAAATCACTTACATAAAATCACATTCTATGAAGGTTTGTATGGAAAGGAGGACCTTTTCATTGGGAGCACATCACTGAAAAGAGGACCTTTTCGTGGACAAGATGTATGGAATCTTTGTGATGGTGATAGTATCATCATTTAATTAATGAATGTAATGAGTTTCACCAACCCGATAATAGAGCTGGAAGAGTTTTGGATTGATGGCTGGGTACACTTGCTCGAAGATCGAATTTGTGCCCTTTAAACTATCTAAGTTGGATACATATGCCTAATACTTTCAAAAAAGGGGTGATTGATTTAGCTCGGGCAAAAGATATTATTTGTGTTTGCTTAACTATTATTATTTTTGTGTTTCATATATATGATAATTCATTTAATTGATATTGCCCTTCCTCCTAATACTAAAGTTGATAATGGATTCTAAATGCAACCGCTAAGAAATTGAGAAGTTATAAGTCAGATCTCAAAGCAAAACATATATAGCGAGGGAAGTTTCGAAAGAAGTTCCTTCTCAACAATTGATTGATCTAGTCCATTATTGGTTCTCTGAAAAAAGGAAGGTAATAATTTCATATTTTTTCTAATATTTAAATAAATATGGTGCTTATGATGCTAATTTTCTGTTATTTGTTAGAATATTTTCTGCAATAGGTAAAAGAGCACGTGTGTATCAAGTTGCTCCTCACACAATAGGATCCCAAAGTTTTGCTTGAAAGAACCAATTATTTGTACTATTTTAATTTTTACATAAATAAATTTTAATAATATAAATTTTCATAATTGATTGTTCTTGTATGACTTTTTCATAGAAAAAGAAGTATGATAAAGACCCTACTCTTATGGAATGGTATTCTATAATTCACAAGCACAAAGATGGTTTGTAAATCAAGCTTCTAAGCAGATTGTAGTATGAATAAGTTAATCTATCAATTTAACTTTGCATTTTAATTCTATACTTTTTTCTTTATATTAGAAAGAAAAATTAATGTGTTATGAATTCAATTTACTATGCAATTGAATAAATATTTTTCGTGTATCTTTTTAACTTCACAAATTATTTTTTATTCAAAAATTAAGATTTAAATACATTGAAACATTTTTCTTTCATGCACTGAGGGAAAGAGCTATTATATTAATGACAGAACGAATTGCAAACTCTCGAGAAATTAAACATGCCAATATAGAAGATCAAGTATATAACGAAATGATTAGGCCAGATCAATATGTTTAAGTAGTAGGTTATGGACTTGGTGTTAATGCTGGACAAATATAAGGATCTCAAAGATGTGCAATAATGAGTACTGAGAGTGTTAATATTAAGCAATTGGTGCAAGCTCGTGCCGAGGAAATTGTGTGACGTAAACGTGATGAAATGGAATCTTAATTTAAAAATAAAATGAAAGAAATGGAAAATAATCATCAACAACAAATATCAGCTATGCAAGCTCAAATCAACACCATAACATCACTAGTAGGACATTTTAATCGAGAAAATGAAGATGAATTATAACATTTACAAGTAAGTACTCTTGTTTATTTTTCTAATTTGTATAATGTAAAAGTATACTATTAACAATAATTGTACATTTCGACACTTATAAATTTATTATTTTGTTTTTAACATGGACATGGCCAAATAACTTGAAGATTGAAGGGTGATAAAGCTTCAAATGTCTTTTGTTAGAGAGTTTTAGATCTATCATATTTTTCTTTTTTTTTCATTAAAGATATGTGTGATTCAAAGACGACATGTCATAAATTCTTTAGAATTTTTAATTTGATATGTAGATTGACTTTTTACTTATATTATATTTGTCTGGTCTGCAAAACCATCATATATATGTACCATATGCATGTTAAATTATACAATGAATTAATATTTATAAAATAATAATATAATTTAAGATACTAATTATGCATCTTTAAATAATAATTAAGGACATTTCTTAGCATGTGCCAATTTTCAAATGTGACATTTAAATAAATTTAAAAAAATTTGAAGAGACAAAATAAAATTGTCCTTAAATGAATAACATTTATTTTGTGATGCTTGTTATAATGTTCTTAATTGGAAAAATCTGACAATGATGCATATAATGATGTCCTTGCATTAGAGACGCTAGTGGTACAATATCAAATAGCATCCCTAATTTAGCAACACAAATTAATAACGTAAATGATAATGTCTTTACATTTGTGTCGCATGGTAACGATGCAAATATTAGCATTTTAAAATTTTCAACACCAAGAATAAGGACACTTTGAAAAGTGCAGGTGAATTTGTTAACGATGAAAGCTAGCAACGTAAGCTTTTGATGATGTCAGCTGATGACACCGATAATTGCATCGTTAAAATAGAGTCGCAAGTGGATGACACCAAAAATAGCGTATGCAATCTAATTATGCTGATTAGAGGTAGAACAATAAGTGTCTTAATATTTGAAATGTAGGATCCGAAAGAGCATCAAGAGGGGGGTTGAATTGGTGTTCAATCTAAAAATATTGATTTCACAAAAATCTTTGCGGAAGATTAAAATCGATTCTTAAAACCTTTGCAATTAAGTTTATAAACACAATATGAGGGGGGAGAGAGAGAGAGAGAGAGAGAGAGAGAAAATTTCAAACACAATGCACGCGGTGATTGTTAACGAAGTTCAGCCACATCTTGACCTACGTCTCCACTCTGACTTCTCGACCTCAAGATCGTCGGAGATTTCACTAGAATCTCTTTCTTATTCCAAATGGGGCAAGGAAGAAAGCCCTTTACACCACCATCTTTTCTCCACTTCGAGAGGTAATGCACACCTCTTCTCCAATGAAGCTAATCTTTTTTCTTACTCAAGAGGTAAGATTTTGAACCTCTTTTACACATAAGCTCTCTCAATATTTTTTTAAATAAAATGTTTCTCTCTTTTAAAATGCTAAGCTCTCACAAGAGGAGAATAGAGAAATAAGATAAAACTTAAAATGAAAACTTCAAGGAATGATCTCCTTTTGATAACTTGAAGTTTTTCTTCAAGGGTTGGATGGATACCTTTGCTTATGGCTTTGGCACTCCTTTTATAGGCTTCAACAAGTGAAAAATTCATACATAGATTATTCCACAATTTTCTACTTCAAAAATGACCGTTATTATTCATTTGACTCGAAAGTCGGTCGATCGCACACATGGATCGGTAGATGTGATTGTTGCACGATTTCTTCAATTTCTGCGCTTGATCGGTCAACCGATTCATCGACCGGTACATAGACCGGCATCATCTCGTCGTCAACTGGGACAGGCTCAATATACATCGGTCGACCGACATCTCCTATTCGGTCGACCAATATTGTCTCGACCGGCGTTCTTTGCTTCGACCGGCTGGTTGACCGATTTGCACTATTTTGAGCATAACATTTTACACAGTTATCCAAATTAGATGATCTTGGATTTTATGGATAACTAATAAGATTATCTATAAATTTTATATTTATCATTCATTCAGAATATGTTAAGAGCATAGTCAATTATTTAATCAAAGTTTAGTGCATAAAGTTATTCCTTTTTCTTTAAACTTTTCACCATTTTACTTTAATCTTTTGAGGTTTGTATCATCAAAATATAATTTTATATGGTATTAAAATTTTGCTCCAACATGAGACGCATTAAGCAACACAAAATGTTATGTCCCTAATATTATTTTTGACACCAAGAATAAGGTAGCTTTTGAAAGTACATGTGACCTATGTAAAGACGCAAAAAATGTGTCCATAAGAATATAAATCTTGCATTCTTAGATGTGATTTCTCTTGTAGTATCTAATTACTAAACATTAAATGCAAAATTCAGCAATTTATAATACAAGTCTCAATCAAGCTGATCAAGCACCAGTGGCGACTATTCAGGAAAATCAAAATATTTGGTTAGAAGTTTAACAATTGGAAGCCACAAGTATTGGAATTGCAAGCCGGTACACTTCTTTGCATAAGCAGTGACTTCTACCTACTAAATAAATTTGCGAGCGACATTTTTCATAAATAATATGTTTTGCGGAAATATGCATATACAAATGACGCTGCTTTTCCAAAGTGCATGTATCTTGTTGGTCGACAACAACAATTATAATGAAGTAAATTTAATCCTACTCAAACTGTTTAATCTTACAACCACAAGTGGCATCAAATTCCTGACAATTCATCATCTGGTTTGCCAAGAAAAAATATGTGACACAATTAAATTTTATCATAGACAAACACACAGTTTATCATGATTGAGGTTTAAACTTAGCTATTTTATTTTATGACTTTGATCAACATGATACTTCTTTGCACCTGTAAATATATACTGAAGGCACCGAAACAACGGGCACACTGAAGTTTAGACTTTTCACCACTATGAGTCATTGCGATCGAGAAGGTGAAAGAAAGAGTGATGGTTGGAGGCTCATCCACAATCCTTATCAAGTCTCTGTAGTTCGAAGGCCGTGCGCTGAGATCCTAGAGCATGTTTTCATCTTGGGTGTAGTTCTTTCAATTTAATATTTGATTTACAATTTTGTCTCTCTAGAAAATTTAGAATGAAATCCGTTATATTTTTAGATTATTTGTTTTAGGAGATTATTAATTAAAAGGAAAATATTGTGGATCCTAGTTTTATTATTTAATTTTTTTATCAATTATTGATTATGTTTAGTTAATTTAATTTTTAAGTTAAGAAATACTAGTTTGTGAAAGTGATTGATTTTTTAATTCATTAGTTAAATTAACTGATTTAATATGAAAATAGTAATTAATATAGGTTTAATAACTAGTGTGTTTATAATCAGATCTATGTGATGTATTAATTTATACTAATTTGTAGAGTGATTAATAATTTAGAAATTTCGTTTTAATGCGTCTAAATTATACCAATTTGTGGGGACTTCATTTCTAATTAAGTTAAAATAATTTAATTTGCTTAATTAATTTGTAAATATGTCAACTTGTGTAGATTACAATTTTAGTATCATCAAATTAATAACTTAAAAAATTTCTATTATTCTTAAAAAGTAAATCTATTTTTTTTGGTCCATATATTTATCTCTTATGTAATTAAATAAATATTTAATGATTTTTTTCTCTTAGATTCAACATTTTTTACTTTTTTTACTATATTATTTGAGCGAATAGTATTGTTAACAAATTTATTTTGCTACCACATTCCATGCATCAATGATTAGACTACAAAAAGAATCTGACAAGATTTAGATGTCTTGATAAAGCATATGCCACTCTATTGTCCACTCTAGGTTTATAAACCACTGGCTAGTCATACGCCAATAATTTAAACACATATTTCTAGTGATTTGGGGTTTGATTTGTGTCAGTAATTCCTTTAGGTTTCAATGACCAATTTTTATTATAAATAGTGCCCCAACAAAAACTGACTCCACTTTTTAACAACCACCACAATCGCGCACAAACTATTGTACATAAACTAAAGTCCGTTTAGGAGAAAATTTCTTGTTTTAAAAATTATAAAATGGGTGATTATTTTGCAAAACACCACCAATGGTCATTCATGAAGCATCCATTCTAATTACAAATTCTTTAGATAAATTAAGGGTAATTAAGATAAGGTCCATTACTAATGATTCTTCGATAGTGTTAAATGCTTTTGTAGTTGCCTTGGACCAATTTAAAGATTTATTCTTCACTAAACAGTTAAAGGTCTAACTATAGAGGCATAACCTTTAACATGCTTTCTATAGCTAAACAAAAAATGTTCTCATCCGCTTTACATTAGTTGGTTGAGACCAACTTTGAATAGTTTCTACTTTCTTCTCATATGGCCCCACTCCTCTATCAAACACCATATGACATGAATATATGCACTTTTGGGCAAAAGTACACTTGTTTTTCTTTAAATAAAAGCTATTATCTTGAAGTACTCTAAAACAACATATAAATGTTGTAAGTGAGCTTTGACGGTATATCAAGGTATCATCAAAGAATATCACAAACTTTCTCAAGTAAGGACCAAGCAATTTATTCATGACAGTAAAGGTAGATGGTGCATTAGTAAGACCAAATAGCATCACCAAAAATTCATAATACCCTTAATGAATCATAAAAGTTGTTTTGTGGTCATCCAACATTCTAATTTGAAGGTACCTTGCTCTTAAATCCAACTTAGAAAACACAGCTACCCTAAATGATTCATCTAACAGCTCATCAATAGTTGGAATAGGAAATTTATCCTTAATTGTGACACAATTTAGCGCCTTGTAATCCACACAACTTTCAAGTGCCATTCTTTTTTCTTAACAAAAAAATGGTGAAAAAAGTCTAGAACTATGTTGAATTACCCATTGTTCCAGCATTTTTATATTCTAAAAATAAAGATACCAGTAGGGTCTTACTTTTACAGATTTAATATCATGAATCAAATGAATATTGTGTTGCATTTCTCTAAAGGGAGGTAGTGAAGGAGGTGGAGAAAAAAAAACATAGTCAAATTGATTGAGAACCTATTTTACTACCTCTTGTTGTGATTTCTTCAACACTTATTGTGAGATATCAATAAGTCATTACATCACCACTAGTAATAATTTTCTTCAACTGATTACAAGTGATCCCTTCAAGTTTTAGTTTAGTTATTCAATTCAAAATCACCCACCCTCCTATTCTTGAATTTTGATGAAAGATTAGTATAATTCGCCATACCTTTTGTAATCATTGCACTCCTAAAGCCACATAAACCCCTTCTAATGGCAGTACAAAGAAGTCATCATGAAAAATAAATTATCATGTACATATTTTCATATTAGAACACATTCGTTCACACTTCATTTTTACTCCATTTTCAATCATGACAAGAAAGTGAGCTAAGGAAACAATACGAAGATCCAATCTACTCGTTGCTTTATGTTGTATGAAATGTGAGTTGATCCACTATCCATTAAAATAGTGATTGACTTTCCTTTAACATTGCCTTCCAAATGTTTGGGAAATAATCAACCCTGAAAGAGCATGGATGCTTATCTTTAATGTTTCTTGATCGATTTCATTAGTTGGTATTATATTTCTTGATCGTCCTTTACCTCATCTAGTGTTATCAACAATAAGAATTTAGGTTTACATTTATGTCCTTTGTAAAATTTTTCATCACAGTTGTAGCATGAACTTTTTTCCTTCTATCATCATATCTGTAGCCGATAATCTTCTAAATGATATATTAGAAGGAATCAAACCAAATTTGATATTATTAGCATTGGAAGTTGAAGAATAAGATTGTCATATATATATAGTAGATCTCCATATCTGGGGATCCTACTACAAGTTGTTGGAGGCAAGATTGTCAGCATTGGGATCTTACATAATATCGGAGGGAGTAATACAATCGAAGATCATAAGATCGAATGAGGATCATAAGATCCTATATATTAATAAAAATAATAAATACATTTTGATACATTGTTTGCATTTAAATATTAAATTAGAATCCATTAAGTCATTTTTATCGTTTCATAAGTAAAATTATATCAAAATATATAAAAATGAAGTAAATAAATTAAACTTCATTTAAATTAATTATTATTATCATAAATATATGTTAATTAATATTTAAATTATTATATTAATCATATATATGTTCTAATAAAATCGTGTGATCAAAATTAAAATTGTATTGAGATCTAAGATCATCAAGATAACTTTTAGTAAGATATTAAGATTTAGATCGAGATAATCTTAATTGGAGAGTTCCCATTTAGTAGCAAATGAAGAAAAAAAAAAGTAGGAGATAATTCATTCATTTGCAAGCGTCATGAAAAGAGATCATCAGTCATCACACCATCAACATTATCAAAGAAAAAGAAATGTAGTTTCGAGCACCACAAGACTTCCAACAACGAGAATGAGAAAAAAAGTGAGAAAAAATGAGAAAAAAAAGTGAGAATGAGGGGAGTCGATCAACTTCCCTTTCTGTTATGCTAAAATATCCCCAAAATACATGCACTTATATTAAAATGTTCCTAAAGTACAGTTGAGACGTGTATGCAACTTCTAGAACGTATTACATAATAATCTATTTATTTGACTAGTTAGACTTTTTCTTTTCTTTTCCTAATTGTTAGTTCCCGTGAAAACATAATAAGTCATCACTTGACTACGAAAATATCATTTTACTTTTTTCTTATTAATTTTGAATTGATTAGGTGTTAGTAATCCTAATCGCCAAAATTGCATAAGGTCTTAAAAAATATGACAAATAATATATTAAATTATCGTGCCAAAGTCCTTATCTTATGAACAGGACCTAAAATAAAAAAAAAATAGAATTCAAAATCACAAGGCTTTTTCCAAATTAAAAGGGCCCACTAAAAGGTTCGACTTTATTTATGGACCAAGCAACTAAACCATAATAAATACATCGTTGTGGTCCGTCCTTCGTCATGGATATTAAACTGTCATTTTTATGTCGGCCTTCATTAAGTCAACTACCCATATAGTCCATTTTACCCTTTCAACGGATTAATTATTTTATCATTACTATCATCATCAAGATTTTTATGAAGATTTATTAGCCTATTTCAATTATCAGGAATATGATCTTGTTGAAGTTTAAACTAAGATAAACTATTGCCGCAAGCTATTAAAATACAATTGTTGGGTAGAACAACTAATGCCATAAAATATATGAAATAGAAAAATAAAAGAACATAAAAATATCAGGATGGAAAATTTAGAAAAAAAAACCATAAAAATATCAGGATAAAATTTTAAATTCAGAACCTTTTAATATGTTTATTTCCCACAGCTTTGTTTCGAGCTAAGAAAAAAATTTATTTGCTAACACGATCTAAAAAAAAGTCTTGAATTTGATAACGAATTGAAAAAGTTAAATTATTTCAATAATTTAACTTAATACTATAATGTTAATATTTACTTATTTTTATTTTTATGCATTTTAATTCATACAACTTTATTTATTTTAAAATTATATTTATCCTTTATTTTAGTAACATATTAAAAATAAATATTTTCAAGTTGGCTAAATGTTTTGGGATCAGATTCAACTTTGATCGACCCCAATCGACATCTACCAATTTTAATTGCTTGGCAGTTGCTTGAATTAGAAACAATGACATAGCAAGGCATCATAGCCATTATCTTTTCACCTTCTTAGCAGGAGAAAACAAAAACGTTCCATGAAGAAATTATATATTTTTTTTTCAACGTTAAGATTTTGTTTGGCTTTATAATGATGGAAGGATAGATTAGGGTGGTGGAATAAAATTAGTAAGGTTAAGAGCGGCAAGTTATTGTAAAAATTATATTTAAATACGAATTTATGTAATGAGCGGAGTTAGTTCAATTTATTTTTGTTTGATACAAATATTTATGAATTGAAAAAAAAATAAAGAATAAAACGTAACTATCAATTTGATGAATTCCATTTTGATTTATGTGATGCACTTATAATCGTCGATGTAATTTTATTCGAAATTTAGAAAAAAAAAAGTTTTATTCAAACAACATTTAGACTTTCTAAGTCTAATTAAATATAACCTTTTCCTTCGTCCGAATAAAACATAGTCTCAAATTAAATTAGTACAATTTATGCTTCTTAATAAAATAAACATTGAATCAATACGAATCCTTAAAGGCAATTTATATTATTCCAAAAAAATATATAATAAATAGACCAAATCCATGAGTTTGAATACGACAACGGTGCCGAGTAATAGATCACTAGATCCACTTTGTCTTCTTTCTACCCTCAAAGCCTAAAACGGTTAACCTCCCGGGCCCCACCACGAGCTCCCCCTCCCCCCCGCTCCCATGCCCATATCCCCCTCTCTGCAGCAAACACTCGATCCCTCCACTCAGAGGCGTCTCTTGACCATGCGCGGCGCCCGTGCAACGCCCTTGAACGCCCGTCTCCTGTTCGAGATTGCTCACCGCATCTCGGACCGTTCTTTGAAATAGTAAAATACTCCCCCCCCCCTGCTCTTTTCGTCCCATCGTCGTCGTCTTCTTCTCCCGCGTGTCCTTCGCAACCCGCGCGAAGCAAACGAGTTGGGAGCACCGGCGGAGGATCGTATTCCGGACGGGGGATAACGGCGGTCCGGCCGTCAACTCTTTCGCGCAAGAACGCGAAAAAGATAAAGGACCGAGTAACGGCGGCGTCGACGTGGCGGGCGACGCCGTCGTCGTCGCGTTTTGGGGGCATCGCCGCGGATGCTTGCGACCCGACGCAAGGCGCCAATTAATCCGACCGCAGAGGAGGGAGGGTCTTAAATTTTGGCTTTCGGCTTCGGGTTTCGTGCGGCTTCGCCGTCGGGTTTTCCCGAGCGGGGTTATGAGGTAGGGGATCTGCCCCCGGAACGAGGAATGGGATCTTTCGCCTTCTTTCCATGATCGCGTTCGAGGTTTGGAGCTCGAGTTGCTGATGAATTCTCGCTCTCGTCTTTCTTTAGTGTTTTCCATCTTTGATTCGCTCATGTTCTGGTGCAGTTGAGCTTGGAATTTTGAGTCGGGGTTCTTTGATATGGTTTGCAGCAGGGGAATCAGGATGGGGACGAGCAGAGATGGGCACTTCTTCCCGCTGACCAGCCTGCAGATTGGGTGAGTGCTCCTGCAGGTCTTTGCTTTCGTTGTGGCCGCAATTATGTTGCGGGTTTTGTGCGTTTTTTTTTTAGAAATTGAGCTGAATTATTTGAGGCATCTTGTCGAGTAGAATTTTGGTGAAAGAGGAATGGAATTTGATGGTTATTAGGGGTAAATCCGAGCGGGAAAGAAATAAGGAATTTTGTGCAGCAAGAATTTGGCGGCAATTGTGATGTTCAACAGTTATCCCTGTCGCAAATTTGAGATTATTGCAGTTATGATGTTTATCAGTTCTTTTGAAGAATATGCTTTGGGAGAATTCGGAACATTTATTGGGTGGTCATTTCCAGATACGGATGCGCTTGTTTGAATTTTGATGCTCCTACCAATTGCATTGATGGCATATGGTTTCTGTTATGATTAGGTGGCCATTTTAGGTGCCGTTCCTACGTATCGGTACAAAGCATAATGTAGGTGACCAACCAACACTTGGTTGAGTAAAACTTCGTTGCCATCAAGTGTGCCCAAGGTCCAAATTCTCTTATTATTTGAGAGATTTTGATTCCAGGAACTACCTTTCTATGACATTTTTTAATTTCGCTATTTAACTAGGTTTCACTTCGTTAGTTTTCCTGAAAAATGGCATGATGTAAGTGTGGTTTGAAAGTCATAATACTGAAATGGTAGAAAAATATGATTCATTTTGGTTTCATGTTTTGAGTTCCACACCTTAAGCATGTGCATACTATGCATTCTCTACAGGTGAATGAAGCAGAGGTGGACTTTGATAGTTTGATAATACATCGTTAACATTGCATGCTAGTTGCTCATGCATGGCGATCTCAGAAAACTTATTACAAGCAAACAACACAATGTAGTGTGTAGAGCATTCATAACGTGTATGAATATTTCATCATATTTTTTCTTTTTAAGAGAACATCATAATTGTCTTCAGAAAAACAATACAACGGATTCCTTCTTTCTCTTTTGAGTGGAAATCGTGCAATACATTAGAAGTGATAATGCAATTTTTGGAAGTGCTGATGGTGGTTAAATGGATGAAGGATGTATATTGAAAACACAACAATCTAGCACCTTTAATGATTCCACCACCTAGAGTTGAGATAAAATAGATATTATATCGACCAAGCAATTCACCAGAAACGCGCAAGACAAGGAAGAATCGAACTTAGCTCTATGCAACCCACCACCATATAGAGGAAATGAACAAGACAACATTTCAAGTTGAAGTTTAGTTTTCATTCTTTGAATACCGATTTTCGGATCACATGATAAATAGGTGTACAATGTCCTCATTCCTTAACATTTCCCAGCTACCAAAAAAATTTGTGGTTCCAACTCCAAAATGCTAGAAGACATTTAACTCTCATTTTAACTTACAAAACATTTTCCTGCATCTATCCAACTAACTCTGAGTAACCAGTTGTGGTCGGTCCTGAATTTATAACTACTAAAGATAATTAAGTGATACAAATTTTGAAATATTTATGAAATGCCACAAAAAATGAGAAGACTTTGACCACCTTTGACTTATAAAAAAACCTGACAGAAATCAGCTTTCTGATAAATGTGCCTCCATATCAACTAGTGCTTTTTTGTTATTGTCAATTAACATGCTGCGATGTTATGCATTTGAAACAGAAATCTTTTTTTGAAGGGTGGGAAATAGAAACCTTGATGCACCAGCTTTCCTCTTCCTTCATTTTCTCAGTTCTGGGTTAATCTTAAAAATTTATCCGTTTTGAGAGGTTAATCTTTTAACTCTGTTGATGTCCATTGTCCCTGTAAAATTAACATCTTTTTATGTGATGATTGAACATATAAAGTCTTTCAGAAGGACCTTTCTACGAATTAGATTTAGCAGGTACTTGTCAAGACTCAGCATGACAAAAGATTATTAAATTTTATTTTTTAGACTTTCCTTTTAATTTTTTTTTTAGAACTTTCTTTTTTATTCCATTTTCAATTTTAGTTGCCTATTAATTTGGGAATAAGAACACAAGTATAAATCCGTGTTAAAGTTCATTCCACTTCTTAAGAAACTGGAAATGTTAATGGCCTCTAGCACAGGCTTTGACTTTTTTTATTTTACTCGCTTTTTATTCGCTTTTACATTTATATTATTTTTTGTTCCTAACTCCTTTAGGGAAGTATTGTGTTTTTACTTGATTATTATTCAAATATTGAATTATTAGAGAAAGATTAACATTTTCTCCCATCTATAATTCTGGCATGCCAAAATGGACGAAAGATAAGAAACAATGCCATAGGTCCATAGATCTTATGTTTCATGATCTGCATTCCCCAAGGAAGATAATAGAAGTCTTTTTGAGAAAATGAAATTTATATCTTTCCATTTGCTGATCCATTTATCTTCTCATTGTCATGCATTTTTTTGCCCTTACATCAAATTTGTTGTACTTTTATGCTTTAATGACAATGATGGAACAGTTAACACTATCATTAAAGCTTGTAGTGACTATGAAGATTGTTGAAATTTCAGTTGGATTTCCTTATTGAAACAAATTAGATTTTTAAGTTACACTTTGGCAACAAGCCATTAGATGGAATATGCTAGAATCTCCATTTTGAGCTTCAACTCTTAAGTTGTTTTGTATCATGATACAATATTACTTGTTCTTCTTAGTTATCAAATATCTGGTATTTGCTATAAAATCCAATTTGTGTTTATTAAGTGCTAAAAAGTACTTATAGAGATCCTCTGTTCTTTTGCAGAGATCTCCAGTCTTATCTCTCACAATTGACCCTTTTTTTAGCCATTGAATCCAAGAAGTTTTTTATACTTGTTGACAATCGGCCATGGTTAATTGACCAAGATACCAGACCTGCTGCTCATCTATGGCAATTTATGGTTACCAAGGTTTGATTTAAAATTTTCAAATGTAAGCCTCTCATTCTTAGGACTGATATTGAAATAACTGAAGCAGCTTCTGTTTCATGCAGTCTAGAATGTCCCCATTTACAAATTCTAGAGCTAGAAGGGAGAATAAACATAGTGGGAAACGGTATGGCTTTACAAATAGTTCGAAATGCAGCCCCAAGAAAAGTAAATTTGGAAGATGGTTCTCAGTAATTGATGCTGCAGTAGGCCAAAAGAAGCAGTTGCTTCCTGTTAAGAAACTGAAGGAGAATTTTTTGTTGAACAAGGTGCACCATAACTTGTATGGATTTATTGTTTTTGAGGTATCATGGTCTGATGTGCGTGGTATAAATTATCTAAATGAGCTTCAGGTATTACTTTTGCCTTTTTCTTGTCCATTTCCATACTAAACCACTACAGGGATAAGTCATTTCATATGGTTCGATGAAGTTCTTTAACTCTTTATGATGTTTGTAACAGACTGATACATCAACGGCATTGGAAGTTAAATTGATGAAAAGATGGGAATTTGATAGTATTGAACATGCTTCTAGCTGCATGTCGTCATGTTATACAGGGAGCAATTACGACTATGTTCTTCTGCAAAATTATCTGAATGGGCTAACCAGTAAAGGTATATGTTATCATGATAGGTAGTAATTTTAGTATGTCATGTTTCGTCGTTGTGTATCATAAGATGTCAACTTCTGCAGGAGACATTTTTTATGATGCTGAAGAAGGTCCTAGGGCCTCTGATGGTGATAGGGAGATCTTCTATGCTGCTGATGACTTTAATGATGAAAAGTTACTTCACACTGAATACATTTCTTACCATCACCCAGAAGATGTAATATGTTCACCTTGTACACCTCCTGCTTCCGGTCCTTATAAGAGAAGAAAAATACTTAAATCAAGTTTTGAAAATGATATGGATGAAGCTTCCAAGGAGGCATATGGTGAATGTGTGAGCTCGCCAACATTTTCAGTAGTGTCATCTTCAAGCGATGAAAGTGAGAATGGAAATTTGATTTCAGATGCTACCATTTACAAGGATGTTCTAATCTTGTTTAGGTTTGATGATCATGATCTCCCATTCAAGCTTAAAGAAATAATTATGCCAGACCTGAGACTACTTAGACTTTTGGAGTATGGCCTGCCTTCTTGGGTCATATTTCTTCAGTCATATCCTGTGTTCCGCAAATTTTATCGTCCATGGATGTGTCCTCTTGCAAGGGCCTTATACGTCTTAATATCGGTCGTTACGGTTCTCATAGGATTCTATGACCTATATAAGAATGTACCTGTACTAAAGGCTACTGCATCACATTTATTTGGACCTTTTTTTGACTGGATAGAAACATTGGAAATGATTTCAAGGATAAAGTATTTGGGGACTATGATTTTCATACAGAACTTTGAGAAGGCCATTACATGGTTTCTTATGCTCACACGTGCAGTGAAGTCATTGTTTTCAGTTTTGACTAAGCCAATTGCTGGTCCTATTTTGGAGGTCATTGACTTTCTAATTCCTTTTTGGAATTTATGTATGGAAGCAGCAGAAAATCTTAGTCGTGTTATTTGTTTGTTAGTGACATCTTCACTCAGCATAGTAACAGAAATACTAGGGATATTAATCTGGCCTTTTTGGCTTATATCTACTACACTGTGGAGTATAGGTATTACTTATTTACACTCGTCATCATTATACAACAACAACAACAACAACAAAGTCTTATCCCACTAGGTGGGGTCGGTTACATGGATCATACGACGCCATTCCGCTCTATTAGTAACCAAACCTTTCGGTATATTATTCACCAATAGATCTTGCTCTGTTAGTTCGCCAAGTGTCCGCCTTGGCCTCCCTCTCCCTCTTTTAATCGGACTCCAGATTATTTGATCTACTCTTCTTACTGGCGCATCTAATGGTCTTCTCTGAACATGACCAAACCATCTCAAACGATTCTCTACCATTTTCTCACTAATAGGAGCCACTCCGACTCGTTCACGTATATGGTCATTCCTAATCTTATCTAATCTTGTATGACCACACATCCATCTCAACATCCTCATTTCGGCTACCCCCACTTTACGTTCATGTTGTCCCTTCATAGCCCAACATTCACTACCATATAACACTGCTGACCTTATAGCAGTACGATAGAATTTTCCTTTAACTTTATTGGGTACTTTTCTATCACAAAGAACTCCAGTGGCTTTCCTCCACTTACACCAACCAGCTTGAATTCTATGATTAACATCGTCATCAATCTCACCATCTTGTCTTACAATTGATCCTAAATATTTAAACTTTGTCACTTGAGGAATTATATCCTCCCCTAACCTAACTTTCAAATCGTCTCTAAGTTGTTTATTTGTGAAATTGCTATGCATATATTCTGTTTTATTCCTACTTAAACGAAAACCCTTTGACTCCAACGTATTTCTCCATATTTCCAATTTTGTATTAATCTCTTCTCTTGAATCCGCTAAAAGTACTATATCATCCGCAAATAGCATGTACTTAGGTACCTCCTCTGTGATACTCTCGGTTATAGCATCGATAACTAAGTTAAATAGATACGGGCTTAAAGTTGATCCTTGATGTAGGCCAATTCCTATAGGAAATTCATTTGTCTCACCTCCGGGTGTCCTAACCCTAGTCAATGCCCCATCGTACATATCTTGTATTACCTTAATGTAGGCAACATTCACCCTCTTCTTTTGCAAGGCTTTCCAAAGTACATCCCTTGGTACCCGATCATACGCCTTCTCTAAGTCAATGAAAGCCATATGTAAGTCTTTTCTCCTACTTCGATACTTCTCCATCATCCCCCTTAGTAAATAAATCGCCTCTGTAGTGGATCTTCCTGGCATGAACCCAAATTGTCTCTCAGAAATACTAGTCTCCATTCTCAATCTATGCTCAATCACTTTTTCCCATAATTTCATAGTGTGACTCATAAGTTTAATCCCTCTATAATTTGCACAATTCTGAATATCCCCTTTATTTTTGTAAATAGGAACTAATGTACTTAATCTCCAATCATCAGGCATCTTTTTCGACCGTAAAATCTCATTAAATAGTTTACATAACCACAACACACATTTTTCTCCTAAACATTTCCAAACTTCAATCGGTATACCATCCGGTCCAACGGCTTTACCATTCTTCATTTTCTTAAGAGCTTCGCTAACCTCCGAGACTCTAATTCTACGATAAAATGACATATTAAGCTCACATTCGCTAACTGTCAAGTCCTCCAAATCACAACGCGAACCTTCACATCCATCATTAAATAGCTTATAGAAATACTCTTCCCATCTGTTCTTAATATCTCCTTCAGTAACTAAAACCTTGCCAACTTCATTTTTTATGCATCTTACTTGATCCAAATCTCTCGACTCCTTCTCTTTGTTCCTTGCAATCTTGTAAATCCTTTGTTCACCCGCCTTTGTCCCTAACTCCTTATAAAACCCCTCGTATGCTTTAGCACGAGCATCACTAACTGCCTTCTTAGCCTCCCTTTTCGCCAAACGATACTTTTCCCAATTGTCAGAACTATTGTCCAAGTGTATCGCCTTGAAACAATTCTTCTTATTACGCACCTTTTCTTGGACCTCCTCATTCCACCACCAAGTCTCCTTATCTCGTGGTCCAAAACCTTTTGATTCTCCTAAAATGGCTTTAACAACCATTTCAACCTTTTTTGCCACATTCTTCCACATGATACTAGCATCTCCTTCTAACTCCCACACACTTTCCTCTAATAACTTACTTCTAAAAGTCTCTCGCTTCTCCCCTTTTAACTGCCACCACTTGATCTTTCGATCAAAAACTGTTCGGGATTTTGGTTTTATACATTTTATTTGCATATCAAGAACTAACAATCTATGTTGTGTAGTCACTCCATGCCCAGGAATTACTTTGCAATTAGTGCAACGTCTTTTATCAGTATTTCTTATCAAGAAAAAATCGATTTGAGACCTATGAGTTCCACTTTTGTATGTGATTAAATGTTCATCTCTCTTCCTAAAACAAGTGTTGATAATCTTAAGGTCGTATGCTAAAGAAAAATCAATAATAGTTTGTCCTTCCTCATTCAACTCCCCAAAACCAAAACCACCATGAACCCTTGCATGTGGTCCTGCCTCTTTACCAACATGTCCATTAAGGTCTCCCCCAATATAAACTTTCTCGGTTGTTGGTATACTTTCAATCAAACCCTCCATATCTGCCCAAAACTTCTCCTTGAGATGTGATTCTGCTCCTACTTGGGGTGCATATGCACTAATAATGTTCATAGTCTCCTTTCCAACAATTACTTTCACGGATATGATTCGATCCTCAATCCTTTTAACTTCCACAACATTCTTCCTCCATTCTGCATCCGCGATAATACCAACACCATTCCTTCCATTTACCTTACCTGTGTACCAAAGTTTGGAACCATTTAACCTAATCTCTTTACTTCCCTCTCCTACCCATCTAGTTTCTTGCAAGCATAAGATACTAATCTTACGCTGGTCCATTACTTGTGCCACCTCGAGGCGCTTCCCATTCAACGTCCCAATGTTCCAAGAACCTAATCTGACCTTAGTCTCATGAACTAGCTTCTTTAACCGCCTCCGTCCATTAGAGTGCAGTAGCCCTTGCTCATTTAACACTGCATTCAGGCGAGGATGCAGCGGCTCTTGCTCTCTTATCACTGTACCCGAGCTGTACAGCGCGTTACTTACGGGTAACGACCTAGCATTAACACAATATATTCGTTGATCCATGTTCATAAGATTCGACATGATTTTATGTTGGCTGTCGGGGCCTAACACAACCCTCCTCCTTTATCCGGGCTTGGGACCGGCTATAAAATATAGGCGGAGTTACTCGTCATCATTATAAATTTGTTAAAATTTGTTTTCTCTAACATGAACTTCATATATTCTTCTTTTCTGCTTTTTTTCCAAAACAGCAACATATGTGATATATCCCATACTTTGGATCTTCTGCGAAATTATACTGGCTCCTGCCCGTCTAGTTCTTGCAACATCAAGTTTCATTGTGATGCTTTTGGTCAACATGTATTCTACTTTAAGAGGGACTTGGTCATCGATAAGTTCATTGTTTCAACTCGCATCTGCATCTGAAGCAAAAGTTGGCACTTATGAACTTTCTATTTGGCAATCACTTTGGAATGATTTGTTCTCTAAGGTGAATGTCGAAAACTCTTATCTTTGGTTTATTTTTCAAGTGAAGTAAGTCAGATACTTCTTGTCCAGGTCTTCCGTGCACTTAAAAGTATTCTCTATGGTGTGGTTGCTTTTTTCACAGCTTGTAATAGGCACCGTTTAAGGTATGACTCTGTCCATTCACTTCCATGAAGTTCTTGTTACAATCTTAAGAATATTTATGTCATTGAATTCAACATCAAAATTTTTTATGGGATTTAATCTTTGGTTGACATATGTGTTTGAATTGCTGCAATTATCCTATTCCAGCTCAAATTACACTGTTAATTAGGAGAGAGAAACTGCGAAATAATATAAAATATTTGTACAAAAATATTGTGTATTGATATCCACCTTCCAGAAGTTTTAGGAACTCGATGAATGTTTTGACCAGGGTTACATGAATAGCCACATTATAAAAAAGGTTGCACTGAAGTGTGTTATTGTTGTTGACATGTCACAAACTTGTGTGGCCAAACAATGGAAATGATTGTTAAAGAGTGGGAGATGAAAATAGGACAAAGAGAGGAGAGAGTGGCACTTATATACTCAAGATCGACGTATTCATACAATTAGCTGTTGAGAAAGTGGACATAAGGGAGACATGGGTCGCTAAAGGGAGAGCTGCTTTCCAGAACTAAGAAAGAAACAAATAGGGATATAGACGTCAATGGGGCTGCAAGAGCGTGGGTGGTTATCGGTGCACGGAATAATGATTCCATCTTTGATATTGAGTAGTGTGATGTTGTCATTTTGTTTTCAGGCCTTCTGTTGGCCTTTCTATCAAACTTCTTCTGCAACTCACAATATTATTAATGGAACTTCTGGATGACCTTCTTGCTAATCGTTCTTTCTCGTTTCAAAAAAACAAATAGGGATATAGACAGAAAGTTAAATATCAATAGAATGGATGTACATAGGTCAATTAGTTTGAAATAATAGGAATCTGGATCGGTTTAAAACTTGACACTTCTTTAACAAGTTTGTTTCTTCTCAAGATTTCCAGTGAAGGTAGATAGAAATATGTGGCATGGTGGATCCAATGAGATAAATCCATCCTTTTCAATTTTAAATAGGATATATTGACTACACAAATTCAACAAGTGATGGAATTTACCTGAAAGGTTGCCAGACTCCATTCCACTTGTCAAAATCCTCTTTGCCCTTTTAGTATTTGGGACATCTTCAATTTGGAAGACTAAATTTCTTTTGATGCTAAAGGATCCCAAATAGGGAACAGCATCTGGGGTGATTCAGAACCCTAAATTTTGAGCTAGTCAAAATCATCAAGTTGGTTTATAGACTTTCTTTTGTTTCACCATTATTGTTTCCCTCTAGTGTAAGAAAATGGGGAACAAGAAGGAAGACTTTCAAATATAGTTAGTCTGTAGAGTTTTATCTACATTTCTTGAACATTTAACTGATTAACAAATACTCCATTTTAGAAAGTCTCATATTTGTTCAACATTTTCTGTCGATTCTTAACTACATATGCATATCTAACTATTTCATTTATGTCCATGAAACGTCAGTTTAGGCAATAGTATTGCTAGAATACTTTCTCAAATAAAAAAAAATTAGTGTTGCTAGAATACATTTACATAAAGAGGTTAGCGTGATTTTCAAATCATCTAATAGCCAATTGCACATATTGTTAGCATATAATGCTTAATTAGTGTCTCAACCATAAAATAAAACAAGCATGAACAAACATTGTTAGTTTACAGATTTACTTTCCTCTTTTTCCCTTTTTTAGTCCATTTTCTCATTTTGTGTTCTTGCCCATGCCATCTATATGCAACTTTCTTTGTGTGTGTACAGAATATAGGTCCAATTATGAAAAGAATATCTTTTGAATGTTTTATGATTTATAAAGACCTATCAAGGAGTAAGACTAGGAAGTGTAGATGCAGCGGATTTACAGAAGATGGGCATAGACAGATGGCGATGAGGCAAGATGACCGGTGAACAAATATTCCCAAATCTACCGAGAAAATTGGGTTCTGCTAATGGTACCTGATTTGAAGGCGTATGCTTTAATTTGATGAGAAAATAATTAACTTATAATCCATTATATCACTCTATGACCCACTAGAATTCTTCGAGATCCATCAGAGGCACCGTGAGTCCACATGGTAAAGGTTTCAACAACAACAACAAAGCCTTATCCCACTAGGTGGGGTCGGCTACATGGATCATACGACGACATTCCGCTCTATTAGTAACCAAACCTTTCGGTATATTATTCACCAATAGATCTTGCTCTATTAGTTCGCCAAGTGTCCGCCTTGGCCTTCCTCTCCCTCTTTTAATCGGACTCCAGATTATTTGATCTACTCTTCTTACTGGCGCATCTAATGATCTTCTCTGAACATGACCAAACAATCTCAAACGATTCTCTACCATTTTCTCACTAATAGGAGCCACTCCGACTCGTTCACGTATTTGGTCATTCCTAATCTTATCTAACCTTGTATGACCACACATCCATCTCAACATCCTCATTTCGGCTACTCCCACTTTACGTTCATGTTGTCCCTTCATAGCCCAACATTCATTATCATATAACACTGCTGGCCTTATAGCAGTACGATAGAATTTTTCTTTAACTTTATTGGGTACTTTTCTATCACAAAGAACTCTTCATCCACTTACACCAACCAGCTTGAATTCTATTATTAACATCGTCATCAATCTCACCGTCTTGTCTTACAATTGATCCTAAATATTTAAACTTTGTCACTTGAGGAATTATATCCTCCCCTAGCCTAACTTTCAAATCGTCTCTAAGTTGTTTATTTGTGAAATTGCTATGCATATATTCTATTTTATTCCTACTTAAACGAAAACCCTTTGACTCCAACGTATTTCTCCATATTTCCAATTTTGTATTAATCTCTTATCTTGAATCCGCTAAAAGTACTATATCATCCACAAATAGCATGCAATTAGATAAAAAAAATTCATCTTTATTTTGTTCATCCTAATGAAATTATTATATAGAGTTTTAACAACTTAAACTAAGAGAAAAGAGAAAAACAAATAACGAACTACTATTACTTTCAAACTAACAATATTTTGTACTACATCAAGGATCAAGTGCTAGAGCCTAGTAATAACTAAGATTACTTATATTGAAGAAAATAACAGTCTAGAATGAAGAAAAAAGGATCCCCGCTAGCTAGCCTATCTTACCATATTATACAAGATTAGGACCAAGGAAACTAAAGGGAAAACTAAAATAAAGAACCTAATGGAGGCAACTATGTAACTCATGTAGATTCTTTGCCCTGCTGATAACACTTTTTCCTTGATCCTCATGTGATATTGACTATGTATCAACCGATCTTGACACTTGGATCGGCGAGTATCATGAGAAATATCTATATATATACTCTTACATCTCATCTATGAAGAACTAGGACTTCAATGAAAAAGGAAAGCTAGAGAAGTATCTCTCTTTATAAGAAAGAAAATTGTAACATTGGGTGATCTGGGGATGAGGCCAAGGCATCCTATTATAAATGTATATGGCCATATCTCTTTACCTTTGTAACCAAAACTTGTCTTATATGAGAGATACAATATAATGTTTTTTTCGAAAGATATCCAAGATATTGTTGGAGAAAGAAAAGCTTGTCATGCATATGCTTGAAAATATTGGTCCTTGTTGTGTGCATATCTTTGCGTAGAACTTGTATTACATGGTATGTTTACTCAAGATCCAGTTTGGTGACTAATAGAGCGGAATGGCGTCGTATGATCCATGTAGCCGACCCCACCTAGTGGGATAAGGCTTTGTTGTTGTTGTTGTTGTTGTTGTTGTTGTTGTTTACTCAAGATATATTTTCTCACCTCAATGAAATTTGTCGGATATATCATTACTTTGGATTTTCATTTCTTTATATGGGCCTTGTAGTCAATCATCTCGTTTGTTATTTTTTGCAGCATTTACAATCATGTCTCTCGGTTTGTTCTTGATCTATCACGTGCTACCAATAGTTCCAGACCATCCCATTATGACATTGACAGGATAAGAGAAAGAAATGAAATCCCTGTAAGTGTCCTGAATTATATACTCTTGATGCAGTAAATTTGGAGTATTTATGTTTTGTTTTTTGGATTTCTACTCCAATTTTAGGTGTTGTGCTAGTTGTAAATGTTCTGTTTACTTGAATCAAAGATGGCTGTCAAGTTTCTTTAACAAAATTGTCTGAATCTATGTGGACAATAACATCAAGATCTTTTTTGCTTTTGTTTGCAAACATACCATCTGTAATAAGGTTGAAATGCATATCCTCAAACAACTTATGGATTAAGAATGTTCGTAGGTCGTTAGCAATGATCTCTCAACCGGAAAAATAGAAAATTGTTCCTGTGAAAGGTGGAACCATAAATCTAGCACTAGAAAAGTCTTACAAAACCCTAATTGTTGTTAGTGTTGTGGGCATCTAAGATTGCAAGCATCATCAAGGTGTCATTCCTGATACTAGTCTTCTTCATGTGTATTTGGTTCATCACGTTCCCTTTTTTATTTGAGATTGGGGCTTCAAGTAGTAGCATCACTGACATACATATCTTTCTTCTTTTGGTATTATCCTCGTAGGATATACACTTGTACAACTTTAAACTTTTGGTATTAACACAATTTTGGATGGCCACCTCAACTCGATGTGCATCCTTTTCCTTAAAAAAGATTGCATTCCTTTTTTATTTAACTGTAGCTTGTGTGTTTGAGGCTCCTATATTTTACGATTATCCTGGGAGTACTGCTTTCTTTGTAATGTCTTACATTCAAATATGTTGTGTATGCAATGCATGGTGACATATGAATTAAATAATTTTTTTTGGAGGAAAGAAATGATGTCTATTAAACTTGGGTAGTCATCTTATTTGTATTAAAGCTTAAAAATCATAAATTTACAAGTGTGTAAAAAAGCCAAATAGAAAAAGTATGAACAAAAGACCATCCAATAATGCGGAGACCCGCATAAACTACTATCCACCCCTTTCAGCAAAAATGAGATGTGTTGTACAATATTCTTAGGCTCTGGTTGGCAATGCCGAAAATAACGTTTGGAGTAGCGTTTAGCGGTTGAAACGCAATTTTATTTGTTTGGTAGCAGACATAATCAAGTAGAGTTTAGTGTTTTGAATGAAAAAATTGAAAAGCTACTTCTATTTGTGTTTAGCTTTTAGCGTTTAGAGGTTTATATTTTTTTTTTCAACTTTATTCTTATTCAAATGTATGTATTTCTTTTTTCAATTTACTTATTATTTTAACATTTTTATTTTATCACCATTCAACTATATTCCTTTTATATTCATATTTAATTAATTACAAAATATTTGTTGATTAACAATGGATATAGAAATTAATTTAATAATTAATAATTTCATATCATGTATGAACTAATAAAATGTATTATAAATATATTTTTATATATTTTAATAACAAACTTACTTGTGAAATTTTATTTTATTTCATTGAGATATTAATTATTTATTTAATAAATTTTAATAAAATTTGTGTAGTGATTGAATTGAATAATTTATTGTATGTCCAATTATGTCATTTTATATTCATCCACTAATTTCACCGTTAAGTTTATCAAACGCTTATTTATTAATATCTTAAATGAACTGCTCACCGCTAATCATCAGCCGCTATCCGCTATTTAAATCGCTATCCGCTCGTCAAACCGCTAATTATACCATACAGAGCCTTAATGTAATGCCTCTATTCCCTAAAGACATTGTGGTTGCATTGTAGCTGGTTAGCCTAGGTGATTGTCGATGACCTTAACGACGCCAATGTTCACTTTTGGTTGCCCTACACCCTCAGGATGCCTGAGAACGCCTGTACTGATGATGAAAAGATCGTTATGGTATGAAACCATCAGTATACGTCATTGGGCCTCAAGGCACTTGAAAAACAAATTGGTATCCTCCTCAACTGAACTGTACAGGGCACTATATATATTCGTGTTAAGTGCCCATCTGATTCGCTCTAGTGAGAATTTTGCCGCGCCTCAAATGTCAAGCAAAGATATTGACATTTTAAGGTTATGTTTGGGCATGGGAACTAACCCCAAAACCAGTCCTAGTTCTCGATCAGCCTTTCCACGGGTTCTAACCATTTAGTTCTCTCTGTGGTAGTCTTTCCGGATTTCGGCCCGATAAAAATAGAGGTGGGGAGTGGCACTGACGTCGTTTAAGGCAGTTTCTAGGCTATCTGGGCGTAGTTGGGTAATTTTTTTTGGGGAGCGATATGAGCGGATTGTACACCACATTCCCTTTCTTCTTCGAGAGTGGGGTTTTGGCTAGCTGATATATTTTTCCATATTTTGTTGCTCTCTATCTAAAAAGCCCACACTTTGTAGGTGATTTCCATTACATACGTATATATATACCTAGATGGCAACCATGGTCTTCTTTTTCTCCCTAAGAAAACCATTTAGTTCATGCAAAATTTCTAGATTGAAGGGTAGAACTAAGGAAGGAAAAAGGTGATGCCATTATTATGGTGGGGTCCATGACGTTAATGATGGGAGGAAGAGAGATAATGAGAGAGTTGTAAGTTTTTTATATTTATTTAAGTTATATTCAATTATTATATTTTTATAAATCAATTTTTTGTTGGTTGAAATATAAACTTTATCTTTCTAGTTTATTAGTTCTCTGTAACTAACAAGAAATTAAGCTTTTGTGTCCAAACACTACTTAAGGGAAATCTGAGAGCTCAATCTACTTAAGGTAGGAGAATTAAATACACACCCTTTGTCGAGAAGTGATCATAAAAACCATACATTGACATTTGGTTAGAGGCATCAGGGTGAAAGTGTGAGATCCTTTCATGGAGTGTCATACGCTGGTTGGAAAGGCATGATTGGAGGGGTCGCAAGAATCGCAACGTGCATTGCAAAAATGAGAGTGCTGCTAGTCTTGGAAAAGCATTGGCGAGATTGCAGTCTGGCATCCACTCATGATGCTAGAAGGAAAGTTGGTACCCAAGCTGAGTGACGTGAAATCCAAGACGAATCACATTGAACTAGTTTGTGACGTGAAATGCAAGACGAATCTTTACTGTAGCAAGCAAAAAAACTGAGCACATCACTCCCTAGTCCAAATTCTTTTTAGTTATATACCAATATTTTAGGGACAAGATATGGTAACCACATGTTGGGATGAGCTGATAGAAAGCTCTGGTTTAGAACTTCCTTCACATGCTTTAGTTGAAAACAAGTCGGTCGATCCCCAAAAAAGTTGCTTGGGGATTCTTTATGTTGTTTATATTCGTTAATTACTGGCATTGCATTATTTCACAATGTGACTAGTCAAATGGATTTCTCCATGCGTTTTCAAAGTATGAAGGACTCGCATGATGGGCGATGAGGAATAAGAAATGGTGTTGCCTCTCATGGGGGTATAGGTGTTGATATCCTTGATTGCCTTCCTTTTCCATTGTGATGAATCAAATTAGTGATATTACTTTGCCTTAGAAAAAATTAGTGATATCACGTTCTCACTACCACAACCCCACCCCCAAATCATTGGTTGGTTAAACATGCTCAGGACTTTAGTTGCTGATGGTTGTTCAAAGCTAACATTGTACAAACTTTCTTCTCCTCCTTTTCTATTGATATCCCTTATGATCCCGTTATGGTGCTTTTACATTTCATATATGATGATGCTTGTTAACCCCCCATGTTTGTTTCTTGCTGTGGCAGTTCAAAGAAAGTGAAAGGGAGATCTTGAAGTAAGTTTTTAGGAAAATAACTGTCTGGGATTAGAAAAATCTGACCGTATGTTTGTGGAATGATGAATAACGGATATTTTGACTTGACAGGCGTAGCACGGTGCGAACTCCAGAGAAACTAGAAAGGAAACCAAGGAGAAAGGGGGAGATTGAAAATACTACGAGAAAGTAGAAGTACCACCGTGCCAACTCTAGAGACGCCAAAAGGAGACGGAGGAGAAAGGGGGAGATCGAAAAGTAGAAGTACGATTCTTTCATTCATCATAGAAATCTTGCAAATTCTGTAAATATTTGCCCTGGTATACCTTTTTGTTGTAGTGGACTGTAGTTTGTCGATGATGTTGTTCAGAAAGAATTTGGTGTGTGTTGATCACATGTGCGCTGCGGTTGTAATTAAGTTGGTTCCGAGACTTGTTATGTCAGGTGCTTCAGAAATGTAAATTTATGGTTCATTTACTTTCTTGAGTTACGCTTAAGGTACTCAGTTTCCTCATATTGATTATATTATGGTTTTAATAGTTATCCCTAAATTGTTGTGGATGTACACTTTCAATTTAGTATGGAGGTATTCATGTGACCCGTATGTATCACCAATAGACTCAGGCGATGTTGATCATTGAAATTTAATTCGGCAAATTAAGTTCAATCACATAATAATCATTACTCGATGGTTTTCATCTATTGGATGTATATGAAATGTACAATACCAACATATTTTCTTGAAAAATCTGTAAAAACTTTTGCCACAAATAAATATTGTGATAAGAAATATTCAAATTTTTTGTGAAAAGCAAGAGAGTACATGATACTAATGCTCCATATTCTTCGTTTTTGTCACATATTTTTAATGCACATTAATAAACCTCCACCTTTACTTGAATTTTACAAAACTTTCAAAAAACATGTAAACTCTTTATCATCATATTTGTTGAATTGTCATGGTTGATAATCTTCTGAGCTTGAACATCTTACTTTTTTATAATATCACGAACGAAATGATATCTTATATCAATATGTTTTTTTTCTTTCACAATGCATTTGATCTTTTGTAAGATATATTGCACTTTAATTATCACAATATATAATAGTAACTTTCCCCTTCAGCTTCCCAATTAATCATCTCAATCAGATAGTTTCCTTTACATCTTCAGTGATAAATCATATATTCAGCTTTAGTGGTGAATAATGCTACTGTATCATGCAAAATAGTTTTCAACTCACATCACAATAAGTAATAGTAAAGACATAGTCAGTTAAGGACTTTTTTCTATCAAGATTTCCTACAAAAATTGAATCGACATTCAGTAAAATTGAATTTCTACCAAATTTCAAACATACATTAAAAGTACCTCTTAAATATCTAAGTATTCACTTACTTAACAACTTTTCAATACTTCTTTCCTGGATTAGACATATATCTACTAACAATACGGACATCATGAGATATATTTAGATGAGCGCAAATCATTGCATGCATGTTACCAACTGCATTACAGTAAGAAACTTTTGACATATATATTTTGTCTTCATCAGATTGTGGTGAACGAAGTTGAGAGTTTAAAGTGTCTTTTACATTCTACATTCCAAAATTTTTTCAATATACTTCTGCTGAGAGAGAAATAATCTTCATACGCTTCTATTTTTGAAATTTTCCATTTTCAAAATCTTCTTTACAGTTCCAAGATCCTTCATCTCAAATTTAAAAGTTAACTTATTTTTCAAAATGTTAATTTTAGATGTGTCTTTTGCTACAATTAACATATCATCAACTTATAGTAAAAAATAGATGAATAAATCATCAGCAAGTTGATTCAAGTAAACACAACTATCACATTTGCTTTTGACAAAATCAATACTCAACATGAATGAATCAAATCTTTTATAGCATTATCATGGAGATTGTTTAAGTCCATACAAGAATTTCTTCATATGACAAACTTGATCTTTTCTATTTTCAACATGAAAGCCCTCTAGTTGCTCTGTATATATCCTTTTCTAAATTGCAATATAAGAATGCAGTCTTAACATCTATCTGCTCAAGTTCAAAAATATGCAAAGCAACAATAATAAGCAAAGTATGAATAGAAGTATGTTTCACAACGGAAGAGAACACATCATGAAAATTAATACCATCCACTTGACTGTAGCCTTTCGTCACCAATTACTTTATATCTTCATTATTGATCTCTATTTTCTTCTTGAACTCCAATTTGCTGCCAACACTTCTTATTCATGAATTGTTTTAGAAGTTCCAAAGTGCCATTTTTTGTAGAGATTTCATTTCCACTTGCATTGCTATTAATCATTTATTGCAATCAGAACTTCGAATAGTTTCAAAATAAGATAAATGAGCAAATGATTCAATATTTTCAACAACGCTTAATGCATAAAGACACAAGCTCTTCAAAATTGAGGCATTGAGATGCTTTTATTTCTCTCCTTTGTCTATCACAAGCTAAAGGTGATGTGCAAACTTCAAAAGAATTGATAGTATCTGGAATATCATTCTTTTCATCAAAAGAACTCGAAAGTTCCAACTCCATTTTCTCTAAAGCCTTTTATTTTTCTGTATTATTAATAATAGTCAAATCTTTTATCGAGTGAAGCGTCACAAAATCATCAAAAGTAACATCTCTACTGATAATAATTTTTTTAATTTCAAGACACCATAATCCATAACCTTTAACATCATATTTATAACAAAGAAATATGCACTTCATAATTTTAGGTTCAAACTTTTCATCATTAACGTGTGCATATACAAGACAATCGAAAACTCTCAAATGTGAATAATTAGGAGGATTATCTTACTACACTTCTTCAAGAATCTTCAAGTCTAAAGATCGATTCGGAGATCGATTTACTAAGTGACATGTCAGGCTGATAGTCTCTATTCAAAACTCCTTGCCAAGTCCTGTATGTGATAGCATACATCGAGCTCTCTCTCTAATAGAATTATGTTCATTCTTTCTACGACTCCATTTTGTCATGGAGTCTTCACAATTGTGTGATGCTTCACAATGTCTTCTTTGTCACAAAAGTCATTGAACTTAGAATTACAAAATTCTAATCCATTATCAGTTATCAATCTCTTAACAACTTTTCCATATTACTTCTCTAGCAAAGTCTTCCACACATTGGCGCTATCCTAGTGTCGAGATACCGTTCATCTGAGCATCGGAGTTTAGCATCTGCTTAGCGTCCAAATAGCATCATAGGAAGCATAACATTAGTGCCACCTTAGCGTCATAATAGAATCGCGAGTTTTAGCGCCATCTTAGAGTCGGATTAGCGACGCACATAGACTCCTCGCAAACGACACTTTTTGGGTCATGACAACATCGTAATAACGTCAACATGTGGCGCTATTGCGATGCTAATAGCTACCGAACGCTGGCGTCTCTGCTATGCGACGTTGTGTCAATGCTAATGTGTGGCTATTTATTTTAGCTATGTTTTAGCCTCAAGTTAGCGATGACTTACGTGCGTCACAAATGGGCAGATTTCTTATACTGATCAATTGACCGAGGGCTCGACTGGAAGAATGTCGAGACTTCAAATATTTTTTCCCCTTAAGGAACGTTGATAACTTCATTATTATAGGAGAATACTCAACGCTACTCTGAGCGGTTGAGAATTTTCACTCGATTACATGGTTGGCCGCTGTGTGATTAAAACTTCAATTTCGACTCTAAAATTTTACATTTTACCTATCTATCATTACAAGAATGAATACCCACTAAGTCCTACCTCTAGTTATGGGGTTTTTATCCATTTTCTTTTCAAGATACAACCTCTAGTTAAAAGATGTCGATATGATACAAATTTAATAACTTAAAACATCAAGTTCACATCACCATAACGAAACATCCACTAGACTCAAGGCTTCAATCATATATATAAAAAAAACTCAAATCCAAGTTTGAGTTGGATTAGCATAGGTTTCACCCATAACATATATTTAATTTCTAATATTCAAGGAATTTTCTTCTTCCTTTCGTCTTGCATCCCTTCTGCCTCGTTCTCACACCGTCGATGAACTCTTTTCCCTCTTTTCTTCCTTATTGGACCCCTAGGGCAAAAAAAAGGAGGTCTTCAATGGTGGCTGCCAACAAAAGGGAGAGAAAAATGAAGTTTTGAGAGTTTTAAAGTCAAAAGACCATCATGTCCCTCACCTATCTCAACCTTTGGGGTAAATTACACGACTGGTCCCCCAACTTTGAGCCGATTTCCAATTGGTCCTCCAACTTCAATTTATAATCAGAACGTCCTTCATTTTTCTTTTTCTTGCACGCTTAGTCCTCCTGACCGGTGATAGTGGGTTTCCCGGTTGCCTTGCTGACGTGTCAAATTTTCTCTCTTCTCCATGCCATTTTATGTCCGCCACATCATTATAAAAATTTTAAAAAAATAATAAAAAAATGATGAAGTTTCCACGTCATTAAAAAATTTAAAAATAAAAAAATCAAAGCCGACGCCCCCTCTCTCTCCAGCGAGAGAGCTCGAGCTCCGACGAGCCCGAGCTCGTCGGAGCTTGAGCAGAGGGGCGCGACCGCCCTCTCCTTCTCTCTCCCGCAGCAGCTCGCCGTGCGGGAGAGAGAGGAAGGGGGCGGTCGCCCCCCTCTCTCTGAGAGAGAGAGAGAGAGAGCTCGAGCTCGAGCTCGAGCTCGAGGGGGGCGACCGCCTTTCTCTCTCTCTCGTCGCCACTCTCTCCGGCTTTGATTTTTTTTTTAAATTTTTTTTAATAACGTGGAAACTTCATCATTTTTTATTATTTTTTTAAATTTTTAAAATGACGTGGCGGACATAAAATGACGTGGAGGAGAGAGAAAATCTGCCACGTCAGCAAGACAATCGGAAAACCCACTATCACCGATCAGGAGGACTAAGCGTGCAAGAAAAAGAAAGATGAAAGACGTTCTGATTATAAATTGAAGTTGGGGGACCAATTGAAAATCAACTTAAAATTGAGAGACCATTCGTGTAATTTACTCTAACATTTGAAGGTATCTAGAATAATATATACCACTTATGCTATTGGTGTGGATCATGTTTGGAAGTTGGGAAACAGTGGATTATGGGATCATTTGCTGAATCAATAATTGGTCTTCCGAGCATGATCTGACCCATAATTACTTTTCCATATGCCCCCATAATGAAGAGGCACATAAATGCAATGCAACCCATCGTACTCAAAGCCATCACTTCGCCTACCGATGGAAAAGAAAAGGACAATCTCTCTCTTCCAACCGAGGGAACATCACACGCCAAAATAAGAGCACAGTAGTAAAAAGTATTGCAACATGTAATGAAATAGCTATTTTTAAACATAGTGCATAACTTTGATTTTATACACTTTAGGGTTACACATCATGTCATAATTAAAATATTATGACTAGAAACAAGATGAGCGAGACTACGATATGCAAATCTCCTTTATTTCCTTTTCTCTTGCTGCTAGTGCTAGACAATATTGCTTCCAAGATTGAGAAAATAAAATTAGGTTTACTTGACATATATATATATATATATTTCTTATTACCTTTTTTGTTTCAGTAAGAAAAAAACATTCTCACAGTTCGATTTATGAAGAACATTATTCCGCAAAAGCCATGTTGATTATGCCAATAAGTTGATAAAGAAAAAGAATTAATAGAGTATGATGATGATCAGCATCATCGTCCATCATTGCGAGTGTCCCGAAGTATTGAGACAGAATCATTCCATTAGCCCTCCTAATTATATAATAAGTCATCCTTAATTCCATACCGAACCCTCCACTACCCATGCGGCCTTATTATTATATAACACACCCACATTAATGATTTGCCATGTAAACACGACGCTATTAAAAATGTAAAATTAGTGATATTACTCTTTTTAACGATTTAATTTTTTAAGAAAATTTGTTAGTACATCAAATTTAACGTAATATCAGAGCTAAATATTTTGAGTTGAAGCCTAAGTCAAGCTCTTATTAAAAAAAATATTTTCCTCTCTTTGTTGTTCACGTGATGGGCTGGACTAAATCTAAATTTTTACTATTTCACTTATATATAGAAAAAAAGAGATGACTTTATGAATTAAGAAGAGAAGCAAAAGATAATTGGATTATTTTCATAAATTATCTATAAATTATCTCTATTTTCACATATAATTTCAAACTACAAACTTATTTTTTGGACGCCTAAACTATCACGATTTTTCAATTTGATCATTCCGTCGACTTCTATCAATTTTTATATTAACTTTGATTTTTCTCATTTATGAAAAGTAAAAAATACCCCTCTCTTTGACTTTATGTTTTCTTTTCGATCTTTGCAATTTCAATGGCGAGGAGTATTTTCGACTTTTCATAAATGAGAAAAATCAAAGATAATAGAAAAATTGACAGAAGTCAATCGACGAATTAAAAAAAATCACGATAGTTTAGGGATCCAAAAAGATAAATTCATAATTTAGGACTAGATGTGGAAAATTGAGATAATTTAAGGATGAATTATGAAAATAATCCAAGATAATTTATACATAAAAACTGCCTCTTGAACCATTTTTTGTGGGCAATGTCTTAGTTGAATTAAGTGGTCAAATTTATTTTATTAGAGTATCATCGTAATATCTAATTAGACTTATAGATCATTCATTCAATTTGCTTTTCTTATAATCCTACCTTAAACATTATATTGTACCATATTTTAGCCCACTTTTGTTATAGTAAACCTTATTATTAAACATAACTCTTTTTTTTCGGTGGAATAAATATTTTTTTCGGTAGGATATTACATAACTGATAACTCTTTAGATGAAACAAAAACTTCGCTCTTCTTAGTGAAACTAATTAATACATAATTATATTTTCCTTACTATTTTAATAAAAAGAACCATACCTTTTTAGCAACAATTTTTGCCTCGCCTTTTTCTTATTTTTTTAGTTGTCAAATTATTCAAACTTTGGTGATTTAATAAGACCTTTTTTTCCCATTTTGGGAGGCCCATTTTTATTTATTTTCTAGGAACTTAACTCGCAATCTTCGTATAAATATAGTCGATTCAAGTGACATACGCAGTGTGAAGTCAAGCGTCAACCTCGCCGTTTCCATGTAGCAAATTGACCATGAAGCGCTCCACGGTGAGGAGGAAGCAAAGCCATCAACCGGCGGCGGCAGCGACAGCGACAGCAAAGAAGAATCGGCGACAGCGCCAGAAGCAGAGCACCCTTCGCGCGCAACAGGCGGCGACGTCGAGGCGATGCGTCGGCGCGCTGTGCTGCGGCGGCTTCCCGCGGCTCAGCGTCTCCTCCAACGTCTCTAGCTCGTCCTCCTCATCCTACTCCGACTTCGCCCAATTCGGCACGGTCCAATCGAGGCCGGACCGGACGATCGCCGGCGAACTAGGCGACCGTAGGCGGACGTGCATCGTGCTGGTGGCCGTGGACAAGAGCTCCCGCGACCCGAAGGGGGACTTCCGGAGGTCGATTGCGGAGGTGATCACCTCGAAGCGGCTGGAGGAGCCGAAGGAGCTCCGCAGCTTGCTCAACTGCTACATGGCCATGAACGACCCGGAGTTGCGGCGTGACATCCTCGAGGCATTCCACGAGGTCTGCACGGCACTCTTCTTCGCTTGCAGCAGCGGCGGCGGCGGCGGCGGCGGCATCTGCCACTACAACTAAGTGCGATGTAAAGGAAAGTTGATTAACCAGTGATGTCTCTTAATAGTTAGTTAATTTGTTGAATAATTAATTACGCGCTGTGGCGGCTGCTAAGTAATTCTAAGACATCAGTGTATTACCGGGATCGCAGCTTTGTTGTCACGAACATGTATTATATTTCCGGTGCGTGAATTTTATGTTACTTACTTTAAGTGTTTGTAAGGAACATGTCATCATGTTATGCATAATAGTAATGGGGCGGACGATCTTGAAAAAATAAAATTACATTGGAATTCTAAACTTGGATGCTTTTTCATAGAGATAAAAATATCGTAATCATCTACGTTTGCTTCTTAGGATGAAGTTTTTTTTTTGAATTAATCCATTAAAATAGAAAAAATATCGGATTTTAAATATAATATAATATAATATAATATATAGTAAAATTAATTCATAGGTAAATTGCACAGGCCTAAATCCAAAACAAGGCCGAGCGACAACTCGCGACGCGAGCTTTCAAACGGCACCGAAGAATCGAATAGGAACTCGATATTTTCCCACCTCTCACTGTCGTCTTCCCTTCCGCAACGGCAGCACGCCTTGTGTCGTGTGGAGAAGCTCTTCGCTCCAAATCCTTCTCCTTTCTTCTTTCTTTCGTCTTCCGCAACCGCAACGGCAACGGCAACGGCAACAGTGCCTCTAATGCATTCCTCATCCCTTCTTCTCCATCCTCTCCGCTACCCCACCGCCGCCGCTACATTACGACCACCCTCTTCCTCCTGCTCCAGCCGCGTCCGTCCACTCAGCAGCAGCAGTAGCAGCGGCGGCGGCGGCAGCCCGGCGGCTTCGTCACGCCGACGGATCCCTCCCCCTCGTAAGGTCAAGCACAAAGGCAGACGTTTCTTCCCGGTGACCACTGCGTCGGGCAGCAGCTTCAGGCCTTCGCCTATTGCGTCTTCTTCCGATTCCTCCAACCCACAAACCTCCGCAGGTCTTTTCTCTCCTCTGGTTTTGCTAAATGCTTGAACTTAATTGTGGTCTGATATCTGTTGGCAATTCTGAAGAGGGAGCCGAGAGTAAGCAGCAGAGTTCCGTTAGCTCCTTGCAGACGGGCGATGGAGCAGAGGCCGACGATGGCGATGTCGGCTGGCTGCCGGCTTTTCCCCATGTGCTCACGGCCTCCATGGCCAATTTCCTCTTCGGTTATCACATCGGGTGTGTTCTCTTCCTGCCCTCTTTACAGCTTCCTCTAAATTTTTGCGCAGCTGTCGAACGAGAAGTTTAGGGATTATTTGCTTTCTTATGGTCTATTCTTTTGCTGCACACGTGAGTGTAGGTTGGAAAACTTTATACAAGTAAAATATTCTTTTATAGGGAGAAAAAAGAAGCGTTGCTACCAATTGATGCTAAGGAGCTGTTTGAAGAGAAACAATACTTGGAATTAAGGAGCTGTTTGAAAAGAAACAATACTTGGGATTGTTTCCCATCCAAAGGATTACGTGAATAACTTCTTTGTCGACATCCTATGTTTGTCATCCGTGATCGGTGTGTATCTATATGTTATGAAGTGTTTAGAAGCTGAGCATTATGTCCTAGAATGTATGTCTCGTCCTTGGGCAATAACATTTAGTCTTAGAAGGCAAAAAAATAAAAATAAAAATAAAGTGAATTGTGCAATTAGTTTTAGACAAATGATGGCGATTGTCCTATTGGAAAATGAAACATTCCAAAAGATTTCTAAAATCAAACAATTGAAACACACAATCATCAAATCTTATTACTCTATTAATAAAATAACAAATACCTGGAAGCATACTTGATCCATGGCAAGAACTGAAAACTGATGAACACAGATTTGTTCTTCCACCATATATCATAGGGACCATAACATGAACAGACCATTTCACTGCAGAGATGGAACAAATATGTGGTAGACCATATATCATAGATTTGTTCTTCTCATAACATCGTAATCTTGACCTTTTGTTGTGATAAACATAATTTCTGTTGGGTAATACATCAATTACTTCATTAAGATATTACACATGGTTTTATTTGATATGAACACTGTCGAGATTCTTTAATTATGCTTTGTGTATTTATGAAATGCAAAACAATGAAGCTTGTGTCTCTTTTAGATACATCAATCAAAATCACTAATAAATAATTTTTTAAGTTAATCAAGTATAACTTTGGTTGTTTCTTGTGCAACAATACTTACATTAATTACTTTTGTTGTTTCTTGTGTGATTGTTTTTATTATCAATTTTCCGTATGTTATTATGGCGCTCTTGGCAATGTTCATGAGTTTCTTGTAATACTTTCAAAGTTAGAGTTTTCATTCTCTGAATCTAGTTATTAGTTCTCTGAGTTTTTGTGGGAGTCAACATTATAGAGGAAAATCATATATAAGATAACTAAGGCTGTCAAGAATCTCAAGATCAATTCTTCCCTAGGATTGAAAGGAGTGTAAATTTTGTATATGGATGCATACTGATGTTGATTGGACCACCACATAGGCACCACCATGTAATTCATGATTCATATTTGTCATTGATTTTATTGTGCTTATACTTTATTATTTTTAATATCTTCGACCATGTCATTAATCTAATACTTAATATGAGAGACACAATTTACTCCTTTTGATGTCATATGATCCAGCACATGAGGTATGGGCATTTGTTGATTTCTTCTACCAATAAAAGCTTATTAAATAACATTATTAATATTTTAGCCCATTCAATTCAAATGCTGACTTCTATGATTTATGTACTAAGTTTGAATTATATTTTTCTCTTTGTTATTAATTTATTTTATGTTTTTTAAAAATGGAAGTTTTATCTCATTTAACTTATACTACTGTGCATTCTTTAGTTTTTGACCTAAAAAATTGAGGACAAATGTGATTGCAGTGTAATGAATGGCCCCATAGAAGCTATTGCTCATGAGCTTGGGTTTGAAGGAAATTCTTTTCTTGAAGGCCTTGTTGTAAGCATATTTATTGCTGGTGCATTTATTGGGAGTATAAGCTTTTCCTCTTTTGTTGATAAATTTGGATCTCGGCGAACTCTTCAATTTGATGCAATTCCATTAATACTTGGGGCATTTATTAGGTATTTTCTCTTATATCTATCTTCGAATGATCAGAGTCATACATTTATCTTCATATTTATTTTTGTCATCTGATTTCTCTTTTTGAATGAGACTTTCAAGTCAAAATTTCATTAAACAGTATAGTTATGTCTGAATCATGAATTCTTATCATTATATATTATATTATTATTATTATTATTGTAGCTCTCATGCACATACTTTGGATGAAATGCTTTGGGGAAGATTTCTTGTTGGACTTGGCATTGGCATGAACACTGTGCTTGTACCTCTCTATATATCAGAGGTAATATTATAAAGTTAGATTCCTCTCAAAAAAATATTATAAAGGTAGATAATCTTTGATCGAATCTGTAGTTCTGTTTGAACTTTTTATATGAAGTTTAAAACTGAACGAGCATTTGAACTTATTATAGTTGATATATCTTCGATAATCACACAAATTCTGCTGCAATTCATCCAATTTGTAGATCGGACATGTTTTTTATACTTAATGGGCATTTGCTTGAGTAAAAGGTGACCAGTGTCTTCTTTTCCATGTAAATTGGTCTCCTTTTAACAATATATATTTGTCAACCTATCACATCATATTATTATATTTGCTAACATTATCATATTTTATTTATTAAGTATCCTTTTTGATATTCTTAATCATATTATATCCTAATTTTTATTAAATATCTTTCTTTATGATATCTGAGTTAATGAACCCTTACAATGCATCATAGTAACATTTGGCTTCTCATTGCACACTATCCTTTTAATAATATATAAAAGATATGTTCACCAACCTGTCACACCATATCTAGTTATGTTTGATAACAGATCATATCTCAAATATTTATTTAAATATATATCTTTAAAATATATGTTTTAATCACATCAACAACAACAACAACAAAGCCTTATCCCACTAGGTGGGGTCGGCAAATTCGTTAATCCATGTTCATAAGATTCGACAGGATTTTACGCTGGCTGTCGGGGCCTAACACAACCCTCCTTTATCCGGGCTTGGGACCGGCTATAAAACATAGGCGGAGTTTTAATCACATCACATCTTAATTATTAACTAAAATATCTTTGACTTGATCTTTTATCATGATGAAAACCTCTAGGCATGACACTTGACTTTCTAATTGTTGCTACTATTTTTCTTATAATTTATAGGTATTTTATCGTAACTTATATTTGCTATAATATCTTATGTTAGTTATTACATGTTATTTAAATAACATTCTTTATTTTTTATTTTCAAATTTAATTGACATTTGGCTAATTCTCATTGCTCAGCTTCTTTTAGTAAATATAAATATGCTTATCCTGTGTTATATCTGAATACGTTAGCTAACAATTTCATATCTTAATTATTATTTAATTATCATTATTTGTACATGTTTTTAGTTTAACACTTAATAATGTAAAGAGTAGACTAATCGTGTTTTATTAATGCATAGTTGATAAATCAAATTTTCATTGATTAACTAATGTATTCAAAATTCTTTTGGGTATAGGTTGCCCCAACAAAATATAGAGGCTCACTAGGAACTCTTTGTCAAATTGGAACTTGTCTTGGGATAATTGCTTCACTTTCTTTAGCAATTCCCTCTGAAAGGGATCCACATTGGTGAGACATTTTATTTATTATTAATACTATGATGCTAGTGATTTTTATTATCCATGTAACTTTTATAAACATAAATATGAAATAATCTCATCGATGAATCAATTCTCTATATCTTAATGAAGTTTCACGGGTCTATTTCCTTGAATTCAATCAATCTTAGTAATTTTGTTGTTATATGCAATGATTTTATGATGCCCTAAGTGATCCAAAAACAATGTGGATAATCTTGGTGTAACATGAGTTGTTTAAATTTGGTCATTCCATTCATGTGGAAATGAAATACATTTAAGGTCATTTTACTGAGTGGGAGCATGTTTGAAATAATTGGTGCTAAACTAATATACTTGGTGTTATATCCTTCTGTCAATGGAGATTTTGGTACAACAACAACAACAAAGCCTTATCCCACTAGGTGGGGTCGGCTACATGGATCATACGACGTCATTCCGCTCTCGTTGATCTATGTTCATGAGATTCGACAGGATTTTACGCTGGCTGTCGGAGCCTAACACAACCCTCCTCCTTTATCCGGGCTTGGGACCGGCTATAAAACATAGGCGGAGTTAAAACATAGGCGGAGATTTTGGTAATGAAAATAATTTTTTTTGGATGATACTATTGGCACTCCAAAAGATACCATTGACCTTCATTCTACTAGAGCAGGGTAAAAATGCCCTTCAGTAATAAAATGGAAAGACAATAGTGTTTTTTGGATTAACAGTAGATTCAACCATCTTTTTGTCAAATTATTGTTAGGAAGATGTTTTTAATATTGAAATCTAAAAATCTCCATTTGGGATTAGATTATTATTTTATTGCTTTAACTCATATTGTCGGAGTTCACGAAAATAGGTCATCCATTCCTCATTAATGGGTAGCACTTAAACATTTAAGATGTTGTGATATATCTAGAATATGAGTAAATGAGACCTTATGAAGGCAAAATCATGATTACTCAGAGTTTTTTTTTTGGTATTGGCCACTCCAACAAAACATAGAGGCTCACTAGGTACTTTTTTGGAACTTGCCTTGTGATAATTGCTTCCCTTTCTTTAGTATTCCTTCTGAAAGTGATCCACATTGGTGAGACAATTTATTTATTATTAATATTCTGATGCTACTGATTTTTATTATCTACGTAGTTTCTACAAACATAACAACAACAACAACAAAGCCTTATCCCACTAGGTGGGGTCGGCTACATGGATCATACGACGCCATTCCACTCTATTAGTAACCAAACCTTTCGGTATATTATTCACCAATAGATCTTGCTCTATTAGTTCGCCAAGTGTCCGCCTTGGCCTCCCTCTCCCTCTTTTAATCGGACTCCAGATTATTTGATCTACTCTTCTTACTGGCGCATCTAATTTCTACAAACATAAATATGAAAAAATCTCATTGATGAATCAATTCTCCATATCCTAATTAAGTTTCACGAGTCTTTCCCTAAATTCAACTAATAACTATTAATTTTGTTGCCATATGTAATGATTTTATGATGTCCTAAGTGATCCAAAAACAATGTGGGTCATCTTGTCTGTTCTATAGGCTCGTGCAACTTGAACACTGAGATAGGCAACTATATCTGCTTGATGAATGAAAACCTCATCGCTCGAGGATGATTGATGTCTTAGATTCTCTTGTGAGCATTCAGCTGTAGATGATTGTTTCTCAATCTGGTGCACGCCACCAGTTGGGGGTGGCTTTGAGGTTATCTGACAGACTGACTTCAATTGGGATCATCTTGGTGTAACAATGTGAACTAAAAATAATGTCATTTTGAAGAGTCATCTTCAACGATTAAAGATATCACTAATTAACATGGAGAACAAGTCCTCTCAAAAGAAAAAAAAAGAAACATGGAGAACAAGAAACATGTTCTTGCTCTCATTAACCATTTGTACACACACATTGAACGTCTTGTTTTCTATTCAATTCATATTCTTTGATAGCTGAATAGAAAAAAAATGCCAATGTTGAGATACCTCTTTTAGCCCATGTATGGATTGTTAGGCTTCCATATTTTTCGTGCTCCCATTTTGAATCCTTCATGTTATTTCATCTACAATTCTCTTTCTAAAGGACCATTTCGGAACACGGTTTTTGCATCTGATTTATCTTTGCAACATATGCAAAAGTTTTCTCAAACTTGATACTTGGTCTTTGAGTGTAACTTTTGCTACTAGTCGCTCTTTGAAGGTATCTACAATTCTATCTTCTCCTTTTCTCTTGTGGATCCATTTGGACCCAGTATATTTAACACCTTGGGGTGGATCAACTAGAGATCATTCTTCATTGCTTGCAAATTTTCAGCATCCACATCATTAATTAGATTTCTTGTCACGTCTATTTCATGAGATTGGTTGGTTTGATATTTGATTTGTTCATCTTGGATTTCTATGATATTCATCTTGGATTTCAAAGAAATATGCATCCATTAAGGTGATAGTCTTTGGATTCTATTAAAAGGTATGTTCTTAAATCTAAAATACACATAAAATTCTCTTGCTTTCTTTTGCCATTTGTTTTGATGTTGATAACATGAATATTGTGGAAAATTGTAGTAGACCTCCTCAAAAAAAAAAAAGTGTAGTAGATTTTCTTATTTTCTATCCATACAATCACCTATATACAAAGACCCTCAGACATATTAGGAAAGATGAAATTTGGAAGGAAGAAATCAAATCCCAAAATTATGGGACAGCTTGCTAAAAATAGAAAATCTATCTATATGCACCTATTTCTAAATACAATATATTACAGAAAAGGAAACTTTCTAAAATAAATAATAAACCCTGCACATTTTCCTCAAAAAAAAAAAAAAACCCTGCACATGATTTCTCACACTCCCTCTCAACTTGGCGAATAGGTATTTTCCATTCCCTTCTTGGATACAGTAGCTTGAAAAGTTAAGTTAAACTCTCGGGAAGGACGTCAGCGATTTGACTATGTGTAGGTCTATAAGGTGTACATATCAGTCCATTATCCAACTTCTCTTTGATAAAGTGCCAACAAATTTCAACGTGCTTCATCCCATCATATTGTACTGGATTGCGAACGGTACTGATCTACTGATTTACTGTCACAATAGTCTCATGAGGTTTTCCCACTTAATACGCAAATCTTGAAGAATGATTTCTAACCAAAGTAGTTTATGCATACATTGATCCATGGCTCTAAATTCAATCCTTGCACTTGAACAAGCTGCCACATTTTGTGTTTTACTTCATGTCACATGATTTTCGTCAAGAAATGTGCAATATCCTGAAGTTGACCTATTAATAATTGATTCAGCAAAATCTTCAAGTATCAAACTTTTGTTCTTGTAAATAAAATGCCTTTTCTCAGTGTTCCCATGAGATAATGTACCACTCTATAAGCTGCCTGCAAATTAATTTCTTTTGGATTATGCATGTATTGACTAATAACGCTCAATGCAAATGCAGTATCTGACCTTATATGAGATAAATAAATAAGTGCTCGCACAAGTCATTGATACATTTCTCTATGTATTGCAACATCTTCCTCTACTATTTCAAATTTAAGATTTGGATTCATGGGGAGAACTTGATAGTTGCATGCTCAACGTAAATCATTATATTTCATCTGATACCCCCTCAAGTATAACTTTTTCCAACATCTATCCCTACATTACAAATTTTAGTCCATCCATTTATCTCAATCTGACACTTAAATCCTTTTGTTAAGTCTCATTCAAAATTTTGTTAATTTATTTTTTAACAATTATGCAATGCAAGTTTTATGCTTCTTTAATATGAGAAATTATTTAAAAAACAAAATTACAACGCAAACACATTATTTCACAATTATTAAAAAATGGTTATTAACTAATATTTTTATTTTAATTTTTTTTGTTGTAATAAGAAAGTAAGATTAAACTGATATTTTATAATTATTAAAAAAAGGAATTATCAGAATTTTGTATGAAATTGAATGGAAGGACCTAATTGTCGAATTGGAATAAGGTTAGAAACTAAAATTTTGTAAGCTTATAATTTGGATTATGTTAAGGTGGATTATAAACACAAAGAAGATATTTCTAACAGTTTAAGCTTTTAGGAAAAATTGATCACCACATCTAATTTCACATGGTATCAAAGGCAAAGGTCCTGAGTTTAAGTCTCATCAATGCTTGTATTTAAAAAGTAAATTTCTCTCTTAATCGTCCACATGGTGGATTAGACTACACCAAAGTTGTTAGCGGTGCACATATATAAAAATGTTAAGATACAAATATAAAAATGTTGCTCTTACTAACGGATTAAGCTTTAAAGAAAATTACTCAGCACATCTAATTTCACAAATTAAACAGAAAAAAATTATAGCTGATCGGCTGTTAGAGGAAATAATCCAATATAATTAAGACAGTGGGTCGGCTTAGTTACATGTTGAAGTTTGAGGCAATGAGATTAACAGATTTAATCATTGTTATACCAATCCTAAATGACCATGCCTAACATTGCTTTAGTTATAAGCTAAAGTTTGAGACCACAAGCCACATTGAAGCTTTACAACTTAGTCTTGATGTCATTAGGTATTTGGATCTAAGCCATGTTGTTTTCAAGATTCCTTAAACATATGATGGGAACGGGATTTTCTAGTGATTTATGAAAGAAACAATGTCTAAACTAGAAAAAATGAAGTTTGATTGTGTGCAAACCGGTATTTCAGCCAAACACACCAAGGCTTGCCTACAAGTCAAGGGAGCAAATGAATGCATTCAAAGAGAAAGTTTCAGGAGGAGGAGGCCCTAGTGTGAGGCCCACGAGTTGACATTGCATATTTCTCTTTATGTGCTTCAATATGCCAGCAGAGTGTTGGATGACTTGTTTCATCCTTTGTTGGCAAGAGCCACACGATCATCCCATAAAACGAGAACTCCTATTTCCTGAAGAGAGCGCAAATCCTCCTTTCAACGGGTTGCGGACACGCTTTCGCCCGACACCACAGGCCTGAGCCACCAAAGCAACAATGTCCGGGCCATGCAGGAATTCAGAGTCACCAATTGCAGCTGGGTCGACAGCCACATCTGGCTCAACTGACGCCTCAAAGCTTGACATAGTATTCATCGTGCATGCCCCTGACACCGGCGGGACCTCTGCGCATGTCCCTGACTCAGCCGAAATCTCTGCCTGCAAGGTCAGCAACGGAGACAGGGTGACAGACTGAGAGGTCGGAAGGCGAGCGACACCAGCCTCGGCCGACGCACGCAGAGAGCCATGGCTGGCGGCCGAGACGATGGTGAGAGGGCGGCGCCGATAAACTCGCAGGCGGGTACTCTCCCCAGGGATGTTATGGGTATGTTCGGCCAGAGTGCATGTCAACCGAACCCAAGGGGTCCGGTGAAACGTGCAAGGGGTCCGGCGCGGCGAGGCTGGTTTAGGTTAATTGGACCAAACAGTTAAATGGAGGCTGGCAGAGCTTTATAAGTCTTACCATTATTCTTCTTCACAAATAATGCAGTGTGTGTGGGAGAGAGCAAGCTTACGCTAATGTTTGGTCACACCAAGGATGCATGCCACCTACACATCGTTCTTTTAATGAGTAGTCTCCAACTTTATGAATGTTATATAGATATCTTTTATGTTTTGTACATCTATAAAGTTGTTAGCTCATCATGCTTTTGATATATTCTACTATATATTGTAGGTGGAGAACAATGCTCTTGATAGCATGTATCCCCAGTTTTGTTATTATGATAGGTATGCAGTTTGCTGCTGAGAGTCCCCGTTGGCTCTATAAGGTGGTCTTTTTTTTTAATTCTGAAATTTACTAACTTTGCTGTTGGAATTTTCTTGAACTTCATGGGAACAAATTTCATTGTTTAGGCAGGACGATTGGAAGATGCTAAAAGAGTTATAGAAAACCTTTGGGGTAAGTCAGAAGTTGATAAATCCATTGAAGAGATCCAAACTGTAATCAAGAGTTCTGGCAGTAGTTATCTAAAGACTAACTGGTTGGAGATTTTTCAAGAGCCTCATAAGAAAGGTACTACTTATTGGCGCTTGTTAGAGCTACCTTTTTGACCAAATCTGAAACTCTTATGTTTTTTAATACATTATTGATGTGTGAAAAAAATACTAAGACTACTTTTGGAGAAAAAAAATAATTTCTCCTAAAAAAATAATTTCTCCTAAAAATAATTAATTTCATCGATATCCTGAGAAAGCTTCCTGCCTATACGAAACAATTATATTATGGGACATATGTATGGGTAGTACTTGTACCTTGTGTTCACATATATCATATATAATCTAAAAACATCAAAATCTCATAATAACAAAGAAACAAATATCCTCTCAAAAAAAAAAGTAACAAATATGGAAGATGAAAACGCTTGTGATTCAGTATAGATCACTAAGAACTACAAATATTTTGTGTGTTTTATAGATTAACTTCACATGTAAGCTTTTGTTTGATTCCTTTTTTGTTCCTTGGGATATTATTTCTTACTTTGTCATATTTAAACAAAGCATTGATTTGGAGAAAGGTGTATGTTTTATTAATTTTCTACTGAAGTTGGACTACTGTCCATCATTGATGTGCATTTTGTGCACATCGTGATGTGCACAAAAAATGGGCATCAAGCTGTCCATTGTTTGTGCAGCATCATGGGCTGTACACAATGGGTAGCGTATGCATTTTATCCAAAAATAATAAATTAAAGGAGTTCGAGATTTTTACATTTGCTTTTATGTCAAAGATACCCCTGTGTATCCAAAATCGTGTCAAAGCCATACAGAAAATGTACCTGGTACACGTACTCTAGACAGAATGAAGTGTTAAGAATATAAAATCATAAATGTTGATCTTTTTAACGGCTTAAGCTTTTAGGAAAACTGGACAGCACATCAAATTTAACATGGTATCATAGCCAGAGGTCAAGGGTTCGAACCTCGTTAAGCTCTTATTAAAAAATAATTTTCTCCCATAGTTGTCCACGTGTTGGGCTTGAGTTAGACCAAAAGTTGTCAGCAGCCCACACGTGAGGGAGAGTGTTAAGAATACAAAATCATAGATGTTGCTCTTCCTAACGGCTTAAGCTTTTAGGAAAACTTGGCAGCACATCAAATTTAACATGAAGCACTATTAGAGCAGACTTCCTCATGGGAATATTGAGCTATGTTTATTATTTGTATACTTCCTCGTGTCAAAGCCATTCAAGGAAAGAAACATAAGAACTTCTAAAATAATAATTGAATACCAAATTCATCCATTCCAAGTCATATATCTCCCCAGATTTTCCCCTAAAAAATCTCTCTTCAGATTTTCATTTTCATTCTCTCTTCTAGTAACAAAATGCCACATCATTTACAGCTTGTTATAAACTTTATCTTGCTTCCATTCATATATTTTTAGTTCTACGATAAAATATTCATTCGATTTCATAAAAATGGAATGTATGTGCACTTTCATATAACTGCATATGCCTCTTATTTGGTTTGTGATTTACTAAATAGGACCATGGTTAATTTCGGTAGTAGTTTGGTTGAAGCGTAGTGATAATTTGTTGGCAAGTGCACTAATTACACAAGTAATATGTAATGATAATAGTAAAAAGTGTCTAACCCACAAGAAAAAATTAATAATTAATTATATAATTTTCACAAGCTAATAAGAGATAAAAATAGAACTTCTAAAATTTTTTTTTTCAAGGAAAAAAGATAAAACTAGTGAGACCAAGCTTTGAATATGATGAAATGAGATTAGGCGAGTACTTTATAAACCACAGATCTAATTTAAATCATAGTTAAAATAAGATCAATTTCTTTGGATTTGCATAAAATATGATTTCCTTTCATGACTTCTAGATAAATCAGATCACTCTTCTACAAGACGGTAACCTTATTTACTAGAGATCAAAATGCATTGTAATGTATTTTCTATAATATTGATCATTTCAAAACTGATGATTAGCAAATTACATAATCACAGTATTTCTCTATAAGATGATATCTGCTCATGACATGTAATGCTTGAAGTCAAAAATCAATTTTGAGACCTAAGATATCAATAATTAATTATTTCTCTATAGGGTGATATAATTAAGGAATTCAATAAATCAAAGAAAAACATTAATTACACAATTCATGTTCATAAGATAATTGACTAAAAAGATTAATTCAAATTAAAATAGAAGATCCAAAAAAAATCATTTAATAATTAAAATTACTTCAAAGGAATAAAGAATTAAATACAAACTGGAGTTCATCATAAAATAATGTGAAGAAAGAAACAATTCAAAGAGAACACCTCAATTGGGCTTTATCGTCTCTATCAATCCTCAAGCTCAAGCTTTGACTCTCTCTTTGACGTTGAAGAGCACCCAAGATGTTAAACACACCTTTCTCGTTGTCGAGCACCCCTATTTATAGTTTTGGATGGCTCATCAAACGGATTCTATCGTTCGACCATCTTGTTGCAATTTGATAAACACGCCATGATTTCTATCATCAACCAATAGGAATCTTGGTGTTATCACATCCTGAGTTTTATGTGATAAGATTAAATTGAATAAGTGCACATCGTGATTTTAATCTGAGATAAGCCACAACATCTATGCCATTGAGCCAAATTACATCATGACAAGTAATCACACGTATCTCGCGGCTGCTTCCTCCAAGTCACAACCTTCACAAGTTTTATCACTCCTGTCACGACATTTGTTCTCCACGTCACAGCTTCAAAGTTTTCTCTTTGCAACTTTTCTCTCATGCATGTCAGCAAAAAATTTGAAATATTATTTCATTGACCTTTGATTATCTGCCTCCAAACTGAGAATAACCAAACTGGGTAAGACATTAAACCAAATTTTTTTTTGAGAGGATAAGACATTAAACAATTAAGTTATGCATACCATGATAAAAATTAAAGAAATGTTTTTTTGAAACGAAAAATGAAAGAAATGTTACATCACACATTATTGCTTGATTGTGGTCTTAAAAAATGATATGATGGCATGGATCACACCACTTGTAGTGGTGTTTATTAAATTGGAGAACGTGACCCATCCATTGCCATCCAAGCCCTTCCTGGATCCGTCTGATAAATTATTGGGCTTGGACGAATGATGGGATGAGCATAATTTTCAAGTTGTTTACCTGATATCTGACAATCCAATATCCATCTGATATCCGTTCATTATTAAGAAACTATCTGATAGTCTGACCCTTCATCCGTTAATAACATCAACTATTTAAATAGAACTAATTATTACTTATTTAGTGTATATCAATAATGACTAGTCATCTTATATAATAATATAATTAATAATAAAATATAAGTACTTTATTCATTATTAATTTGATTTGTTCTATCATTAATGAAAAAAAAACTCCGCCTATATTTTATAGCCGGTCCCAAGCCCGGATAAAGGAGGAGGGTTGTGTTAGGCCCCGACAGCCAACATAAAATCATGTCGAATCTTATGAACATGGATCAACGAATATAAGAGCGGAATGGCGTCGTATGATCCATGTAGCCGACCCCACCTAGTGGGATAAGGCTTTGTTGTTGTTGTATCATTAATGAAAAAAAGTAAACAACTGAATAAAAAGATAAAATATTAAAGAAACTTATGAGACAACTAAAGAATATAAAAAAGATTTAGATAGAATCATATCAAATTTGAAAAAAAAATTAAAAAGCATAAATTATTTTTTAAAAATATTAATGGTCCAGTTCGTACGACAGGCGAACCGATTAAGGTCTATTGAACCTTAACGGGCCGGACAATCTTGAAAGTTTATTAGGTGTTTCGATAATAACCCGTTGAATTAATGGGCTTATGGTGTCCCGCCAAAACTCAATTGATTGGGCCTATTAGTAGCCCGTCCGATTCATTAAACACCACTACCTGGTTCTGTCAATTTCTTAAAAATGGTGACAAAAGAATAAATGAGTAAAAGAACGTGAAATATAAAGGAACACTTTAAACTGAGTAAAAAAATATTATAATAAAAGGATGAAAGTTATATTTTGGTGGCCAATGAAATTCTCAATGTTGGTGAGAGCTAAGAGACATCAATCCTCACTTTGTTGTCCTTTGAAGGGAGTCGATATTGTCACTATGTGGGAGGGAGAGAGTGAGGCAAGAGGGAAAAAGTTATCTTTTACGGTAGAAACTTTAGGTAATTGTCTTTCTGCCAATTTAAATTTCTAGGAAGATTCATTTGTTATGTTTATATTCTTGATACTTGTTATGCTTTGGAGTTTCGTCTAATCCATCATGTCAGTCATTAGGGGAGGAAATTATTCCTTTTTGAACTTGTGATTTTTACTCATGACCTGTGAACATGTCATGATACCATGTCAAATATGAACTTGATGGACAAACAAGGAAGGCAAAAACTTTTGATGGGAAGTTATCTTGGAATGGTGTGTATTTCTGAACATCGTCATTGTGGTATAATCAGAACATGCAAATTCTTGAGTTGTTTCACTTGAAGAAATTTTGTTGTCCTATTATTTAACACTGATTAGGACCAATTGCTTACTTCTTTATGAACATAAAAATATCATGATAAAAGTAACAGTGGTTCTACCCTCGAAAAAATAGTGATAGTAGTTCTTAATAACTATGCTATTATGCAGAGAGTTTGTATGTGCACAATGTGACTGATTGAAACAGATACATAAAGAAAAATGCAAATGGTTTAATAAGGAAATATTTTTTCCTAATTATTGATGCAATCTAGAGACAAATAATTGTACTAGTCATTCAATACAATGATGAATAAAAATTGTTCCGTTGAGGATGAGTTAAAAGGCCACGGTCGCGAGTTAGTTTTTATTGGGTCTGAATTTTTTGGACCCAGCACCAGCACCGGTCCCAACCAGTACCGAAACTGGGTCGGTCCTGGGAAATTGGAAATAGAATCGGTAATATGACGAGTCGAAAAAATCATTAAAAAATTGAAAAAAATATAGAAAATTTTATACAAATGGCAAAGCCAAACCACAATTTGACCAAATAAACATCAACTTAACAAAATATTACATCAAGTTATCACATAACAAGTTAACAATTTTTTTAATATTTCAAGATGAACAAAGGACCATCAAATTACTAAATAATTAGAACTAAGTTATTATTATTATTATTATTGTTGTTGTTGTTGTTGTTATTTGTTACAATCAGGGTTTTCTACTTCTGACTCAATCCTTGACTAGTTATAGACCAGGCCGGGAATATTTCCAGGACAATCGGGTCGACTGGCATGCTAACCCCTAATGAGTTAATAACTAGTATCTTAATTTAATTTGCAATTTGAAAAAAAAAACAACTGATGATTTTAAATCAAACTAACAAAAACAACAACAACAACAACAACAAAGCCTTATCCCACTAGGTGGGGTCGGCTACATGGATCATACGACGCTTCGTTGATCCATGTTCATGAGATTCGACAGGGTTTTACGCTGGCTGTCGGGGCCTAACACAACCCTCCTCCTTCTTGGGACCGGCTATAAAACATAGGCGGAGTTAAATCAAACTAACGAAAGCAAAAGAAGAAAATCTATCACTGGATTAAATGGGATGATTTGACTATTAGAGTTACAACTAGTCTACATGGCTACAATGTATTAGATCTTCTCACAAATTATATCTCCTAAAACATCAATGAAGTTTTTTATATAAGGCTAATTTCATATTTTAACTACTATCTTAAGAAGAGTTACAATAAGTTTACCATTTCAAATTTTTAACTTAATACGATCAGTCAAGAGATGCATTCAACTATATTAAAATTAGGAAATTTTCAAGTTGCATTGATCTCTTCACGAATTAGGTATCTTTCAATTTTCTCAATTTCTTGAATTCATTCATAAATCATGGAATCACATGGAAAGCATCAAACAAGAACACACAACTCCTCAAAAGAAAAGAACACACAAGCTATTAATGGTACAAAATAAAAAATGAGTGAATTTCAGTCGTGGTCATACAACTTATAGGACATTCCCAATATGGTCACCCAACTTCATTTTATAACACCACGGTGATCGAACTTTAAAAATGTTGCAACCACTGGATCGCTGATGTGGCGTTGATGTGGATACTCAATGTGGCACCATGTCAACATTTTCTCTTCTCCACGTAGATTTAAAAAATAAAAAATTCCACATCAACATTTTTCTCTCCTCTATCCAAACTTAATTTTGTATCTGCGTGGTCATTCAACTTTTTGAAATTTTCAGACACGGTGATTTAACTTTTCAAAATTTCAATCACGGTCATCTTAAAAGCTTAAAATAATAACAAAAAAATAAAAAGCTGAAGGCACTTGGACCTACTCAGCATGGTTTGGGCACGACCTAATCGGGTCGGGTCGCCCAAATTTTTTATGTGTATTGAATATATAATATTATAATAATTATTAAATTAGGGAAATAAAAAATCAGAAAAAAGAAATTTTGATTACATTTTTTTGCCCTTAAATTTGGAGTAAAACAAAATATTATAATGAGAAAAATAATTTTATGATTATTAGATATATAATAAAATTATTTTTATATATATGATATTTATAACATATGATTAAAGATTTAAGTATATAAGAAATAAAAAATGTTGTGGTTACGATTTGGCTTAGTACCCTGCAGGATGTCGGGTCGTGCCCAACACCCCATTGGATGGCCTAATACGACGTAGCTCAGGCTCGTCGAAATCTCGTGCAAAAAATATTTTTATTTTTCTAATTATAATATTTGGTATTAGTCCAAAATTAAGGGCAAAAAATGTAATCGGTATTTTTTTCTAATTTTTTTATTTACCTAATTTAATAATTAATAATTATTATAATTATTACATATTTTTAATGCACAAAAAAATTGGACAGCCCGACCTGATTGGGTCGTGCCCAAACTGTGTCGGTCCAAGTGCCTTCAATTTTTTATTTTCTATTATTTTAAGTTTTAAATGATGACCATGACTGAAATTTTGAAAAGTTGAATGACCGTGTCTAAAAAATTTCAAAAAGTTGAATGACCACGTAGATACAAAATTAAATCTGGATAGAGGAGAAAAAATGATGATGTGGCATTTTTTATTTGTTTAGATCTAATGTGGAGGAGAGAGAAAATGCTAACATGGTGCCACGTAAGCATCCATGCCAATGCTACGTTAGCGATCCACCGGCTGGCAATAACCGATCGCGATGATCGCGATTGAAATATTTTTAAGTTCGATGACCGTGGTGTTACAAAATGAAGTAGGATAACCATATTGGGAATTACCCCCTAAGTTGGATGACCGTGGCTGAAATTTACTCAATAAAAAGTCTAATATTAAGGAAGACTCCATTACATTTGTAGGGTTCAAATAAAAAAAATTCTATTCCATGTTTGCCATTGAAAATGACATCAAATCGATTAAACGTATTCAAGAAAAGAAGGAAAGATAAAGAGTGAACTATTATACTGTTGAGCATGTCCTCTCATGAGTTTCCTACAGAGTTTCATTATAGTGTCTCATGAACCTTCAACTCTGTCTCAATGCTCTAGGATGGGCTTCCAAGAGGAGCTCAAGGTTTCTGTTTATAGATTTAGGCCAGGTAAAGTGATAAGGTTTCCCAGCAAATCGTCTTTGGACGATTGGCTCTAAGTAAATTCTAATAAGATTCACGGTCCGTAAATGTGGTTCATGACCATGAGCTTTTAATGCCGTTGAGGCAAAAAATTTCTTGCTTCATGGCTGTGAATGGAGTTCATGTCCCATGAATGATTTCTTTCGAATCTCCAAAGCCTTCTATCACGGATGGGAGAGAAGTTGGGTGTACATGAAAACTTGATCTTAGGTGTGGGAAATGTTAGGTATGTGTGAAAACAAGTCCCACCTGGACAAGTCACATGAGAGATGTTGGATATGTATAAAAAACCTAACTTGACTATATGTGATGTGCTTTGAGAAATCATGCCAAAATTCAGAGTGGACAATATCATGTTTGGTTGGGGATGTTACATCATGAACGTGAACTTCTAATGCGGTTTCTCAGTTCACGATCATGAATGAATTTCACATCTTGTGAATGATTTCTTCTGAATCTTCAAACCTCTCAGTCATGATCATGAGTGAAATTCATAGCCCGTGAATGTTCCTGGATGATCCTGAAGCTCACGTTCACGGTGATGAAGCCTTTTCATAGTTCTTGAAATTTTCAGTTTGTACAGGACTTGGTTTTCAGTTTGATTTAAACTCCATTTTTGTTCATAAATTTTATCTCTTATCATTTCTTAATCAAATCCAATTAAACATGGGTGCCAAGTAATTTCCAAAGATAAGCTTCAAGATCTAATCAAATAAGTTTGGTTAAACTCATTTTATTCCTGGAATGCAACTAACTATTGATAAAACAATGCATGAAAAATCATGCATAAATAACATAAGCTAAGGGACTCGTGCAAAATTAGAATTCAAAACATGCAATGGACAATTGGATCTATAATCTACTTCCAAAATCTTCTTTATTAATACCAAAACCTATTTCCGAATATTAGAGAGGCTCCTATATAAGCAGAAGGCAAGTCGAGTTGGCTAATTTCAGAATAAGCCCCTATATATCATACTCCAGTTCTTTAAACATTTAGTGATTGTAATAAATTTTTTACTCCATAAGCGATGCAATTGGATATAGGCACTAAAACAAATTGATCTGATGCATCTATTTTCTAGCTGTGGGTTTAAGAAATTCAATGTTGACAGGGGGTAACTCTGAAGCAAGCCCTAATTATACTCACCCTCACTAAACTTTGCACTTATGAATGTCATATCTCGCTTTGTGGGCTTATTTTGAAGACCGTTCTGTATGCATGATCCACTTCGCTTTTCCTGTCAGAATATCAGTTGCCTTTCAAAATGTTAATCCTTGTTTTTTCTTGACTTAGTTCTTGACTTAGTTCTTGTAGTTAACAAAATAACTGAAAAAAGGAATGGATTCATGACTTAGTTCTTGTAGTTAACAAAATAACTGAAAAAATATTATTGCGCATATGGGCACACATGCAAAATTACTTTCGCAGAAGAAAAATACATGTGGTATCCTAACTGATTGTTTACTTAAATGCAGGCATTTTCAATGTTTCTTATAGTTTATGCCATCAGCTTTCCAATGGATCAAGATCAAAGTCACACATTATCAATCCTTGGAACTTTGATGTATGCGTCTTCACTTCTTTTACTGTAAATTTTGGTACCCCGGAATTTCAGATTACAATGCTTTTCGTGGGAATCCATTGAGTCATTAGGTTTGAAAAAGCATGCATCTATTTTCAAATATGATGGATCACACGTTTGCTCCACATATGTGAATATGGTTTGAGATACTCAACAAAATCTAAGAATTACTATGGTTTAGTTTCCTTTATCAAATTCTATCTGCAGGCCAATATATGTGTCCTAGATAACAATTAGAACATTAATTCACATCAAATTAATTTGATTAATCTGTATGTCCCATTGTTTTTTCTTGGTCACACCTTGGAAATAAAATCTCCTCATGACTTGTAGGTACATATTCACATTTGCCATAGGTGCTGGGCCAGTAACTGGTATAATTATTCCAGAACTTAGCAGTGCTCAAACACGTTCAAGGATCATGGGTTTCAGTTTCTCTATACACTGGGTACGTGCAAAATAGTTTACAGTTAAAGTGATTTGTTTCATTTGGTTTTAACCTAGAAAAAATCACAGATATTTACATCACATGACTGGAATCCATTCAGCTCTATTTTCTTTTCTTTTGCTTGATGTTGTATTGTTGTAGGTTTTATAGCAAGTTTTATTGGTTTCCATAAATATGCCATTCTCAAGTAAAGAAATATCTTCAATCAATAAATGAGACAATAGTTAAACTTTTCATGTGCAATATAATGAAAACAAGCAGGGCTGCCTGATTTAATAAACTGGAGAAAGGCCAGGTTTCCACACACCAATGATCTTGTTAAATCATAAGCGTTTTTCGCATGCAGATGGCATCTCTGATCTTCAGTCTGATATGAAAGTAATTTTTTTCCCTTTTGTAAAGTGTTTTCTATAACTCCGCCTATGTTTTATAGTCGGTCCCAAGCCCGGATAAAGGAGGAGGGTTGTGTTAGGCCCCGACAGCCAGCGTAAAACCCTGTCGAATCGCATGAACATAAATTAACGAATAGCGTAAAACCCTGTCGAATCGCATGAACATGAATCAACGAATAGAATGGCGTCGTATGATCCATGTAGCCGACCCCACCTAGTGGGATAAGGCTTTGTTGTTGTTGTTGTAAAGTGTTCTCTATATCTTTCGCTTTCATCTTCTTTTTGCTCACTTCTATGTTTGTTTTTCTCTCTCAATAAACAAAGCGCATCCATGCATGAAGCTTTTTAAATATTGGATACTTTGTCTTACGTCACATAGTTGGGATGTGATCATTATTGTTATTCATGCAGTTAATGAATGCATGGAAGTATATTTAGCTTTTACCGGTCATTTTACTAATCTTTCTCTTGTACTCTAGGTAAAAAGTTTCTAGCAATGAGATCTTTGTTTCTTACCAATTTGGAATGTCATATTTGTCAAATTGAAATCCAAACCTGTAGGATTATCTTCCATTCGAACTTACAAAAGTACAAAAATATGTAGTTTCCGACAGAAAGATGAAGCAAATGTCCATTCTTTCAATAGGTGTTTATGTAGGAGATGAAGATGCAATCATGTTTGTTATCAATGGCAAACTGAGCATACTTGTTATTGAACTTATTATACTTTACTGACATTTTTCCTCCAAGAGGAAACTAAATTTCTTTTTTTTTTTCAGATTTGCAACTTTTTGGTGGGATTATATTTCTTGGAACTAGTGGACAAATTTGGAGTGGGACCTGTGTATGCTACCTTTGGAGGTGTATCTCTATTATCAGCAGTGTTTGCTGTGTACTTCATAGTTGAAACTAAAGGCCGCTCACTCGAGGAAATAGAAATGTCTCTAAACAGCAGTGTATATTTTGAGGACAAGTGAGTGAGTCACTACAAGGAGCTAATACTACCATACCAGACATGTCTGCGATCAGAGTTCAGCTGAAGGTCATAGACATCCCACTCAAATTAATGTTGCAGGAATGATTATACAGTTGCCAAATTTCTGAGTGTACACATTGTGCAGATGGTGTCTAGCATAATGTTCACACTTCCTGTATGTATATTCTGTGTCCGCAATGTAAATTCTCATTCGCCCCTTTATATGATGAAAATTTAGTTCAGAAAAGATATCGACATTTTGTACATTCTGCTAGAGTATGGACATAGCAGAATCATTCCATTATTATCTTGATTCCATTGGCAGAATCATTGTATTGTTACATTTTGCTGCGAATTAATACTAACGTGTGAATAGTAGACTATAGAAAAGGTTCCATTTTGGTTCTTGCAGAAAATAAAAGAGGTTCCTGTTGAAGGTAATATCAGGTGTTAATTCTTTTTCGGACATTCCAATATTATAAACCTAAACGTGCTGCCTGGTTTATTTTTTTTATAAAAGAGAATTGATTGCAATAACTAATTTAATTGATTGTAATAACTAATTTTAACATTCCAGAGATGGATGGCAACAACACCTCCCAGCTCCACCAAACTAATTTTAATATCTTGTTAATATTTTGAGAGCTGCTCGGGAGTCCATAATGATTCCATCATGTATCGTCCATGGATATTGTGTATCATCCCTGAGAAAAGAATCCATGATCTTGAAAGAAAAATTAATTAGATTCTACAAATTTTTTAAATTAATATTTATGTAAAATCTAATGGTACATTTATTTATGTAAAATCTAATGAAAACAATTTCAATTGTTAAGTTTATTTTCATATTTTCCTACTTTTGAGATAGAGCAGCGATTTGTCAAATTATCGGACGGTAGAGAATGCTCTAAACTTTCTTAGGGTTTTGATCACAACCGTTCCTCGTCCAATGGCCGAGATCCGATCGCGTGAAAATAAAACACAGGTTTTGATGCCCCTCCGCTGTTTTGCACGCGGCCGCTCCGTCCTCTCCTCTTCCCCCCGCTGCTTGCAGGACTCCGCCGCCCTCCTTTCCGCTTCGCCATTGGCGCCCAGCTCTCGGGATCACAACCTCTGTTTTCTCCTTCTTCCGTGGCTCGCTTCCTTTCGCACACGATCTGTTGCTTCCTCTGCCTCCGCCTCCTCAACCTGCTCTTGTCGTTCGCAGACGCCGAAAAGCCTCACTTCGAGCTCGGATTCACTGTTGGCCGCTGAGGTGTGTGTGGAATTCCTTCCCCTTTGGATGTTTTCTGCCATTAAACAATTTGTTTCCTTTTTCTTTTTTTTGGGTCCCTCTTAGTGTTCGAATCTGCTCGATTTGGACTGAAACAAATTCTCAAGTCGAAATAATGCTTAAAAGTCTAACGTTTTTACTCTGTTGCAACAAACAGGTAGAAGGAGGAGGAAGAATAGGATGTCTCACAACAACCCCTCCCAACTCCTCCCTTCAGGTCCAAGTCGACCGCAATCTTCGTAGTTTAATGACTCTTTCTAGTTTCTCTTTTCATTTCCTTTGCTGAATCCTTAGTTACAAGCGTGCTTTGTCTGACTTGTGCATGCGTGAAAGCAGAGTTGATCGATAGGTGCATTGGATCGAAGATTTGGGTGATCATGAAGGGGGACAAGGAGCTCGTTGGGACGCTGCGAGGGTTTGACGTTTATGTCAACATGGTCCTTGAAGATGTCACCGAATAGTAAGCCACCTCTTATTTGAGACTTTTGTAGTGTCAGAACTTTATCTATCTATTGGACCGATTAAAATTGCGTTTGTAGAAGTCATTTTATCTTTCTACCATATATTTAGTAGTTTTTACCATGGGATGATTCTCTTATTCTGCATATTTTAGTTCCTATTTTGTTTTTTCAATAACATTTTTTAAGGGGAGAAATGATGGTTAACCAGAATTGTTAACCATCCAGACTTTTTTTATCATTGATCAATAGGGAGTTACATGGGATTCATAAAATATTACATCAATGAAACCCATTTCTTGGCAATCATCTCTATGTGGCCAGAATATTTTCAACATTCCATCGGCCATGGAAGATTGAGTGGTTCTAATGTATCCAAACGGCCCATAAAGATGCAAGCACCATTGATCACTCCCTCCTAGAGATGTAGATAATCGAGGATCTGCCACCCATTCTGAATGATTCCCAAAAATCTACTTCCGAGGCATGATTTATCCATCTGATAGGGTCCAATTCCACACTTCTCTAGCAAGATGGCATGTGAAAAAAGAGGTGATTAATGTTTTCCACCTCGTTGGAAACATCCTCTTTGTCCATCTTGATCTATATTGTCTGGTCGGGACTCGTGAGCCTCCTCTGCCTAAGCAACCAGCATAAAAGTTTTTATTAGCGGGGGGCCCTTTGGAAACCAGCAGAAGTTTTTTTTTTTTTTTTTTTAGTGGGATCTCTATAGCCGACCCCACCTAGTGGGATAAGGCTTTGTTGTTGTTGTTGTTTTTAGTGGGATCTCTAAATGATTTTGCAGTCCATTCAGAAGTCGTCCACCAGTGGACCCACCCCTCTAATCGGCATATAAGCCTCTGTTTAGTGCTAAAAGTTCACTGAGGCCATCCCTAAAAAAAGAAAGTTCACTGAGGCTATGTCCAGCCATCCTGCAGAAAATTTTCCAGGTGGTATGGGCAAATCAGGTTGAATAAATTGGTCCGGTCACCTAAACGCTATTATGAGAAGTGGGCAGAAAAGTCCAAGGCCCAGTAGTCTTTTCCTGGCCTGTTGGGTCAGTCCAAACATCCATTAATTTAGCCTTTTTCTCATGCGCCACCACAAACATCCGATGGAAGAGCGCTGCTAAGGGACCTTTGGGTGGCCAGTTGTCCTGATTTCCAGATTACAGTGCAGAAATGGGTTCCCAGCTATGGGATAACAATTGCAACTGATTTCCAGAATGGTGAAATGCCCTTGGTGTTGTTGAAGGCCGACTGCGACAAGAAATTCATATCATACATCTTCCGAAAAAGGGTACATGAAACGGTATCACCATTTACATAATTTGGCTTCATTTAAAGATCACAAATTAATTACCGAGGCCCCCTTCATCCTTAGGATGGCACACCTCCGACACATCTCTGTTGTTTGTATGCTTGATGTTAAAATATAAATATGTAAGACTATAGTGTCTTTTCAGAAAATGTGTAAATATATAAGGAGATAGGAGTTATCATCCACATCATATGAGATCATCATACTGTATTAATTTGTAATAGTTGTCTAAGTTGTATCTAATACTTTAGACTGCGTTAATAAAAATACAGGTGTTTTTTTAGTTCATTATTCTTCCCCCAACTTTGTCTTATCTTATTTTAGCCCCTCAACTTCATTGATGTATTCTCTACATAAGCATCTTTCACCCAAAGAAATACAATAATTACGTGAACACAAGATTGCCATGGTCAAGGCCTGCCAGTCTTCTACATCCATACGCCATAATATCCTTTGTCTTCTGCCAAATCTAAAGAATCTATGAAGCCCCATTGACAAGCTCACATCAATCCAACGGCACCGAACTTCTTACCATACTTGGACCACATTGCAGGCCTAAAACAGATTATTGGCATCCTCATCAAAAGATCAACACATAATACGAGATACATATGCATCATGCATCTATGTCGGTCATTTTTTTTCATTTAAATTCAGCACCTAAATATGGCACTGATAAATTTTGAGTTATCTCTAAGAAAAATGTACTGATGTATGATTTCTGCAAATTATGCATCAGTTCCTTTGTAAAGAAAAAAATTGTGTGATTGGCTGTAAAAAAAATGTTGGTTTGTTTGACTATCAAATTATTGTTCATTCTAAAAAAAAGAACTGTTGGTCTACGATATATATGAAGCCAGCTTTACCAGACTTGGGTTTTGTTGGTAGTATACCAAACCAGTGGATGTTAGATATAATTTTTTGATGAAGGGTTGTTAGATAAAATAAAAGGAGTCAAGACGGCTCAGGTTTTTATAACTTTCCACCAAACAATCAAGACGCGAGGCTTCATTTTCCTTCCGAATAGTAAGAGCTCTAAGTAATTGCTATTCTACAAAATGTTTATAATTCTTTGCTTAAAAGAAGTTGATAAGGTTGAAGCTGATTTTCCGTAAGCATGACAATTATACCCTACACATCAATAGCGATATATTATATGTTCTATGATATATTATGTCTTCATTTTGGTTTCTCTTGCAAGCCTTTTGACTAACCAGAGTTTTTTTTTGAGGGAAAAAAGGATGACTAATCGAAAGTTATGGTTGTCATCCAACTATATTATCACTGTAAAGGGATTCCATGTACAAGTAGGCACTCTCCAGTGGAGAGTGAACAAAAAAAAGGAAAAGTACAGGCCCTAGCCAAAACCCCACTCGCGAAGAAGACCAAAAATGTGGTGTACAATGCCATCCACCTGACACCTCTCCCCACAAAATATGACACGGTTTCGCTGAAGCCAGATGGCCAGGCGCCGGCCAAGAAAGTCATCAATGGGACTCTCCAGCCTTGCCTCTGCCTACTAAGATCTCATAGCCTCTGCCAAAAGTCCTCCAAGGATAGAGGGAAGAGGAAAGAAGTAGTCATCCGCGACCATACCTCCCGGGTCACACAACAACTGAGGAATAAATGTGAGACATCCTCCTCTGACTCCCCGCAGAGCGCACAGGAAGTGTCCGCGTGGGATGCCCATCTCGCCATGTACACCCTGGTGAGGATCCTCTCGCGCCGCATAAGTCAAGCAAAGATCTTGACTTTCAGCGGTGCCAGGGAACGCTAGATGAGTCTGCAATCTGTCCTAAAACTGTCGTCGTGGGAGGATGCTGGGAGGAGATGAAGGTAGAGGCTGCGAGCAGAAAAAGAATCCGACGACCAAACCCAGCCATCCATCCTCGATGGGTCCGGGCGATAAGAAGCAACCCTCTGGTGAAGTGCTAGAAGCTCAGAGAAGCGCTGATCGGAGAGTGGAGATCTGAAAAGAGGGGTCCAAGAGCCTGTCCCCAGCCCACCGACCTCGGACCATGACTCCGCCACCGAAGTCGCAGGATGCGCTGCCAAGGCCCATAATCGAGGGAAGGACTCTGCTAGTGTACCACCGAGAAGCCAGTCGTGCCGCCAAAAGGAGAAGACCTCACCGGAGCTGAGTGAAGGGGTCATGAGAGGTCGCACCTGCGGGAGTAACCTTGCCACTGCCCTCCAAAAAGAAGAAGCCCCTTGTGGTCCAGCGCCCCTGGACTCCCAGGAGAGATCACGACCGTAACATGTGAAGAAAACCTCCCGCCATAGGCTGCCCTCGGGCCCCATAATCCGACCCACCCACCGGGCAAGGAATGCCCAGTTGGTGATATGGAGATCACGAACACCCAGCCCACCATGAGACGTGGGCCTGCAGATGCTTTGCCAAGCAACCAAATGGACTTGTCGTGTAGGACTGCACTGCCAAAAGAACCTACTCAGCGAATCAATGCGCGATAGTACCCGGGCCCGCATCTGGAGAACTGACATGAAATATGTCGGAATCGAGGAAAGAACAGATCTCACCAAGACGAGTCGGCCACCACAGGATAGTAGCCGTGAACTCCAGCCCTGAAGTCTGCGCTCCAGTCGCTCGATGACCGGGGTCCACCCTCGGGATCCTATATGATGGTCAGAGAGGGGAAGGCCCAGGTAGGTGATCGGTAGCGCACTGACTGGTGTGCGAAGCTCTGCCGCGCATCTCAGAGCCTCCTCAGGCGCCATGCCAAACGGGATGAAAGCTGATTTGGTGTGATTTACCGTGAGACCCGAAACTGCACCGAAAAGCTCCACTTGCTCCATGTTCCCATGTTAATAATCTATTCTGCATCTTATTTTATGCTTTATTTTACTTTTTAATGATTCTTGTATTTGATTTTGAGACGAACATCTAACTTCATTTGCTTATAAATATATTTTTTGAGAGAGAGATTTGCTTATAATATATTGAGTTCTTTTTATTCCAGATACTGAACTTATGATCATCCAGAGTTTCTGATTGTACAATGTTTTGATCTCTTGATTGCTAATTGAAGCATGTTTGTTCCAGCGAAATCACATCTGAAGGACGCCGGATAACGAAACTTGATCAGATTCTACTGAATGGAAATAATATTGCCATTGTAAGCAAACATTACTACCTTTGCAATAACTGAGTATCCATTTCCTTGATTGCTGTTAGCAGATTTATCCTTTTTCTCTGTCTGGATTATGTAGTGAAAATCTGATATTTGCATTTCCTTTAGTATTGGTTTCATATTGCACATTCACCTGTTTAGTAGGATAGTGGTGGTGTTTGACACATGACAAACTGGACCATCCCACAAAACATCCATTTCTATATAGATTCACCAGTCTGTATAGGACAACTTGTAACCCCCTCTCCTCCATTCAACACACAGATTTTCCTGCTTGTTTTTGAGAATTTTTTTGTTTTTGTTGTGGATTTTGAGTTGTCTCATGCAACGCATGCCACAACCTGCAACATTGTCGCCCTGAGGGTCTTGAAGACACTTCATGTGGATATGCTTTCTCATGTAGACTTTGTCAGTGTTTGCCTCCTAAATAGACTGCATTCCATTTATGTTATTGTCATGTTTTCACATTGAATGCTGTTTAACTTTGTCATATTGTTGCACTGCATTAAAGAGGAGTTGATATTTCCATTTGCAATATGTATAGCTTTAAAATAAATTTAGTCATGAAGGTTAATGCATAAATGAAAGAGCTTTTTTTCGGCTGAGTAATGAAAGATCATATTTAAGCGCATGAAAGGAGTCTTGGCGTGATTTGTAACTAGTGCCTCATTTGCTGCGCAGCTTGTCCCTGGTGGTTCTCCGGATCCCGAATAAGAGGAAACTTGCCCTTCCTTCCTTCCCCGTTGACATGAGAAAAGTTTACAGCATGTGCATGGGCTAATTGTAAACTGTAAACATATTGACTTGTCGCAGTTATCGTTTTTTTATATATGTGGGGGGAAGATTTAGCTTCGTATCTTTGAGCATCTAATTCAAAACAGTGTGACTTTTGAATTATTTGATTGCTCACTTCTGCCACTAGCATGCTTCTGTTTCCTTTACTTTTAGCGTTGCAAATGGCACTGCCACAGTCACCAACTGACTACAAACCGATAAAGGCCGTTGTGCTTGTTCAACTTCATGTAAAAATGGTCATATTATGGGGACATAAGAAGAGTAATTAGGGTACCCATAACGAAGTGGTTAAAGGCATCGTAGCCGTGTTTCTTTTGATTAGTGAGCGTTTTTTTCCTTTAAATTACTTTTTTCGTTTCAAATAATAATATTGATTTAAAAGCAAAAGACCTTTAGCCAAAAAAGAGAATATAACCTCCCCCAAAAAGGAAAATGGAGCAAGAAAGTTCCCCCTAAAGTCTATTGTCTTTCCACTTCTGCTTTGGTTGCATCTGTCAGTGCTTTTCACATTCACCTTTAGCCAAAGGAGACAGAAAATGAATGACAGGGAAAAGCATTTTCCTCTTTTTCTAAGCTACTATTGAGTAGTATTAATTTATATAAAATATGTTATAAATAATGTTTGGACCCCCAACTTTGTACTAAATTATGTTTATGATAATATTACTCAATAAATTGATATGATTCAAATGTTGTGTATTGTCACTTAATAGTTTTTAAAGTATTGCCAATACCTATTTACAATTTGTTATGGCATTAAAATATATAAAAATATATCATTTTAATTGTATAGTGGTTCATAAATGATCTTTTAAACTTAAAAGTCACCCTAAATCTTTTTATTATTAAATATGTATAGTTTGTTAAATACTTTATTTTTTATTCTTTTGCTTACATTCGTGGCAGTTTTTTTCTTCTAGGCCCAATAGATTTGTTGGAGGCTAAGTCACCATTTCAAAAATCAGGGTCCAATCTCATGGGTAACACCAGAATATTTTTCGACTTTAATTTCAATTTTATTGTATGTAAACATTAAATACGTACGTTATGGCCTTCAAATAAATTAATATCACGTTCTTTGCATCCTTCATTATATATATATATATATAATATTCTTCTAAACATATTGAGTAATTCGATGTGAATTGTGCTTCGAAAATATATTCGATTTGTTTAATTCATGCTGATTAATGACGAGTAAAGACCAATTAAACTACTTTGTATAGTTTTTTCCCCTTTTATAAGGACCATCCATGGTCTGGTATATGAAAAAAGAAAAAAAGAAAGAAAGAAAGAACAGTGATAAACACAAATGACTACATGAGACCACATCTAGATCTTTTTTGCTTTGGAGCAGCGAGCATTTTTTTCACTACTATGATTATCTTTTAAGAGAGTTTTTTGTATGATCGAAGATATTTGATTTTTCATATAAAGGATATTCCAATTAATCACTGTGGCCCTTCTGCTAATATTTATTTATTTATTTATACATATGTAAATGACATGTTCTCCAACAACTAATACTTGCTGTCATCGCCTTCAATGGCAAATGCAATTTGCACCGCACCCTCCGTTAATTTGTTGGCAAGCTCAGGAAGACTTATGGCTCCACAAATTGGGCACCATCCATGCAAATTATGGGAGCAGTCGGGCCTCTGACCAAATGCACCAAAGTCCATGTGGTTGGATACATGCTTAGCTTTCATGACATGACATCTTTCTAATCTCCCCTTTTATCTTACTTAATTATGTTGCACATTAATTGAACTGGCTTAAGCTAATTAATCATGTAATTAAAACATAAAAAATTACAAGTATCTTTCGTCACACCCTTTTTTTCATTTCTTTATTGATCAACTTGTGAACTAATTGATCATCTGATGAAAAGAATGACTTTTGTTTTACCTCGGGAAAATAAATTTCTTATTTCAAATAAAAACAATAAATAAATAAATAAATATTGCATCCCGACAAGATCTGGGGATGTCCAACTCTTCAACGTCCTCAACAAACCCTTGGATTCAAGTCAATTAATTGCATTAATACGCTTCAGAAAATTCTCTCAAACTGTTAGCTGACTTCAAAAGTGCCGCAAATTAAATGACACAAAATCGATTAACAAAGATATGATATGATATTATAAAATTGCATCTTCTGCTTGAACTCTTGAGGCTCCAAATTTTGTCAACAATGACAACAAAGAAGAGAAAACAAAGAGCTCAAGTTGGAGGTGCAGAGTTGAAGTCTATTGCACACATCAGCGGCTGATGGGTCTACGAGTTGTGACCAGTTTTCGATTCATCACAAACCGTGTGGTCTTCATTTAATGAGCATGTGGAAATCCTTGTGACAATATACAAAATATGCTCAATAATGTGCAAACCTACTCCAAGCTTTTTTTTTTTTTTGACGTACCTGCACCTCCCTTTACGTTTTATTTTTTCTGCAACCACACAAATTATATAAGACCTAAGAAATTGAGCAGAGGTACACCTACGTGGAAAATAATGTTCATGCCTTCTCATTTTGTCGACTTCAATCTTTGTTGTCAAAATGTTGCTCTCCAGCTACATACATGCATGTTGATATGTAACGCGGAAATGGATGGATTAACAAGATGTGAATGGAACACGTTTTATCAACTCTCTTTTATTTTCTTTTTTACTTGATAGAGAGAGATAGATAGATAGCCCCCTTGCACGTAGAAAATTATGTAGAGATCAGATTTTTCTGGTGAGGCGTCACTACATATGAAGCTTACTTAGGAAGTTGCTTTAGTATTATTTTATCAGTTATAAAAGCAACGGCTAATTCTTTAGTATGGTATTGAAGGATTTTACTCTTTCAAAGTTCGATTATATATATATATATATACATATATATATATATATATATACATATATATATATATATATATATATATATGTATGTATATATGACTTTTTCGTCTCGGATATCGCATGATATCAAATTGAATTAACTTATATATATATATATGCTTTGGTCCGCGTTAATTTACAATTAAATTTTCTACCAAGTATTGATTCTCATCCTATTGCAGGTCAATCGTCCACTAAATAGTACTGAATTAGGTAATTGTGTCCATATGTATGCATATTTGGACTGTTCAATAAAGGCTTGTGGAAATGACACACACATGCACATATATTCATACAAATATATATATATATATATATATATATATATATATATATATATATATATATATAATGACCGTGTTAGGTTTGAAAAATGTCGATTGCTTAGTTGTTGTCATCAACCTAATCATTTGATCGATTAATTAAAAAGGGAAATTGTGACCGGGAGATATGGATCCATTAGAAAACTTCAAAAAAATATAAACAATTTTCAGTGCACCACATCACGACACCAATAATTACTGTAGGCCATCTACATTCATGTCATGGATGTGTATACCTAGCTATCGATCTCTTTGTATTCCAATCGTAGCGGTGACATTTCTGCCGAAATCATAGACTGAAGTGCATCTCCTTTGTCTTCGCCCCAAGAAAATCTGGGGGCCGGCTGAGGCCAAGAATACAAAGTCATTTGGTTTATTTTATTACATATATACATACATGGCTCCCAAGTTTGTCAACATTAGTTCAGCTAGCTAACAATGCACATGGACGAACTTGATTCAGGAAGTATTCGTACACATGATAATATATATATATATATATATATATATATATATATATATATATATATTACATATATACATACATGGCTCCCAAGTTTGTCAACATTAGTTCAGCTAGCTAACAATGCACATGGAAGAACTTGATTCAGGAAGTATTCGTACACATGATAATATATATATATATATATATGCAATTCTTGAAATTTCAAGGCGTCACACAAATTTAATTATTACGTATATAACTTAATTCCTCATGGATTTCTTCAATACTTATTTCTCAAAATTAGTTATATCCGAACTGAGTCAGTTTGTTAAGAAGTTTCCCAATAATTAACTCAAGTATCTCTTTCCTCGCTCCAGCACTAAATTTCTAAGAATTTTCATGTTAATTCAACTCGATCAAAATTAGTTTTGGACTATATATTATATACTCTTTTTTTTGTCTAGTTAACCAATTAATACCACATAATCCTAATCCTTTATCTAATTTCTATATCAATCTCTAAATAAAAATCAACACTCGAATCAATATATATAGTACATTCATACATACACAAAAAAAAAAAATTCTACACAGGAGCGGTACGTGCGGGTAAAATACGTCCACAGGTATATATCCCTTAGCCTACGGTTCTCTATCAAGAAGAACAAGAAGTGTCAACTTCTTCTTCTTAAATGCGACTGAGGCTTGACTCACAAAGCCGTGGCGACCACTTTCCCTGCGACCAATCGATCTCTCGCACATGAAAAAGTAGTGACTTGTGTGAGGTCACTGTGTGCATGTGTGTGCACTGTGCATTCCAAGTCGTTTCTTTGTTTAAACGATTCTTTTCTTTGTTTTTGCCGAGTCGATGTGTACGTGAGGAAAAGTATGCATGCATGAGCGGGACCTTACAACCATACGAAAGCAAAGCATGCATGCATCCCATCCGTCTCCGGGGCCCATATCTGCATGCCATGAAATATCTAGCAGCTGATCGCAGAGCTGGTGCCACAGATGCGGCGTCAGGGTGACGCACTTATACAAGTAGTTCCAGGTGTTTATATATTATATACATGTCAAGCCTGATGCCACGAAAAGTATAGAAGTTTTACTTTTGACATAAAGGTGATTCATCTTTCTCGCTCTACGTGCGCATATATCTCGTTACCACATGGAGTCATGGACAGAAAAAGAGGGAATACACGCAGAAAGATTTATCAAGAAGTTCAAATCTTCAAACTTAACTAGTGGCATATTTATTTTGCGAAATTGACTTTGCATTGAGAATTACTTAACTTTTTGCATAAGATTGAAGGCATTGTATGCTCACATGCAATTCACAAATGACTAGTTAGTGACGCCGTAGAGACTTTTGAGGCCCTGATCGGTAATCATTTTACATAATTAACATATGCGTGCACCTTCATCAGTTAATGCGTTAAATAAGATCTAAGGATGTGCTTGGCCAAGAACAAAAGGGTCGAACTCTAAATTCTACTAAACAGATGATGATATTTCGATGGGGCCTGCAAAAAATTTAATTTTGATCAACACATTTTTATTCATGATTGTTTTGGCCAAAAAGTTCTGACCAGATGCTAGAACTCGCGACAGATGTATCTATCATGCATCAAGTTCCGTCTCCGTCAAAATTTTCATCCAAATATGTTACCAAAATGAAATTAACAAATCAAAAAATTCTGGAAACTTATTGAAACTAATGTTCACTAATCAAACACTGCCCAGTTCACATATGAACTAATCCTCTATAGTGAAATGTTTTTCTCCTGCGTCTACGATTGGCATATATGTAAATCAAGACAGACGTACACGTGGATTCGGCGCTGTCATAAGTTGACAAGAACAATATCAATAAACTCCACATGTAAGCGGGACTGAAATAGTGCACGAATTGACTCGTTCTAGCGGCTGTTAAATAATTAATGAGATTGTTTTCGTACATACAACTTTTTTTTTGTCGCTCTCTCTCTCGTGATGGACTTTTTTAAGCTTTGGACCTCGCGAGTCTTTGCTCCTATATAACTAATTAATTAAGCCAAGCTCTTTATTCACGTGGAGGAAATTATCATGATTCGTGAATGGGATCGATTTCTAACCCAATTAATTAAGCCATGCACCCTCTTGGTAAGTGATCAATATCGCCATAATTTCATGAAAATGTTTTCTATATGTATAGTAGCGTGATATATTGGGTGGGTGGATGGACGAACGCATTTATACGTCGAAATTATTCTGACCGGTCGAATAGAAAGGTTGATTCCCAATTCGGATTTCAGTTTGAACGACGTAGGTAATGGTCCCAAGTTAGTTATATTTGTAATATGGAATTAATTAGTTTATCAATAGAATTAATTTTAGCATTTTTTTCCTTTTAAATATATATACTGTTTACATTTTAAAATGTGCACGCAGAGATATAAATTCCCTCTATTTGGATGGGTGGCATTAATTGGACTAAGATTTATCTTCTTAATTATCTGGGATTTAAATGTCTCGACATAATAAAATATATATGTTGTTAAGCATTTTACCATAAAAGAAACACCATGATAAAAATGCAAAATTTAAGATGGAATTAATTTTTCAAAAAGTTTTGTTGCGGAATAATTAGGTGAAAACTGTGGGAACTAGGGATGGGTGCAAGTTCCATAAGATAATAATTTTACATGAAATAAAGTATAAGATAAGTTGGCCGACTTAGAAAGAAGAGGAGGAAAAGAGAAAATTTTTTCTTCTTATTTGAATAAAATTTTTTTACATGAAATGAAGAAAAATCTCCATCTTTTTCTCTTCCTCCTCTTTCATCTGTTCTATTGTATTTCGATCACAATTTGAGATGTAAAACTTTTCTTCCCAATCATTTTTCTTTTCCTTCCTCTTTGTAACACTCCGAAATTTCACCCTAAATGCTATGAACAATTAGATCATTCGACTATGTTAGCCCGTTCGTAATCACATAATCCTAAAATAATATGATTTTTTAAATTAAATAAGCAGAAGCATAAAATCATTAAATATGATAAAAGAATCCTTCAATAAAATACGAAAAACTTCATGGAACATGTTATAAAATTGAAAACACATCTAAACCTCATCATAATAGTAATTTAAAACATCTTACAGCCATAATCAAAACATCTCTTTAAAACTCATAGTGAAAAGGCTTTAAAAGATAATGACTCTTGACATCCTAGACCATTGTGCAATATCTCGTCATGAGCTGAGCCGCCATCTATCCAAACATTATGCACATGTACGAATTTAAGGTGCAGAGATTTTCCTGTTAGAGTATTTAAGGGCCATGCTATACGCTATCATAATCCTAAACATGATACAATATGCATCATCTTTATATAAAAGAATAAACAATATGTATGGCATGCTCTATACATGAGATCTATATGTCAGTTATCAATAACGATCTGTCACCATCCAATAATATAAACATGAAAACATTTTGACAATTCATCAAACATATAGTATGGATAACCATAACAATCATCATCAATCCATAGGTGCATAAGTGAAGCACACTTACCATAATCATCACCTCCATGACTTTTCTAAGGGTTGCTTTATAACTCTTTCGGACTTCTACTTGCATGGGACATCATTTCATTCGATCGATCGTGTCCTTTTCATTAGGTTATATATTCTGATAGTTGAGATTTATGTCGTTTCCCTCTATAGTCTTATGAGACAATACTTTTCTCTCACCCGAAGGTGACATTAGAATGCACATACCATTGCCGATGTATGTAACGAACATTCTGGACTCTCACTCGAGGGCGACATCGAAATGCACACACCGTTGCCGATGTATGTAATGATCATTCCCGATAGATATCCGATAAAGGCCATAGATGGTCGACATGTAAGATCATCTACAACTGGGTTCATTATGCTTTACACTCAACAAATTTTTACGTCGCTCTATTTTCATGTTTTAACCTAGTTACGTGGGAAGCATGCATATACGTATATCTAGGTTCATATATAATCATCAAGTATCAATACATAATATAAATACCTTGAAAATAACTTTCAATATGCCATATAAGATTCAGCATCAGTCACGTCCGTGAAACATGTTGTCATGGTCGTGACATGTATTGTCACGGGCATGATAGAAGTCGATTTTGGGCCCCTTCCAGCCGTTCTATCATGGGCATGATAGTGTTCATCACGACCGTGACAGAACTTTAGAGTTCCATCGTCCAACTTGATTTTACATGATTTTTCATCAAAAATTTAGGAAAAATATTATACAACACTATGAATCAACACATACATTTTCTAGTCATTTTAGGATCAAAATAACATTTAAGAACATAATAATCCATGAATTTCTAAGATCTAGGGTTCATCCCTAAATCATAAACATGAACCAGATAATAGATCTAAACCAATTTTCTTATCCATGAAATAAATTCATTGATTTCAATGAAAACAACTCTCATCACAATTCAATATGAGAACAATGAATCCCCAAACTCTCAATCCATTGCACGAAGAGCATTGAGAGAAGAGAGAGTGATTAGAAATACATACATTGATCAATCCTTCTTCTCTTTTTTTCTCTTCCTCTTCCTCTCCTTCCTCTTGGTTCTTCTCTTTCTCCTTTCTCAAGCCATAGTTGTCAAGATGTGGAGAAAAGAAGTAAATAATAGAAATAGAAGGCTTTATATAGAGGAGACTATGATGATTTGGATAAAAAAACTCAAATTATCCTTAATGAAAAATTAGGGTATTACATTCTTAATTGCGACGGATTTGCGACCGTGAAAAATTTTTCGTCGGAAAAAGACCCTTTTTCTTACGGTGTAACTAGCCATCATCCAAATAGGCCCTTAACTTCAATAGAAACAAAGCATATTATACATTTCGACATAGGTTTCTCAACTTATAGATCGATAATATGGATCGTGATTTTGGTTGAAACTTAACTTGTAAGCGATAAACTGCATCAATTGCATTTGTTTTATGTCACGAGCAAGTGCTGTAATTTAGTCATACATTTAATGATTAAATTTACAGAGTTTTTTTTCGATTACGCCGTAAATTACTTTTTATTTAATAATATATACTCGATGTCATGTCCACACTATTCAATGTATGACTTTCTGTTATTGTGGCTAATTACGTACAGTACGTACAATTAATTGGTAATGCGTATAAAAAAATGGATTTACGGCTCCAATCTTTCTTTTTGTTGCCTCCTCGATGTCCGGAAAGCGGTCAATCGTTCAACTCAGTTGGCGCTAAGAATTATGCGCACTGATCACGAGTAGAAGTCTCGGTCCATCATCGAGCCCGACTAATCTGATGTCGTCCCGGGCAGTATGCCTGGCTATGACAAATGAGACTCCCAACAAGAATGTTCTGCATCCGCAGACCTCTGCTTAAACAGTGAGGAGCTACTATCCACTCCACACAACTCCTTTTGGTTACTGCTCCAATCTTTGTTCCTGTATACATGTGCATGCTGTGAACTTAGATCAAAAAAATTATAGGTATCAATTTCTGTTTTAAAAAAAATATTAAGTATAAAAGTTTCTTTTTTGATATTTATTCAAGATGATCATTCAAGAATTATCTCTGGATTTGAAAAAAACAACCGGCCTGGGATCTTCCATTAAAATAGTAATATACTAATCTTTATCATTATTATTATTATTATTATTATTATTATTATTATTATTATTATTATTATTATTATTATTATTATTATTATTATTATTATTATTATTATTATTATTATTATTTGCTCAAATTAGAGCCCGTTTCACGTAAATTCGTATTTTGCGGTATTCGTTTAATTTTTTTATTTTTGTGGTAAAATATTTACACTAAAATATTGTTTGTCGTGATTTTTCCCCTAATAAATGTTCTTTCTAAGAAAGTGGCTATCCACAATATTTAATATATGACTTATACATTTTTCTTACTAATAATCGCAACAACAGTAACGACATCATGAACAACAATAAAAAAATCATAAATAAGTATGGAAACAGCTTTCATTTGATTAATGTCTCATGAAATAAAAAATGAACTTGTGATTCTTCTTTTTTTTTTTCCTGTTTCAGAACATAAAATATTTTGTTCGGTATAGCACCAACTTTTTCTCTTCTTACTAAAAATTTATGAAAGATCACAGTTGACATTTCAACCTAAAATTGCCGAACAGAACATTATTTGAAACTATTGCAATTTTGACAAGCATATATGTAGAAACAGTTTTAGCCTAACTTAACGTACGTACCTATAAGATATAGTTTACGTGCAACTTTCTTCCAGAAATTATATATATATATATATATATATATATATATATATATATATATATATATATATATAAGCAGATTGGATTGCAACTATATAATTTCTGGAAGAAAGTTATATATAGTTGAAATGGAGTTGCTTTTGTACTTGCATGTGTGGATGGACTAAACTACTTGGTGAGGTAAATTTTGCCTCTATATATTATTATTATGTGAAATCCACCTAGGACCCTGTCTGTCTGTCTATCAGGGGACCATGCACCATACCATAGGGAAGGGTATCTCGCAACTTGGGAAAAGCTTGCACCGTCGTCACCTAAGAGATTTGCATGCATGGCCGTCATGGTTTCAAGGAAGTCATGTCATCCTCGGCAGCTAGCTAGACCTTCAAAAGGCTCTACTCTAGAGACGTTCATGTTCCTCCAAAAAATTACAAGGTTGGCTTTCAACACTGATCCATGCATGGCCGGGTAATGCTAATATTATCGCTTTAGAACAGATTGACCATATTACATAAACTAATTAGTTCGTCTTAATGCATTGATTGTGCAAGATGTTGCATTATAAGAAAATTACGATTTTTCGACGGAACGATTCCGACGGGTACAAATCCTTCCCAATTTTAGACAAATTTTATGACGGCTCACAATTTCCTTAAAAAATATAGATGGTTATACACAATAGCACCGACATCGAGCCTCCGTCGGTACATTACCAATAGGACACGCCTTCGATATTACCGATGACATTTTCTCCCATCGGTAATATACCGAAGGCTGAATCCGTTGGTACAGAAAAATATAATATAATATCTCATAATAATACGGATAACATTGTCCGATGGGTCACGCTGTCGGTAGCACTGACGGTTGTCGAAACGTCGGTACCTACGAAGGGCGTTTCCCATCGGAACACGTTGACATAACTGACACCCGCACCCAACTCTCTATTTAACAAGTTGCAATGGTGTGCTACCCTTGCAGCTACCAGTAGATATTGGCCGTCGGTAATTGCGAAGGTTAGGGCCTGTCGGAACATCAATACGAACTACATCCGAGCCTGTTGGACCCCTTCATACGTGTTTGCAATGGGGTTGTGTCGATTAAGTAATTAAACACGAGTTTGCAGTCAGAGCATCGTCCCGATTTATCGTGTTTTCAAAATTTGCTCTCAGATGAATTAGGATGAAATCCAAGATGATGTGGTTTAACACTAGTAAAATTAAAAATCTAACATAAAAATATTTAATAATATAATATGTTATAATGATGTATGCATAAGATGTATAATAAGATATAAAATCTCTATTTAAAATTAATATATTTAATTTAAATAATATATTAAATATAATTAAAACTCGATCCTAATTAATGTGGGTCCTGGCCTAAAAATTGAAATTAATGTGGATCTAGAATGATCAATATTGCATCGAACATATTTGGTTGTTTAGATAGAAAATGTTGCCAACTAGCAATCCTTCTACTCAATGTTAACAAAATTAATTGTATCCTTTAGAAACCATAGGGGTTCTAAGCAGGCTTAGCAAGGTGGATTTACATCATAATAGAAGACATTGTCTATATCACGAATAAATTAGGTCACATTACTCCCTCCATGAAGGTAAAGTATCCTTTTTAATACCTTCTCCTAGGCAAAATAGTACTATTGGGCCCCTAGCTTGCGTAATTTTACACCATTGTAGGTGAAGACTTACGTATAAGTCAATATCGCTTTTGTATTGGATATATTTCACTAAACACCCTTCAACTTTGACGCTTTTTCAATCATACCTTTTAACTTCAATTTATAACTAAACTATCATCCATCTCTTAATTTGTTTCACCAATTGTCTTTTGACTTGTGATCGACCGTTTTTCAATTGAACTATCGATATGGCGTCCAGTGATGATTTTCTCTTTGCTCCATGCAAGCAATTATCTAACGTGACATCAATAAAAATAAAAATAATAATAAAAAATGGCGCAGGAGGGAGGGGCGCCTAGTGGAGGAGGAGAGGGGGGGAGGGGTTCCCTCCCTCTGTGACCTTTTTCCCTGCGCTCGTCAGCATAGCGAAAGGGAAAGGAGGGAGGGGGGTGGGTCTCGCCGGCGCAAGGAAAGTGAAAGGGGGAGTTGCTCTTTGGGAGCACAGTACGATGACCCTCCTCCTTTCGTTGCGCGCGTCGACGTAGGGAACGGGGAAAGTAAATTACACAGATCGACCATTAACTTTGAATCAATATCTCAATGGTCCTCCAATTTCAATTTATAATTGGAATGTCCCTCAACTTTAATTTTCTTGCACACTTCGTCTAGTTGATCGCTAATAGTGAGTTTTCCAATTTTCTTGCTTACGTGATCGTCAGTGCATCATTTCTCTTTTATCCACACGTCATTTAAGAATATAATAAAATAATATTAAAAGTAAAAAAGTCAACAAGATTCTTTGTCAATGCCTGCTTCGTGTCCAAGAACTTCACCGGCACGATCGGCCCGCGCTTCTCTGCCCTTGCGGTTGCCCTGAGATCTTTCTCCGCCTTCTTGATCCGTAGAGCCTCGAGCCTTGACGACAACCGGGAAATCTCCTTCTTGATCCCTCTTCAACGTCCATGCTCCCCGCGTCGTCCCCAACATTGACCCCCCGCCTTGAAGGAGATCCTCGATGGCTTCTTGGATGCGCAGGTCTTTGCCACAAGAGGTTTCGAAAGTTGGGGTCGAAGACGGTACTTTCTTGGAAGGGGGGAGGGTTGTCGAATCCGGGCATTCGATTATCCTTACTCAAATCGTCATCTGGTGACGCCGACCAATTGCTTGAGATGGGTCTTAGCGGCCCTCCCAAGGCCTCGTCTCATTCGACGAAGGTTGCATTGCTTCATATCTGGAGGTTTTTCAGGGTGTCCATTGAGTCGATGGCTGGGAGCTGCAGAAGGTTCATCTTGTTGCTAATGGCTGCTTAGACTATGAGGAGTAAGAAATGAATCTAAGGATTTTGGTGTTATGGCACGTTATTCGATTCGTTACCTCTGGCTGTTTGTGCCGTTGGCAGAGATGATGAGGGCTCCCTTGTTTTTTTTACCTTTAGAGGGGAAACTAGTCGTTAGAGTTGGAGAGAGAGAGGGGGCGTCGCCCCCCAGCCGGATGCAACTCGTTGGCGGACGAGTTGCAAAGGGGAGCCCGACGCCGCCTTTTCTCTCTCGTGCGACCCAACGAGAGCACACAGGGGAGAGGGTGGGGCCGTCGACCCCCATTGTCGGCTGCAACTCATCAGTTGCAAAGGGGGGCCAATGCCCCCTTTCTCTCTCGCTTGCATCGGCGTCGTCGGGAAGGGAGCACACAAGAGAGAGGGGGCAATGTAAGTGACATGGATGAAAGTGAAATGATGCAGTGGCGGCCATGTAAGCAAGGATACTAGGAATTCGACTATCAGTGGTCAAGTGGATGAAGCATGCAAGAAAATCGATGTTGGGGGACAATTCAATTAAAATTGAATGTTAGGGGCTGAGTAGTTACAATACCCAAGTTGAAGGACGATCCATGTAATTTATCCGAAATGGGAGAGGTCGCCCCCTCCAGCGTCCTAACTACTGAAGTGGACGACACTCCATTTATGTTATTTTAATGATGCCACATTGGATGCATCTGTAGTAGCTTGTGTGGAGGAGAGAGAAAATCACCGATGGACGTCACTTCGATAGTGCTGCTGAAAATTTGTCTATCAAAGGTCAAAAGGGTAGTTTGTGAAATAAGTTAAAAGATGGAGGGCGTTCTTATTATAAAATGAAGTTTGAGAGTACCATTGAAAAAGTGCTCAAATTTGAAGAGTATTTAATGAAATTTATCCCTTTTGTATTATATCTATGTGAGACCACTGATTGTAAAACCCTTGGCCTAGTAATATTGACCATTTTTGAGTCTTTAGTCCACACAAAATCGAAATGCTTCTTTATAAGCGAATGACATATTTAAATATAATATTTTATCTCTTTTGTGTTTTGTGCATATGAGACTAACCCTTGGGTCGTTACAAGTTCTCCCCCAATATGTCATTGGCTCCTAAATGTTATATAATTTACACTATGCAAATACCTACAGTGGTAATATAGTAAATTAAAATCCTAAGTTATTCCTTTATCCGTGGGCATTGATAATAGCATAAAAAGTTTCACATTATCACTTTTACACATATATACAATCCTACGATAGAAGAAGACTAAGAGCATGAAGATTGGATGATTTTAAGAGCATTTAATATTTTAAACTTCAAAATTTGTCATTTAAGAAACCACATGTTGTTTAACTGAGTTTGAGACTCATGACCTTGGAGGGGCTTATAGACGCTCATGACTTTGGAGGGGTGTATAGAGAGTTTGAGACAACATAATGAATTGCTACTTGATTGGTGGATGCACATTCTTTTCAAGATGACTTAAATTAACATCTGAAACATTTTGATCAATGACCTCATCACTTTGTTCATGTCATCTTAAATAATCTATTCAATTAAGATATTTCTACTTTCTTGTTTTTTTCACATGCTCTAAATGGTTTATTCATTAAAAATAGCAATTCGGCTAACAATAACCTTATGGGCAGTATGATCCCACAATTTATGCTCTTTTGTTCGAGTAGCATAGCGATCAATCTTGGTCTTTTCTTCATTAGAAACCTAAACATACACTTCACAAACAAACTTGCAAAGGAAGGTACAATCAATAGGTTTATAATTCTAAACCTCTTCAAGCATTCATAGATTGAGCGAAATTGATGGTGAAATGATCATTAAGGAAAATGCAATATTCACAACTTCAACCTAAACTTCCTTTTCAATTTAGTAGTGTTCATAATGTTTCTAATGTGATCCATCATAGTGTTATTCGTGCTCTCTACAATGTCATTTTTGTTGAGGTCTACCAGAATCTTGTGAATGCATTTTGATGCCATAATCATTATAAAAGAATGTTAGACTTTCTAAAGCAAGACACTTCTCAATTGCAAGTGTCAAAGCTTTTTATTTTTGTGTCTTCTTAATTTGTAATTAGTTCTTCATGTTATTTGAGATTTTCAAACGCATCTTATTTTCTCTTGGACATAAAAATCATAAGAATAATCATCAATGAAAATGATAAAATAAGAAAAAACTTAGAAATTTGTTTGTGGTGACAAATCAAAGGACCACAAAATGAATGAGATTAACTTATGATTGATAGTTTATGGCATCATCCGACATGAATTCAGAATCCATTAAAAAAAAGAAAATCACTCGAATTTATGGAATAATTGAATATTAGTTGAACTAAAGAATAATAATAAAAGTGTTTAGACCTCTTGTCCACGAATTCACATAAATATTCATTTCAACATTTCTTACGAAGCCACTCTAATGCATGCACATAGATTTACACATCATAAGCTATAACTTGATAAGCAACAAATAATAAATTATATTGCTTTACGTTGCATATCTCTTGTTTAATTTGTTTTCTCTTAATTTTTGCTTCTTACACCTCAAGCTAATATATCCCCCTTCTTTTTTAGAGCAACAAGTGATCAAAAGATAAGATATTCATGAATGTTTATATAAACTTTGGATAATTTAAACTTATCTCATACTTGTAAAAAAAATTGGCAATCAATAGATTGCATAGAGTTAGAAGAAATATCCATAGCTTTGTACCTAAATTCAAAAGTGGTTAGTCCATTTTTGCTAAAAATACATTCCTCTGGGACCGAGCTATAAATTTTCATGTTTTACTTCATAATGATTGGATTTTAAGAAAAATTGCAATCCAATTTAAATTTGTGTAAATTCTATATTTTGACATGCTAAGTAGTAAGTAACATTGATTTAAGGCTTTATATCAATTAAATAACTTCTATTTGGGTACTTTCAATTTTCTATGTAGTTGTGATTCATAAGGATTGATTAATAAAATTATTAAGATTTATCTCATTCTGAAAATATCACAAAAATTTTTAACAAATAATTAACTTAATGCTCAGTGCTGACAAAGTGAGATTTTATTAGAATTTATTAACATTTTAAGGTGATTTTAATTGCACAATAATATTATCTTATGCATCCTTCTTACTCCTAAATATAAAATATTAAGATTTTATATCAAAATTGACATATAACTTATAATTTGGACCACAATAACATTATAAAGACCCAAAGAAACCCTAAGGTACTAGTTATAATTATTATCACAAGACAAAATCTAAGATCCTTTCTTCAATTTTATCTTTTCTTTGCAACAGATTCACTTATCCTTTTATGTTTTAGGCTTGAATGGGGAATTAAAGTGCTGCAAGCTTAACTTGAAGTGTAATATTTGTCTTATTAAACTCTCACATTACCTTTCAAGTGAGAAAATTGAATAGTAAACTATGAGATTGATGATTATTTGGATCGAAAGTGAGTTCCATACACGAAGATTTATAAATTTATTGCAGTTCTAAATTTATTATAAATTTATCTTAAAAGATATTTATCAAGAATCACTATGGATCCATAAATCAATGATAGATTCAGGATCCATTTTGAATTCATATATTCTTTAAATTCATAAGATAAAAGAAAGTCCATACATATGGATTACCATTTCATAATAATTCTAGATTCATTATAAATTCATCTTGAAACATATGTCCAATTTAGTTTGTTTTTTCAGTTGTGTGTATTTCAGTTTGGATAAATACTTTAAAAGGGTAGTCATGTATAATCTCCCTTCATCACTTATAAGATTCATAATAAATAATAAATGATAAATTTATTTTAAAAACTGTCTTTGGAAATGAGTCGAGTATTATCTCTCGAAAAAAAGTAGCACAACCATTTTAGTTGAGTTCAAATGGATGTGGGATCTACATATTAGTCAGAAGAAATCTCTGACCAGGTTTCCCCACTAGTCCTAATGGTCTTTCTCTCTCCCTCCCTCCCTCCCTCCCCCCACGGCCCACCTGTAGTCCCCACGGTCTCTCTCATGAGTCATGATTCATGAGAAGGGCAAGACCAAAGTAGGAATGATGAGCTACGCCTACGACTCGCACATGGTGAATGTGCTGGTTGGAGATTGGCAAAATAAATAAATAAAAGGTGGGCGATTTTTTTTAAAATCACATTTGCTTTCGAGGAATTCGACATGGCAACAACAATACGACTACTATAGGAATATATAGATCAAGACCAACATATTGTGCAAGTTATATGTGCCTTAATTAAATCTGCAAAGAATTAATCACTGTAAATATTTGACAGAAATTAAGTGTATATATATATACACACACTGATGGAATTATTAACAATAAAGGATTTTCTTTGCTACATGTTTCCAATTTTTTATTAATTTAATTTAATTCCTAGCTATTTTCTCCTATTCCTCTCTGCCAAAATGGGAAAAAGATCAACTAAATGAGCTCGGCCTGTATGATAATTTATCCCTTTAAAAGATCTTTACACAGCATATGAAGCTGACGTATTTATGACAAGAGTATTACTTCAGCGCACGCCATAAATCAATGGCATTTAGGATTGGGTTGTTCTATCTCTTTCTTTCTTTCTTTGCTAGAAAGACATGTTAATATTTTTCTTTTCGATTCTACATGCATGCCATGATTTGGAACTATTTCTTTTTTCACCTAACCAAACTTGGAATTCAATTTCTCGCGGTGTTGTCTAATATAACGATTGACATAACATGGATGTCACTTACCTAACTAATTGAAACTTAGGTGGTAGATGCATAGCTAGATCCAAGCTACCATCCATCTCTCTCATCATTTGTTGTATAATCAATTAACCAAGAAGCAGCCAATGGATCTTAGTCAACTTAGGTGCTTTAATATTTGATGTGGAACTTGCAGCAAGAACAAAGGAGAAAGAAAAGCATAGCCAATTAATATTTTTTTAAGTATACGTATTATATATAATTAAACACACACGTCAATTAATCATTTCAATTCTTTGCTCCAGTTAATGGTGTTTTTTCTTGGAATAATTATAAGCATGCATGTACTACAGACACAAATTAAGATGTCCATATATCAGCGTCGCAGTTCACATATATACTTAAAGCTTACGTACGCGAATAATTAATTTGTTGCTTTCAGATGGGTCTCCTCACTTAACAACTCTGCCTAATTTTTCTAAAGGGGTGGACGAAATGGAAAGCAAAGTCTTGGCCCTCTCTTCGCCTTCATATGTTGTTCCCTTGCTCGTGTTGGACGTTGATATGATGCATGCTGTGGGCTACACCTGCCCACAAACATGTCAGCATTTGAACTACAACACTTAGCAGCCATGCACAAATACAATGCCGTCCAGCCGTAGCCATGTATATCTTTCTCTCACCCTTGGCTTTGGCTCCTCGTTCTTAATTCTCTCTCCTCATTCTTTTTGTGTTATTTCTTATGCTTTTTTGTCGGAAACTATATATAACAACATTGTACTACACCAGCATATTGGACTTTGCATATATGCTTCTTACGTATGCCTCCAAAATTACAGTCTCGCTGAAATTTTGGTTAATCTGAAATTAGTTAACCAAAGAGGAATTAAAAAAAGTTTGCGCATGTTTCTCATGCTTTAATGTCTTCCGTGTTAGAAGTTCGGGTTGATCGAGTTGGAGTTTTCACTTGAGCATTATTTAAGTTTTTCAAATATTTGCGACGCAAACGATGAGCTGTATGTAATAGAAGAAAATAACTAGTTAACAGGATACATGCAGACTAATTCAAAGAACTAATTTTTGGTTCAAACGAGTGAAATATTTTGTAACGAGAATAAAGGCAACTAAATTAATTCGATGGAAAAAAAGAAGTACCAATGATTTACTAATTGTTAAATTTTGTCAAATATGGAAAAGTTGACGAGGATTCTATATTCTTCTATTATATGTGCTGTAACTTACACTCCATATATATATATATATATATATATATATGGACCAGAATGAAAACTTAACTTTTAAGAATTTCTGGTTTATTTTTTTCCGACATGTCCTTTAAAATGTTATCGGCAAACCCGATGAAAACACCAAAACACCATCTTTAGATACAAAATATAAGATAATAGGCAATTTGGTAGCATTTGATCAGGATGTCAACATTTTGAAATATAATTATACCTCCTCCACTCACTACCTATCTAGATAATTATGTTCGAATAATTTGTTATTTTTTGCATAATATATACTTCTCTCATAATTCACTTTTATACTCGAGTAGCAACATCAATGGAAAAAAATACATATTAAAAATATTCGTATTATTATTAATTATATGACATCGATCCAAAAGAATTGTAATCACTAAACTTGATTGAGGTAACGTTTACTGAGTTAATGTATAATATATATAATATAAAGTTTGATGTTACACATCCACCTAACAGGCCATCTCGGCTAATTAATTTCTTACGAACAACTTTCCATTCTTTTTGTGTGCACTTCCCAGAAATTTCAAAATAAATTTAAAACGATAATTCTTTCTTTATTGATGCATTATGTCACTTGTTAGAACGTTTGAACTGAAGTTACAGATCCAGAACTGATAAATTCTAGAAAGCAATCCCGGCAACTTTTAACATTATACTACGAATTTCGCCAGTGGCGACCGATCCCTTTTTTTATAAGTGGAAATAATTATCGTTGTGTTTTCGCTATCTTGATTAAAGTAATTGATTCTGTCTCATGATGTAGAATTCTAATTAAAAGGTACCCTTACGTCTTGCGAGATATTTAGCACCCAAACTTTGAACCAATTATGACGAAAAATTAACTCTCTCTCTCTCTCTCTCTCTCTCTCTCTATCTATCTATCTATCTATATATATATATATATATATATATATATCAGATAAAAATATTTCCATAATATATTTTAAAATAATTTTAAAAAAACTTCAAGAAAAAAAATTCGCAAGTTATATTTTCTGCTACCTGCGTATTCAAAAGTAAATTAAAATTTATAAGTTGATTATTTATCTGAAAGATGATATATATATATATATATATATATATATATAGGTATTTATGTATAATATTAGTGGCACAAATGTCACGAGACCAAGACTTGGGGCCTGCGGGTTACCTGCAAATTGTGGTGTCGTCCTAACCCGTCTCGTAAGCATGTGTGCTCGGTCACCTGTGGAATTGGCTTTGGGGCACACCAACGAGCCCCAGCCTTGTTTGATTTTTTCGTTCAAACAAGTTTGGTTTAGAGACACATGTAAAGTTTATTAATTTGAAGACAAGTGACACATACATGTTCATATGATTCATTTGCCTCCCATCTCATTCGGACCCACCCTCCACCCCCTTTATCTCACTCCCTTCTCGGAAGCTCTTCTCAATTCTCTCTCATCATTCACGTCAATTTGTCAAAACAAGAACGCACCAAACCACCGCGGTCCCTGTCGCCAAACTACACCATGCACCTGTGCACATATGCCTACTGTGCATACATGTTGATGGGGTCAAACCAACCCACAATATATGATGCACCGTCAAGTGTGGCCAGTTCTTGTCCAAAGTCATGGCCTATGACTTATTCCAATAATAGCTTTTTTTTTTCCTGAACCCTTTGAATAGCATTTGATCTATCGACCCCATATGTCCATCCCCACTGTGAGAGAGAGAGAGAGTAGGTCAGGGAACGTGTCATAATTTTGATTCATATGCCTCGATAATTTCTTAGTTTCGTAGAATAATTCTCTCCCCATATAAAGTGGAAAGAGGCCGTGTGGCAACTTACATAGCGAGTAATTAAATGTTTCAACCTTTTCTTTGTTTGTTAGGGTGTGATCTTGAGGACATATATATCCCAGGGCTGCAGGGAGAACTGATTTGAAGCTTCTTCACCCTTCACTTGCTGCTGCTTGTTGGCATGTCACAGCGCCTTCAGCAGCAGCAGCGACAACAAGAAGGAGAGTGCTTCTAAAATGCTCAAGTGCTTGGTCGTGGCTATTCTTTGTTTGGCCAATTGTATCTTCTCATCCGAGGCGACACCGGCAGCAGCGCCGACGTCGGCGGCGCGTTCGCATGACTACAAGGACGCTCTCTCCAAAAGCCTCCTGTACTTCGAGGCCCAACGCTCCGGCCACCTCCCTTACAATCAGCGGGTCACATGGCGCAGCCACTCCGCCCTCACCGACGGCCTGCAACAAGGAGTAAGCCCGTCGATCCTTCCTCCGGCGGTCGACGAGACGTGCGCGTGACGTATGCTTTAATTTTGACTGATCATATGAATTAACGTTTCAGGTGGACCTGGTGGGCGGCTACTACGACGCCGGAGACCATGTCAAGTTCGGCCTGCCGATGGCGTTCACGGTCACCATGCTGTCGTGGAGCGCCATCGAGCACGGGGAGGAGATCGCGGCCACCGGCCAGTACCGCCACCTGTTGGAGGCCATCAAATGGGGCACTGACTACTTCATCAAGGCCCACACCGCCCCCAATGTCCTCTGGGTTCAGGTAGCTAGACATGCATTGATCATGATCGCACAAGTTAACATCGATCGAGTTGTTGGTAATTGGAAAAGGAAAGAAGAAAAAGAAAAAGTTAACACGCGGCCGAATTCGTCAATTGTAGGTAGGGGATGGATACACCGATCACTACTGCTGGCAGAGGCCGGAGGACATGACCACGTCGCGCCGGGCCTACAAAATCGACGCGGAGCACCCGGGCTCGGAGGTCGCCGGTGAGACCGCCGCCGCTATGGCCGCCGCGTCCATCGTGTTCAAGAAGTCCAACCCACATTACTCCCTCCTCCTCCTGCAGCATGCCCAACAGGTGCCCATCGATCCACACATGAATCAATACATACGCAATTACGCATGCATGCAGCACCGCTCAATCAACTCCCAGAGTATTGATCAACTCCCGACTAAAGTTTACTCTTTGCGTCTGCATGGTCTTTTTTTTTTGTTTCAGCTGTTTGAGTTCGGGGACAAGTACAGGGGGGAGTACGACAAGAGCGTGCCGGCGGTGAAGAGCTACTACCCATCGTGGAGCGGGTACAAGGACGAGCTGCTGTGGGCGGCGCTGTGGCTGCACAGGGCCACCGGCAGGGAGGTCTACTTGGACTACGTGGTGGACAACGCCGAGAGCCTCGGCGGCATCGGCTGGGCGGTCAGGGAGTTCAGCTGGGACGTCAAGTACGCGGGCGTCCAGATCCTCGCGTCCAAGGTACGGCGAGCCAAAACTAAGTTTCTCTTTTTTTTTTCTTTTTCACGGGAAAAAAAGTTTTTTTTTGACGTTAGTAAATATAGAAATAAATGTCACTACCGCAAATATATAATAATGAAAAATTGATAAATTTTATCCTTGTACACATTTTATCGAACTACTCTATATTAGTAACTCCGAGTGCTCATTGTAGTTTTTAAAAGTTATCAATAAATCGATAAATAGTAATAGAAATTAAACCTCATTTAATTGGTGCATGGGCTAAAAAGGAATAGTAGTAGTTCAAAGATAATGCAACTCTTTGAATAGTAATCATCCATGGGACCAATTCATCCGAGGTTCCCGTGTACGTTGTCATATTTAGGCGAATTGCATCGATCTCAAGATTAACATTTATTTTTGTGTCATCGTCTGTCATTATTTATTTGTGTTTTTTCGCTCCTTTTAATTGGCACTTGACAGAATCAAATAAATACTACACAGTGTTGTTATTAAAATAGAGAGATACTCTTATTGAGTTTCCTCATTTTGATAGGTCAAGTAATAGCATATTAAATTAGCACACCTTTCTTGCACCAATTTTTACAACTATTACGCATTCATATTGAAATGTCAAAGCACATGCTTTTTTTAAAAAAAAAAAAAGTGGCAGGCAATATAAGAAAAAAGTTTTAGTAAAATTTTTAAATAATTTGTCAAGGGAAAATAGTGTTGATTGTGAGAGAAAGTTGCAGTGCATCTGCCATCCTTGGAGTCTACCCCTATTTTCTTCTCCCTACATATTATCATACGGTCTAACTCAATTTGAAAGACATCATTCTTTTCTTCACGGGAATTAATTAATGTATCTTTTTTTTATCAACAATTACAATTAAAGATGGATTTCCAAAATGTCTGCTAAGTTTAACCTTTAGCCCATTATTTTAATATATATATATATATATATATATATATAATGAGCAAAATAATATAACATAATTGTTTTTGCTGGTTAATTAGTCAATGAGTAATTAATTAATATGACTCTCTAGAATTTATGACAATGGACCCGGCTAATTAAGGAGAAGCTAAGTTTCATGTGCATTTAAGATCTTTATGTGTTCACAGGTCCCTGTCATCCTCTCTTTCTTTAGTTTTAAGTCAATTATTCACATGATTTATCTCTAATTAGGTGATGGATTTTTTAATCATTAATTACGATTACAACTAATTGTATAATACATATGTACAGTTGTTGACGGAAGGGGTAGCACTGCCGGAGAAGCACAGACGAGTGCTGGAACAATACAGATCCAAGGCTGAGTACTTCATCTGTGCGTGCCTCCACAAGAACGAGGACGGCGGCAACGTCCGGCGGAGCCCCGGCGGCATGCTCTTCGTCCGCGAGTGGAACAACATGCAGTACGTCGCCAACGCCGCCTTCCTCCTCGCGGCCTACTCCGACGACCTCAAAGGATCGCGCCGGCAGCTGCAGTGCCCCCGCGACGTCGACGCCGGCGCCGTGGCGGGGCCGGAGGAGCTGGTCGCGCTGGCCAAGTCCCAGGTGGACTACATCCTGGGCGCCAACCCCATGGGCATGAGCTACCTGGTGGGGTACGGGTCCAAGTTCCCCAGGAAGATGCACCACCGGGGGGCGTCCATCGTGTCCTACAAGGACAGCCGGGGGTTCATCGGGTGCATGGAGGGGTACTACAACTGGTACGGCCGGGGGCGGCCCAACGTGAACGTGGTCATCGGGGCGCTCGTCGGCGGCCCCGACGCCGGCGACAACTTTAAAGACCGCCGGGGAAACTTCATGCAGACGGAGGCGTGCACCTACAACACCGCCCCGCTGGTGGGACTGTTCGCGAGGCTGCACCACTCGGCAGAGAGTGCACAAGGAACGACAGTGACGCACAAGACGGCGAAGAATCACAAGATAGCAGAATTGATACAACAGCTATAATTGATTAAGAGAATTAATTAAGTGGAGATGGCAGCGCTTGACATGCTCCTGCAGGCTTTGCCACCAACAGTGATGGCCTTCCCACAAGGGGGAGAGAGAAAAAGAGAGCCCATGCATGGAAGAAGTCGTGTCATACATAAGCAAAGGGTGTACAGCAGGCACAGGTTTCTTGTGGTATTTTTATTCTTTCAATTTGTTTCTTTAGTGGAATTGGGAAAAATAATGAAAAGAAAAGAGATGTGACCTCTTTGTTTTTTGTATACATAAAAACACATGAGATGTTTTCATGATCTCATATATAGAGTTGTAAAGAAATAGAGGTTAAAAAACAGATTCAAAAAAACAATAAGATATATTATATCCATCATTATGTAATGATGGAAAACCAATTGAGTCTTGGATGTCATTTAGGGTGCACAAAAAATGTGATTTTTTTTATGTATAATGCAGTGCTTCCTAATTAAAAAGAATAGGACAACATCGCTCAACCACAGCTGACCACTTCATCAACACAGGTTCATGAACAGGTCAGAATACCTTTGCGCATGATAACTCTTCTAATCTTCATTCTCTCTCTTCACCAAAACACAACTTCCACATGGATTGAAATCCAAAACCAACGCATTCCTGATCTTTTACTTGTACATATATAGTGCATACAATTTCTTCAACAAGTTCAATCCACCTTTCTCCAATTGCAGACTCGCCAAATTCAGTTGTTGATGCATATCCATTTCTAGCATGGGCTATCGATCGAGTACAAGTGCACAAGAGTATAACTAAAGACAAATCAACGAATTATTCAAGAACCATATAATACGACTACATTTACAGGCAATCATGCTTACAGACGTCAAATAGGACCCAAGAAAATAGTAGATACCTAGACTGAAAGCATAGGAACAAATACAAAAAGAACTCTTGGTCAAATTCAAGCTCAATCGTAATCAAACAGATCATTACACTTGAAACCATGCATCCAATAAACAAGAGAGACGATAAAAGAATGAATTACTTAGAAAAAAAATGTTTAATATTACAAATCTTATGGAAGTAGTAACTCTAACCAAAGTCACATTATCATATTAGACCATACTGTTAGAAGAACAAATACTCTGACAGCATGTACTCAATAAACTTAATAAAATGAAGCAGAAGATGCCATTTATTACTGTAGGAATAATAATGTACAACATATAGAAATGAGAAAGAAAAGAAATGAACATAAAAAACAGTAAACTTAAGCTTCTAAAGTTTTCGTTCTGCTATAATTTATACTATGGATATGGCATATTGGCTACTGCAAACAGTTGTTAAATGCAGCTCTCGCCATTTTCTACTTATTCTCAGAAGTTGGCAGTTTCTTCCAAATAAAGAATTCTGAAGACTAAATTCTCCTAGTACTAGCATATCATGCCTTTTATCAAGGTCGAAGAACATGTATGATTGCTATTGTGAGGACTTCTTGTTTGAGTCCTGATTAAATTCGGGCAACAAGTCGTGCAAGGTCTTAATGGCATCGCTGACAGCATAAACTATCATCTTCTTCACCTGAAAAACAAATGTTAAACAATAATTCCGTTATCACAAGTAATGATTCATAATTCATAATTAATTAAATTGTTGAAAATGGGTGAATTCACAGGTCATGCATGATCTAAATCTTCCGAAATAATAACACATTCACAAGATTGTCATATTATCGCGAGTGGTAAATTTGTGACAACTACAACCAAACGCCACAATAAATACAACATAATCTATCAAAGTGAGAGAAAACGTTTGTTGTATCCAGAGAAAAGCCAGGATAATTTACATATATGGTACCAGATTACTTACCTTTCTTAAAATTTTGACAAAAATGATGAAAAGAAGACACGTCTAGTGCTGACAATGCAATACAATATTGGAATATAATGATTAGGATGGCAATGCAATACAATATTGGAATATAATGATTAGGACCATATCAATATCACACTCAACTCACAAGTTTGAGTTTTTATCTTCAATGCAAAGATTCAAGCAAAAACTGATCGTATATAATGGTAAAAATCCAATGTAAATAAGCGTACATGAAAATATGTATTTATAGGAGTGTTTTCAATATAGATTTAAGTAAAATTCTGCAAAGTCAAATATAGTATTTCATTGAAGTTCGGTATGTGATATAACTGATTAGTTAGAATGCAATTATGTGAATATTTATTTTTAATTAAATATTTTATTAAACTTTATCTTATTTGTTCTTTTAAAACTATTTTATTACTCAATTCATTTTTGTTATATATACTTTATTTTAGTGTATATTTTGCAATCATTTCCGGACTCAATGCCCTTCTTGTTTAATTTTTATTTACTTGTTTTAACTTTTCCTTTTAGAACTTACCTTACTATTTTCATTATTTTATATTATTTTTATTCATAACGTATGTTTAATGTTTAATTTGTATTTTTATATTTATTTTATTTCTAATTAATCTTTTATTTTCCTAGTTTTTTTCATTTTTCATTTCTATTTTATTTTAGTTATTTGTTTATGTTGTTCTAGTATAATTCATGAAAGTAGTTACCATATGTTAGAATCAATGTCTATTAATGATAGAGGTTAATGAGTATGCCGAGCGCCCCACTTTACATCTATGTAGAGCACTTATTTTTTAATATTTAATTAATTTAATAATTATAATTCATGAGTACATTAATGATATACTTCTTAGATGAAATAATATATATTTATTGGGGTAATTTGATAATAAAAAAAGTAGCATATAAGACCAAATAAATTATAACCGTTGAATTAGTCATATTTGTTAAAATGGCCTGATCACGATTAGATAATCCGATGATTTTGATCTTAATCACGTTTACTAACTAATATATACTTTAAACTAATATTCACTTATTTTATTAATCTAATAAGTAAAATTAGTGTTCTACACATGTTCTACATCAAATGCTCTACATATACATTTTCCTCTTAATGTTATTATGACTAATTTGTTATTTATGTTACTACCATCACATGTTTTTGAAAGTGTGAAGGATGAGAGCCAAATGCCCCCATCCATGTTCCTTTATTTATTAGATCATATACTGCAGTAGAGATTACGATGATAGTATCAAAGTGATGTCCACTCCTTCAACAATTGATAAGCATGCGCTATAATGTTATCCACATATCAGCATTCACCTCGAAAGATACAATTATTGTGTTGGCACTAGATGGACCACATGAGGCTAGTGGTGCAACGTGCACTACAACAAATATGGTTTATAGCCACAGATTAATAATCACAATATGTTAGTTCGTGGTAATAATCATATCTTATAGTCACGATTATTTTTTTTTGTATGTATTGATGAGTTTGTAGCCACAAATAATTTATATCGTGGCAATAATGGTTTAGTGATTGTTATGAAGATTTATTTTATGACAAATAATATAAGTAATTGCCACAATTTTTATTTTCATAATAAACTATATTCTTTATCATCAATATTAGCCACAAAAATATTCATAACTAATTGTTGAATGCAATATTATGTATTTGTTACATTTTTAAAATTTGCAACAAATGATATGTAAGATTTTTATAAAAACTTAATGATATATTTTGTTGACAAAGTTACATTAATAATTGTTCTTGCTTTACATTAAACTTAAATAAAGTTGTACGATTTAATTAATCACCTAAGTTGTTTGAATAATAATTATTGAGATTGACTTTATAACTTGAGGTTCGATAAGGGTTAGTTAGCTAAACAAAGTCAATAACAAGTGAAATAATTCGAAGCATTTGGATTAATTAAAGTTCATGCATGAGGCATGCCTTGATTAGACCCACATGCACAAGTCACGGGAGAGAGGTTGGATATATATGGAAGCCTTGACTTGGTAGGATGTATTTTGGTAAAACTGTGTGAGCCAAGGCCCAAAGTTGACAATATCTTATGAAAGTACAAGGATGTTATATATGGTGTCAAAGTCAAACCTTGCGGGCTAAAGTCCAAAGCAGACCATATCCTATGCAAGTACAAGGAGCCACCTCCGCGCAGCCACAAATATAATTAGTCATAATATGTTTGTGGAAACAAAATATACTAATAGCCACAAATATAATTAGCCATGAAAGTCAATCAATAATGCATAAGAAACTTTTGTTGTCAATATTATTTGCCATGAATGATGTCATTATCCACATTTGTTAATATTTAATACTTACATAAATATTTGTGGCTACTATGATATTTATAGCCATAAAAATAATCTTTGTGGCTATTGATTAGTTGCAACGCCATCAAAATCCACGAGTTGCTGCCGCAATTTTATTTGTGAAGTTTGTTGTAGTGGTGCCGTCGTTGCAAGACATTGTTGTTGCAGACTTGACCCTCTCCGTATTAGAAAGAACGCCAGAATTCATTGCTTGAATGCACATTCACCCAAGAGCATCTTGCCTCCGGACATACCAGTTGCACTATGTTACATCCAAAAAATAGATGGTCAATGTCCTCCATTGGACTAGCGCAAAAAATGAATGAAGTATCAACACCATTAGTCCATTGTGAATGTGCAGGAAGTCGTTTCCGTCTCAAGAGCAACGAAGAAATTTTAATCCTTGACGGGATCTTGAACTGTCATAATAACCAGCAATCCAAATACAACTCGATGTCCACATGATGGTTGCCACTATCCAAGAGCCTATATATGATGTAAGAAAAATCATGCATTAGTTTAGGTCATTTAATTTAGTTTTTAGGAGTATTTTGTGATTAAGAAAGGAGAGAATTGATTTATTTTTATAAAACTTCTTTAAGATTTGATTTCTACCTAAGTTAGGATAATTTTATTGTAGGAAATCAAAACAACAAGAAAATTACCAAAAACACATGGAAACTACATCAAACAGCCCGTCGCGGTCGTGCCACCTCTGATCACGGCCGTGCCTTTGTCGCGCGTCCAAGCTTTGCATGGTCATGGCTGGGCCTCTTGTTTTCACGACTGTACTTCTATCCACGGCCGTTCCACCGGGATCACGGTCGAGTAGCATAAAGCTGGAATCATCGTCTCTGCCACGGTCGTGGCTTATCTTGTCACGGCTGTGGCTTATCTTGTCACGGTCGTGAGCGCGAGTTAGAAGCTGGTCGTCATGGTCACGACCGTGACGGCGGACAGTTAGGCTATTTTGAAGCATATTTTATCCACTTTTCGAATAGAGTTTCGATTTCTTCCTTTGGGGGACAAGAAAGTCTATGAAAGGGGGAAAAAGAGGACCTGGGAAAGTATCTTGGAGCACAGATTTGAAAGAGGAGAAGAGCGGGAACAATAGCAAAACTTTGTCGAAAATTCGAGAGAGGACGTACTTAGCGGCCGCAAGAGTTCTTTGTTTTCTTTTCCTACACTTTTATCTTAGATTTGATGTCATTCTTCTTAGATTTATTCCTTTATTAGGATCATCTTAATTGAACCCTATTTGTGTTTTGGAATCTTTCTTAATATTAGTTTAGTTTGAATCCTTACAAGAAAACTATCGAATAGCGATGTGAAATTAGCTAAGCAGGAGCCAATAGCGTCACAACAACGTCGTCATTGAGTCGACAATGGCAGACGCTAACTGCCTCTATATAGCGTCACATTAGCGTCAAAGTATGTCGACGCTAAATTAGGCGCCATCGCGACGCTATTATCACGCACAAAAACTAAAAAATGCGCGATAGATGGTAGCGTTGTATTGTCGTCGCAAGAGTGCGGCGCTAAATTAGCGTCACCAAAGCCGTGACGCTATTACAGCGCTATTATCACGAGCGAAAACTAAAAAACGCAGGACAGATCGTAGCGCTGTAGTGGCGTCGCAAGCTTGCGACGCGAAGTTATCGTCATGACGACCGCAACGCTAAGTCGACGCTAATTTGTGCTCTTTTGGCAATATATGATATATATTGTATAACATACTATAGAATACTATAGTATAGTATACTACACTATACTAACTACACTCTACAATACTATATTATACTATATAATACTAGATAATACTATACAATGCTATATACTATGCTAAACTATATATTATACTATATTATCCGCGGTCCTAGCTCGGATTGCCACAAAAAAAATAGGCGTTTCGAAGGGCTCGGGAAGGTGGGGCGGCAGCAACATTCCATGTTTCATGTGTTTTCTATTTCCTCCGATTCTCAAAATATCTATTTTTCGTAATTATAAAAATTCCTCAAAACTTTCGACCCACCAAAAATATCTAAAAATATGCGTTCTCGGAAATTTGACCTTTCGGGAGCACTCGGAATTGCCCCGTTTAGTGGACAAAGTTTTCAAATTTTCTGAGAAATACTGATTTTCTTAGAATTTTTTCTGTATCCAAACTTAAAATAGAATTATTGACGCAACATACAAAAAGATCAACCTACTAACTGAACTGGATATGTAACTTATCTGGCCTGTTGAGACGTTGCTCGGTCTCTTGTATGCTTGGACAAGAACACCTAGGAAAAATCGTTGATGGGTCGACTAATCCTAACTCTGGAATCCACCAGCACCTTGGAGAGAGTTCCAAGGTTGAATCCGCACAAAGATGAACCCAAAAAAGATAGTATTTTTCTAACACAAAACAAAAACTGTTTATTTCATAGAGTTCCGTTAAGATAGACAGTTTCAACTAATTCCTGATAACATCCATAACAAATTAAAATAAAAATGACCATAACAAACTAAAACAGAAAGGAAATATGATAAGGAGAACTAAATAGAGACTAAATTTGAAATACTAGGAGTTAGTCGGATTTCTTCATCGGATCTGTATCAAGATCTGCATCAGTTATAGTTTATATAGACTTATATACATAACATACACATCCATGTACATATATATACACACACATACATACATATACATGCATACATATCCATATACATGCATACATATCCATATACATACATACATATACATATATGTTGATTAGATATACATATTTATTTATGTACATTCAATTAACTACTTTAGCGCCACCTTTGCGACGCATTAGCACCGCATACGTGTAGCGACACATTGGCTTCACAATAGCGTCGACAGCTCCGTCGCTACTCCTATTTAGTGTCACAATAACGTCGTCGTGCTATTTTAGGGTCTTGAACAATGTGACGCTAAATTAATTTAGCATCATATTTTTGTTGTCGCTAATTTGCGACGCTATTTGACATATTTTAGAATTAATTATCTATCAGAGTTGAATTAATGTGGCGCCACATTAGCAACTCAATAGTGTCGCCAAGTTTGCATCGCTAAGTGATGATCAGTGTGCTCGTCGAAGAACGAATCTGAATCGTCCTTTCGATTAATCCGATGGTTCCTGGTGTGCTGCTGCCCGGACGCCACCTCTTTCCCCCTTTTAACCACCTCTCCTCCTCCCTCCTCCTACTATTGCTGCCTGCCCGGACGCCGCCACTGCCTCCTCCTCCTACTGTTGCTTCTACCTCGATGCCGCCCGGACGCTGCCTCCTCCTTCTCCTCCTATTACTGCAGCTGCTCCGACGCTGCCTCCTCCACCTCCTCCTCTTGTTTCTGCTGCCCCACTGCCACCGCCACCTCCTCCTCCTCCTGTTGCTGCCGCCCCGCTGCCGCCCAGACGCTACCGCTGCCTCCTACTGTTGCTGCTGCCCGGACGCCGCCTCCTCCTCCTACCGTTGTTGCTGCCCGGACACCGCCTGGACGCCGCCGCCGTCTCCTCCTACTCCTACTGTTGCTGCTGCCCGAGCCCGCGTGTCCTTCACCGCCGCGATCCCAGCGGGTGGTGCGTCGACAAACAAATGCAAAACGACAACGTCTTTATTTGATGTAACGAATCATTCTTTATTTGATGTAATGATTCATTTGATGTATTGAATGCGAAATGATCCTCTTTATTTGATCATCTCCACTGTATTTGATCTCCGCCGTGTTTGATCCTCTTCGGGCATTTGTTCAATAGATGAACATATCGTATATAGCACCGCATTAGCGTCTCCATATTTAGCGACGCATTGGCGTCAAAGTAGCGCCCCCATGAACGATTAATTTAGTGCCCTATTAGTGTCTAAGTAGCGTCGCCTAGAGAGTCTAATCAGTATCCAACGCCTCTTTAGCAACGCACATGAGCCTTTCACAATGACACATCATCACGATAGCGTCGACGAGTTACGCTAATAGCATCGTCGTGTCACTTGGCGCCATTGCGACGATAATGGCTACCGAATCCAGGCGTCCCATTGTTGCAACGCCATGTCGACGCTAATGCTTTTAGCCATGATTTAGCGTCGCTTTAGTAACGTCACACATGTGTCGCCAATCGACAGATTTCTTGTAGTGAATCTTTAATAGCATTGGAATTTTGCTTTTAATGCTTTCCTTTGATTCTCTTATTTATGAATTAATTTTATTTATTGCATGTCACAATTAGGGAAATCGAAAAAGACCTAATTTGTGTAGTTTTTAAAGTGACTTGAGAAAGCCCTTAATCATAATTTTGATTTAATGCATCTTCTGATTAAAAACTGAAAGGATTGATTTATTTTAATTGTTCTTAAGATAGCAATTAAAGCTTGAAACATTGGTTAACTAACTTTGGAAATTCAACTTTATTATTGATTCAACTAATTCTAAGTTGAGAAAAATCCATTACATGTTAGTGGCGATAATTAGGTGATCTAATCATCAAATCATTATTTATTCCAGGTGATTGTTTCTTTATTCTTATCCTTTATTTTATTCACTTTCGAAAATAAACTTTTCTTAATTTCTCGATTCACAAAGTTAAAATAAAATCTAAGTTATTAACCGTCCTCGTGGGAACGATACTCTACTCATTCACTTTATTACTTAATCGACTAGTGCACTTGCTAGCGTTTGTTATCATTTTTACACGCATCAATATACCTTACAAACTAAGAACTAGCCGCCTTTCCAAGTCCATGCATCCCGCCTTAAGTTATCTAGCTGAAAGCCATCAAGATGTTCTAAGAGCATATTCATATTCTAGTAAATGTTTCTCCCTCTCATCCCTAAAGGAATGATGGAACTTGAATCCAACAAACACCCAAAAGGCTATTTACCATAATCACAGAAAACAAAAGTCTTTTGTATACGATTTGTCTATTGTAGAAAGCAAAATTTCGCGAGGTGGATCAACGAAATTTGTTTATATTGCATCAATCATCTTTGCTCCATCTTGTGTTTCATATTACAAAGGGGAGGCTCATGGGCCTAGTATAAGAAAAACTAAATTTAAAAAATAAAAGGATGTGGACTAGTGAGAATCAAACCCAAAGACCCTTTGGTCCACGAATCGAAAGATGTGGACTGCACTGCTCTCATGCTCTCCTATTATTTATTTATTTTTTTGAAAGTAGGAGAGGATGAGAACCATGTGCACTCATCCATATTTATTAATATAACAATGTGCTCTCCTATATTATAAAAGAAGAAAGGATGGTTGTCCAAGTGACAACCTTTCAAATTTATTGATGAATGTTATTTGCATGTGAAGGCTTTTCTTTCCATAATTACATCCACTTTTAAGAAAGAGAGAGCATAGAACACAATATTTATAACACAACATTCTAAAGGCACCCATTTTGTTGGTTCCATATAGCCCATAGGAACATAAAAGGCATCAATCCCTTCGATCAATGTTGTTAAGATCGATATGTTACACAAGATCATAGGGGGCCGAAAATCATTAGATTCTATCTATTAATAAAATATACCATTTAAAAGATAAAAATATTTTTTGACAAATTTTTCGCGTTCTACTCTTAAATTGTACTTTAGTAGGTCATAATTCAATCAAGTTATGAGTCAAAATATATTAAAACATAAAAAAGTTAACAAATATGTTGAATTTCGTTTACATTAATTATCAATATATAGGAGCAAAAAATCACTCCTAGAATAACATCCAATAAATGGCATACTAAGTTCCCAGAATAGCATCCAAAACAACTAATTATTTTTTCAATGAAGTTCACCAAAGTAGTCAATAAGTTAAAATTTTATTCCCAGCAAGCTTGAATCCAACTTATGCCACACCCAAAACTTCCTCCTTTTATCTCTTGCGTTCACATATAAAAAAGACTACAAAGGTTATATAAGTTCACCTCCTTTGTATATCTTATAAGTTGTTTAACAACAAGTAGTACTCATTTTTTTCCTCTTACACCCATTTTAGTTGGCAGCCTATTCACACAGTTTCACTCATCTGAACATAGCCTTCAAGCCTAATTTATCATCACCATGCTTACAAAGGGAAGTAAAGTACAACAGATTTAGCAACTATATTGTTAAATCTGTCTTGTAATCTAATAAAACATACACCCATTATTGATTAATGCCATTACTTGCAAAATGCTGCTTATTTAGTAATGCAAAGTGCGTAGATAATGCAGTATCCATACATAGAAAGTAAAATGACCCCAAGTTGTAATGTCTCTTGCTCAAGAGGGTATCTCTCTTTCTCAACAGAAGTATCTCAGCCTCACCTCATATACAATATCATTCATCAACCAAGATATGCAAATATCATCGGATGTAGATGCAACAAGCACATATGGAACATGATCCCTAATTGACTCATAACAATTTGGCTATGCACACCTTAGCTGGCACATTCCACCCATAACACATAAGAACAGTGCCATAAAGATCCGAACTACCAAATCTTGTAGTTATTTTTAACAAGGGATAACTTCACATATAAGTAGAAACAAAATAATGTCAGACAGTCCATATTGTTCTAAATGCCATTGAATTAAAGTGAAAGTGATCTCTACTAGATGAATTAAAGTGTATATCAAAGCAAAATTTTGGCTTAGGGGAGAACAAAAATTTCTTTTACTGAAATTTATTGTACTTAAGCCTACTGTATAATTTGGTATTGCCCTTTTTTCTGCTCCTTTTAGGAAGGATAAACATAATTCTCATGAAATAAATCAAGCATCTATATGAGAATCAGAAGCTAACAATGTGTCAAACTAACCTCCAGCTTGTCTTCATTAGCTCTGTGATTACGAGGAAGTGATCTGAAGTCCTCGGTCAGGCGTATGCACTCATCCACATTCTCAGGTGAAACAAAATCAAGGGCAACCTTGGTACAAGACTAAATATGTAGATAGTCAGATGGATGATAACATTGGTATCTCTGTATCTGGACAGAAAATAAGTAGATCCAAAATATATACCTTCAGATTTCTCACTTGATGAGGACACCCGGCAGGTATGAACACTGCTTCACCTAGTTGTTGCACAAATGTCCATGGTTCAATTCCTGAAGAAAAATATGCACACTTAAGTTCATGAAAAAAAGTGTGCAAGACACCTAGTTTTTCAGAGGAAAGATACATGTGAAAATATACAGTTGATAAAAATTACCATATTCCTCCTTGAGCTTTGTTTTATGGTCCACAGTTAAATAAAATGTTTCATCATGAACAGGATTGTAAACCTACACATGTATATATCAGATGATCTTTAGTAATCTCGTGTCAAGAAATTAGCAATTCAGGAAACATTACCAACCTGCTCAACTGGCGAACAATAAACATGACGAAATTCTTTCGAGTGCTTCCTGAGATAAGACTGTAATTCAGGAACATCCTCTCTTCTGAAAATATCCCATAACGCACCTCCATTGTTGATTGAATTTGTTGAATCATCTGCTGCCTCAGACACACAAAAATTAATTACTTCTCCACCCTTGATATCAAATGTGTCATAAGGGCCTTGCAAACACTCCTTTTCATCTTGTGCATGATGTTTCCTTTTCAATGCTCTAATAGCAGATCTTTGCTCCCTTGAAAGCGTAACTTCTTTAGTATGCATTAGAACATTGACCTTAAAAATAAAAATACATTTTGGTAAGGTGGAAAGATATCCAAGTCAAAAACACCTAATCCACTCAGATAATTTTTTTTGTCATTAAGGGAAAGTTGTAATGTACAAAAAGAATCCACAATAAATAGATTGAAATATATAAAGACCTCATGGTCGAAGTATACTAACTAGAAATAGGATATTGCTAAGAACTGAATGTTTTTGCAAAAGGTATAACCAGCACAGTGATAGATACAAGAAAGATCACAATGTATAATAAACACATTAGATACGATGGGATCCATGTGCCTTATAACCAAAGATTCACTACTTCAGTTTCCTTATTAAACCGATATACAGAAGATCTGCAAAACATGGGAACATTCATCATATCGATTCAGTGAAACATCTTTTGAAAGAGAGTTAAATTGTGAAAAAGAAACTTCAAGAAAGGGCACAATATTCAATCATCACAGAAAATTTCTCCATTTGCAATCAAATACCCAGTCCAGCGTCATAGTTTTTGGTTGTATGGAAACTTTTTTCTAGTGAAAAATAACTAAAGGAAGAAGAGTTGAATCTAGATTAAAAAAGTTTGTTCATCCATTAGGCATAGAAAGATGATCACCTAGCACTCCTATAAAAAGCTATTCTAGCTGCAAATTCGACTATTGTATCAATTTCTCTATAACAACAATAACAACAATAACAACAAAGCCTTATCCCACTAGGTGGGGTCGGCTACATGAATCATACGACGCCATTCCGCTCTATTAGTAACCAAACCTTTCGGTATATTATTCACCAATAGATCTTGCTCTATTAGTTCGCCAAGTGTCCGCCTTGGCCTCCCTCTCCCTCTTTTAATCGGACTCCAGATTATATATTCGTTAATCCATGTTCATTTACGCTGGCTGTCAGGGCCTAACACAACCCTCCTTCTTTATCCGGGCTTGGGACCGGCTATAAAACATAGGCGGAGTTAATTTGTTTTGAGACAGGTTAAACAATTCATATTATCACGTATGAGATTATAGAAATATGATTACTACTCCTTTAAAGATTTTTGCGTGTATCAGACATTAATTTGTTTGAGATGATTTTTCTTACTCTCTTTCGTATTTGTTTCATCAATCGATTTAAGGAATCACATTGGCAAAAAGAAACCATTTTACGGATTTCATTAGGGTTTAGGGTCCATTGAGGATACAAATCATCAACTGTACATACATTAACCACTGACTCCAGTAAATTTGGATGAATACTCATCCACTCTTTTTTGAAAAAAACTTATTATTTGGTTGGTTTTTGTTACTGGTTCAAATAACTCATATCATATGGAAGGCTGTAAATATATATTATGAAACAGTTTTGGTTACGCCAGTTTTCTGATTTAGTTATTTGTTTTGAACTCAAAGAGTCAGTCATCTACAAGTGTGAGTTACACTGAGCAAATGAAAGGATTGTGTGACAAAAAATATGGATAACAAACATCTATTCATGATAAAAAGAACTCGTCCTAGGTAACCTCCAGTTTGTTCAGGGATTTGGTCAAGAGGAAGTTATAATATTTTAGCTGCTCAACAGTTATTTTGGTTTATTGATCTTCCAATACTCTAGCTTCAACAACTCTCGTTCTTTACACTTCTTGGTTGTTTGATCTGTAGTAGTTATATGGTTCATTGCTTTAGTTAATATGGCTTTCTGCCTAATTGTTTCAGTTTCAGCCAATTTGAATGTGGTAGGTATCTGTTTGGCTTGTGTTCTAGTGACCCTTTAGAGTCAAAGAATAAAGTAACTTAGTGTTTGATCTCATCATACAAAAACTTTACTTGATAATCAACGTGTGAAAAATATGACAAGCTAGAATGAGAAGTAACATCATACATACCGCATCAGCCACATCACAATGAAGCTTAGTCACAGAATCTCCTCTGCCTAGCTCTTGAGAAACCCCATATGCAATGTATGATTTTGGTCCCAAATCTGACTTCAGGACATCTTTTGGAACAGTAGCAGCAACATTGAGGAGGCCATTGTGAGGATTTGTATACATTTGAAATGGTAAGGAATTGATAAATGTGATTCCATGGTTTGGCAAAACCTCCTCAAAATTGTTTGTGGTAGGCCAATCTTTCAACTTAAGCATTTCAGGCCAAAAATTTTTATACATTCTTCCTTCTTCATAGCCTTTGAAGAAAAGTTGAGAATCTATTTCAACCTGCATTGTACAGATGAAATAAATAAAAGTAAATTAGTCAAAGACAAAATGATAAAGAGAACTCATGGTGCTCTTCCATTCTAGGAGATTAAATGATGTATACTTTTAAACAGACTTCATAACTAACCTCACAACATGCCAGACAATCTATAGCCTTCATACTTGACAGTTCAATGTTAGCGTTGTCTCTGTCTATTGTGCTCCATATAAATGACGGCTCCCATATCAAATGCGATGTTTCATCTACCACTCCTCTTACAATAACTGGCTCTCCTTTAACCCAGTGCTCTTGAAAGTGCACTATATCTTCTTTATTAATATCATTGGCAAAAGGGCAAAACAAGTAATTGTCATGTGAATTCTTCCTTGAAGATGCTTTACGAGAAATTTCAGTTTTAGAGCATGTACAAGTAGTCTTCACCTTTCCATTAACAGTATGCCGCTGAAACACTTTTAAGCTTGTCATTAGTTCTTTTGCTTGAGATTCTAGGGTGACTAACCAATCCTTCGGAAATATACACTTCAATTCAAGAAGAGATGAACCACAACCACCAAAATCCTTTGTGGGGCATGAGATGTTTCCATCAGTATCAGTTTTCCATCTCATAGGTCGAGCTCGAGGATAAGAGGGTACACGAAACTCATTTTCAGGACTAGACTCCTCTATTGGATTTTCTCCATGCATGTAGGCCTCTCCTTTATTTTTAAAGCAGAAAATCACTTCTTCACTAGAACTTTCAAGGAAATTTCCACGAACTTCTTCACAACATCTAAGGCACAACTCATATGAGCAGTATGAACAGCTTCGGTGAAGGTCAACAATGGAAGTTCTGCAATTATTACTGTAATAAAATAAAACATATGAAATTCAGCTTATTGATGTTGGAAGTGCACAATACAAAAGGAAATAAAGGAAACAAAGTTACAATGACGTAATCTAATACCAGAAAACTCGCTCATCTTTCCGACAAATTGCCTTTTCTAAATACAAATCACAAGGCGACACACCTAATCTCTCAAAAAAGAAATTCAAACATGATATTAGTGAATAAAAAAATAAATTATCCAATTAAATTTGTAGATCAGGATTATAAGAAACCTCTGATCTTAGCTTCCAACTTTATCTCCTGTGATTGTTCATGATTCAACTGTTTCAGCGCAGGGAATAAATTGTACAAGACATAACTAGCATAATTAGCCTTATCCAACTTGTTTGTTTTGCATGGTGAAACCTGCAGCCAGTAATCTGTCAGCAATTCTGCCTATTGACTTACAGATAATGTAATTTGCAGAAGGAACAACAACAACAACAACAAAACCTTATCCCACTAGGTGGGGTCGGCTACATGGATCATACGACGCCTTCGTTGATCCATGTTCATAAGATTCGACAGAATTTTATGCTGGCTGTCGGGGCCTAACACAACCCTCCTCCTTTATCCGGGCTTGGGACCGGCTATAAAATATAGGCGGAGTTCAATTGTCAATATTAATATAGCAGAGATTAAAGGTATGAGTACATAGAAGGGCATAAAAACGATGCTAAACAAGATTAAAATGAAATATTTAACCCAAAGCAAATCACCACCTTCTCCTTAAAAAGAATATCAATATACTATCAGAAACCGTGTTCAAGAAATGAACTCAAAGTGTATGTGTCTTCCTGCATCTACGCTTGTGCTGCCAGCAAACGGAACCATGACTTGATAATGGAGGAACTATTAGTCTTGTGTAGCACAATGATAATTGTGCAATAGTGTTGAAGAAGAAGCTCGAAAATAGGAAATAATTAACAGTCTCCCACCCATGAACATATTATACGAAAATAAAATACATTGCAAGATTTGAGATTAAGCAGAAGGACCACCTCTGATTCTAGCCTTTTTCTCTCTTCATCAGCCTTGAGCCTTGCAATTTTCTTCATGTTTTCAACCTTCCTCTGTGCGATGTCCATTAGAAACTCCGGAACTCAGGAACTCAGGAGAAAATTCAAAGTCAAATAAATTAAAAGGCTATAAAGCCATTAGAAAATGATAATGCATCACAAAAACATAACAGTACTCAAGTTTAAACTAAAGAGAAAAAAATAAAAAGTAGATTTTTGCACCTTCAACGAACTTCACTTGCTCTGTAAGAATGCTACAACAACAACAACAAAGCCTTATCCCACTAGGTGGGGTCGGCTAATATTCATGAGATTCGACAGGGTTTTACGCTGGCTGCCGGGGCCTAACACAACCCTCCTCCTTTATCCGGGCTTGGGACCGGCTATAAAACATAGGCGGAGTTGTAAGAATGCTACAAAAAAATCAAAAAGTTCTTCACGATCTAACCTCATAGTGGAAGCAGGTTGGATTGACAGTGTCGATCCCACAAAGCTCGTTGGAGGAGTCACCGAATTCCCACATGTTCGCAATTGGAATCTCATCCATAGACTAGAAGAGATTAATTTCCACCATTCAGTAGTTCTTTGAGTTCAATGTGATAAGGAAAGAATCATAGGGAGGGAGACAGATAGGAGAGAAATTTCTCGTACTTGTTTCGAGAGCCCCTACCATTATTCATGAGGAAGAGAAAAACTCATCGCAACTCAAGCTCCTTCTTAATAAAGGAGTTAAGATTAATGAGATATGATCTTTTTAGTTGCCCATGGTGGATGAAATCATAGCAATCTCCAATTCCCACACATTGAGCACACATTTGTGTTCAAATTCCACATATCTCAACAAACAACCATACTTTGGAAAATGGATCGTGTGACCTACGAACATGAATAGAAACTCAATATAAGAGTATTGAGTATTACTTGTTAACAACTCCATATTGAGCATAGTACACTCACATGTGAAATGACCAGATCATCATAGTTGCAACGCTAGGATATATATGTTTGGGGGAATATTTTAGAACAATGATTCTCCCATTTTACAGTGTTTGAAAAAAAAATCTTGTTGAAAGAAAAATATTTCGGATTGAGTAAAATAATGATTTTGCCTCTTGAAGAGGGTACTTTCTGTAAAAGGTAACCAATATCTCATTTTTTATATTTACAGGATCAAATAAAATATTTCCTACTCTCCAAAATTAACTCTGTTCAACTTATTTTCAGTGAAACAAGCACAACTTCAATATTGCTTCTTTTGGGAGAAAAGCAATGTCCCTAGATTTTGTTTGCTTGTGCAAAAAAACTTTTGCCTAATTTTGTTGTTTAGAAGTTTGTCAATTATATTATTCACTAAGAAAGTATATAAGACTGAGGAAAATATTTTCTCCACTTTTGTCAAAGCTTTCTCACATCCACCAAGAAGCCCCCCTCTCCCTGCTTCTCCAAGGATACCAAGGGGGAGGGTGCCCTTATCCCATGAACCAACCTCTTTCTTTTCTTCTTCGGTGACAATCCCAACCCTTCTTATCACAAAAAGACTAATGGGATGGGCGTTACTCCCTCACCTTATTTTCTAATTATGACCAAATGATGAGAACAGCCACCCCTATTCACCGACGATGAGCACAGGAAGGTGATTGCCCCCTCCCCCTTCTTTGGCGATGACTAAGAGGAAGGGATTGACCTACCCCTTTTATTCTCCGATGAAAACAAAGGAGAACAGACATTCCCCTTCCTCTTTCTTCTCCAACAATCTTCAAGGTAGCACGGGCGGCATATTCACCTTTCTTCTTAGCGATTCCAAGTGATCCCCTTTCTTCTTGGGAGACAATCCCATCCCCTTTACTCCAGAAGGTACGAGGCTTTGTACCCTCCCCCTTCTTCTCCAGCGTCAAAGAGGGGGTCGGCAGCCAACTCACTTTTCTTCTTCAATGACAAGCAGGAGAATGTGGCTTGGGATGCCCCCTCACTTTTCTTATCTGCTTCCAGACAATGACCAAGGGAGGATCAAGAGGTTCATTTTTGTTCTTCCTACTTTAAAATATGAAAAAACAATGTCTTCAATCAGCATCTTATTTTTTCCCAACGTAAGTGGTTTTCTTCATATATTTTCCCTGACATTCTACTTTTAGTAAACAAATGCACCCTAGATGGTGAATGATTTTAGAACTTCTTACTTTATATATGTAATAGACTTTACAATGTCAAATATGTAGTTGTACTCAATTAATTTAGGGAGACTGCATCTTCCTTTCTTTATCTTCTTTGTCTTTCCATGGGGTTTCATCTTCTTTGTTCGCTAGTAAATGATAATATGTGCAGGTAGTGACATCAAAAGTTTGCTATGTCGACAATCATCTCGCATTGTTTCACATCGTTTATAGATTATAATGATGTTCCAGAAAGATAAAGAAGGCATTTATAACCTGATCTACTCTTGGCCTGATACACAACACATCCAATATGATGAGCCCTAAAGTTTGAAATACTTCACCTAATACATATCATAATTTCTTCTTGTAAAAAAAAAGTCAAAGAGGGAACAAGTATCAGGGTATTCCTTCTGCATTGATTATTAGAAATTTTGTTAATTCGTGAGAGCAAAACATACGCTATGGAACTACCTTCAGAAATGACAATCACTATTAGGTACCATCTGGTGACAGTGGTGACGTAGAACCCCATAAAAGCATCACAATTTTCAACTTCATAAACAAGATATACCGTTAATATCTGATTCCAGTAGAATGCAATGTGAATAAGAGGGACCAAAATTTTTAACTTCTCAAGCATTTCATATGGCCCCAATGGAACAGAATTCCCAGATATCAAAACTCCGACCTTTCTGATAAATGTGTTCATATACAAACCTTAGATTTCGCGGACAGCCTTAAGCAATCGACGCAGTTACATCCACCCCGGCAGAAAGGGCAAGCCCTGGCCAGCCTTTCCTTAGATATACGAGGGTACCTACAGAATTCCAAGAACGAAAACAGTAACGCAAATAAGCACGGCTGACAACAATCTGAAGCCAATCGTCCTCATCCCCAATTCAGATCCGCTAGGGAGCGTTCAGAATCAAGCAAAGCAGCATTACCACGTCCGGATGCAGGGGCCACAGTAGCTTCTCTCCTTGCAGCAGGAACACAAGATGCCCGACCCGTGCTCCTTCCCGCACTGGTGGCACCTCCTCGAATCCTGCGGGGTAAGATCTTGTAACACGTTACGGAATACGGCATCACTTGGACCAAATAAAAAACGCTTAATCGGAGTTCCATCTATCAGACGACGCGATCGCTCACCGAAAGTTTCCTTCTTTTGCGCAGGGGCGACCGGGAACGAGGGATACCGGACGAAGCGCAGGTGGGGATATCGTCACGGGCGGAATCGAATGCAGCTCCAAGTCCTCCTCCGTCGTCGTCGTCGTCTTCTTCCAGCATCATTATTCTCCTTCTCCTCTTGCTCCGACTCTGGTTTCTTCTTGTCGTCGGATCCGAGGAAGAGGAGGCGGAGGAGGGGAGGAAGAGGTAGTCGAAGATGGCGCTTTTCTGCTTTCCCAATTCCGCCATGGGCAGCAACTTCGTCGCGCAGGAAGGAGGAGGAGGCGGAGGCGGAGACCGCGTCGAAGTCTACGGGCGCTTGGATTCGGGTGTGTTCGTTGGGACGGTAAGGACGTCACCACATTTTATTATTTCTTATTAGTAATTTTTATTTTTTAATTATTTTCCTTTTATTTATATTAGATTAATATTAGATTATTTTAAAAAAAACAAGATAATATTTATATTCCTTTTATGGTCTCTCTCAGCGATCGGAATGATTCGTTACGTCTCATGGTATTGCCATAAATAGGGTCCACAGGATCTACTGCGGCTCCCTCATCAGTCATCCCTGTTTTGCGCCTGGAAATTTGCGGATAACATCAATTAAATAAATAAATTACCAACTTTGGTTACATTTAGTTGATACGGAAGGTTAATCCAACAAATATCAAATCTTGCAAATCTCATATTTTCGACAGGTGGATACAAGTCATACAAACACATTAATGCTCTCAAAATTTCAATATATATTGCCAAAATTATTATTGAAAAAATTTGACCTGCTGGGGGTATTAATTAATAGGTCTGACGTGGGTGCCAAGATACTGATCAAGTATACACGTGATTAATTTAAATTTATTCTCTTCTTTCCAAATTGCATCAAGGAATTATCAAGAAAATTAAAGAGCAAGTAAAAAATGTTTGTTTATTTCCTTAAATCTCGTCTAAAGTATAATAATTTTTCATGTCTAACCTTTTTTTTTATTGCATGACTTCCCTAAACTTTATTACGATTTTCACTTCAATTCTTCCATCTGATTTTGTTAACCTTTTTATTATTTTTAATTTTTATTTATAAAAAAACTAAAATGCCTTTATATGAATGGTCATCTATTTTAATATTTTTAAAAAAATAAAATTATAATATATAAAAAGTAAAAATATTAAAAAAAAGAGGAACATTGATAGCACTAACTTGTCAATATATTTTATTTTATTTTAAACATCAAAATATAGAAGAGTTTACATTTTAATCTTTTCATAAATAGAAAAGGTTGAAAATATAAAAAAGTTAATAGAATTATATGAGAGGACAAGTGAAAATTGCGGCTATAGTTTAGGTGAGGTTTAAAAAAATAATCTAAAAATATTTACAACTATCATTTAAAAAGTTTTATTTATGAGAAAAGTCTTATATAAAAGAAGTTATTTACAATAATTAAAATTGAAAAATGTCATACTTGTTGTCACCTTGACATTTAGGAGCAGATGAATTTATTCAGATATATATTAATTGTCAGACTCCAAATCATTGTTCCCCTGTGACAAATAAAATTTACAACAAAGATTTGTTACATACAAAGAAATCCAAGTTAAAATCTATATTTTGGTAGAAAGCTCTTGCGATGCATTTTGTATATATGTTAATTAACCTGACATAAAAACATTTCCCCGTTTTATGAAGCTAACAATAAGGGAAAATGCATTATATCAAGCACACTAAAGAAGTGATCAATTACGGATATATACATATATTTCTTCTTTTCGTTTTCTCTTTTGTTTTGTATTTGCATTCCGCGATCGGAGATAAGAGATTAAGAGTCCGTTTGACTTAGCTAATATAAAATAGTTGATAAGTTGAAATGCGGATAAGTTGAAATGCGGATAAGTAGTTTAATGATTGAAGTTGATTTTAAAAAATATCAGTTGTTTGGTAATAAAAAACTTTTAAGTTATTATTTTAGTAAATAAATAAATCTTTAATATCATAATAAATGAAATATATGAAAAAAGTTATGTATATTATAAGATTAAAATAGTACATTCATTCATCAATCAACTTTTTTTTCTCACACAAAATAAGTCGAGTCTCCAGCTTATTTTTTTATTTATAAGCAATGGAAATAAGTGTTTACCAATTTTTTTGTTAGTTATTAAACAGAAAGATATCTTCAAAAGTACTTATAAGTTATAACTTATAAGTTTAACCAAACAAATCCTAACTAGCTTGCAATTCTTTTTCATTTTCTTTGTGCCATGATCGTATATTAGAAAGGAAAAGAAAGGAAAAAATGGGCGTCCCCCCTACTTGAGTAGGGGACTGTCCCTCCTACTGCACCAGCTAGGACTATCCCTCCTACCGCGCTAGCCGTCAGATATGTATCCGACGGCTAGTGCAGATGTGAGCATAGGAATAGAGATGAAGAGTGGTTCGACATCCGATTCGACTATTGGCGTGACGGTTGGACGGTCGCGGTTCACGAGTCGACCGTTCGAACGGGTATAAAAAAGGAAAAAAAACCCTAGGCCGACCATTTTCTTTTCCCTTCTCTCTCTCCTCCGCGCTGCCTCTGTAACTTTCTCCTCTCCGTGCCGCCTCTCTCCTCTCCTCGCACCGCCGTTCGGCGTCTTTCCCCCCTCACGCCCAGACTGTCAAATCAGGCATCGCCGACCCCCACGCGATCGAGGCTTCGCCGACCCCGGACGGCGGCTGCGCGACACCGAGCACCATCAATCATCGACCAGATCTGCACAACTCTGAGCACAGCCGGCACAGATCTATGCTTCACCAACCCTCCGGCTAGATCTGCGCATAGCGGCGACCCCTCACGTCGTGACCCACACGCCGGACCCGACCTCGAGCACCCCGACCTGCCGCACGCCCCCGAGCACCGCGACACGCCGCGATCCCGCAGCACACCCCCGAGCCCCGCCGATCGGATCTCAGAACCCGCCAAGCGCCGGCGATCAGATCCGATCTTTGCCGCCAGGCGCCGTCGATCAGCGCCGCCGAGCACACCGCGGCCCCTGTCCGAGTCTGCCTCCCTGTCTGCACCGCCGCTCCGATGCCAAACGCCCCCGCCGAGCTCCGCCGCCAATCGCCGCCAATCCGCACCGCCACCAACCTCGCGCACACCGCCATACCCTCGCCGGGCGCTATTGTTGGGTTCCTCCTTGCTGGCCAAGGAGTCCATCTTCCAGTCGAAGCTCAGACACCTCACTCTCCATGACTTTTTGTTATAAGGATTTGCGATGTACCAATCCTAATCATGTTTGTCACAATTGTAACATATGTGATGTTTATGTTCTTAATCATTTATGTGAACTTGTTAATCACTTTATCAACTTCTTTTGAAAAAATAATCAGTGTGTTTCTAAATTTGACAAGGGAAACACAATTAGAATCCGACGTTTTTGTAGGACAAAAAAATTTGCAATTTTTTAGGGCAAACACTTTCTTACAGGAGAGCAAGCTTTAATTGTTAACAGAAAATGTAATCACATAGCTCTCGAACACAAAATCTCTTATCAATTGTCAACAGAGAACCCATTTAACAACAAACTCAACTAACTTCAGGTTAAGAATCACAAAGTATCAACCAGAAGAACAGTTTACTCGGGAAGAACATGTGTGGAACATGTGTATACAATCCAAGTATGCACGTCTAATTTATACAATCCAAGTATGCACGCCTAATTTATTACAAAGAACTACTGTGAGAGTGAGAGCATTGGTGTTGAAGACGAGCATAGCACCGATCCTGCGAGTGATCCAGCAAGTGTCACTATATCCATATCAACTCGCGAGGGAGTTCCGCGGTGACACCCAGAGACGGGCATGTGGGGCAGAGTTCGACGACCATAGAGAGGCGGGCTCGGCGGCGCTCGACGTTGGAGCTTAATGGCAACAGCAAGGCCGAGATCGATGACAACATCAAGGTCGGGCTCGGCGGCGACAGTGAGACGGTGGAGACAGCGACGCGGGCTTGTGGCATGCGGCGGGGTCACGACATGGGGCGTTGCTCAAGGGTGTGCGGCGGGGTCGAGGCGTGCGACATCGCTCGAGGATGTGCTGTGGGGTCGCGGCGTGAGGGGGTAGGCGTGCTCGAGGTCGGCATGAGGGGTCCTGCGGGGTCGCCGCTGAGGGTCGACGTTGTGCGTAGTGCGCTGCGGGGTCGCGGCATGCAACAGCACTCGGGGGGCGTGCGGCGGGGTCACAACATGAGAGGGGTAGGCGTGCTCGAGGTCGGCTTCAGGGGTCTGGCGGGGTCGCGGCTTGAGGGGTCGCCGATGTGCACAGATGTGGTCGGAGGGTCATCGGTGCATGCAGATTTGGCCGGAGGGTTGTCACCGCTGTGCGTAGATCTAGCCGGAGGGTCAGCGAAGCATTCGCCCTGATCTGTGGTGGCTGTGCTCGGAGTCGCGCAAATCTGGTCGATGGTTGGCGGTGCTCGATGCCGCGCAGCCACCGTCGGGGGTCGGCGCGGAGAGAAAACCACGGAGAGGAGAGAGACAAGGGAAAAGAAAATGATCGGCCTAGGGTTTTTCCCTTTTTTATACCATTCGAACGGCCGACTCATGAACTGCGACCGTCGAACCGTCACACCAATAGTCGAACCAGAAGTCGAACCGCTTTTCATCTCTATTCCTATGCTCACATCTGCACCAGCCGTCGGATACATGTCTGACGGCTGGCGCGGTAGGAGGGACAGTCCCCCCTACTTAAGTAGGGGGGACGCCCATTTCTTCCTATTAGAAACGAACGATTTTTTTTAACCTCTGCATTCCCCCAGCCGAGATGAACAAGAAAAGGAAAAAAAAAAGATAATTTCTTCCTCACAAGAGAAAAGGAAAAAAATGATCTCGTCTTTGGTCAGAGTTGTCTTCTCCTCACGAAAGTGAATTGCTCCATCTGCAATCTCATCAATTGCGCCATCATCGCCAACTTCCACTTCCACCTGCTGCCCCATTTTCTCTCTTTCTTTGTTCCTTCATCACACTTCTTTCAATATTCTTGCCATCGTCTTGATGGCAGGTAGTCATATTACAGGTTTTAAAACAAAAGGTGGGGTTTGATAGAGAAAGAAATTGAGAATTGGGGTAAAGAGATGGAGGAGAAAAAGCAACCTAACAAGAGAAAGGAAGGAGAGATTTGGGGGAGAGAGATGATTAGTTGCAGTAGGCCACAAGAGAGATGAATAGTCAATTGCATTAGGTGATTCAGGTGATTGAGAAAACATTAATCGAGAAGAAGGAAGACAAAAAAGAATGTCAGGTTACTCTAGGACCCATGAAGCAAATTCTGCCCCTATCAAATTCATCCGTTTATTTAAATTTAATGGCTCAAATAGAAGAGTTGTAATTTACAGCCTTAAAAATGATATATCCATTGGCATATATATGGGGGCTATGAGCGTACAACGTGTTATACAAGTAAAAAAAAATTAACTTTATAATAGGTCGATCGACTTACTTATAAAGTACAATCTTTTTTAACACACCATATTCTTTTTCGAGCATATATATTGCTAAATGGTCGCTAAATGGGCTGCAAATACAATGAGAGCCGTCATCCATTAGATTTAACAGATGGTTAGTTACTACGTTCCCGACTTCATTTTCTCGTTCTGTATTTTTTTCTCCCCTCTCGTTCTTTTTTCTACTCTATATTTTCTCTCTCCGATCAATTCCTCCCCCTTCTTTGTATATTTCATATCCTTCTCTTTCATCACTCCTCTTCACCCATCAAATCTTAAATCACCTGCCCAAATCTCAAGACATCAACAGACGGCGGCGCATTCAAGTGGCAAAGAGGTGACCGCTCTCAAGGGTCTGCGAATGAAGCGAATACCTAAGTGCAGAATGCAGAGGTAAGCCAAAAGAAATTGCAAGAAATTGAAAAAAAGGCCAGCGATGTCAGCTGCATTGTAACACATAAGAATTCGATACCAAAGTACAGTAGTGCTTTGTGCTGCTAATAATGTGATCAAATCAGAAATTAGAGAAGACAACGAAGTCACAAAGGATGGAGCTAAGGAACTAATACATTTCGTAAAAGGATCTTTTCTTATTTATCGCATTTCATACATAATAGAACTTGGTCGTATTCTCTCTCAAGGAGAGGATTCCATCCAATGCTTACTGCTATGTGCAGGTTGGTTGTGCTCTCCAATCAACTTCAGATAGGAGAAAAAATTGTCGATTCTATACCGATAGAGAGAGAAAGAACTCAGCTGCCAAAGAGGAGTTGTAGGTATCTTTTTTACCTTATGTCAGGTATGGAGTTAGGACAAAAAGTTAAGGGGGCCGAAATATAACGAGCTTAGAGAAAAAAAAATAATATGTATAAATATGTAATTATTTTAAAAAAATTACTCTAGAAAAAATAACTTATAATTATAAATTTTATTCATTTTAGTTAAAATATATCTTTTTTTATTATTCATCATGCATTTTTGTATTTGTTATGTTCATCTTGCAAGTTGAATTTTATTGATAAAATAATATAATTATATTTAACATAGTATATATATATATATATATATGAAATAATTAACATCAAAAAGTTGGATGAAAATATATGTAACTATTTTTTTTTAAATACTTAACTAAGTAGCTTTATTTGTTATGGAAGGAATCAAACTTATTGGCATACATATTATATTTTTCATAAATGCACATATTACACTATAAATCACTATTGGTATACAAATCTTACCAATGAGACACATATACTTCTTTATTTTTAATATTTACTTTTCTTACGTCAATTTCTTGAACCTCTTTTGTTAACATAAAAAGAATAGTGGTTTAATTGGAAAATGAATATCAGAGATTAATTAGCATTTATAGCTTTAATTAAGTGATTAATAAATAAATATTTGATAAATTTAGCAATTGAATTAGTCTATCTATATAAAATAATATAAACAGACATAACATATTTAATTGTAGATATTATATAAAAATTTTATTTATTATGTAATATATTTTTATTTGTTATCCTAAATATTATATATTCCTAAAAAACTTAAAATCATACTATCCATTTTGCATATATTTAATATTGAAAATAAAAACTAAAATAAGGTAATATTACATTAAATAATTTAAATTCTAAAATAATAGAAATATTTATTAGAAGGACTTTAAATTATTTATATTAAACTATATATAGTACATATATACAATTTAATAATACAAGTACAAATTTGAAATAAAAGTTCACCAACCTACCTCCTAAAATGTTAATCAAGTTAACCTATTTAAAATTGTTAATTGATTGTCAAACACTATTATCAAATTTGGTTTACCAAACACTTCATTTAGCGACTTGACTAAGTCAAATCACTAAATGCTACTTTAAACTCTTTTTTCCGCAAGTCTAGTAACAAATTTTCCAATAAGTCTTATCAAGAGCTCTGGGAAGTTTGAATAATTGCTCGGATAGCAAGTTACATTTCCATATGATATGTGCTAACATTGTCATTCCTGGGGCCTAGTTAATTTACTTCTAAATTTAGTTTATAGTTTAGGCATTATTCTTTTTCCTTTTTCTTCCAAAAATGAAACATTAAGATTGCATTCACTACATTGCATTGAAGATACTTGACAATTTGGATTGCCTCTAATAAATATTGTCACTTCTTAAATGATCAGTAATATACATTACTTTGTTTAGTATGTTTAATTAATTTATTTGACAATACATATTAATTATTTATGAGTTAATATATAATTTTTACCAATATATACTTAATTAAAATCATTACTCATATATATATAATTTATTTTGAACTCAATAAACTTAAATAAAAAAATAGATTCTCAACCAAAAAATTAAATTTATAAAATAATTAATATATTTTTTTAGAAATATGAAAATAATATATTCATAATAATTAATTATGATTTATTTGATTAGGTTTTAAATTTATTTAATTAATTTCATAATTTAGTTAATTAGTCTTATATGTTATTTAAATAAAGCTTTTAAGGGCAAATGCGTAAAGCAAAATTAAATGATTGCAACTCAAATGACAATATGAATTATCACACCTCCCATAAACAATCTCAATTATCACTTCGTAGTTAATATGGATTACTTAGGTAATCTAAATTATTCATTACATGTCATAAGTGAATAATGTAATATGATGGACTTAAATAATTTAATAATATATTATTAGGTATTTTTTTACGGTTCATATTCCGGGTTGGATTCGTCTCTCTAGTAATCATGATCCTAATTGTAGACATGAAAAAGTAAGAGCTCTATGGCCCTCCTATCACATTGGAGGGTCGTAGAGCTCTTAGCAATGCTTTGATTTATTCCATAACATCAAAATTGAAAAATATAAAAATTGGAACGTTATCCGTCAACATAACCAATTTATATTCGTAGAAAAGACAAAACAGCTTCTTTTTCTATATCGTTTCAAACGACTCACTCTACTCTATATACAAAGATTATCTCTAAATAAATGTCCCCTTATGATAATCCTTCAAGCCAATGAAATGAGTAATGCAGTATGTGAATGTATTGAATAATGTTGTAATGCCCCCAAAATTTCATCCTCCTGTCATATAGTAATTGGGCTTATTTTGATTCCTATTACTTGCAATTCTTTCTTCTTGAACTTTTTTATATGTAATACAGAAGCGAAATAACTATTAATCTTTCTTTAACACAGTGCGGAAGTGAATCATCTTTCTAACTATTCTTTTTTAATAGACCACTAAAGATTAACTAACTTTCAAATAATTATACATTGAAAAGTCTAAGGATATGTGCACTTTACATCACCATGAACTTTACCGTTGCACACATATCCATTCTTACTTCTTAGAAATTACACCAAATGCCCTCCAGCTTTAATATTTTCTCAGCGATGCCCTCCAACTTCACTTTGTAACACTAATGTTCTCCATCTTTTAACTTGTTTCACCCGGTGTCCTCTTTACTTGCTATAGCCCGTCTCCCAATCGTGGAGCTGATGTGGCGCAGATGTGATGCTGAAAGGACATCTTCCTCTCCTCTCCACGCTGATGTGGCAATATTAAAATAATTAGAAAAATAAAAAAATGCCACCAGGACATCGCCAGAGGGAGAGCCCCCACCCCTCCCCTCCCCTCCCCTCTACGACCTCGCTTGCCGGTGAGGTCGTAGAGGGGGGTGAGGCCCCCCACCCGCTCACCTAGCCCACCTCCCTCTGCGACCTCTCTCTCGCTCACCAGCGAGGAGATCCCACTCACCGGCAAGGAGATCCCACTCGCCGGCAACATCCTCGTGGCATTTTTTATTTTGTTAATATTGCCACGTCAGCATGGAGAGGAGAGAATATGTCCTGTTAGTGTCACATCTGTGCCACGTCAGCTCCACGACCGAAAGATGGGTTGTAGCAGGTAAAGAGGGCACCGGATGAAACGAGTTAAAAGATGGAGGACATTGGTGTTATAAAATGAAGTTGGAGGGCATTTGGTGTAATTTTTCCATTATTTGTGGGGTTCAAGCACTGAAAAATAAAATTTTCATGAGATGCTCAATACGTAAGATAATACAAATGGATATGATTGCTTAATAGAAACAATTTAAATTTTAACAATACATAATAAAGTAATAAAATCAATATGAAACTTCTTTTACTTAACTTGCTTGTCCTTCTTTCTTTCATACTTACTTCTTGTTCTTATACTTGTACTTGCACTTATTCATATTCTTATTCGTGTTCTTACTACATCTTTTACTTTACATGTTCATGCCTAAAATACTTCTATGTGTGTTGTCCTAGACGGACTCTTTAACTTTTATTAAGGGTAGCCATAGCACTTTCATTCAATTCTTGATGTCACATTTATTTCTGACACATACTTGTAAACTTGTATACTTGTAAGCATTATACGTCAATCATGAAGCAGGATATTTAAAGATCCAATGCTTGTAAACTTGCAATCTTGGGCAATCAGTACACATGGCTTTCCGCATTTTACAACTTTTATCTTGTTATTTAATTATCTATCTTTGGAGACTTCAGTTAAACATGTTCATAACAAGGATAAAAATGTTATTTAACATCAAATCAAATCATGGAATGACAATTTCTAGAAATAATAGGAACTCAAACCGAGTAAGGTCAAACCCCTGAGTTGCCTTGAAACTCGAGTCGAGTGTAATGAGTTCAGCTCGCTCCTATTTCTTCTTCCTATTTTCCAACGTGACAATCTGGGCCGAGTTTCTTGAAAACCAGGCTGGGTCGTCACAGTTGAACGACAAACGAAAAGTCGCACGATCCTTTTCTTATTCTACTTCAAAACTCGGGCCGAGTTTTTGGTCGATGTGGGTCGAGTTTTTGGCCTATGGGGGAAGTAAAAACTCGAAAACATCTATCAACTTGGGCCGAGTTTTTGTCGAATCTGGGTCGAATTCAGTGTTGGTAAAAACGTGCCAGAAAAACATTGTCAAACTTAGGCCGGGTTTGGAGCAACTTGGGCCTGGCAAAGCATGTCGAGTGATTTTTTTTATCAACTTTGACCAAGATTTTGGGACCAAAACAACATTGATCTTGAAGAACTATTTTATGTAAGTTATTCATGGTTCATAGGAGAATATAAAACATAGTTTACTCTTTCTTTAACTTTATTATTCTATTAAGAAAACACATTCAAAAGTAAACCCGAAATATGTACGTATTTGCCCAAGCAGAACTATCTGGAACTCGAAACTTTAGGATATTTGTTTGGTGACCACGCTTATTTTTTGACAATGACCTCGACATTCTGTGATAGAGGGATGTAGCACGAAGATATGGTCAAAAGTTTTAGAGCCACACGCGCACCAAGGAGGGAGAAAACATAGGACAAAATTGGAAGAAAAATATAAACATTAATTTATCTTCTATTTCCCACAAATTTTTTAATTTAAATAAAAATTATTTAAAATTACTTATGGAGTTTGACATAATACAAATAAGAGTTTGTATCAAAATTTACAACTCAAGGCTCATACAAACATGACTTAAGTTCAACATTAAAATAAAAGACTATCTTAGATAACCAGGGCCATGTGTCACGCCCTAAGCTCCTACACCTGAAACCTTCTTCATGCGGTTCGGTCATCGATCAGCCCCCTTTGGACGTGCCCTAGACACGGCCGGACACGCTCTGGATGCACAACGAAACACCCCACGAATAGAGAAGAGAAAGGCTCTAAGTTAAGAGGAAAATTAGGTTATCTTATTGAGCAAAAGTAAGATGGGTTACAAGCCCTGGACTACATGTCCTTTTAAGGGTCAAGGAAAATCAACTCCTCTAACTAGGGACCTAGTCCTACTCGTCCTGCAAGGCCTAACTCTAGAAAAATCTCCTTCTAGTAGGAAGAATTCGGCCCTTTGAAGTCTTCAGAAATCTCGACCAGACTGCACTCCTGGTCGCACTAGGAGTGTCTGTTACGTCGTGTGCCCGCGTCGCGCCATGCCGAAACAATCTGAGTCTCACTCGGACCCTAGTTGTCCTCACGACTTCCACTTGGTCAAAGTATTCCCTCCTAATGCTCCTCAGTTCAGAGGAATCGCTCGGACACTTGGAAGATCCATCCATGTCCTACTCGCCCTAGGAGGACATCCGGCCATAGTCCTACTAGGAGTAGGAATCCCTTGACCCTTTCACTTCCATCCACACACTTGATCTCCTACTCACGATAGGAGTCTAGGCCTTTTCACCCCTGTAGTCCTCCCTGCTCGTCGGACCATAGGAGTATGCTCGTCCCTGCCCAAGTCCTAATAGGACTCAGACTGGACCTGGTCGCGCCCTCCTACTCACGTGCATGCCCAGGGCGGCCACACCCATGCCGGGCGCGCCCTTCGGGCCAGGGTGACAATCCTCTCTCACCGAAGTCATTGATGTCCCGGCAACTCTCGTACGCCTCCTGAATTCATCAGTGAGCTCATATCATTTACTAGTCCTCGTGTCTCAACCTCCTATGAAGAATCTTCTGCAACCTCGTAAAATCTCTTCAGCATGCTTACATGAAACATCGGATGTATTTTTCGTAGGTCTTTGGGAAGATCCGTCTTATAGGTCACCTTGCCTACTCGCTTGGTGATGACGAAGATACCCTCGTACCTTCTCAACAGCCCTTGGTGTAGATTCCTAAGTGCGTTGAACTATCGAGTTCGTAACTTCACAAGAACCATGTCTCCCACTTGAAACTCGACATGCCTTCATTTATCATCAGTGAACTTCTTCATCTTGCACACTGACTTATCCAAGATAGCCCTCGACGCCTCGAGGTTGTCTTGTCATCCTCTAGCCACATGGTACGCCATCGGATACTTCCTCGTGTACCTGGTTGCAAGTCTGACAGGGGCCATAGGCCGCCGCCCTATGACGATCTCGAATGTGTTGTATTGTGTTGCCTCATTCTGCTGCATGTTGTACGAAAATTGTGCAACATCTAAGAGTTAGCCCAATCCTCCTGATTGACCCGGCGAAGTGCCTCTGGTATATCTCCAAAAGATGGTTGGCCCTCTCCGTTTGATCATCCGTTTGAGGTTGAAAAGCTGTGGAGAAATGCAACTCCATCTCTAGGAGCCTGAAGAGCTCCCTCCAGAAGTATCTCATGAACCTCGGATCATAGTCGTTGACGATGATCTCAGGTACGCCCCAGTACTTCACTACATGCTTGACGAACAGGCGAGCTACCTCTTCCGTCAAGCAATGTTCGGAGTTGGGATGAAGGTTCCATACTTGGAAAACTTGTCGATCACCACCATGATCGATCCAGCTCCTCTAGATTTTGGCAAGGCTGAAATGAAATCCATGGTCACCATTTGCCATGGACGCTTCAGAACGGGCAAGGGTTCCAGCAACCCTGCTGGATTCTTCCACTCAAGTTTGTCCTGCTGACACTTGAGACATGTGCACACATATGCCTCGACATCCTCCGTCATTTGAGGCCAGAAGTAGTAGTCTTCAACTAGCGCCAATGTTCGGACGGAACCAGGATGGCCTGCCCACTTTGAGTCATGACAGTCCTTCACGATCGACTGTCGTAGATCTTTCTCGTGGAATGTATAGCCGACATCCAACTATGAACAACAATCCATCTTCAGTCCAGAATCTTCGTGACTTGCCTTCCTCGACAAGTAGAAGCAACTCCATCGTCCTAGGATCCTGCTTCAATCCCTCTCAGATTTGATCTTTGTAGTCCATGCAGATGGCACTTATCGTCGCAACTGCGCCTTGCAACTGAGGGCGTCAGCCACAACATTAGTCTGCCCCGTCTTGTATTCCAAGATGTATTCGAACTCCGCTAGGAAGTCCTGCCATCATGCTTGCTTCGGGCTTATCTTCTTTTGGTTATGAAAGTAAGATGTCACTAAGTTGTCCGTTTTCACCACGAACACGCTCCCGAGGAGATTATGCCTCCGTGTGCGTAGATAGTGCACCACAGTCATCATCTCTTTGTCATGGATCAGATCTCATTGTTCGACCTTGTTGAGCTTTCGATTCTCGAAGGCCACTAGATGTCCCTCCTGCATGAGGATGCCACCCAATGCGACGTCGGACACATCCGTTTGCACCTCAAATGGTCGTCCAAAGTCGAGTAGATGCAAGAACGGCTCCCTCCATCACTGTATTCTTTAAGTCTTTGAATGCTCACTGGCACTTCTCCAACCAGACCCACTTCATGTTTTTCTTCAGGAGGTCGGTGAGGGGCGCGGCCTGCTGTGAGTATCCTTCGATGAATCTCCTATAGTAGCTGGCGAGCCCCAAAAACAACCGCATCTCCGGAATGCTTGTTGGAGGCTCTCAGTCGAAAATAGCTTGAACCTTCACCTTGTCCATGCTAATCTCTCGATTTTGATATGGTGCCTAAAGAACATTACTTCCGGTTGGGCGAACGAGCATTTCTCCAACTTGACAATAGCTTGTTCTCTCATAGCAACCTGAACACCTCCTAGAGATGCTTCACATGTCCTACGAGGGTCTCCGAGTATACCACGATGTCGTTCAAGTAGACCACCTCGCACTTGTTCAACAGTGGGTGAAAGATCTTTTTCATCATTGTACAAAAGGTTGCCGGTGCGTTTGTGAGGTCGAAGCGCATCACCAAGAACTCATATGCTCCATATCTCGTTACACAAGTAGTTTTGGCTTCATCCCTTTCCACAATCCTCACCTTCTAATAGCCGGACCTCAGATCCAACTTCGAGAAGAATCGCACCTTTTCGAGTCAATCAAAGAGGTATCCGATCAATGAGATCGGGTACTTATTTCGCACGGTATTCTTGTTGAGAGCTCGATAGTCGATTCACATATGCAATGACCATGTCTTGCTTCCTCTGAAATAGGATAGGCTCCCCATATGGCGCCTTTGAGGGCTTGATGAACCTAGCTTTCATAAACTCGCTCAATTGTTTTTTAATCTCCTCCAGCTCCGGAGTTGCCATGCAGTACGATCCCATAGCAGGAAGCTTAGCACCTGGTACAATCGTGTGATCGATATCTCGACAAGGAGGAAGTTTGCTTGGCAGCTCTTGTGGCATTACATCCTTATATTGCTCCAGAAGCCTCTTCACTTCATCTGGAACGTCGTGGATTTCAAGGCCGGCCTCGTTGAGCTTCAAGGCCCAAGTAGGAGACCTCATTCCGACGCATGCCCTTATTAAGTTGCATCACCAAAAGCATCCTCGACTTTATGCTAGCTCTCGTCATGGCCACTTCATGTGATGTTCCTGAGATAGAAAACTTAACCCTGCTTGGGTTAGCCTCACCTCATTGAACACATCCAGGAACTCCACGCCGAGACGAAATTTATGGTCATCCATATTGACGATCGTCATGGTGATTGCTTCTTCTCAATCTTCCACCTTCACGTGGACTTCATTGGTCGTACCAAGGATCGGTTGAGAGGCAGCGTTCACGGTCTTAATCAAGCCTGACTCCTTGACATACTCTATGCCAAGTTGTGCCGCTTCCTGGTTGGTTGTGAAGTTGTGCGTGGCTCTAGTATCCACCAAAGTGGTAAAAGTGTGTCCATTCACTACGACCTCCACGAACATTAGGCCCTTCGTGGCCTTCTTCACTTCCTTTGTCAAAAGTGTTGAGGCAGTAATCGTCAAGGCCATTATAGACCCCATGTGTGCAACATTCTCTTCATTGTCCGGGATAGACACCATGGTCGTGAGGCTTGTCTTCTTATTGCACTCTCTTGCATAGTGCGGCCCACCATAGATATAGCATTTGACTATTTTTTGGCATCACCTCTAGATGTTGACGCCTTCTTGTCCCGCTTATCATTCTTCTTGTCACCTGATCGGGTTTCGTCCTTCGTCAACTTGCCCTCCTTAACCTGCGCGCTAGGATCTCGATTTGCTGAAAACTCCACCAAAGCTTCAGCAGAAACCGATGTGTCATTCATGGTCATTATCTTTTGATGTCTCAGCTCTTGAGCAGCCCACAGTTTCAATCCTCGAAGGAAAAAAATAACCACGTCGACTCCTCCATGATCCTGGGCATCTCCAACATAAGCGGCTGGAACTTTTCAATATATTTCTTTACAGAACCCATTTTTTGAGAGAGGTCAGCTTGTTCATAGCCACTTCTTGTGCATTTGCCGGGGTAGAACTGCTTCTTCAGTTCTGCCTTGAAGTTGGCCCAAGACTCTATCGCAGCCTCGTTGTCTTCTTCCATCCAACTCCACCACAAGAGTGCACCATCCGCCGGATAGCGCACTGCCATGTCGATTTGGTCGCACTCGACCACAATCTTACTTCTCTTGAATCCCTTTTCAAGACACCAAAGAAAATCGTCGATAGTCGTCGCTTCACGCGTGCCACCATATTTCTTCGGTTCGGGTCCCAAGAACTTGAGAACCGAGGTCCTCGTCCGCAGCCCTCCTACGTCAAAGAGGAGGCCCTTGAGCAGTGACAGACCTGTCTCCAAGGCCGTGAGTTTTGCCTCCATAGCTACTTCTAGGGACGTCACTCGGTCGGCCAAGGTTTGATGCGCGACCGCTCCTTGCACCAAGAGAAGGCCATGCTCGCCCGCAACGGCTTCCAAGGTACGAACTGCCTCGTCCATCTCCTGCCAAGTGTCTCCAGATTCTTCTCAATGTAGACACCAGGATCTCGCAATTTTTCTCGGATAGTTTTCTTCCTTTCTCCATCATCCGCACCTTGGATGTGACCTCGTGTCATGTCTTTGGCCTCCGACAAACAGCCCTTGCTTGACGCACCTTCTCCTTCTCTAAACATAGTCGAAACTCAAGCTCTGAGACCACGTTGTCACACCTTAAAGCTCATGCATCTGAAACCTTCGGTGTGCGGCTCGGTCAAACCCTAACTCAATCGCCAATCAGCCCCCTTTGGACGCGCCCTATGCCATGGACACGGACGGACACACCCTAGATGCAAAATGAAACACCCCCACGAATAGAGAAAAAAAAAAGGCTCTGAGTTAAGAGGAAAAGTAGAGATCTTATTTAGCAAAAGTTAGATGCGTTACAAGCCCTGGACTACATGTCCTTTTATAGGGTCAAGGAAGATCAACTCCTCCTCTAACTAGGGACCTAGTCCTACTCGGCCTGCAAGGCCTAACTCTAGGAAAAAAACTCCTTCTAATAGGTGAAGAATTTGACCTCTTTGAAGTCTTCAGAAATCTCGGCCAGGCTGCTCTCCTAGTCGCACTAGGAGTGACCATGCCCGTTGTGCGCCCGCTCCGCGCCATGCCGGAACAGTTTGAGCCACACTCGGACCCTAGTTGTCTTCACGCGTCTGGATCACCTCCAAGACTTCCACTTGGTCCAGAGTATTCCCTCCTAGTGCTTCTCGGACCAAAAGAATCGCTCAGCCACCTAATAGATCCATCCATGTCCTACTTGCCCTAGGAGGACATCCGACCATAGTCCTACTAGGAGTAGGAATCCTTTGACCCTTGCACTTCCATCCACGCACCTGCTCTCCTACTCACGATAGGAGTCTAGGCCTTTTCGCCCCTGTAGTCCTCCCTGCACGTCGGACCATAGGAGTATGTTCGTCCCTGCCCAAGTCCTAATAGGACTCGGACAGGCCCTGGTCACGCCCGCCTGCTCGCGTGCTTGCCCGGCCACACCTATGTCAGGCGTGTCCTTCAGGTCAAGGGTGACACATGGGCCCAATCGTGTAATTGTCGTCGTCATGAAGACACCACCGTCAAAACCTAAGCATCATCCGTACCCTTATTGTTAGAGTATGTTGAGACAAATGTATATTGTGAACCTATAACATGATTTCTATATGTGATGCCATATGCATTGCAACATAATAGGAAAATAAAAAACATGCATGCTATGATCTATATATGCACTTTATATGACATATGAACAATTATCATGTCAAGATAAAATCATCATGTAACATCATTAAATATTATGCTAGGCATATCATAAACTCATCTTGCTTAACTTTCTTTATAATTCAGGTGCGCGTCAAACCATCGATCAATCGATCACGACTAATTTCACAGCCGACCCCAATGTCGAGGATGTGTCTGTTGACCAATCAAGACTGATTTCCTAATCGGTCCCAAATGTCAAGGTCGTGTCAATCAAAAGATCGATCGAAAGGTCACAAACGATTTTCCAACCGGCCCCAAATGTCAAGATCTTGTAGGTTGAAAGATCAATCGACCGGTCACGATCGATTTCCCAACTGGCTCCCAATGTTGAGACCATGTCGGTCGGACCACCGGTCGACCAGTCGCAACTGCTTTCATAGTCGGCCCTAATGTAGAGGTCGTATCAATCGAACCACCGGTCAACCGGTCGCGATCCATACAAAAACTACTCTACAACGTGCATTTATCTAACATATGAAATATGTGTTTGCTTCAATCATCATAAGACTCATATCATAACATTTTCAGCACAATACACCATGATAATGAGGAAGAACTATCATGTCTAATAATCACATTCTCGCTAAATAAGTTGACCATTTGAGCAAGACTAAGTATAAATAACATGAAGCATCATCATTCTAATTGGAATTATCAATGTAATATAATCATGAAAGAATCGTGAAGCAGCGGAAAGACATCATGCACAATTTCTAATCTTATCATATAAGAAGACCTAGTGTGATCATTAAAACCTTTAATCCAATTATACACGCAACATTAAGAATTAATTAGGACTTGTATCCTCTCAGGTATACCTTGATTCAGGGGCGGAGTCACATGGGTGCTCATGGGTGCAAGTGCACCCACTAAAAATTTGTATAAATAATATCTAGTGATAATATTATCATCTTAGGCAATTTGTCTTGTTGGTAAAGGATCTCTTTGGTGATTACCATATCTAGGGATTGATCCCTGTTGGGACCTCTGGTTTTACACAATTTGGAGTTTTTTATTTCATCACGTTTATATTTTTATTTCGCCATTTTTATTTCACCCATTTTTCTGTAGCACACTTTGTTTCATGCATTATTCTATTTCAGTATTTTTTATTTTATCCAGAATATTCCAATATATTTTATTTTATTTACCACGATGAAGTGAAATAAGTGTAAAATGACATGATTATAATAATTAAATTATAATACATATTGAATTATATTATGAAATTCCAATATTTTTATGTATTAGTTTCATTGTGTTTGCTTTAATATTATTTCTTATTCATACTAGTCTAATATTTCATGTACCACTTATAGTAATATATATTTTTAAGAAATAATTATTTTATCTAATAAATGTTGATAATATTTTATGAGAAAAAAAATACATGGTAGTTTCACAATGAAATGAAATAAATGTAAATGCATGATTACAATAATATATATTGAACTTGTATTTAAAATTTCAACATATTTTGAAAAAATCAAATCTTTTTCGGTTATTATATTAAATATTTTTATTGTATTTAATATTACTTTTTATTATTCAAATATATACTATAATATGCACTCACTCGTCGTATTTTCTTGCTCCGTCACTTTCTTGATTAGTAAGTCATGAACCCTAACTTCTTTAGCTCGTTCTTTAGTCTTCCTCTCCCAACCGAACTAGCCTCCTGTCCTTTCTTGACGCTGGTGTCCACGAGCTCTGCTGGTGTTTTGGGGTGAGATGGATAAGTGAGAGAGAGAAAGAGTGGGAGTGAACCAATGTAGATACTGTAGCTACAGTGTGGTGTTTTGGGATTGCAGTTGAAAGTTGTTAGGTGGAGGAGGTTACTTAGGTGTTTTTTAAGCGTGATGATTTTGTTCGTTGGGCTTTTTAAGCGCGTTGCTTTTGTGATTTTCATAAGAAATTCTCCAACTTTAACATATTCCCATTTAATCCCCTAACTTTAAATTGTAATAAATTAGTCGCACAACTATTATTCATGCTCACATTAAGACCCTTGCCGGTTCTTAGGTACCACATGACACATTTAAGTAATAAAAAAGTATTATTGATATGGCATCATAGTATTGTGCACGAGTGGACTTTGTTGGCATGCATATTGTTGATATGGCATGCAACTCTTTGTGAACATTCATCTCATTCAATATAGCCTGCTACCAAATTTCATTGCTGATTCACGTTTGATATGATTCCAGTCCTTCCAATAGATACCTCATTATATCTTTTTATCTTATAAGTGAATGAATGTTGTAGAGACACCAAATTATTTTAATCTTAGAATTGTTTTTCTCTAGCCCACTGTTATGTAGCACCGTTAACATTTCTATTTCAAAAATGACCAATTATGTGCTTATTACAATGATGATATACATGATGATAGATATCAAAGAAAGAAAATCCACAGGTAAAAAAGAAATCTTTTTATCATCATGATTCAGATAAATGCAGGGAAAAGCCTTTGCCAAAAGGATTAATACGCCATCATCCATATAAAATTTGTGATACAACTGAGTTACCTACTACATTATAATACTTCTCTCCATATACATATTGTAATAATTTGTGATGATCTCTCCAAACAAGCACCAAATATCTCTTCTTAATTATTGGTCAATTCAAAGAAATATATAAGAAAATGACAGATCTAGAAGTAAAGAAATATAAAAATATATACTACAAAAAAATTTCACTTATACATTAAGCATTTTATGTAATAAAATATTTTAAATGCTATAAGTAAATAAGTTAATACTTAAAGATAAATAAAATGGATTCTTCAATAGACATAAATTAACTACTAATGACTATGTCCTAAAATAAATTATAAGGACTCATTTATAGAAAAAAAACTGAACAAGATCTATTATAAAAATTATAGAAAATAATAAAACATTTAACTTAATGTTAAATATTAATAAATTTGTTGTGCACAAATTTATATATTAATAAATGATTCATAATATATCTTTAATTAAAAAATAGACAATAATAAAAGTATTTTAATTAAAAATAATAATCAAACCCAATCGTTTCATTCCATCCGATTATGAAAACATTGATTATAATCTTAGCAAAATCACATTTCTCGTCGTCACGTAGAAATTTTAAAAAAAAAATAGATTTGACCTAGTTTCTTTTGTTGGGAAGACGTTGATGAATGACATAACCCAACATCTTAACTTTTACCGAGCACAATAGCTTGCATGGGCAGCCTCCAAGCAAATACTAGAAATAAGTACTTAAAATATATATATATATATATATATATATATATATATATATCCGAAATTCATTCTCGCAAATCCTTTTTAAAAAAACAGTTAACTTTCAGAAAATCGCTTTTCTATATTAAAATCTCACCAAAACTTGTATGAACAAAGCATACCTGATCGGAGAAGGACAAAAACAAAGAGAGGTACCTGCAACATTTGCCGGATTTGATTTAACAAAGTCGATCAAGATTATTCTCACATACTGAATTAGTGTTAATAATCCATAACACCCTCATCATCAATCGGGAAAAAACATTTGATATGCTCACACGAGTACTGACCTCATTGATGCAAAAGAGAGCTCGATTGACAACAACAGCAAAGCCTTATCCCACTAGATGGATCATACGCCATTCTGCTCTCGTTGATTCATGTTCATGAGATTCGATAAAATTTTACGCTAACTGTCGGAGCCTAACACAACCATCCTCCTTTATCCGGACTTGGGACCGACTATAAAATATAGGCGGAGGACCGGCTTGAGAGCTCGATTGAAACAGAAGAAAATTATTTTTTAAAAAAAATCCAAGAAAAGAGCTTTACTATATCACGAACAAGATTTTTTTTTGGAATTTGGATGTCAACTGTCAAAGACGTAATGGAAATTCATACTCCTACCATTCTTACAGGCGCCATGAAGTTCTTACGGATTTACTAGCCACATCCATTATTTTCGCTATCATTAACAGCATGGTTAATTACACATGCGTAAGCACAACCCAAAACATTCACACTATTTAACGGGGAACGTGCACAAATCTTAGTCATGATTCTAAGACTAACCTGGCAGCTAACAACACATCCATGAAGAGCGCGTTGCCACTGTGGAGCAAAAGCATTTAAGAAATAACTCAAGTCGCCAGGTTTGGACTTCGCAAAGTACCTCTCCAACCAAAAAAGGAAGCTACTACTCAGATGTAATCAAGTTTTGTCCCATGACCAAAAAAGAAACCTCAGTATGCTGCACAGTAGGGCCTTTCCATCTCGTAACTTCAGTAGTGGCCTCTTGCCATCAGGACACCTACATGCTCCCCTACCTTCGCAACTAGTAGACTTCTCTAAACTACAAGGACCTCTGAGCCACAAGCACTGGTTTCATCGACTAGTAATAAGAACACTAGAAAAGTCATTCAACATCAGAATCGGACTGTGGCTGCAAGTCAAATTTGTATGCCTGTATTTCCATTGGAGATATTAGTAGAATTCCCTCTTGGGCTACATCTCCCAACTGTTCGATGTACCCCAACATTTCGAGATCATCATGTAAGAGATTCAAGGAAGTTGCCTTCACGTTGGAAACATTCAGATCCTTGAACATGTAGAAAAGGTTGACGTTCTCATTACCAAAAGTTGAACACTGGAGTCCACCCTTCCTACAGTAGGAAGCATCCCATCCCCTCCTCTGCAGAAGAATAGCAAACCTGGAGCCTGGTTGTCCTACCTGAGAAAACTTCAGAAGCTCTGGGACTTTGAAATTCACAATATGCAAGTCACATGGCAATGAAGAAGCCAATGGCGCAAAGGAATTTTGATGCAGATTGGCGGTTTTATCTTGTGGTTTCCTGCTCACGAACAAATGCACAGGATAGTTCAAATGGGCACCAATGCGGTGAGAAAGAAGTGAAGGTTGAAAGGTATATGATGAATGGGAAGAAGGCAATGCAGACACATTAGACTCCACAAGGAGGTGAAAAATCACATTCATAGGGCGATTGTCCATCACCCCTTGTCCTAGACCACGACCATCATCACTGACCAAACGACGATCCAACATAATCTCCAGCCAACCATCCTTTAAGCTAGCTGCACCGAGTGACTGCTTAGAATGGACTGAAAACCGGCGACCAAATGAATCCTGCAAGAAGGCAAGCGATGGCATAGGATAGTAGTTGCCCTGCAGAGGAATTTTGTCATAGGTCTCCCGGCGGCTCATCTGGAAGCCATTCAGATCTGAATAAAAAACCTTCTTGTTGTCAATGTCAGTTTTGAATCTTACTATCAGTTCCCTGTCATTGAACTCATGACCTAGAAATTCAACATGGTATTCTTTCTCGATAAGTAACTCCTGTACTGTGTTCTCTGCACTATATAATCGTGTTGCATGGGAGATTGGCATTTTCTCAAACCTGGTTTTTGGAAGAGAGTAGGTTTCCTGCACTACTAGACCTTCAGATATAATAAAGTAACCACCTTTCTCAATAATAGGTTGAGCTTCTCCCTCAGGTTTAAACAAGTAAGCTCCACTTCCAGAACTTGTGTACATGCCTATTTCCTCCCCAAGAGTTTGCTTACCATTCACATGCATTATCTTCTGCAGGAGACCTCTCTTTACATCAAATGTTAGAGTGTAGTGCATATTATGGATTTGTGCGCTATCCCCATCAATTTTTGAACAAATATAAGGAGTCGGACAAGAAAATGAGTCAGAAAATATTTTAACCTCAGCAGGTACAGCTTTATCACAAGACAGGTGTCCATGAGATATAAAGTAGGTTTCCAAACCCAAAGCAGGTATAGAAGCTCTCCAGTAAAGACGATGCCCTTCAGTGGAAACTTTGCCATCAGCATTATACTTCCAGACTGGAGAAATTTGACTCTTCAAACAAGACCCGTTTGAGTCCCAAACAGATACATCAGGCTCAGATATGGTGATCATTACAATCTCATCCCTTGTTTGCTCCAGTGGATTAAAGAATACAACAGAGTAAGTATCATGCCCATGGACATTGATGAGTCTGTGCACAGGTTGCACATCATACCTTGATCTGACCTGCTCTTGCTCAAATTTTGTCAACAAGGTGGGATCCGCTTTGTCATAAAACTCACCTAAAAGCACTTCCACAGCTTTGGACATAAAAATTTGCAAGTCTTGCAAAGAAGTGTGCATTCTAGACCCATAGTCTTCCACAACGTGATCTTTTGCCGTACCAGTTACTCCATCATGATGCTGGAAGAGAGCAAGATTTCTCCTTGCAGCAGTGAACTTGTGAGCAAAACTGACAGGTAACTTAGCACATTGGAATTTCTGACAATATCCCATAACAAATGCAGCTAAAATTTCTGATGCTCGAAGTGTTTGTTCCAGTACCCGATCTACTGCTTTAAAGAATGGCCTGGAGACATAGTATCCACTCCAGTAGTCTTGATTCCTATCAGCATATGTGAAAAAGTCACCTGAAAGAGATGGAAACCCTGCCAATTCACCCGAACCCACTTCACCGGGGCGCGAAAAGTTTATTCTTTCTGCTTCGTCACGTAGAGTACTGAAATAGTCTTCCAAAGTACCAAATTTCACTTCTGCATTCAAACTAGAATCTGAGTTTATATGATCAAAAAGCATCTGATAGTTACGAAATTGGACTTCTGCCTCATCTGTGCTAACATAACGGAAATCATCGCCTAAAGGAACTAGAAGGGTGTTTGTTCTGTATAATGTAGATTTCTTTCTGTATTGATCCAAAAGCTTGGTTGCTCTCTCTTGGACATTGTTAGAATTTGTTTCAACTGGATTTATTCTCCAAGGACAATATTCATAACTAAACCCATGCATTCGAGCAAAATCAAACTGACAACAAATAGCTGGCTCAGGGCCACAAGTATGTGGAACATCATAAGAATAGAAAGGCATCATATGAACAAATATATCAGTTGTTTCATCCATGTCCCAACACTGTCTCCATATGTATTCCAAGTTCTGGTGCAAAGCTAACTCCTTTTTTAGTTCATAATGTGTCCTCTGTATTAACATGTTGTGGAAACCCATGCGCCTAAGTAAATAAGCCATTGTTGCAGAATAACCAAATGGATCAATAGACCAAGAATTCTTTGGAACAACACCAATCGTATCATTAAGCCACATATTTCCCTCTGTAATCTGAGCCAAATAGGTTAAAGAAATCAATTCAAATTCACAGTAACTGCCACTTTTAACACAATCACTTATTATATACTAAGTGTGATTTCATATTATTAACATTATATACCAAAGACAACATCACACTGTGGAAAGGATTAATCCAACTTAAAGGGCTTTACAGAATATCAGCCAACTACCTTATTGGCAATGATATCCTATTTAAAAAAAATATTTCATCTGAGAACATTATCATATTGCAAATGCAATGAATAAAAGGTTACTTCAGAGGTCTTAAATAATGGTTGAACTTGATGCAGTCAAATTTCTGTTTAGTAAAGCATGTGCATAGTCAAGATGAGCAGATGAAATTTAAAAGCATAAGAATGTCTCTGAACATTGTACTCTTTCTTTTATCTGTGAGCTCTCTTAATAGTTTCCTTGAGGAGAAAACTATTAAAGATTGGATTCTTAGTTACCTCTATCAGAGAACCAGAGAGGAGGATGGCCAAAAAACGAATTCAAAGATATGGACCACAAAGAATAGAACATCATTTGATGGAACATAAATCAGGAAAAAGAAATTTGATGGTCTTTGGAATCCATCTCTTCATGGAATACAAGACAGACAGCTACTAATTAATTGTTTATTTCATTTGTTACATGCTTAAAAGTCCTGAGAAGATCTTTAACAATATCATCATCGATAACATAGCAGGACATCTAAGAATATTGTTAATGATGCTGTGATACACGTGAAATATTCATAATATTATAAAAAAACAAATAACCATCTGTGTGCTTAGCATAGTACCAGCATCGCATCTTGCACACACTGCTTGTCCATCCTTGCTCTATTACCTCTCCTCGAAAAAAAAAAAAACTCCTTGCTCTATTACCAACACAACATGTCATGATCATGCTCCAGGGGACATAAGAGCTTGGGAGTATAACAGCTCATTGACCATAATTAAACCATAGAAATCCAATCAATACTTTATTACACTAGTGACCATCCATGACAAAATATTCATTTGAATATTTTCTCTGTTTCTTCAGGGTGAAGCATTTTCTCTATTTTGTTATGTATGCAACATCAAGAATGACCAACAAGGTGAACTCAGTTCTGTTTCTATACAATGTTGTGAAGATTTATGGGCTGGAAGAGAACTGTAGAAAAAAAGGAATTGCAAGAGGGCGTGCTGTCAGATAGACTTGTTTCTCAATTTCGTTTGTGGCTTTGTGCAAAATTTTAATGCTGGGACTATATTCTTTTTGTGAGGATGTGGTCGCCCATAACTGCCAGGATATTTGAATGTGAAGAAACACAAGCTTGAGTCACCTACCCACATAGAGTTTTGTTTTTTGTTTTCATTTTTTAGGGATAAAGGATGAAAACCAGGTGCACTCATCCAGCTTTATATATACATAAGAATATTACATCAATCCATCATTATAGGATATTTTACTGGTTCAGATTCTTAATATGCAAGTGGTCTAATCTTTGGTTGCACCACTGTGCTTCTTTCAAATGGCATGTCAAGAAGCAATGGATTATTTAAGAAAGTAGAGACGAAGGATAATATTCAGCATACAGATTTTGCAAAACAGAAGATGTTAGCACAACTCATTCTTCCACAGGGATGGATCTTGGGAAAACAATCACGAGGATCCAAAATCAAATTATTTTTGTAAGTGACCAAAATCATATTATAAAACTCATAAAAAGGTAAAATGGAAAATAAATAAAACGAAATAATTATATTGAAATGAGATAGTAGTTAAGTTGATTATATATAGCTTTATTTAGCTAGGTTGTCATTATTTACTGTTAAGATACATTATATTTTCTAATGTAGTACAAGTCTCTTTTTTTTTTAAAGAAGGGATATGAATGTAAAAGCCATACTTTGAAAAATAAGTTAACCTATGCAGATTAAACAGCTTAAACCCCAGATTCAATTGTCAAATTATATAGTCTTACAAATTATTTTTTGAAGGGGAGTACTTCAAATTATTCATTGTTCTAGTATTTTTAGGGAATAGGGATGTTAAAGTATTATTTATAAAGTTGCAAAGAAATGATAGCCGTGTGCATGCTCAATACAGCATTAGAGTTAGCAGCGCAAGCTGCAACGAGCAATGCCAAGCAGAATGGCATGCAATATTTTGAATGTTTTTTAGGAGCAATAGTTGAATGTTAAACTCAGCTCTAAATTAAACAAGTCATCGAAGCTATAAAACTTAAGGTATTACCTTAAACTCTAAAAACAATCTTAAAAATCATTAATTTAGATCACCAATTTCGCTATATCTTATTTACAAAATGATTTCTTGATAAATAAAGGGCTACAAGAACATAAATGATAGATAACGTTTAAGAGAATTGGACTTCTAATTGTTATGCATGTGATGTGTAGTTCATTAAAAGATCACAATTAAATGAATAGTCCATATGAACTTGAAATGTATTAAATTTGCAAGCAGGCTATAATCATTGACCTCTCTCTAACATAGTAAGGAAAAAACATGTCCAACATAGTAATTCAGCTCTTGTTGTAGGATCTCTCAAAAAGGACCCTTGATGTAGGTATAGGGCTTCTTGTTTAGCACAGGCGAGAAGACCAAACAGATATAATGAAGTTATGATAGAATAATAAATGATAACATCAGAAGCACAAATCATAATAAATGAATCATGAGAAACCTGTATAGCATACCTGTTCTATGATAGCAAAATAATGAGAATTTGCCTGAAAAAAAGAAGTAGAAATGTATTGATGAGGACAGATTGACAAGTGTAATTAAACTACAGTAACATCCAAAATTTCAGAGAGATATGTACAATTCTGAAGCAAATACAATTGAAGAATTAAGTCTACAAACTAAATGGTCCTTAATTTAGAATTTGTTTGCAAAGCTGTTGAACATTCTTTTTTTTTCTTGAACATCATTCTTAAATTGCAAGCTTACTGATAAATTTGTAGAACAAAATAATCTTGCACCCATCAAGAACAAGACACCCCATAGATTTCCCTGTTGATGCTTGTGTGGATCATATGGCGACAGTGCAAACTGTACCATTTTTGGAGGAAAAATCACAACTTTTTTATACCCAATGTTACATACGAGATGTGGTCTCCGAAATTACAACAGAAATAACATTTGATTCATTTAGGAGGCCAGTTTATCTTACAGCTGATTCTATCCTTGTATGGATTGGGAAACATGCAAATGTTCCACAAGCGTTCTTGTCCAACCTATTTTTAAGCATGTCTTGATTCTGGCGGGCAATTCATATTTTGGCCAAGTGGCAGGACTATCAACTTCCCACAACTGTAAGCAGCATCTTTAGAACTTGATACATTAATGTCAAGTGTTGGTCTGAAGGTTAGGCCCCAAAATTCAGAATAACCTAATTGGAGCAGCTAATACCTGTTAAGAATCTAAAATCATTGCTATGCCTAATAGCTTAAGCTTTTAGGAAGATTGATTAGGACATCACTTCGAGCCCTCATTAAGCTCTTATTAAAAAACATATTTTCCTCCCTTAGTTGTTGTCCACGTGATGGGAGAAATCAAAGTTGTCACTAGCCCACACATGAGGAGTGTTAAGAATATAAAATCATTTTGCTCTTTCTAAAGGAGGAGGGTTGTGTTAGGCCCCGACAGCCAACATAAAATCATGTCGAATCCTATGAACATGGATCAACGAATATATAGAGCGGAATGGCGTCGTATGATCCATGTAGCCGACCCCACCTAGTGGGATAAGGCCTTGTTGTTGTTGTTGTTGTAACGGCTTAAGCTTTTAAGAAGATTGGTTAGCACATCAATTTCAACAACACCAAGAGTTCATATCTTAAGAGACTAGCAAGATATCTCCAAGGTGTTTCTAGGTTGGATGGGTGGTTTGACTGACGGGACATTTCTTGGCATGAACAGCTTACACAATTACTGTCTGCATCCACTTCTACCCCCACCATCTGGTCTATTGTCATCGCCTTTTAGGGGGCTAGGGTCACATTGAAAGTGAAGGACTTTACTTGGCTTCTTCAACATACCTTACTGTAAAGAAATCACCCAGCATCCCATATGTTTAATCAACCCAGTCGTCATGTCTAACACATTTTCCTATATATACTCTCTCATTGCTAAAGACGCATGCATTCATTTGTCTCCAAATGGCACACAATAAGATAATTGAGGCTGCCTTCCATTTTGAGGAAACTTATATGCAAGCATCCAATGGAAGAATGGCTCCTATAAACGTTGTCACATCCAAAGCATAGTTTGCCATCATAGACCACAGCTCTTTGACAAACCTACAGTCAAAGACTAAGTGATTTGTGTCTGCAACTTCATTATCACAAATAACACAAGAAACATCAGCTCCAAGAACCCAGTTCACTGGATAGGATCTAGTGAGCAGTCTTTTGCACCTGAAGAACCAAGCAAAAACTTTTATTCACAGCGGTATCTTGAGTCTACAGATCATTTGACAGTGCATACATAATTCCTCGTCCATTGGCCAGTCAATTGCGCACAAGAGAGAGCAACGCTGCAAGCTCTAAACTGTCCGAAGATCATCATCAGCCATCCCTTCTTGTCAGCTCACGAGCAAAACCCCTCAGTCTATCCAGTAGTAACAGCAGCTCATCAAGTCGGTTATCTGACAGCAGGGACTGAAATCCAAGCATTCAGGCCCCTGCCCATGTTCCTGTATACCCATGCCAACAATCCACCACAGAGGAACACTGTTCAGAAGCCAATTCATATAGGGATAGACACCTCTTGCTGTCTAATTATCCTTCCAGAAGGAAAAAAAAACAGTACCAGACCCTATTGCTGCCGAAAAATAGGGTCTCAGCATGAAAATAGTCCCTGCAACCCACCCCCATCCAAAAGACAAAGCACCACTGCATACCTGGCCTGATGGTACGAAGAGCTGTACCATCAGGTCAAAACACATTCATGAATCTCCTTTTCACCCTCCCAAAAGAGTACTTAGAGTAGTTAATCTCTAGGCCAGAAAACTCACCAAAGAGAACAATACAGAGAAAATTAGCATGGCCCCTGCGCAAGGATGACTCGCACAAATCGAGAAATGATCCAAATTTTTAAAGTTTATACACAGATGACACTCTAACTTGGTGCTCATCCTTTTCCTCCCCAAAAAGATATAGCCACACTTCTAGATGCCTCAACTCCACCCTTGATAAATAAAAGTGTATCATTAGCACATTGTAAAATAAGAATAAGGACACCTTAGCCCACTGTTAGGGAGAACCCTGAAATAATTCCAGATAAACTTTGATAGCTACTCCAAAATGTTTATAAAACAGGGAGCCAATCCTCTTAACGTCCCAAACATCAACTGACCTCTCTCACAATTATGCAACAAGAAAAAAATGGTCTGAGGTATTCTGATCCTAGGTAATGCACTCCATTTCAACCTGTACACCCTAGTGATAAGAGTCCACCATAGAGGCCATACAAAGATCTTAACCTTGATGAGCATCCAGATCCACCAAAGAAGTCTGCAATCCACCCTAAAAGCCCACTACAACTTGTACATACACAAAATCAATGAAGCCTAATGCACCGCTGGCTCTACCAAGTCAGGCATACAGACAATATTCGACTTCACGAATGATACCGAATCACCCTTGATAAGACATAGATCCTCCTGGAAGCAGGATTTGGCTTGTACAACTCCTTCACAGGAAGTTTATATGCATCAACCTCCCTGTTTTCATGTTCAGAGGGAGTATTCTGGTATGGTATGCAAACTAAAAGAATCTTTGTATGGTCTCAATCAGCATCCTCCTCGAGCATGGTTGTCATTTTAGTACAGATGTTTTGGATTTTGGAATAAGCCAGAGTAAATAAGAACATTTTGTATTCTAGATGCATTAGAAGGTACGGTGGATACTTCCTGTTGTGTATGTTGATGATATTGTTATAACTGGAAATGATCCAAGTATTTCCCAGCCTAGATCCCATTTGCATTCACATTTTCATATTAAAGATTTTTCTTTTTGACAAGAAAAAGGACCACCAGAGTTATGATTGCCATCAATGTATATATATAACTATGAAATGGAAGTCATGTACAAGTGTGGGCTCTCAAAGGGAGAGTAACAACAAAAGGTATATCCACTAGCCAAAACCCCACCCCCGCAAAAAATAGGAGATATGGTGTAGAATATGCTCAACATGTCCTCTCAAATATATATATGCTCAATCTTACGCTCCCCACAAAAAATCGCCCGCTTGCGTTGGAGCAAAATGGCCCTGGTACTGGTCAAAAAAATCACCAATGATGCCCTCTACCTCTATCTCTGACGGGCCAAACCTCGGAGAGACTACAACATGGTCTCCGACGATGTTTGTCCACTGCCAGATGCCTTGGGATGTCGAGCACTCAAATAATAGGTGGGTGATGTCTTCCTCAACCTCGCCACACAAAACGCAGGATGTGTGAGTGTGGGACGCCCATCTTGGGGATTTGGCTGTGTTTGGTTCAGAACCTTCTTTTGTGGGTCCCACGGGGATTTAAATCCATGTCAAAGTTCAAAATTCTCATAAAAAAGTTCTTGCTCTGCGCAAGATCTTGAAATTTCTTGTCTGAGCACAGAACTAGCTTTTCTTCTTTTTCCGATTTTATGGTGAGCCCCATCATAATGAGAAAGAGGGGTGAGAGAAAACGTGAATCTCATTTCACTTAATTAAAAAATAGAGAAAGTGAGATAATTATTTTATTTATCAATTACTTAGAATATAGAAGTAAAATAAAATATTTTTAAATAAGTATAGTACTAGAATATTAACTAAATTATAATAAATAATTGAAATATAGTACGTAAAATAATTTAATTTAGTCTTAATAAACATTATAAATATAAAAAAAACTCCATTAATAATTAAATGAAATTATTGTAAACATCATAATTATGTTTATCGTATTACAAATTTTCTTATATTTTAGAAAAAGTATATGTAATCTAATTTATAGTATATTAAGATATTGTTGACCTAAATTATATACAATCTAATTTATATTATATTATGATATTATTTAAATAATGATTTATATTAAATATTATTAATTACTGTTTATTGTTAATATTATTTGTTAAACTATTTTTTACGTTATTTTAAATAATAATAAATTATAATATTATTTAAATATAAGATTTATTATATTATAAAAATAAATTTATTTCTCTAGTTCTTACTTTTTATCCAAACACCTGCTAAAACTTATGTATCAAATCAACTTTTTAATTCTCCATCATTACACTTTTTATCCAAACATCAAATCTAAACATTTTCTATCTAATCGATTAGTTCTCGAGAACTAATAAGAACTGAAGTTCTTGTATCCAAACACACCTTTGGGGTTTCTAAAATATTGGTATTGCACTTGCTTTGTCTTCACATGCTATACATATATTTCTCAAACAAAGTATGTGTTTGATATTTTAAAGGAGACTAGCTTACTTAGTTGCCGACCAGTAAGCACTCCAATGAATCCAAACAAGGAATAAATTTCAGAATTGAGGGGGAGCCATTTTCAAATACTGGGATGTGTCATAGATTAGTTGGCAAATTGAACTATCTCATAGTTAAGCACATTAAAGGTGAGTCAATTTTTGGATTCATCTTCTAAGAAGAATTGGCGTGCAATGATCAAAATCATTAAATACATTAAAGGTGCTCCTGATAAAGGATTATTATGTCAAGATAGAGGTCATATGCAGGTAACAATCAGACATACAGTAATTGGGCTAGTTCTCCATATGATAGATGATGAAGCCTTCTCCTAAAAAAAATAGATGATGACGCCTAATTATTATGCATTTTTGGAAGCAATTTGATTTTTTTGGAAGTACAACAACAACAACAAAGCCTTATCCCACTAGGTGGAAGTATAAGAAACAAAATGTAGTTGTTCTCTCAAGTGCAGAAGTTGAAGATAGAGCAATGACTTCAACTACAATGAACTGATATGATTGAAACGATTGCTTAAAAAATCGATTATTCCACAATCACAACCCATGAAATTGTTTTGTGATAATCAATCAGTCAACATTGCATCAAACTTTGTATCCCATGAGAGGATTAAACATATTGAAGTAGATTGTTACTTTGTTTGCCAGAAATATAATTTACTAATTAAATTTTCTTATGTTTGTTTCTTTATATTTCTGGCAAGTTGGACATTTATGATATATATGCTCCAATTTGAGGAGGAGCATTGAGAATGTCTTTCCACATAAATAGATATTTTATTAGGAATGTTTTCATATAATAGAGATAGTATACGCAGAGGACTCAAATATATATATATATATATATATATATATGTTTTATAGCCGGTCCCAAGCCCGGATAAAGGAGGAGGGTTGTGTTAGGCCCCGACAGCCAGCGTAAAATCCTGTTGAATCTCATGAACATGTTGTTGTATATATATATGTATGTATATATATATGATATATATATATATGTATATCGAACGTACGCCCAAGACTCCAATAAATATGATACAATAGGATCCTTGAGATGATGTGGGGTTAATTTTTCTACGTCAATCTCTCATTTTCTCAATTTGGAAGCCATATCGGCATATTTAGGAGAATCAGAACAGAGTTGCCCCATCTTAATTCTATTAGATAGTCTGGAGATTAATTGCTTAAAATAGTTGGGTCATCCACTATCAAATTATTGAAGAGTTTCCAAAAGTTTCTTGTATGGCCTAAGAATCTTCCATTAAGGTGGAAATGTTATACTCTTCATCCTCTTCAACTTTGTTTAGAAGCTCGAAGATTAATAGAGATTGCATATGCATAGGACTCCAATTTATGCCCAGGACTCCAATAAATATGATACATAGGATCCTTAAGATGATGTGGGGTTAATTTTTCTATGTCAATCTTTCTCTCATTTTCTCAATTTGAAAGCCATATCGGCATATTAAGGAGAATCAGAACAGAGTTGCCCCATCTTAGTTCTATTAGATAGTCTGGAGATTAATTTCTTAAAATAGTAGAGTCATCCACTATCAAATTATTGAAGAGTTCAATATCTAGATTCCAAAAGTTTCTCGTATGGCCTAAGAATCTTTCATTAAGTTGGAAATGTTATTACTCTTCATCCTCTTCAACTTTGTTTAGAAGCTCAAGGATGAATAATCTAAGGTGCTGATAGCAATCAAATGCATGGTAAGTTCTTTAGGATCCAACGTTTTTACATAATTATATGAAACAAAATAACAGTACAACTTTTCTATTTGGATCACAATTTCTTCTAGTGCATTTTTTTACTGGAAAGCTAAGATCTATTCTATTATTATTTGATATGTTTCTTTAGGAGTTCGTAGTTTAATTGTCAGCAAGTTCTAGTTGTATGAGGTGTGATAGCGTTGAAACTGACTGAGATCATCCTTTCGAACATGTTTAATAATAAATAACATGATCAGTGGAAACAGATCATATTGTAATTTCTTGTGTAGCTATCCTTTCACTTCTCAGAAAACAAAAATTCTAGTGCAGCAAATAGATAAGCAACAAAAGGATCATGCTTCAAAGCAGCTCGCTAGAACCCAATCTTTCCAACAGAAAGGAACAAAAATGGTAATAACATGGAACTTTGATCAAGAGGCCGTTGGGTACCTCGTCGTTCATCACCCATCCCCCTCCCACGATCTCTAGCTGCCCATTCTTCACCAACTTGGTGAAGCTATTCTTTTTGTGATCCGAAGCATCTCTCCACCATCTTTCCAAGTACGACATCTCCTCCCAGATGAACTTACGCCTCACGTCCTGCATCGAACGAACGTTCTCTTGTCAGTTGCGCCAAAGTCAACGCGTGAGATGAAGATCTCCCATGTTTACCTTAGAAAGGGACTCCACGATGGTGTCCAGTATGTTTCGGGACTGCCGAAGGTAGTACTCCTCGACGGTGAGCTTCCACCCAGGATCATTGTGCGAGTGAGGCACGACGAATACCTTCAGCTTCTCCTGGTCCCATTCGTTGCCGGCGTAGGTGACCTTCCAGCCTTGCTTCCACGCGCCACCGTCCTCGTCCCGAAACTCGATCCGGTCGTACAGATCCTTTGTCGTGATGTCAACGAGGGCAGAAGCGGAGGGAACGGTTTCTGAGACCCCACCGATTCCTCCGGCGCCGTCAGATATGGAGGTGTCGGATGGGCGGCGAAAGGCAGGGGAGCGGCGAAGGACGCGGTGGCGCGCGTGGGAGGAAGGGGAGCGAGAGAGGGGGTTTGGGACGCCGAAGCGGATGACGACGGCGAGGAAGAAGAGGAGGGACAGAGAGAGGCCGATGGCGAAAAACGTCGAAGTTGGGGAGAGAAGGTCCTGGAGGCGGCTCCGGCGGCCGCGGCGGAGGGGTTTAGACTTGGAGGAGACGGTTGATGGGGTGGTGGAGGGGAGAAGGCCTCCACCGGCGCCGCCTCGACGGACGCCGGAGAGGAAGGGCATCGTCTCGCCGGACGGGTGGGCGACGACCGCGACTGGAGCTCGCGGCTTACTGACGCCCGTCTTGTGGTACGGACGTAGTGTCGCCGTAAACGCTATGGAAATGTTGGGTTGGTCCTCGATCTCGCCGACCGGTCATTAGAAGATGTTGGAGAATGACGTAATGGGCCGCATTGGGCCGATATTTTTGCATTTCGATGATGAACTTTTCCTTCCTTTTTTTCATAACGTAAGGTCTTCAAAATACTGCATTTCCTTCGAATCTTGCGGATGAGTTGTGAGATCAAAATTTGGTAATAAAGCAAATTTCATTTATTTAAACATATCAAACACAAAAAAAAAAAACAAAGACAAATATAACATCGTTACATTTTCCAATAATGAACACTTGTATTGAGTTATTGTAACAAACTAGGGAACAAAAACGAGTTTCGCATAACTGAAATTTCATAATATTTGAAGAATTACTTACATGTGTGAAATATAATTTTAAAATAAAATATTAAGTATGATTACACATTTATAATGATGCAGATTTTTTTATGATGTAGTCTCGTTTAAATTTATACAAATATTAAACTATATTTACATTAAGAATTTAAAAAATAAGTGGACCATTTTGGGTCCACACATGTGGACTAACTCTTGATTCATAAATCTACGTAGACCTTGATAAATATTTTTTAAAAGTATAATAAAACTAATACTACCATTGAGATCAATGATAATTGACATGTGTGTACTTATTTTGGGTCCACACAATCCTTAATCTCTTACATTAAATGTTATTGATTTAGTTTATTTCTCTGCATCATACTTTTGTACTATAATTTTAAATATTTTTTTAATAATACTTATATTAATTTTATTTTTTATCCGAGATAATCTTTCCACACATGAGTGTGAGGAAACTGGGAAACATCCTTTTCTAATAGGAGAGGATGAAAAAATCTCCTATGCAATCATCATATCTTCAAATACAAATATTCATTCACTAATTCATCTTAAATGTACACTTTAAAAATACTTGTCCATGAAAATGTTACTTCATTATCTATAAATTGCATGGATAAAAGGTAATAAAATATTATGCCAGTATTTAAAATGGAAATACTAAAATAATAGAAATAGCTTGATAATATTTTGTTGTTGTTATCTCATTTTTCAATTATTTCCGCAGTTATGAAGTGAAAACCTTTAAAAGGGATAAAGATACTATTATCATAAGATTTTATTATTAAAGATCGGATGGTAATCAACTAATCATGGAATAATCTTAAAATTCTGGATAAATTAATATTTTCATTATTATGTTATAATTTTATTAGCAAAAATTTAAACCAATAATTAAAATTGTGTTATTGTATTGAGAATATAATAAATTTTGGTGACTAATATGGTACCTCCACCTCATGCATTAATAATTCTTTAATGTAGGGATTATTTTTTATTCTATATATTCAAAATATATAATTAAAGACACTCAATATTGTGAGAATAATAGACAAAGGTTGTAGGAGAATTAATGTTAAAATTTGTGGGTTGATTATAATTCTTCAACGTGAAAAAATTTAAACTACAAAAATATAATACTAATATAACATTTTGATTTTAAAAAAGTAACATTTTTTTGTTAGAAATTTATATTTTTTTAAACAAATATATAGATATGTGATGAAAAATGAAAAGTCAAATGTTATTATAACTAACAGCCTTAATGTTCATTAATAAATTATTGCATTAAGTAGTTGCTAAATTAACATTAATTTGCTAACATTCCATTGTAAAAAATTCTAAAAATCTAGATAAAAGAAAGAATGAATGGTGAAAGGACAGAGCTCCTCACTATAGTTACAAATTTATCATGAAGCATGACTTTATATTATATATAGATATAGATTAAATAAATATATAGATATGTTATGAAAAATGAAAAGTCAAATGTTGTCATAACTTACAACTTCAATGTTCATTAATAAATAATTGCATTAAGTAGTTGCTAAAATAATATCAATTTGCTAATATTCCATTGTAAAAAATAAAAAAAATCTTGAAAAAAGAGGATGAATGGTGAAAGAAGAGGGATCCTCATTATAATTACAAAATCGCCATGAAGCATGACTTTATATTATATATAGATTTATTATTATTAAAGATCGGATGGTAATCAACTAATCATGGAATAATCTTAAAATTTTGGATAAAATAATATTTTCATTATTATGTTATAATATTAGAAAAAAATTTAAACCAATAATTAAAAATTGTGTTACTATGTTGAGAAGATAATACATTTTGGTGACTAATACAGTACCTCCATCTCATGCATTAATAATTCTTTAATGTAGGAATTATTTTTTATTCTATATATTCAAAATATATAATTAAAGACACTTAATATTGTGAGAATAATAGACAAAGGTTGTAGGAGAATTAATGTTCAAATTTGTGGGTTGATTACAATTCTTCAACGTGAAAAAAAATAAACTTATAACTAATGTAACATTTGATTTTAAAAAAGTAACATTTTATTTGTTAGCAATTTATATTCTATTAAATAAATATATAGATATGTTATGAAAAATGAAAAGTCAAATGTTATTATAACTTACAACCTCAATGTTGATTAATAAATGATTGCATTAAGTAGTTGCTAAATTAATATTAATTTGCTAACATTCTATTGTAAAAATTCAAAAATCTAAAAAAAAAAGAATGAATGAATGGTGAAAGGAGAGAACTCCTCACTATAATTACAAATTTATCATGACTTTATATTATATATAGATATAGATATAGATATAAATTAAATAAATATATAGATATGTTATGAAAAATGAAAAGTCAAATGTTGTCATAATGTTAATTAATAAATAACTGCATTAAGTAATTGTTAAATTAATATTAATTTGCTAATATTCAATTGTAAAAAAGTTCAAAAAATCTAAAAAAAAGGATGAATGGTGAAAGAACGAGAGATCCTCGCTATAATTATAAAATTGTCATGAAAAATTGTCATGAAGCATTACTTCATATTATATATAGATATAGATATGTGGTTTATGTTATATATAGATATAGATGTAGATATGTGGTTTATATTATATATAGATATAAATGTCGTTTTCTTTTTCAATACGGGGAATCATATAGCTGAAAAAATGCAAATAAATCATTGTTTAGTTCTACCGACCTAAAATAAAAGCTGAATAAATTCTGAAACTATGACCGTTTAAAACCTCGAACAGAAAATTCCGGAAAAAGTCATTAATCCAACAGCACGGCCACAACCCAGATTGTAAATTAATCAATAATGAAGCATAGATCTGTAGCCATACACAAAGCTAGGAACTTAAAGATGCATTCTATAATACAAGTTTTCAATAAATAAGTCAATGTTTTGAACAGTAGATGAGAAAACATTGCTGACATGCTCAACACATCATTTCCAGTGAACTGTTGAAAAACATAAAAAGAAAAAACTTCTCACGTGATACAATTATACATCGAGTGGTAACATATACATCGTAACATCAACTGTTGTAGCATTATTTCTACTACGAGGTTGTCATATTTTTGGATAACAAACAAGTCAATAGACTCGAGTATCATATGGTTGTAATCAACACTTCGCAGGTCTGGCATACGTTGGCGGCAGGGAAGGACAATTCTCATTCATGTGTGCATAAGGCTCTATGGTGTTATATTGAGGCAACTCCATCCGATACTCTCCTAGGATCTGGCAGAACGGAAGGTTATCGTGTTCCGCATGACACCAGCTTGGAAGTCTCGTCTGGTTATCCTCGAAGATCTTAAGCATGTAAGCATCTCGAATCTGTCACATAACAAAAGTCAGTATGAGATTTAATGAATAACAGTACTGTTGTACAAGGATGCCCTTAAGATCACTAAATCCAATTAATCATTATATATTATCTTATTATAGCATTATTCTCCTTTTGCAGTCAAAAACTAACATTTCTATCATATTCAGAGAACCACTATTTGACCCACCAACAAATAAATGCTGATTTAAATAACAAATAGTTGTTAATTATTGGAAATGTCCTCTTTCATGCACTAAGAAAATGGATGACTACAGGAATTGGTAGTCATCCTTTGATTTCTCAAAAAATAAATATTAACAAATGATTGTCCTGGCTTAAGTTGCAGAATCGGAACGGCTAGAAGGTAGCTAGTAATATCATTATATCAGAAATGTCAAATACACCACTAGTAATAATCAATACTTACAGTGAACTCTGTCACCTGGATGGAACTAGTAAATGGTTCAAAGATTCCAGCCTCTTTGTACATCTCGAGAATGAAAGCAACACATGTAGTGGATTTTCCATCACTATACACCCATTCATCTTGTTCAGGCATGGTTAGTAACTGATCAAAAGTCATTCCACGTCTTTCAGTCTCAACAATAATTCCATGCAAGTCCAAATCCTGATAGAAAAACAGTTAAACTGGTTTTCAGGTTGTGACATCACATACACCAAAATATAAAGTTGATATAAGTCAAAGTATGAACACCACAATATTTGACAAGTTGATAAGATACCACTTTGTATTAGTTAGTGGCTGGTTAATTAAGTATTGGGTAGTTAGAAGTCGTATGAGTTATGGCTGGTTAAGAAAGTAGTGGGTAGTTAATTATATTTGTATTTGCATGTTATAAATACATGCATTGGTTTTAGATTTAGGATAGCCTTGAGAAATGTGTTGATCACTTATGTAATTGGAGTTCAGTCCACTCCACACGGACTTATGGAGATTTGTCATCTCGAATTAATAAGTTATTAGTAATAATTGTGTTTAAGATTCTTGCACTTTTACTACTAATAATAGTTATCTTAGTTTTATTGTAGTTGTATTTCAGTTTGTATCAATTGGTATAAGAGCCTTGAAGATTCTAGTAGCAGAGCACAAAGAAGCAACGTTCATTCAGTAGAAATCAACTTTACATATTAATTAAAGCTCATTTCATAAGAAGAAAAGCTAGGAGTTCATATTGGTTCAAAAGTTTCTCTCTTACCCCAAAGATGGAGTTAATCAAATTTGGAGGATTCAACTGCACCTGCAAAATATTATTATTAATATTCTTTTCTCCGCCTTGAGGACACGGCGAAATTTTAAGAGGGGTGTACCGATAAGATACCACTTTGTATTAGTTAGTGGCTGGTTAATTAAGTATTGGGTAGTTAGAAGTTGTATGAGTTAGTGGCTAGTTAAGAAAGCAGTGGGTAGTTAGTTATATTTGTATTTGCATGTTATAAATACATGCATTGATTTTAGATTTAGGATAGCCTTGGGAAATGTGTTGATCACTTATGTAATTGAAGTTTAGTCCATTCCACACTAACTTATGGGGATTTGTCATCTCGAATTGATAAGTTATTAATAGTAATTGTGTTTAAGATTCTTGCACTTTTACTACTAATAATAGTAAACCTAATTTTATTGTAGTTGTATTTTCAGTTTGTATCACAAGTGAATATAAAGAATTAAAAGAATATGTTCACCCTTTTCTGCTCTATTGGACCAATCACTCAAACTCGGGAAATTATTGACTTTTTTCAGTATATTCCGTTTTACCAATTTTTCATTGCAAAGCAGTATTTCATAAACTATTACCAAAGATGGATGAGATACTTACAACATAAGACGCAGAATGACCTCCACTAGTTCACCATAAGCATTAGAAGATTTGATCTAACTCTTAATCTTTTTAGCTTCTAGTTGGATAGATTTCTTGAAGGGTTATTTTGTCATTTTTATCTATTTGTTGGTTAAATAAGATTACTGGGTATTTAAAACCTCAGTTACTTGGTTTGAACTTAGTCTCAGGAATGAAATCAATTTCTTTCCTTAGTGATTAGTCAGATTATTTTCTCCTAATTTGGATACACATTTTTGCCCTTCAATTACATGAACTCGAAGTTCTTATTTTTGAAAACTCGTCTTAAAAGCTATGACAAACCGTTACAGTAAGTTAAGCAACCCTTTAAAGTAAATATTGAATAAGAACTTAAATAACTGATGGAAGTCAGTTTTCAGGAACATGCTTATGTAGAAGCAATATGATTTGCTAATATTTAATTAATTTTTTCCTTGTTTCTGATAAACAAACATTATAACAGAAACAAACTATAAGGGTAACATTGAGAAAAACTATCCTGTGGAGTTCCAGCACTGAAGACACCAGATTGCTTTCTACATCACCTATAGTATTATAGATCTATATTCAATCACATATAAAATGATATGATCGAGACTGAAATTCTTGATTCTAAAGGTACAAGATAAACAGTGTATGAAAATCTTAAATTGCTAATAAATAGGCAACAAATGACAATACTGAAACTTTATCGTTTTTAAAATGATGCTGTCAAGTACTGGCATATCTTACAAGAAGACAAGGTGCTACTGAAACTATAGCACTAAACAAACTATTTTGTGTGATTGTGCATGCTTTGCACATTTCTATGTGTGAGTGAGAAAGGGATGGTCCTACACAATAAGTTTAACTAAGGATGCAGTACAACAAAAAAAACCAAGTATGGTGACCAAAAGAACTTTTGGCATGGGTAACATACCACAAACTGCTCTCATTTCATGCCTATATCAGTTTTAATTGATTGACCAAAATATGCCTCAGATGAGTACTCGTCTTCCATCCTAAAGATCAAACTTCAAATCCAAAGGTCATTCAAAGAGCTCTTTATCAGAGGACCCTGACTATGGGATTATGTTTTATTCAGTGACAACCTTCGATCTCATCCAGAAAAAGACCAGAAAGGAAATATTTATATACAAGAAATAGTAAACAAGAATGCTATAAACAATTTTCATTCACTAGAGAACTCCATTTTCCCCACACATTTGTACATCTTTCATGGGTTTAAAGTTTTAATACGAACGTGGAAAACTACCCAACCTCAATAGTCATCCTTTTCTTGCTTCGAAAAAAAAGCGCGTCCTTTATTCAGTAAAAAATTATTGAGAAAAGGGAGAGTTAGAGGGAAGACTTGAAAATTGGACTGAGGACTTCCATAGCAATAGGTACCTCAGTTCCAAGTCGTTTATTAAGTGCTTCATTCCACATGTTAGCAGCATAGGCAGGCTGCAACCTGGTCCACATAGACATAACAGACATTACCTGCAATCCGAAGCAAGTGAAGAAACAAAAAATGTCAAATGAGTTTTCTCAAAATTATTATTATTATTATTATTTTTATTTTATTTTATTATAACAATAATAATAAACTCCGCCTATGTTTTATAGCCGGTCCCAAGTCCGGATAAAGGAGGAGGGTTGTGTTAGGCCCCGACAGCCAGCATAAAATTCTGTCGAATCTCATGAACATGGATCAATGAATGAGCGGAATGGCGCCGTATGATCCATGTAGCCGACCCCACCTAGTGGGATAAGGCTTTGTTGTTGTTGTTGCTGTATAACAATAATAATAATGTCAAATGCAAAACAGTTCATAGTAGAGAACGAAACAACTCCATGCATTCCAGAATCCTGAAGGAAGCAACTTTTTCTTTTACTGTCATACAGGAAATGCAATCTGTAGTCACAGCTTATGAAAAGTGATTCATATCTTTTCTTTAAACCTTCTTACTGATAGACAAGTCCAATATGCTGCTGAAACATTGTCAAAATGAATATCTTACCCATGAATGAAGTCAACTCAAGTTTGGACCACGAAACTAAACTGGAAATAGAAAGGAATGATCAAAATGTCAATTTTTACTATTGGATTATCTGGCACCAAATGTAGGACCGTACTGGTCCATATTTACGCTCTAAACATAAGCCCATCAAGAACATAAAATGCTAACCGTAAGATAACAACACAGCACTTACATTTTGACCATCACAAACCACAATTTAATCACTGTCCTATACAATAACACGTTGAACCTACTTGATTCGTGTTAAAAAAAAATACCATAGCTTAAAGCATTTTATACAGAAACTCTTCACCTTCAGCACATATAGGTATCTGCATTCTCAAATTTGCACCCTTATGTAATAACATTACAAATGGATTTCTTAGAAAATTTAAGCATCTAAAAATTTATATTATACAATTAGAACAAGCATATATGTTTGGCGTGCCTCTGTGCCTTAAATTGGGCTTTTAATATATGGTTTTGGATAACAAGAATGTTAATCATCCTTTCTCCCCTCAAAATATTATATATATATATATATATATATATGTTTGACGCGCTACAGAGAATACCTGTCAACCTCCAAAAATCAACTCAAATAAGACAGTTCCTAAAGTTAACTCCTCTCTGCAATAGTGTGCGCACAAAACAGAATCCACCACAAATCTGAACTATAATAACGAAATCAGTTCAGATTGATTTTGAACATCAGTAGGAAAAGATGGACTCATTTGGAATCTTTAATGCATTGGTATGCCATCTTCAAGGGAGCACCCATATCAGGTAAATGTTAGGTCCAGACATACCCATACTAAAATGATATATTTTAGAAAATGAGTATGCTTACGGATATGTTACGGCAATTTTTTTGCTTCACAATGGTGATAAAACTCAATTTTTTTTTTTAAAAAAAAAAGAGCAAATGAGAATGTCCTTGTAATGTGGCCCACAAAACCGCAGGTCATGTAATGTGTCCCACTAATACCAAAAGTATATATAAGGGGACTACAAGGGGCATTATCGACCCCACCTAGTGGGATAAGGCTTTGTTGTTGTTGTTGTTGTTGTTGTACAAGGGGCATTATAGACAGGAGATAATGCAAAGCTTTTTTTGAGAAAAAGGAGGTAATGCAAAGTGGACCACTAATAGTTAGGGACTTGGGAGACTAACATTAATAACTAATAAATTTGTGACTATAAAGATCTGAGAATTTGTGTGTGCTATTTGAATTAGACTTAGTTTGTAATATCTTTTAGTTTTTCTATGGAACAGCTGCTTGTATTACTATATGATGCTACATTTTAACTTCACTACAATATTAATATCTTTCTTTACAAACGAAAATTCCTGAAACAAAAGGAAAAAAAGATTGACCACAGTTAAATACTCGAGTGAAGAAGAAAATACTTCCCTAAGGGGAAAAAAATCGGATGCCTACATCTTGGTAGGGATCCCCAATATTTCAAAAAAAAGGGGGAAAAAAAGAATATTTGTTCCCCACAGCTTGCTTTTGTAGCTTGTATTTTTATTTTTTATTGAGGTTAGTAGCTTGTATTGGGTTGATTTGGACTTTAAATCTTCCACCTGGTTAGTTTAATTTTCGTCAAAAATTCCACAATGTCAATTAACCCAAACCATGAACACCATAGGAAACACTTGAAAAACGTGGAACACAACTAGAACCTATATAGGTTGCTGATAAACTATCATCCCAGCCTCATAACTTATGCCACTAATAATGCCATATGATACAAGTATAATGAGTTGTATATCAACAATAGAATCAATCATTTCTCAGCATGTTACTCCATTAAATAGTCAATCGTTATATTATTAAATTCAAGCATAAAAATGGAATCACTATATTATCATATGAAGACAGATCTTATAATTGCATAGATCAAATCAAAACTGGTGCATGATCCAAGAAAAGTGACCAAGATTATATTGTGGATTCCCAGAAGTTCTGGATCTTCCTATTCTTAGATGATCAGTTATAGGCACTGTCAGCTATCAGAAATTGAACAAATTCAATACATTCGAGTTTCAAAAATACCAAATTGATACTGGTTCTGATCAATTTTGAGATTTAGGAGAGGAGAAAAGGAGAAACCACATTAAGAGTAGGGGAATATGAGAATTAGAAAAGAGGAACTGAACAAAGATCCCACGTCAGATGTTTGTCTAATCAATTTAAAATGAGAAAACACATCTAGAGGTTAAAAAAATGAAGGTCAAGAATATACTAATCTTTATTTTGTTCCATCCAAATAAATTACTGTAACATGGAAATAGCTAATATTGCGCTTTTTCCATATTGAGCAAAATACTTGCAGTCTAGGACAGCATACTAATCAACTAGTACTTTGTATAGATCCTTGAAAAGCGTTATAAAGGAGCTTACAAGTATAACAGATAAAGAATGCCTCATACCCAAATTCAAATGAAATTGCAAATAAATACTGACCATTTCAAAGTAGCCACAATCAATTGTTTTGCATAATCAAAGTTCTTTGAAACATTAAAAGATTAGAAATAAAATAACATTCCTCCCAAGAAAGAGTAATACCAAGTTAGCGTCCAGAGGTGGTGGATAATTTTCAGCAACTGTGTCAATCCAGCTGAATATCATATTGTGGTAACCATATGGCATCCCTGACATGCTCCGAGCATAAGCCCAAGCTGCAGTCTCATTGAACTTGGCACGCAAGTCTGGATGTAAAGGCAGGAGAGCAATTTGAGGATTGGAATTATCCTTCAGTGATAACTCCCACCATTCATCCCATGGTATCACTACAATAATCTCCTCTCCCTGCGAACAATTAGATAAATAAAGACAAGCATTACTCATTTCTGGGTAGGAATATCTGAATTACTTTCATCTGAAAGAAAGCAATCCTCATTAGTTTATATGACTTTCCACATTTTTCAACAAATGACTCAACAGGTACAGATACAAGATAATTGTTATCTATGGATTAGACAATGTACCAGCTAGTGCCAGATCACAATAAAATTTAAATTGACATAGGAAGGTATACTAATACTTACCATGGTTGCAAAAGCTTTTAAAACTTCTATTCTAACTAATGAGCAGGTATCATTTTATTTATAGTACCTTTTCATTCTCATGCCCTGATTCTCCCACCCAGAGATTTCCCAGTTCATCTTTCAGACAGACAGCTGTATGCCCAGCAAATGCTCCAGTGACCCACTTTTCTAATGTTTCAAAGCCACCCCAACGACCTCGAATCTTTGACACTGCTAAAAAGTCTCCTGAATGAACATCTTCTGCTCTAATTATAGCTTGGGAAGGGTGAGAACGCTTCTCGAAAGAGGCACCCATATGCTTCTTTAGAAATGCTAAGTTCGCACTTTGACCCCAGCCAGAATTTGAGAAAAGTGGTAATACATCAATCAGAGACAAGAGTGTTCCAAGCATCCCAGATGGCATGAGAAATATAGATATGCCATGTTGTTTTACCTGACCAAAATGTTGTAAACATATAAATTTACTTATATGTTGTTTTACCTGACCAAAATGTTGTAAATTTTAGAAAGAGGAAATAGTATATCAAGACCAACATATTCCATTTCTTCTGGTTCTTCCCATGACTTGATTTCTAACGTGTGTTCTCGGGCAGAAAAGTAGTAATCCCACATTATCCTGTATGGAGTTGCAAATACATAAAGATCCATGCAGGTCCAACTATGAGCTGAATCAGTCTACAAACAAAGGAACAGGAGGTTACCATCTGATAAGACAGAAAGCAAGATGAAACTTGTGAACACTCCTAAAGGAATGAAATAAGGATCAATTAATCAAGAAGCTTATTGTCATTTTGAACATTTGATTTACCACAGAAGAAACAGGACAACTGGACAAAACAGCTTTCAGTGTTTAAAAAGAGAGGAGGAAACAATTTTTTTTTTAAGAAAAAGGAGGAAACAAATTACAATCTACCTGTAGCCTACTTTTTCTTAAGGTATTTATTCCCTGGCATTTTTTTGCATAACAAAAAAGCTTCCTCTGCAACTTTCCTATTGATTTTTACCAGATATTCACAATATCTACGGAAAACTAATCACCATTTTTCTACTATGGTCCATCTAATTGTTAGATTTCCAAAAATAAGCTTGGTAGTATCCCTCGAAATAAACTTGTTGGTCATCATCAAATATACTTCTCCAAGTAAGCGGCTGCTTGTATCTCATTTCAGATTGATTCATTCCAATGATCATTACTTTTTTTTTAGGCAAAAAAGGATGACAAAGAGTTACAGTTCCATCCATAGTACTATGTCATCAAATGGTTAAGTGTTATTTGTGGCTCAAAATTCCAATGATCTGGCAGCACTTTATGCTCAAAATGCACTGCTGCATAGCAAAGCCTAGTAAGGTGTTCAAAGTAACTGAACTCTAAGCCTAAGTGGAAATTGTCACACAAAAATCCAATGAGATTTCTCCATTTCAGCTGAACTTGTCTCAGCTATATGAGTTATATCCGTATTCACCTGTCCTTTCAGGTTAAAATCTCAGATGCGAGAAATCAACCATCTTAGGCACATTAACCTTACATCAATAAATTAATGTACCATCATTAGTTCACTAGTAATACACAAAAAAAAGTCAGTTTACTAAATCTAAAAGCTTTACACCCATAACTACTCAATCATAGATCTAAGGGGACGTTTCTCTAGAGGTAATCTTTGTAGATTACCGAGTAATGTAATACAAATGTTGTATTAAATTACTTGGACCCATTATATTACCATATTCACTTGTGATAGGTAAAGAGTGATCTACGTTGCCCAGGCCACATTGCCTATGAAGTGGCAATACAGATTATCTATGAGAGGGTAGGCAATCTACATTACCACCTGAGTTGCAATCTTTTAAATTTTACTTTCCGCATTTGTCCTTTACAATTTTATTTAAATAAATTCTAAAACACATTGAATAAATTATCATAATAAATAAATAAATTATAAAATTAATCAAATATATTGTTGAGAAATATGTTTTGACTTATTATTCACCAAACCCTAGTGCCTCCTTATATGTAATAAAGGTAGGCAATACAAAAAAAGGAGAATATGCTAGAATATTACTCCAGAATATCAGGGATATTATCCCAAAATATCTAAGATATTATTCCAGAAAATCTGAGATACTAATTCTGAATAATATTACAAAGATATGGAAGATATGCAAATAATATCTCAACACTCCCCCTCAAGCTGGAGCATAGATATCAATCATGCCTAGCTTGTCGCATATCAATCATGCCTAACTTGATAGCCATAAAGTTGATGACGCCGACGATTCTATATTCCAACACACCCATGCAAGTCAACGCTGGGAAGAGACTGAACGAAGGTGACTTGAAGGAGGCGAAATCACACAACAACGACAGTGTAATCACTCGTCGAACACCTGCAGGGTGATGCCGACATGCCCCAACTTCAAGAGAGCTTGAGTAGCAGTAACAGAACATCCAATGAGGCAAGTAGAGATTCTTTAATGGAAGTAGAGAACTAGAGGAGCTGGAAACGCAGCTCCCAAATCCGGCAACAATGCCGATAGAACGCCAATCACGATCCATCACCAGAAAGAAAGTAGGTTCCGATCGTTGATAACAACGTCGGTCAAGTCCAGACGTCCACAACGACGCTGGTATAATTCCGGAGGTTCAGTAGGACACTCCTTATGGAGTGCAGGACACCTCAAAGGCGTAGGAAGCCCTCAAGGACTTAGGTTATCGTAGAAACGTGACAGTAAAGCTGCAGAGATGCCCATGTGGGGCAGAGAGTTGCTAGAAAGCAAAAGGTGAAGAGGAACAAAGGAGAGAAACCACAAAGATACAAAACCTCGATCTAGGATCGCTGCTTTGATCAATAAAGGCCCGAAGGCAAGTCCAATGATAACACCGACAAACAAATGAAAGCGAAGGAAACATGGAAGAGGCAACAACGAAGTTTCATTCTGCAATAATTTCCGAGCTCCTGTGCAGTGCTAAGATTTATCTTGCAGCAGAAGGAGATGCGGAAATAGCGGAAGAGTGAAATATAGAAGAAAACACAGAGTCACGCTAAGGCGTAGAAAGAAGAACGTGAACCAAAAACAGAGAGAGAAAAGGGGAAACCAAAAATGTGGATCATGATACCATGGCTATAATATATTTCTGTGATCAGAGCGGGTCAAAAGGGGAATAAAGAACAGAAATATATCATGGTACCAGAAATCCTGTTGACGAATCCATATCTCAACAGGATTTCTGGTACCATGGCTATAATATAATAAGTCAAAAGGGGAAACCAGAAATGTGGATCATGATACCATGGCTATAATTAGATCCTGTTGAGAAACCTCACACAGATCTCTAATCAACCCGCTCTGATACCATGTTGAGAAATATATTTTGACTTATTATTCACCAAACCCTAGTGCCTCCTTATATATAATAAAGGTAGGCAATACAAGAAAGGAGAATATGCTAGAATATTACTCCAGAATATCAGGGATATTATCCCAAAATATCTGAGATATTATTCCAAAAAATCCGAGATACTAATTCTGAATAATATTACAAAGATATGCAAAGATATGGAAGATATGCAAATCATATCTCAACATATATATTATAATTATTATGACTATATTATTATCATATTTTAAAAATATATTAATTATTTTATAAATTTTAATTTTATGGGTGAGAATATATATTTGTGATTTAAGTTTATGAAGTTAAAAATAATTTATATATCTAGACATAATTCTTTTGATTAGGGGTATATTAATAAAAATGATATATTAACTTATAAATCTGTATTTTCTTATAAATAACTAATATGGATTGCCAGATAGATTACTTATGCATACTAAACAAGGTAATGTACATTGCTGACAATTTAATAAGTGTCAATCTTTCTGAGAGACAATCTATATTGCTAGGTAATGTCGAATGACAATGCAGTGAACACGCTAAATGTTGTGTCTTTCTTACCCTTGTCTCAACAATGAACAACAAAGATCAACCTCAGTAAAATCAAAAATTACATTAAAGTAATTACTAAGCATGCAGATTCCATATGTAGGGTTATTTTCTGCTGCCGTCCATAACATTATTGAACAGAACAATCAAGATAACAATACTTGAAAAGAATTCATGTGGCTTTAAAATTCACTTGGATCAATAAAGAACAGTGAATTTTCAACTGATGATGGAAACATCTTTTTGATGAGCTGTTTATGGAAAATTTCAGAATCAGTCATTATGCCAGTTGCATAACTAGATACTGCACCCTTTCAATTTCAGAATCAGTCATTATGCCAGTTGCATAAGTAGATACTGCACCCTTTCAAAAATAACTAGATACTGCAACTACTTTGTAGAATGAACTTGATGCCACACAGAACACCATTCCACAGAACACTTTCTACCTGAATTACAATTCATGCAAATGCGTATGGACGTGGAAAACAATGGACTTCCCCATGATGATAAAAGTATTGACAACGTTCATCTCTGGTATCCCAAACCATACTTCATTGTGATCACCCAGGAAGATACTGCTGAGCGATGACTACCGGTTATGGCAACTAAAGACTCGAATGGACTAATTGGATTCCCCCCAGTTAACACCATTGACTCCCAGGACTGCCATTAAGTTTCCGATAATGCTTCCAGACGGGAGTTACAATCGCCAGAATGGAATCCAAACTTTTGCTTCCCGCGAAGCAACTGAAGACTACTGGACTACTAGCCATACAGTTATACCACGACAATTTTGGATCATCTCAAAAGAATCCAATTTAACCCAGCTGAAAGGGCAATCAATTTGTTCCAAATCAAAATCTCAGGAGACCACATTCTCGCGAATCCGCAGACATACAAATCGATAACTGCAAAAAGGGCGATAATGAATCATGAAATAAAATCCGTCCTTGTTCCTTAACCTTGAGACGTAAAAGCCCCCCTCCGGTGCCATTATCGTGACCCTCGGCAGCGGCGACGCTGCTGGTGAGCTCGAACCGGGCCTCGTTCTCAAAGAAGCAGGCGCCCTTCCAGCCGACAGCCGCTGCCCTCGGGACGACGGAGCCCACGAAGGACGGGAGCAGGTCAACGGCGCTGTGGAAGCTGTTGAGGACGGGCCAGGAGATTTGACGGGGGAGGACGGGGAGGACGTCGTTGGGCCGGAACGGGACCTTGAGGCCGCCGGCGCCGGAGGCGGCCAACCCTAGAACGACAAGGAAGAGGAGCACGAAGCGATCAGGAGGAGGCGAGAAGGCAGCCATGAAACGATGGCAAAGGAATGGGGAATAATTCTCGCCGGAGGTGTGTCGCCGTCCGACCCGCCGCCGCCTCCCTCCGCCTCTTTAGCCGCGTCCTCCTGCTAAATTTCGTACGCGTCTCTTCCTGCCCAATTTTTCTCCGAGGAACGGGATTGAGGGCAGAGGGCGGTGACGACAGCCGAGTTTGTTTGTAGGAAAATTATACAGTGGATTTTTTTTCCCTGGTGATTGTCGTCATTACACGTGTTGGTGGATTAGAGTAACTAACTTTTGAAACGGATCTGAACCTTTTTGTGATGCAAATTTAGTGTCATGTCTAAACATATGTGTATGGCCAAGATCTACGACTTTAAATGCAACTTAAGAATTATTGATATATCATTGTCTAGGCAGTTAAAAAAAAACTTAAGATTTCTTATTTCTATCAAGTGATTGAGTTTTAATTCATTTTTCTTCTTCTCCCAATTTTTTTTGTCAAATCATTTTTTAATTAAAGTTAATGTAGAATCTGAACTATTGATTAACTTCTTATAGTTAGTGGATCATCTTTAGGATTAGTTGTATTATTACCAAAAAAACTTATATATATATATATATATATATATATATATATATTCTGATGTTGGTGTTTTCGGCCTCATCTTGTTGCCTATTTTTTATGTCATCATATCTTTATCTAACAATTCATAATTGAATCTTTCAAATAATTTATCATAATTGGATGAAAATTTGATGGTGGAGACCATAGGGTATAAGGTGAAGTAGAAAACACCTACATTTTTTCTATATTATATATACAAGAATAAATAGAGAATAAGAAATATGTAACTTAGTTTTTCTCCACACGTGTGAGTAACATTAAAAAAATAAGTCACATATTAAAAGTTAAGTTATATATTAGTTATTAATGTTTAGATCAAGGATATTTTAGGATAAAAAAATTTCACCTAGTTCTCTTTTTAGTCAGTCATTGATGTTCGGGAAGAATGTCAACAATCTAATTTGTGCGACAGTAAAAAGTACATTGTCGAGCTCAATTAATTTGTTTAAGTCCCCTCACATCATGTATCTATAAGAGAAACTATCAATAAGACAAGACAATCGGTCCATGAGAGATGTCAATATAGTAAGAGTCGAATAAAAATATATTGTTAAATAAATTAAGTGATTTCAATATATTATCATTCTAAAACATAGAGCATCTCTTCTTTGAATTACAAAAGTGAATCAATATTAAAACTCTTTGCAGTTTCCTTTTTAATATAACCAATCTAAAAAGGAATGCAATCCCATTACGAAGTTCTTTATTACTTTTATCACCAAAGAAGATCCTTCTATTATAGCTATAGAAATTAAAAAGTCAAAATAAAAGTCACTACTTTATATACAAGAAGATCATTTTTTTATTTTTTATTTTTTGTTACAACCAATCATTTACTCAAATTTAGCCTACAATCATTTGAAAGCCATGAAGAGGTCTAACATAGTCAAATTGCTCGATTTGTATTAAGGTGTGTATCATGTTCAAAAAAAGCCTCAATATAAAAGTTATATACCAATTGGTGAATATCAACAACTCTTGGCGTGTACATCTTTCTTGCATCAAGAGGTAAAGTAAGAATTACAAATTTAATAGTAAACTAAGAGTTAACAGTTTAATAGTATTGATCATGAATTTATTATCGGATAATTTTTCGTAATTATCCTCAAACTTTATCCTCTTTTTTTATTTTTGTCCTCAAATTTTACTTTATAACAAAATCATCTTCCAATAATTAAACTCATGCTTGGAGTATTTTCCAACCGATTTCCTTTGGTGATAAAATTTTGAAACAATCATGGAGTCTCAAATTTCTCTCTAGAAAATGGACAAACATTTTCAAAGAAATACTCCTTCTGTGGACTTCGAAGGAAATTTGATAAGAGAAATCACTCAAGAAGAAAAGTTGAGCCCTAGGCAAATGGTTTCTTCCTAAGGTGTTCTTTCCTACCATTCTTCTTTAACAATTATGAAATTTAATATGAAATCCTTTATGAGTCTAGTTTACAAAAGATTTGAAATCATGTTAATAGGGGTTACAAAATGAAAGTTATGTTATTGTGTTTACAAGTCTATCATAATGTCTAATAAAGTTGTTGGTCCAATTTGCAAATTAGGTATCAAATTGGAAATGTAATAATATAATTTGATATTAAGGGTCCACAAGGGATTGAAATTATCATTTGTTTCCAACTAAAATCATTCTAAAATATTATGTCTACCAAAAGTTATTGATTTAACATTATGCATAACCCTTTTTGCAAGGAAAGAATAGACCAGAACATGAGTTTTGTTGATAAATTTATTGTGGTCATTCTAGAATGATATAAATCATAAATATTTTATGGGGTTACATATCATGATGTCTAGTTTTATGAAAAAATATAATCATTTTGTTTGTCAGCGTAAAACTTACAATAGAATATGATATTATTTGTCAAAATTATCATGATCATTATATGTAAGATAAACCCTAAAAATTTTGGGAACCACACTTTAGGATGTACTTTCAGAAAAAATTAAAATACTAAAATATGAGTCATTTACTAGTCGACACTTCTAGAAGCAATATCACTCAGACTGCTAGAACACATAACCTAATATAGGGTGATTGTTGATTTTCTTGAAAAGAAATCATAAGAAAATAAAGCCTCAAACTTTTATTGATATGTTTTAGAAGCCTAAGTTCTTATAATTGGATTCTTGAGATTTGATCATGTATATTAGAAGATATGATTTTTTTTCTCCACAATGTTAGTATGCAATTTGTCAAAATAGAAGATGTGCATACTCAATAGAGTTATGCTATAGGAATTGTTTGTTTTTAAAGCATTAATATCATTTCAATTTAAGAAGAATATATTATTCTTCTAGTGTCATTTGGTAGGTGTTTTATGTTGATACCATGTCATAATTATATTATAAACATATATTATTATAGGAAGGAAGACTAATATAGGTAAAAAGGGAAAATGATCTATTGGCTTAAGGCGTAACACTTTAGAGAGAGCAAGTTAAAGAAGAGGTATGTAAGGTGGATCTATATGCATTTATTGCATTCATCATTTATAAGATTTTAGTCATGATATATGCAATATGAATGTGGATTCATAAGCAATGTTAAAGTGTATACTTGTTTAAAAACTATGCTATATTTTGTCTCATATGATAATTAAAATATCGTTATATGAGTGTAAAATAATGTATGAAAAATGAACATATATAATATTAACACGAATAAGTTCTTACATATGTTTTTGAAGTGTCATTATTATTTATAATTACATAATTATATTATTGTTGTTATTAAGACAATTCATGACATGACATATAATATGATATGCATGACATCACAAGATATGACAACATGACATAACATATTATAAGATGATATGTTTGGGTCAACGCATATAAATTACGTCTAATTATCATGCATTTGCCTTATCCTATCAGGCGACAATTTACTCTTGTGTAGTTGAAAAACTTATAAGGCCAATAGTTTATTCTTGCATAGTTGAAAGATCTTGTAAGGTCGACAACTTACTCATATAGTTGAAAGATTTTATAGGGTCGATAAATATCCCAAAAGAAATTTTAGATTATTTGGATATGTAATTGCCATGTGAACCAAATTATAGAATCACACCCACCTTTTGAATTCATAGAGGACACCAATTAATTAAGTCCAACAGCTTCCTGGTAGGATCAACAAATATCTCAAAAGAGATGCCTCTGGCAAATTGGCGATGTGATATGTGCATGTGTCATTCTTCTTGCACACACCTACTTTAAAGATCATGGCATACTATAATATGAACGGTGTGGTAACAAGATTTATATGATAATGATTAGATGTGTGGATCTTGATATGATATGATTTTATTATGACATATAATGGTAACTCATGTATAAATGCATGGGCATATGCTTTAATAAGATAAGATATGATTTTTACAGCAATGATAAATATGTATTGATCTTTATAATTATTTGCATATATTTCATTCTTAATCAAATGAATGCTCCCAATAAGTTATAAGTTAATGCCTTTAAAGAAATATTATTTTAGCTCTATTCATGGAGATTATGCATGTGTGCATATATTTTTCTATACTTGGATATGCATGTCAAAGGCATGGATGTCGATGCTCATGACAAGAATGGCACATGAAACTTAACATTGGAGAGTTTTTTTAAAGTACATTACCTTATAGTACTATTTAATGGTATCATTACTTAATATATGAATATTAGTGTCTTTTTATATTGTATAACATAATGCAAAGATTTATATTATAATAAGATTATAGAAGTAGAGACCAAATGCTCGAGTAAAAAATTGATATAGTCGGGCTGGGTTGTTACACATTGTGGACAGTATTGTCAAAACATCAACCAAGATAGTTTGATCATACCAAGTTCCAATGGTCATTCCAATATTGAATTTGATTGATAAATCCTACAGTTTGGCAAAGAGTGCAACCAACTTGAGCGTTGACGGTTATATTATTATAGCAGTTAATTGAATCAGTAATCATCACAAAGATCAATAGAATGGGATATATTGAACTTCAATGCAATATTAAAATATATTCTCATAAGATCTTGCTGAAGTTTTATTTATAAAATTGTAGATATTCTTATCAAATTTCAATAGAATGAAGAATCGAGTCAATCGAAATCTATTAGTGCATGTATGTCAAATTTAATCAATTGGTTGACCAAACATAAGAATGAGAGGAAAGATTGACAACTAGTTTGCACTCTAATGACTACTTTCCATACCAATCATTTAAAAATTACAACCAATGATGGAGCAAAAGATGCTATAAAATAAGTCCCAAGGATTAAAAAACATGTTAATAATTCAATAACAACTTTAAGCTTTTGGAAAGAAAAATCTTGAAGTTGATTTGAGTACATCGTATATCTTTCTCTTTCCTATTTATGTGTCAGAGTGAAACTCTATGAAAGTGAGATTGTGCCTTGTAAAAAAGTTGTCACAAGCAAAGAAAAAGATGTGAGCTTTGTTATATGATCGAGGTTTCACTAGTGACATTGAAAATTTTCATGTGAAGTGACTTTGATCACATACAAGAATTGCTTATTAAAATTCTTAATGCTTTAAATTCACATGTGCATCATGAAATAAAATTTGAAATGCACATTGAATATTTTATTTTGTATCAATTCAACCTTGAACTTATCTATATAAATTATGCATAGAAGCATATTGATCTTGGATGAAGAAAAAGAAAGCTTGACACATGGTCTATAACAAAATAAAGGAAAATATTTTAAATGATAAACAAATTAAAAAATGTGATTGAATTTACATGAGTTAATGCTTAGATTTGAGTACAGACTTTCGTGATCATTCAACCAATCAAGGCATTGATCAAGGTTGTTTAAATGTTTCGAGAGCCAACAATCGTATTCTTCCAATGGATAATTGAATTGATCGATCCCAAAGTTTGACAAAGAAAGTGTGATAGGCCCAAGTGCCAACGACTTTATTACTACAATAGTTAGTTAAATTGATCAATTGACACAAAGATCAACATAAGAGAAAGTTCAATCGAACAAGGGACACATTAAACCTCAATTCTTTTATGATATTTGAAGATGCTCATTTTTTATAAATATAAAATTATTAATATTTTTGTTAAATTTGATGCGCTGACCAGTTTTTCTAAAAGCTTAAGCCGTTAAGAAGAGCAACATCATTAATTTTATATTCTTAATACTCCCCTCACGTGTGGACTGCTGACAAATTTTGATTTCGCCCAAGTCCAACACGTGGACAACAAAGGGATGAAATTATTTTTTTGATAAGAGCTTAATGAGGTTTTAACTCAGGACCTCTAGCTTTGATACCATGTTAAATTTGATGTGCTAATCAATTTTTTTCTAAAATCTTAAGCCGTTATGAAGAGCAACATCATTAATTTTATATTCTTAACAATCTTATCAAACTTTTATAAAATTAAAAATTATGTTAATTTAATATCCACGCAAAAATTGTAATCAAAATAGTGCAAGTATATTAAGCTTAAACAATCACTTGAATAAACATAAAATCAGCTAAAGAAAAGTCAATAAAATGTAGCAATGGATGCTATAAATATGTTCCAAGGATTAAAAAAATAGTTAATGGTTCAAGAAGAACTTTAAGTTTGATCGAAAACAATCTTGAAGTCGTGTGCCATATAATGAGATTGTAAGAACATATTGTCATAATACGCAAGAGTTACCCACTCATAAAGAATTTGTCGCCTTACCTGTTGAGCGAAGAAAAGGTATGTGGGCTCCATTATAAGATAGGTTGCAGTGCACCTTTGCCTCTCGAATGAAGAAATTGGTGGAGAAATGTGCATTACCTTTTGAAGGGAAGAAAATATCACTGGCTTCTTTCATAGTATGCTTTACTTGCAAAGTTATTATCATATTATTAGTCTGTGATAACATTTTAGGCAAAGATGTGATGAAATGTCATCAACAAAGTAATTTGTTTGTGCTCTCTTTTCTTCTTTCATAGTATGTTTACTTGTGAAGTTATTAACATTATGAGTTGCACGATTGCTTTCGTGCTTATAGTTCTAATTACAAACTGACGAAGAAGTTTTTATACACTTCGACCCTCTTTCCTGAAGTCAAACGATACAAAAACTAGTTTAAGATGTTTTAATAATCTTTAATTCTAATAAACCTACTAGTCATATCCATAAACATAATATTATTAATTTAAAATTTTACATGATTGGTTTGCCTTCAAGAATTGTCGCATCAAACAATACATACTAAATGCATCTAATTTTAATAATATTACATATTCATGGGCTTGATTAAATAATGGTAATGTAAAGAAATTGTGATGGAAAAGGTTCAAATTCATATTATTTTATTATTCAACTAGTCTAATTTAAGAATCCTAATTGTTTTTATATATATATTTTACCTATAGATAAAGAATTCAAGAAGATAAAATGATTTATTCAAGCATAAACTTTATCTTATCTAACTTTAGTATAATTAAGAGATCTAAGAAAAGTAGATTTAAAAAGTATAATATATCACACCATATCTTTGTGCTGCAATTGACTTAGTGTAGATTTTCTCTCTCTTGTAGAATGTAACAACCGACAAGCAGATAAAAACAAAAAAAAAAGAATTCGAGATCGATTAAAACTAACAATCGGCCAGCAGATAACATCATATAAATTCCCAATAGGAAACAAAGACCTATCCTGAGGGAGGGGTAAAACCTTATCAGACTTAAATATATAGGAGAATTACGTGAGAGAATTCAGGGAGATAAAAACCAACTGGCCATTAAATCTTTGTTTCCAGCAACCTCACGGTCTTCCTCCCTGTCCTTCGTTCTTTCCCCCTCGTACGTGAGCAGAAGAGATAATTTCGCTCGTTGTGTTATAGGTGCAAGGATAGCCGAACCTCTTTTCCTTGCTGCGAATTATTTGATCTTCACGCCCCTTTCCTCAGCCTTTCTCATTGGATCATTGCAGGCGTCGATCTGCCAGAAGAGGATAGGACACAGGGAGAAGAGAGGGGATACGATCATTAGAATTTCAACGAATCAAAAGAAGGGATTAATCGTGAACAGAGGTGGGTGAATTGAAATCACCTTGTATGACCTCCGAATTATTTTAAATCATGCCCTAATCGATTATGAAACGAAAGAGAACAATAAGAAGATTTCCTAGGGTTATCGTTTGATTATTTGATTGGTTGTTTGAATTATTTGATCCCTGATTTTGATTGCTTGAATTAAATTCTTTTTATTCTATTATGTTTGATTGATAGCTAGGAGTTAGGAATTAGATTAGGATGAGTTGATGTTATAAATTTTCAGAAAAAAAAATCGAAGTCAACAACTTTTCTGGACGCCGACCGGTCGACTAGCTCGTATGCATTGCGGCAACTGGTCGACCGATAACATGCCTACCGTCAATTTTTGCATATGTCGACCGATCGACCGATCCCTATCACCGGTCGATCGATCTCTGCCCACCGGTCGATCGTTTAATTGAAGGACCGACCGTTCTGAATTACCCACCGGTCGTCCGATCTTAGCAGATCGGTCGACCATTTCGAAGACCACTGGTCGACCGTTCCCCTGATTATTTTCCTTTTTATCCCAATATTACCTATATATAGTTTATCCTAATTTTTTGACCCTACAGATCCCTCACTAATTCTCAAGATTTATTCTCTTATTGATTTATTTCTTATTAATCTTATTGTATGCATTGAACAAAGAACAAAGAGTCACAAGTTATTAAAAGTGATTAATAAGTTCAAATGGAAGATTAACATGGGTTGCCAGTCCAAGCCAAGTGCAGCAAGATAAGGGTAGCTCCCTTGGTCATGGTTTGATCACCCACTGATCCGCACAAGGCCGTATCATTTGCTCGGCATATCTCAAGAACTAAAGACACCTAAAGTCACCCTTATTTCTAATAATAAATCAAGATCAAGAAGCATGAATAAGTCAAGTCAAGTTATCGTCATGATTTACAAGTATGCCATGATTTCAAGTTACTATGCATCATTGGTTCTCATGAATTATGATATTCTCTTAATTATGTCTGATTTTCATAGGACCAGGTCAGTGATGAGGTGGAGTAGGTGTGTGGTGACGAAGCTCTGGCGGCAAGAAAGCACATGAACCACAGGGCTTATTAGTTTCTTTTCCTTCCACGTTTATAGATTCATTATGTAAAACCTTATTTTATTTCTTAGAGATAATGTAGCCACTTTTTAGACTTTCGCTAATTAAAGTTATATTTTTCTTTATTCCTTTATTTTATTATTCTTCCGTTAATGTGTCTCGGTTTTTGACTGAGACATGGTCAATATTATGGTCAAAGTTATAGCATTCCGTAGCGTCTCCGAGTTGATCTTCGTCATGTGGCGAGGGTCGATTTGGGGACGTTACATTTATGGTATCAGAGCCTAAAGTCAGGACTCTCTTGACGTCCTAGTGTATAGAATAGTATGGTATTGGTTCATGTACTATCGCCGAGCAATCGCCACACCTCCACCGTCAAGTACAAATAAGATTTTCTTGCTTTGAGTTATTCTTTAGTGATGTATTGATATATATTTCATATGAATGGTTGATTCCTAAGGAGATTATTCTGTATGGTAGGAATCAACTTAAATGTTATTATCGATTAGACAAAAAGGATTATAAATATTACGAACAAATTGGAAAAAGAATAAGTAACAAGCATGTGGATAAGTATACCTACATGAAGAATGAGTCTTACAGATATATAAAAAATAAAATATAAAAAACGATTATGTTTCTTATAATTCATATTTTTCATCTCTTTTATGATCGCTCTATTCACGGACTTCTTCTGTTGAGTGCAGCAGTATGAAGAGAAAAATGAGTAGACATATCAGTTGCAAAGAGATTTAGATTTAAAAAAGAAATGAGGGAATTATAAGAGTAATTAAAGGATTCGACTCACACAACACGTAGGTGTGAGATGATTTCAAATATTAGAAGTGAAATCAAGCATGTCTAAGTTATGATTTATCGTTATGACTTATGTGGTTCCATAGGTTTACCAATATAAGGGTTTAATAAATTATCTGATATGTTTATATTGATAAGTACGGACCCATAATGCTCGTTGTGCCTTAGACTTTATATGGCCCTCCTATATTATGTTGATTAAGGTCCTAAGCAAATCTAAATTTGTTATATGAAAATTCTTAGTTGGGTTACCTTATGTGGAAAATTAATAATCAAAATTATTAATTATGTTCAAGTTATGTAATATCCGTATACAAGAGTTTTAAGTATCAGTGAGTTGTCTAAGAATCATGTATAGGGTATGGATGGACAAATATAGAAGCTTAAAGGGTTTAGAAGTCACATCGATTTGAATAAACGTTACAAGAAATTTTTAATAAGTAAGTGACTGTCTGAGTTAATCGAATATTTAGATCTAGCATACTCATACACATATGTACATAGTATACTTATAAATATACAAAGATAAATAAATAAATATATATATATTTAATTAACTTAGTCTAGTATATAGTAGACTTGAAATTCTATTCACATGAAGTATATTTTTATATAGCCATTATTAAAGAATGAATTCTCTATCATCGCAGTGTAAATATCTTTTCAAAATAGACTAATATGATTGATAAAAGAATTATATAAGAACAACCAATGCATGAAAGGGTTAAATGAATGTTAGAAATTTTGAAAAGATTTAAAAATCTCTTAATTGAAATATGCTTAAGGAGGGTGAGCCCTCAACCATTAAGTATTAAAAAAATGAAAATATCAAGTGAACAAATTTTGGAAAGTATGGGGGTTAAGTTAAAGTATGAGAAATTTTATAAGTCCCTTACAAAGTTAATAGAGAAGTAAGTTACGCACATGAGAGCGATGATTATGAAGTAAACTATAAATTTTTAATTGATTTATCTTGACTATGGATATATTTATTACTTTTCATGATAATGTCCAAATCATATAGGGTAATTAATTAGATAATCATGGTTGATGGTTCAAGAGGGAAAATAAAAATAGATATATATATATGTTTAGATAATGTGTTAAGCAAGCCATCAGATGATACATAGAATGCTCTCTAAAATGCAATATATAAGATGATACATAGAATATTCTTTAAGATGCCTCGACATCAATATGATGAAAAATGTTCAAGATTTTATCTTTATTAAGTGGACCACTCATGATTTGATCATAGGTTTCATATATGGATTGATTTTCCCTTTTCGACCTTAAAGTTATCCCGTCCCTCTCCCATGTGCTACAAGATATCGTTAATACAAAGGACAATGAAATGATGCGCGGAGAAGAAGAATGATTGCTTGTCTTCTATTTTGTTGATTGTGTTGTTTTCCTGTCTTATTGTTTGAATTCTTTCCATGTGTTCACCTGCATTCATGATGTTTGAGTAAGGACTTATGTTATGTAGTGCATAAAAAAATAATTATTCTGATCATTATGGATTAGATCATACTATGTAGTGACATTGATTCAAAGTGCTTCAAAATACTCAAGAAAAGAACTTGTTGTGGTAATATATGACCACTGACCTCCTATGAAATTATATGATCTGACGTTGCAAGAAACAGATCAATGTAAGTCAAGAAGTTAAGATTGATGGCAACTCCCATGATAAGCATATCAGATAAAGCATTGGCACAATGCGTCGAGACATAGAAAGGATAGCGAATGACATTAATTAAGAATCACCATGTTCCAATGACATAGAATGCCAAGAACAATCCATCCTCAAACAATTTATAAAACCTCTGATTGACTCTAAATATAATTGTCTCATTTGACAATTACCTATAGTTTGTACTTTGCTCAATTCCTCAAGATATTTGATTTAAGATGAAGGTCAAATGATCATGCCCTCACACAACGATCATCGTATGAGACCACCAAGATATCGATATTAGATTATGTTAATAATTAATTTTAGTTGAATCAAAATAAATTACGAATCCTAAATCCTTAGAGGATGTTATGTCAGATCATTAGCTATGGTTGTCAATTGTACATCAAATCAATAGCTATATTGTAGTCTTATCTCATATATGCATTAATCCTTAGAGTATAGAAAGTTAATTATGAAATAATGATAATTTTTTCTTCAAATTACAATGTCAAAAGAACTAAGAAATATAAAGATTTCATAAAAAGGAATGAAAGACTGAAAAAAAAATAGGGAAGCTTAATTAGTGGTATAAGGGCCAAGATGACAACAAAGTGCAACTAATTATTTATATCTATAGTTCAATTATCATAGGCTGAGGTTAAAGTGAAGAAGAAGAAGATGATGATGATAATAATAATAATAAAATAAATAAAAAGAAGAAATGATAGTAAGTGCATGTGATGGTGGAAATTTTAATTGAACGAAATTTCATAGGAGCGGATCTAATGCTTGTTCATTAAGCTCAGACTTACCAATGTGATTGAAAATAATAATAAGAACTCCTTTTAAGGAGGTTATTGGCTCTAAGAATTATAACGTTATACAATAGGGAATAGTAGAATAAGAAATACATGTTAATAGAGATGATCCATTATGTTGGATCAACTTTCCCTTGTAATAATTGCTATCATTCGAATATCAACAAGACACTAATTGGAACTTTGTATGGGTGATGAAGAAAAGGATCATGAGCATAGAGGAAGTGAGAGAAATAGTGGAGTACTCAAAGAATGATGTGAGGATCTAGAATATGTTACCGATGGTACATGATAGATAGAAGAATTATACAGATAGGGGTGGACAAGATTAGGATATTGCAGACCGGTGAACCAGTTCTGCTTAAAGTATTTCATTTTCTATGAAAATGGGTCATTGAGATTCAACGAGGGAGGAAAGCTCAGTCCTTGCTATGTAGACTCTTTCGAGATACTTGAGCTGGTAGGCGAGGTAGCATGCAGACTGGCTCTACCCTCATCTTATGAAAGAGCGTATAATGTATTTCATGTGTCCATCCTCAAGAAGTACAAGCACGACGCTGCAAATGTTCTAAGGATAGAGGAGCCAGATCTAGCTACAGACTTGACTTTCGTTGAGTATCCAATACATATAGTGGAGCGTCAAGTGCAACGTTAGAAGAACAAGGATGTACCCATGGTCATAGTAGATTGGCATTACCATAAGGTGATGACGCAACATGAGAACTAGAGTCGGAAATGCACCAAGAATTTCCTCATCTTTTCGGTAAGCCCTCTACTTAGTGCAAAATTCGAGAACGAATTTTTTTTAAGAGGGTAAGAATGTAATAACCGACAAGCAGATAAAAACAAAAAAAAGAATTCGAGATCGATTAAAACTAACAACCGGCCAGCAGATAACATCATATAAATTCCCAATAGGAAACAAAGACCTATCCTGAGGGAGGGGTAAAACCTTATCAGATTTAAATATATAGGAGAATTATTCGTGAGAGAATTCAGGGAGATAAAAACCAACTGGCCATTAAATCTTTGTTTCCAGCAACCTCACGGTCTTCCTCCCTATCCTTCGTTCTTTCCCCCTCGTACGTGAGCAGAAGAAAGAATTTCGCTCGTTGTGTTATAGGTGCAAGGATAGCCGAGCCTCTTTTCCTTGCTGTGAATTATTTGATCTTCACGCCCCTTTCCTCAGCCTTTCTCATTGGATCATTGCAGGCGTCGATCTGCCAGAAGAGGATAGGACGCAGGGAGAAGAGAGGGGACACGATCGTTAGAATTCCAACGAATCAAAAAAAGGGATTAATCGCGAACAGAGGTGGGTGAATTGAAATCACCTTGCATGACATTTGAATTGTTTTAAATCATGCCCTAATCGATTATGAAACGAAAGAGAACAAGAAGAAGATTTCCTAGGGTTATCGTTTGATTATTTGATTTGTTGTTTGAATTATTTGATCCCTGATTTTGATTGCTTGAATTAAATTCTTTTATTCTATTATGTTTGATTGATAGATATGAGTTAGGAATTAGATTAAGATGAGTTGATGTTATAAATTTTTAGAAAAAAAATCGAAGTCAACAACTTTTTTTGACGCCGACCGGTCGACCAACCGTATGCATTGCAGCAACCGGTCGACCGATAACATGCCTACCGTCGATTTTTGCATATGTCGACCGGTCGTCCGATCTTAGCAGACCGGTCGACCATTTCGAATACCACTGGTCGACCGTTCCCCTGATTATTTCCCTTTTTATCGCAATATTACCTATATATAGTTTATCCTAATTTTCTGACCCTACAAATCCCTCACTAATTCTCAAGATTTATTCTCTTATTGATCTTATCGTATGCATTGAACAAAGAACAAATAGTAACAAGTTATTAAAAGTGATTAATAAGTTCAGATGGAAGATTAACATGGGTTGCCCGTCCAAACCAAATGCAGCAAGATAAGGGTAGCTCCCTTGGTCATGGTTTGATCACCCACTGACCCGCACAAGGTCGTATCATTTGCTCGGCATACCCCAAGAACTAAAGGCACCTAAAGTCATCCTGATTTCTAATAATAAATCAAGATCAAGAAGCATGAATAAGTCAATTTATCGTCATGATTTACAAGTATGCCATGATTTCAAGTTACTATGCATCATTGGTTCTCATGAATTATGATATCCTCTTAATTATTTCTTATTATGATCTATGATGCTGCCATGCTATCCCTTCAAATTCAAGTTCAAGTATGACTATTTATTTCTGATTATTCCATTCATGTGCATTGTATATCATGTGGTTCCTCACTAGACTATAAAGCTTACGGAAGGATCTCCTCCCCTGTGTCTGATTTTCACAGGGTCAGGTCAGTGATGAGGTGGAGTAAATGTGTGGTGACGAAGCTCTGGCGGCAAGAAAGCACATGAACCATAGGGTTTATTAGTTTCTTTTCCTTCCACATTTATAGATTCATGAGTAAAACCTTATTTTATTTCTTAGAGATAATGTAGCCACTTTTTAGACTTCCGCTAATTAAAGTTATATTTTTTATTCTTTTATTTTATTATTCTTTCGTTAATGTGTCTCGGTTCTTGGCTGAGACATAGTCAATATAATGGTCAAAGTTATAGCATGTCGTAGCGTCTCTGAGTTGATCTTCGCCACGTGGCGGGGGTTGATTTGGGGGCGTTACAGTAGATGCTACTTTTATAAGAGGTAGACTATTTTTACTAAGTTTGAAAATTATAAGAGAAGCCTCAAAACAATTAGTAGTCTAAATTTTATCACGATGTAATGATCCAAATTTTCAGTAAAGTTTAAGTAATAAATATTTGTTTATTTGATTAAATAAATTTGATAATTAAGGATTTTAAAAGATAATGTATAGTTATATAAGAGATAGAAAAAAGAATAAATATTAATTAAAATAAAATTTGAGATTAGATTAAAATTATGAATTCAAAATTTCAACCATAAGCTTAATTTTGAAATTTTCAACCATAATTTTATAATATTAAATACTTCTTTAAATTAAGAAATCTATTTATTATGCATATTAATATATGTTTTTCTAAAATTTTATAATAAACATATGTTATATTTATATAATGGGCTAAGTTTCACGATAATTAGCTGAGACATGAAATATTGTCATAATGGAATTAATAGGTCCCAACTTGCCTTTTAATGGATTGGACTGAGGTGATCAAATGGGTAAAGCTACTTAGTTTAATGGCTATAAAATATGTTCCAAGGATTAAGAAATAAGTTAATGATTCAAGAAGAACTTTAAGTTTGATAAAAAAAATCTTGAAGTCATGTGCCCTAATTTATATATATTCTCTTGTGTGTTAGTGTTGTAAAAATAAAATTGTAAGAACATATTATCATATTACGTAATAGTCAACTCCTCATAAAGAAATTGTAACCTTACCTAATGCGCGAAGAAAAGGAATGTGGGTTCATTATAAGTTAGGTTGCACGTTTGCCTCTCGAATGAAGAAATTGGTGGTGTAAGCTTAAAAGTGAAAGTTTCTTGTCTATTATAATGAAGAAAAGAGTGTGTGTCTCTAGCATTTCGATGTCGACAAGTAGAAAAGGGGTTAGGCAAAGATATGACTAAATGACGTCAACTAAGTAATGTGTCTTTGCTCTCTTTTCTTCTTTCATAGTATGCTTTACTTGCAAAGTTATTATCATTATTAGTTGCACAATTGCTTGTGTGCTTATCATTTTAATTACGAACTATGGATGAAGTTTTTATACACTTCAACCATCCTTCTAGAAGACAAACGATGCAAAAACTAGTTTAATATGTTTTAATAATCTTTAATTCTAATAAGACTACTAGTTATATTTGTAACGCCTTGAAATTTTACCCACCACATGGAAAAATTTTCTCTCAATGTGCTACTTTCTTCGGTACAACTTTGATCATTTTGTTGGCCCAAATGGTTAAGAAGGATGACATATATGAAAGTCTCTAGTACAACTCAATAGTAATAAAGAAGACTCAACATAATACTACGATAACTATGTGCACAAGCCATTTAAGCAGGATCGCCACACATACATTAACTTGGCTAACAAATATCTTAGGTACCTATGTGTTGGAACAAAGTTTGGTATTGTAAAAGAGAAACATTTGCTCAAATATTTGGATATGAGCTCCTGTGTAGAAGATGTTTTATCTTACCTCTCGGGCTAGGGAACAAGATAAGCTTCATAGGAGGAGATGGGTGCCTTACCTCTCGAAGCGGAGAAATGGTGGTGTGATGTAAAAGGTTTCTTCTTTGCCCCATTTGGAATGAAGGAAGGGTGTTTAGTAGAATCTCCGATGATATCGAAGTCGAGAAATCAGAGAAGAGACATAGGACAAGGTGTGACCGAACCTCGTCAATAAATCACTGTGCACCTTATGTTTGTCTTTTTATCTCTCCTTCTTACTTTACTATGCATGTGATATGATCATTTTTGTATTAGTTTGAATATTAACGAATCGATTTTAAGCTTCCGCGATGATTTCGTAAAATCGGTGTTTTCAATTTAAATACTAATTCACCTCCTCTTGGTGCCTTGTGATCCTACAAAAAGCATCCCATGAAAAAGACAATGAGAAAATGATGAAAAAGATGAGGTGTGAGCAACTCAGTTTTTATTGTCATAATTTCGTGGGGGTTTTATCATTTGAATCCAAGGATAGTGGTGGTGGAGGTTACATGATCTCCGAAGTTATGATAGTGTAATGGAGCTAGACAAGGATCGAAATCGATCTTCCAGCATTTTTTGTCCGTTGCGCTTCTGAATGTACGAAAGAGTTTCGATAATCTGGTGGAGCATTGGCGAGGCTATCCTTTTGTCGCGATATCATGTGCCCATTTTGTGGTTTGGGCGTCTGAAATTTGATGCCAGTAATTTATAAACAATTTAAATTTTATGAAAATTTTTAAGTGTTACAATATCCATAATATAATATTATTAATTTTAAAAATAAGATGATCGGTATGCCTTCAAACATTGTCGCATCAAATGATAAATGCTAAATGCATCTAATTTTAATACTATTACATATTCATAGGTTTGATTAAATAATGGTAATGAAAAGATATTTTGATAAAAAAAAGGTTCAACTTCATATTATTTTAGGATTTAATGGTTGTCCCCCCTACTGAAATGGGGGACTACCCCCCTTAGCGTCTGTGTTGTTGAATGTCAGATGGACGATTGGATGGGATGTATGCGATTCGATTCAATGGCGGCTCAGTACCATCTTTTACCTGATGGCATCCCATGTCGCGCTCGCCTCTCCAACATCTCCAAGGAGGCCACCCCAACAACACCATAAGAGAGCGGGAAGAAGACGAGGGGGCACCGGGTTGGTGCTGGACTTGGAGAAGGGGTTTCCCCAATGGTGTCATGATGAAGGAATCGACAAAGATGTCGATGTCAAAGAAGACCAAGATCTTGCCGATGTTAGAGCCGACACACACAACGGAGATGCATTGATGCCAAAGAAGACCTAAGACCATTGATGCCGAAGAAGAGGTAGGACGAAAAATTCAGGAACAAAGGTCGATCTGCCATCATTAGCACTATACTTGGAGAAGAGGTTTCCCTTACGGCAACGGAGATGTGTCGATGCCTAAGAAGACCGAGATTATGCCGATGTTAGACCAGGAAGGGGCAGCACGAAAAGCCTAGGAGCAGAGGTCAAACTGCCGCCTACGACAAGTAATGGCACGAGGAGTAAGAAGGAGAAGCCGAAGTGAAGGATGAGGGGAGGGAACTAGAAAGTGAACCTCCTTTAAGAGAAGAGATGAATGGGTAATGAGACTGTCACGGTTGCTTGATTGATGGCTGATGGCAACGAAAGGAAGAAGGAAGCGAAGAGAGGTGAGAGGGATGCAAAAATCGAATCGACGCAGAGCCACCACCAAGCCACATTGAACCGCTCGCATTCTATTCAGCCATCCATCTAGCATCCGATGACAAACATTAGAGGGATGGTTCACCCCATTTCACTAGGGGACAGGTCATTAAATTTGTTATTTTATTATTCAATTAGTCTAATTTAATAATCCTAATTGTTTACACGCACACACTTATATATATATATATATACACACACATATATAAGGGATTAATGGAGGTGTAACTCCAACCTTGTGCAGCACCCAAATACCGTTCTTGTAGCGCCACCTGCCTTGGAGCGCCGCCGGCCTCTTCGAGTGTCGTTCCTGTGCATCCCCACCGTTTCTACCGATTGCTATCGCCGTGAGCACACAAGTCGTCGATCCACCCCTCTCTCATCAATCTGCCTCTCTCTCGCCATCGATCCGCTCCATCGTCGAGCCGGATGCCCTCTCTTCCCCATCGATCCGTGCCCGCCCCGCGTCGCCCCTCTCTTCCTCACCGTCCCGCCGTCGACCTGCTGCCGACCGCTGATGATCACAAAGAAGACAGAGAAAGAGCGTGTGAGAGTAGAGATAGAAAAAATTATAAAATGATCTGGTCTCTTGATCTTGATCTACATCGGATGGCCTAAATTAGGGCACTACACTAGTTTCACCCAAGGGGGGTTACATCTTCATTAATCGGTTTGAGACCAATTAGCAGAATATCGTAATATTCTCAAATATCTCTATTCTTTCAAAATAGATAAATACATATATTCTTCTTTTTTCAATTGTAATTTATTTTTATTATTTATTCATGTATGATTATATTATTTTTAATGGTAATAATAAATATAAACTATTTATAATAAAATATTTTAGTTATAAAAATATTATATTTTAAATTTTTTATTCATGTTGAACCAAACAAAGAACAAAATAAGAATATGAGAAGAATATTATATTCTTCTAAATAAATTATCTTATTCTCTATAACATATTCTTCTTCCAAACAGACCCTATAGATAAAGAATTTAAGAAAATAAAATGATGTATTCAAGCATAAATTTTGTCTTATATAACTTTAGTATAATTAAGAGATCTAAGAAAAATAAATTTAAAAAGTATAATATATCACACCATATCTTTGTGCTGTAATTGACTTAGTGTATATTCTCTCTCTCTTGTAGGATGCTACTTTTGTAAGAGTTGACTATTTTTAATTTCAAAATCTGATAAGAGAAGTCTCAAAACAATTAATAGTATAAATTTTACTTGATGTCGTAATTCAAATTTTCAAAGAAATAAATATGTATTTATTTGATTAAATAAATTTGAAAATTAAAGATTTAAAAAGGTAATGTATAGTTAGATATGAGATAGAAAAATAAGAAATATTACTTTAAAATAGAATATGAGATTAAATTAAAAGTACAGATTCAAAATTTCAACCATGAGCTTATTTTTTGAAATATTCAACCATAAGTTTACAATATAAAGTACTTCCAAAAGGAAAATAATTTCTTATTTAATTATATAAATTAAGAAATATATTTATCATGCGTATTAATATATGTTTTTCTGAAATTTAAAATATGCATATGTTAAATTTATATAATTTTTTTTAATGGACTACTTTACACGAAAATTAGCTGACACATGAAATAAGGTCCCAATTGTCTTCTAATGGATTGAGCTGAGGTGATCAAATGGGTAAAGCTACTTAGCTTAATATCCACCAGGAGTCATATTATTGTACATATAATAAGTAATATGATACCTCATGAGCAGAGCGGTATCAAATAAGAGCAAGTATGTCTTGTTATTAAGAACTTTAAGTATTTTATGAATATAGACTAATTTTTTTTAAAAAAATATTAGACTAAAAAATTTTATGAATATACATTTTCAGTAACTAAAATACTCATAGATATCAAAACGTAATAGTATGTTTAATGGATTGCAATAAATAAAAAATAACAAGAGAATGCCTAAGAAAATTTTTTCCTTTCTTGGTTGGTATTAAATATATAAAATAATAGATAAAGTCACAATTTATGGATTCCATTATTAATTAATTTTAAACAAAGCAAAAAAAAATTAAGAACATTAAATAAATTCTTATGTCTTTTTATATTCCATTAAATGCTATATATTATTTTTCATGATTAAAATATGGAAACGATGTCTTTGAAGATTGGAATAAAAGGAAAACAATAACTAATAGTTATAGATAATCACAAGTATGCCAGTGGTTGTCATCTAAGATCAAGTTCCATCAAATGTTGAACCGGAGGATCCGAATAATATGTTTTAAGATTTTGTTTGCCCATTAAAACAGTGACATTGTAATTACTGATTAAAACATAAAAAATATTCTCTATAAATTCCTAGTTGCGGGAAGGGGAACAAACAGAACCAAATAACAAATAATTTACTTTACTTGGTTGTTTGTTATTTAAGCTTATCATGCATTTATAATATTCCTAATCTTTACTAAAAAAATTATATCACGATACAATAAATGCTAAAATCACAAATAAGTATTTTCCCAACCTCACATAGAAAATAATATCCGAATCAAATATGCACCCCTTTCCATTTATTATTTTTTTCTAAATTCAAATTTGATACTTGAACAAATTAACATATTTTTTTTTTATTATTATATGTTTACTTTTCTTCATCCCGATATGTGCTTAGTTATACAATGGATGCTGTCCGCTCCCACCTGTCTTTGCCTCTTTTATGTATCACCATTCAAATCCTATTTTAATTCTTAGACTAAGAAGATATTTTTTTTAGTTCATCTACAAGTCAACATCTTTCTCTCTCAACTATTTGGCATATCCTCTCACGTCACACCAGATGCGTCCATGATCCATATCCTCTATTCTTAATGTTTTCCTTCTTTTTTTTATACAAGACTTTTTTTAATATAAGCAGATATATCCATTTGTTCATTTCCTACTATTTTTTAAATTCTTGCCAGTAGATTTCTTTTGGGGAAGAGCCAATATAGAACTCGTTTACTTTTATTCATATTAATTCCATAGGTAAAAAAAAGTTACTGATTAACTTATATAATAAATTCGTATACGAGCATCATACTAATTAGATTATTCAAATTACACATAAAAAATCATAATATATTAATTATTAAATTAACCTATTTTAACGAAAACACATCAAATCAAAGTAATCTACTACTTATGGTCGCTTGATTTAACTGATAAATTGATGACTAGTTTAGTGTCTAAAACTAATTTAAAAAATTAAATATTTATGTATTTCGTAATAAAAAATATAAGTTATTATGATAAAAATATCTTAATATTATAATAAAGAAAATATGTGAAAAAAGTATGTATATTCTAAGGACAAAATAGATTTTTTTTCTCATATAAAATAAGCTGAATTCTCCATCTTATTTTTTTACTTATAAGGAGGTAAAATAAGTGTTTATCAATTTTTTTAATTACTAAATAGAAAATTTTTTTATAAGTACTTATAAATTATTTTGACCGACTTATAAAGTTCAATAACCTTTTATTTTAAAATACATATGGAGTGAAGTGATTAATCTGATTTTTTTTCTGCATGAAAGATTGCTATCCATTTTTTTTCTTTTATCTAGCCTAAAATACGAATCCAGCTGAGATAAATAAATTACAAAACTCATTCAGTCCATTTTTTTGGGGATTCTTTTTACTCCCTATTTTGGTATATATTGTGATATTTCAACTAATAGATAAAATTTATGGTAAAAGGTTCCAATTTAAAGACATCTACAATGCAAATAATTTGTACAGGCGATCTTTTTTAACAAGATAAGTAGCATTTATCACGTTTAAGGAGAATAGCAAAATGCATTTATTAACCTTAGAAACTTAACTTATCCACAAACGATTACAACTTTATTTAATAGTTTAATAAAAGGGACAAAGCATATTCTTTTGGTATTTCTAAATATGCATTTAATAAACAGAGGGAAAATAAGGTATCTAGAGCCAAATTTTGAGGCGGATGAATTTTTCATAATTACAAGATGTCTGAAATTTAGTTGATTTTCTAAATTACGTTTTCCCCTTTTTTTTCTGCTATGTTCATTTTTACTTTTTCTTTTGTACCGTTAATTAGACATACCATAAAACAAGAATGGCGGTTTGGTGTATTCAAATTTTAAGTAATCGGTAATTGGATTACACCTAATATATATTTTTATCAAATTTTATACTATCGATAATATCAAATTATATATAGTACATAATAAGTGTAGTAATTAATAGAGTATTCTCATTGAAACTTCATTCACATATTATTATAGATAAATGAAGAAGAAAAATATCAAGTGAGAATTTATAAAATATGGCGTGTTTAATTGTTAATCTATATTTTGTTAATAAAACAATTCATTTTTCAGAATTTGATTGAATTGATAATCTTGTCAAAATGTGCATCGCCCATTGATAATGCACAGTGCACCCTTCATTTTTATATTATAATGACTTAGATGATTATTTAAATTATATCGATAATATGTTACAATCAAATATGATAGTTTGGCAGGCCCCAAAAGTTTCAAATGTGATAATTTTAATAAATATCATCTACTAAATTGTCTCTAACTAACACCAAAAATCCTACCCATACCAAGTATATATCAATGACAATTTTTGGATGTTTTTATCTTTATATTTGAATAAGATTGTGACAACAATAGACTTTTAAAACTAACCATGTTTCTCAAAGAGTAAAAATATATTTTTACTTCTCACGTATCATCTATTGATACAATCATCCTATTTTTTTCGATAGCTGATTGTCGTCGATACGACGTCGACTGTCCTATTCAATTAATTGAACACAGTGACCACATATTAAGAATCGTTAAATCAACTAATTCAATAAAATCATCTCCCAACAATCATCCTACTTTATTACTTCTAAGCACTTGTATCCCTTTTGTCATAAGCAAGTCATCATCAAATGTCTACCCGTGGTTTCTTGCACGATCCTACTTTATTACTTCTAACTTGTAAGCATCTCTTCAATGTCATCACCAAATGCCCACTCTTGATTTTTTACATAAATCCAAAGTAAATGGAAGATTCTCGTATTTAGAATATGAAAAAAAAAATCATACATGTTAATGTTATGACGTATAGCATAATATAACATGTCACATGTATATGCATTGATTTAATAACTAACATAATACGCATGTCTAAAGCATTTCTATAGTATAATGCATCCATCTGTAGTAATTCAAAAGCATCAAATCGTGGAAACATGATGATATACAAAGAATATTGGTATGCGTAGCTTTTCTTTATGTTAGGATTTTTGCACTTCAAAATTATGCACCGCAAGAAAATTCAAGAAATTTAAGACGACGCAAAATTTTATTAGATGGAAGAAACATAAGAGAATTATAAGATCAAATTATTTTCTCTTTAAACATCTAGGGAGTTAGGAATTACAGACCGACTGAGACGACTCTGAATTAATCTCCAAAATATGACACCTCTCTCGTGATAAATAAATAAATTAATTCTGAATCACATACATAATACTCCTAAATTTTTTCGCCTAGAGGGCTCAGCCCCCTTGCAACCCTCGCACCTTGACCCCATTGACCGGGCAACGAGACCTTTTAGGAGAAATCTATTGAAGCGCCTAACTAAGAATGGGGCCATATAGAATTACAACTGAGTTCAGATTCAAAGCGTTATCAACACTTTTTATTATCATTTGTATCATTTCTTACATGTTTAGTTGATATCATTAAAGAAAACCAAAGTGAATAAATATTAAATGATTATTTTATTTAAATAAATTTATTCTTTACATATATAATTACATATTTAATTTATTTGATCAAATATGAAAATACATATAAAATATGTCTTTCCTTTTCTTTTCACCTCGATTTAGAGGAAAAAGAAAAATGAAATATTGGAGAAGAATGAAAGAGAAATGATGATTTTTCTTTTTATTCCCCTCCAATTTAAATTCAACCAAACGGAAACGGATTCTCCTCTTTTTTAGCTAAATCACATGTCCAATTTTCACCTCTTCTTCCACCAACAAGAGTTTTATTTTCCAACACACATAATAATAATAATAATAATAATAATAATAATAATATTATTATTATTATTCCCAAGGCCGATGCATGTTTCGGCGCACACTGACTCGCTCACAAGTCCCACTCTAACTCTATCCATCCATCCACCCACCGATCCATTCCACCTCCTGCTTCCGCCGCTTCCGCCAACAAATCAAACCCCGACGCCCAAACAAAACCCCCTCCTCGAATATACCAAAACTTATTTCTAATTAATTCCTCTTCCTCCCCTTTTTAACCCTAACGACCCCCCCTGCTACTATATTTTACCCCCATACAGCGACAGCTTCTTCCACTGACTTCGCTATCTCCGCTCCCTCTTCTCGATCTTTCCGTTCCGATCCGATTCGTCGCGCCTCGCTCACCGCAATGGCGGCCAACTCGAACCTACCCAACGGCGCCGGAGCCGGCGCCGGCCCGGCCCCTGGTCGACTCGCGTCCGTCTACAGCGAGGTCCAGACCAGCCGCCTCAACCACGCCCTCCCCCTCCCCTCCGTCCTCAAGGCCCCCTTCACGATCGTCGATGGCCCCGCCAGCTCCGCCGCTGGCAATCCCGGTATGGATCTCGCTTCGCCGGATCTCATCGCCTTTACTTGTCACCTCTTTCTTTTTCCTCCTCCTCCTCCTCCTTCTCGTTCGGTTTTTGATGGTTTGGGTTGGATTGCTTTGGTGGCAGATGAGATCAAGAAGTTGTTCCCCAACCTTTTCGGTCAGCCCTCCGCCAGTCTCGTGCCGACGGGGTCTGTGCCCTCTGAACTGTCCGGTGGTCTCAAGATCGGCGTGGTTTTATCCGGCGGACAGGCTCCCGGCGGGCACAATGTCATCTCCGGAATTTTCGGTGAGCGCTGCATTTCTCTCTTTCTTTGGTTGGTAATTTGATCAATATTTGTTTTCGGATCTAATTGTTGTTTGGCGTGCGCAAGTTTAGATTACTTGCAGGAACGTGCAAAGGGAAGCATATTGTACGGATTCAAGGGAGGTCCGGCAGGAATCATGAGGTGCAAGTATGTTGAACTCACTCCGGAGTTCATATACCCTTACAGGAACCAGGTAATATGGGTGTTCCTTTAGTGAAAAGTTATATTTTTGATAACACGAAGTGACTTGGCCCGTTAGTGGAGGGAGCCTTTTTGCCTGTTATTCGTCAGGCATGCGATATAATTTGTTTGAATTAGCAACGTCTATAACTGTAGCTTAATCTAGTCCAGGATGGAAACTTTTTGAATAGGTTCAACAGGAGCTATCTTTGATATCAAGTGTTTTACCTAAACCTATCAAAGAATGCATGAATTAATAATAAAATAAATTGATCCCATATTGATTAGTAGTGACTTGAATAAGTAATATCATGACACTGTATCAACGATCTGTTATTTATGCATAAACTTAGTGAATCTCGTCCTAAGTTTTTCAGGTGAGGTACGTATTCTGCTGGTAGCTACTGAAGAAACTCCTTTCTTTTGAGACTGCTGTCTTATTGTTATCTTGTTAGGAGACCATCCGATATCATGTGATGAAAGTCCATATTTATGCTTCTGGTTACTCTTTGACAATGAATCTATCATAAGCTCCATAGACACCAGCATTGCCTGGTAGTTAGATTCAGCCTATATAAGGATCGGTACATTTAGTTGCTTATGTCAATATCAATTGATCTCAAAATATGATATTATATTTTTGTATTTCCTTGCGTATCTGTGGTTGGAATTCTTTTAACGACAACGATCTTGTGTTTAATTGAGTAGGGTGGCTTTGATATGATCTGCAGTGGAAGAGACAAGATTGAGACGCCAGATCAGGTGGTTGCCTTATAGTTATATGCCTGGCCTCATGATATCTTTCTGTTAGTTTTTTCTCATATTCATAACTTTTATTGTACTCATCAGTTTAAGCAAGCTGAAGACACAGCAAAGAAACTTGATTTGGATGGGCTGGTCGTTATTGGTGGAGATGACTCCAACACAAATGCATGCCTTCTTGCAGAAAACTTCAGGTGGAATGTTCACACTTTTTAAAAAAAAAATCCATGGCCATTAGTAGACAAGTTGTGTATTTTATTATGTCACTGAGGTATTTTATTATTGTGTATTTTATTTGAAAATTTGATAGGCAGAAGAATTTGAAAACGCGAGTTATTGGTTGCCCTAAGACGATTGATGGGGATTTAAAATGCAAAGAAGTCCCGACAAGCTTTGGCTTTGATACGGCATGCAAGGTCTGCACTAAAGTTTCCCCTTGGGTTTTCCATTAGCACTTTTAAATTATGTGATACACATTCACATACTCAACCAGTTCATGTGAATGTTGTAGCTCCCTTTCATTTTTTTTTCACGTGACTGAATATACATCTCCCCTTGCCTTCTTTTATTTAGGAAAGTTAATGTTTGTATGATTTGTTTTCTCATCTGTTCATATCTCAATATATGTAGGAAAAACCAATTACCTGCAACTGTTTTTACACCTTTTGGACCTTCTGTCAGGCTTTTGCTTTTGTCAATCCTGAATGATTTTTATGTCAATATTTTATAATGACAACACTTAAAATGACAATCATGTCAGCTCGCTGAATAAATTTGATCATTTGAAGAGTTGATTTTTTTGTGAAAGAAACCCCACATTTGTGCACCCCTTTGGATGAAAGGTTCAATTGTGGCTGAAGTAGAAATAAGCATGTACTATTTGTTCTATAGGATACCATGAAATAGGTATAATATATCCTCCGAAGCATAAATAAAATTTAATATCTTTCACTTGTTTGGGGATCTCAAAATATTCTTGCATTTTTTCTCTGAATTGTGCGAGTTTGTGTTTGCTTCGCAACCCCATGTTTTAACTACTTTTTTTTTGTTTTTTCCACTATTTTTATAACTTGTGATGATATGAATTGAATATTTGGACGCCTATTAAAAAATTATATATTTGGAGGACTTTCCATCTGAGCTTCACATTTGCACCTCTGTCGAGGCTTATGTTAATAAGTGAATGAGCTTGGCTATTCAAAGATAGTATTATGAAGTTTTTACCTTTACCTTTTCCTGTTGCTTTGTTTTATTTTGTATACTTTGACAACTTTCTTCTTTGCAGATTTACTCTGAAATGATCGGAAATGTCATGATAGATGCTAGGTCGACTGGAAAATATTATCATTGTAAGTGTTTTGGTATAAACCAGTAGCTTATTTTCAACTACCAAGTTCTGAATAATGTAACAATGGCCTGGAAAAACATCTAGTTTGCCACTTACTGTGTTTTGCATGACTGAAAATACATCGTTAATCCCTCTTAAAGAAAATACATCATTGAGCTTTCCTTTCTGTATGATTTTGTCCACATGTGCCTTTGTATACTTTCTCTAAGCATATAATGTATGCTCTTGTAGTTGTAAGGCTAATGGGACGCGCTGCTTCTCACATCACACTGGAATGTGCTTTGCAAACACATCCCAACATAACTGTTATTGGAGAAGAGGTGCTATTCTTGTTATCTTCTTCACTTGTTTTTGTGTAAACACCTTACTCTTCATAATGTGGATGCTTATCAAGCAATTTTCTAATATTTATGAGAAAGAAGTTGCATAATTTGATTGTACTGGCATCTCAAATGATTTTATGTGATATTATTTTTCATTGAGCATGCATTATCTGGCACTTGCAGGTTGCTGCCAAGAAACTGACTTTGAAGAACGTGACTGATTACATCACTGACATAGTCTGTAAGCGTGCAGAGCTTGGTTACAACTACGGTGTCATCCTTATTCCAGAAGGCTTGATCGATTTTATCCCTGAGGTAGTCTATCTACTTGGTCAGATTATTTTGTATTTGAGAACCCCAGCAGATGTGCCAACTTACGTTGTTTGGTGTCTCCTATTCAGGTTCAGCAACTTATTGCAGAGCTAAATGAGATATTGGCCCATGATGTTGTTGATGAAGCAGGAGAGTGGAAAAAGAAACTTCAACCTCAATCTAAGAGTCTTTTTGAATTTCTACCTGAAGCCATTCAGGAACAGCTACTTTTGGAAAGAGATCCACACGGAAATGTGCAGGTACTTGATATGTGATAAATTTTCCATTGTTTATGCTTTCTTATTTATATGTTCTTTTAGCCAAGACTCAACTATAAGACCTTCAATAATGTGGTCAGGTTGCTAAAATTGAAACCGAAAAGATGCTTATTTCCATGGTAGAGACTGAATTGGAGAAAAGGAAGTCAGAGGGAAAATATTCTGGACATTTCAAGGGGCAATCTCACTTCTTTGGGTAATCAGAAATCTTTGCACTCACTTATCTTCAGTTTTACACATGACACTTGCATGATTGATATCTGAATTTCTGTGATTTTTTTTTTTGTATTTCTGGTGATTGGGTACTCTTTTTCTTTATTATAGAGAATTTGCATATCGTTCAAACCTGTAATTTGGATTCCCTCAGACTCCCTACCTTCTTTCAGATAATGATACCTTTGGACTGTAATGTGGATTCTCCTTTGCAGATATGAAGGAAGATGTGGTTTGCCTACGAATTTTGATGCCACATATTGTTATGCATTGGGATATGGTGCAGGAGCTCTCCTGCATTCTGGAAAAACAGGCCTCATTTCCTCGGTTTGTTCGGTTTCCACTCGTTTTTATTTACCATTGTACTCTAGTTCCTGAGGCATTATGCATTCAAGACACGGAAGTCAACTAGACATTTCATTATTTTTTCACACGATTTAGGGTTTCTCCTTTTTCAATAGTAAACGAACGACTAGCACTACAGAAGTTCTATATTAATATTTGATGCTATTTGTAAATCCCAAGTCCACATTTTCAAGTGGGAGGGGAGATATGTGATACGCTATCAATCAGTATGCAAACTTCCAACACTCTCGTTCAAGCTTTTTTTGATTTGTCTTGACTACCAGTTATAAGCAAAGCATGCAAATGGCTGAACATTCAGCCCAAGCCATTGCCTTGATAAGGACAATTTTTTGGTTAATTTCTGTATTAAATTTCACAGGAAAAAAAACATTTCCTTATATTATTCTTTAAGAGAAGCATGCACATCATCAATGTCATTAGTGTTAGTGCCATGAAGTTAATCCATTGATAAGTAATTCAACAGTTTCGATCCATTTTCATCTTTAGTTCAAATGAGTTCTATATATGCTCATGAAATGCATCCCATCATCTGAAAAAATGAGATTAAATCTTTAGATAAATTAAACTGCTAGAACTTTCAAAGAAAAGGGAAAGAATGATAATGGTTTTACCTCTTAAACTGCACTTGGATGACCTTTTCTGATGTAATTTTTTTAGAAACCGACTTGCTTTTCATCGTCTAAGTATTTGGTGAGATTTTTTTGTCAACTGCTTGTGAATGACACCTTTTTTTTTTTGCTTTCACTGGAAGCAAGTCTTGAAACAAAGCCCCTTTTCTTAAAAAAAATTGGGCTCTCCCAAATTTAACCTTAATCTCTTGATAGTGTCTTCTTTTTCTTAGTGGGATTGCCTTTGTAGGTGGGTAACTTGGCTGCTCCTGTTAGTGAATGGACTGTTGGAGGGACAGCATTGACTTCACTTATGGATGTTGAGAGGAGACATGGTAATATTCTCCTTCATCCTCACATTTTTCTTGTGTAGCATAATAATATGTACATATTAATGTAATATTGATGAGTTTTGCACTATTTTCCTTTCTGACGTGTTAACATCCATTTTTTATGAACCCTTTGTTAAATTGAGTTTTTTGGCATATGCAAAAAGTGAAATGCATAGCATTTGTTTGTGCATGCCAACATTTTGGTTTGCGCCTACATGCACACTCATGATGTGGGGGGAATTACATCATGTAGGAGTATATAGGTTTACCAAAAAAATTGGTGTGCTACTTAATGTCTTTATAAAATGTTACCGGCGTCCCTGCTAAGACTTCATACATACTCTTAGATGGAATATTAAGGCTTTGCCCTTGATGCGAAGAACAATTCCTAATCTGAAGCATCATTTATTGTCCTCGCATTGAAATGGTCATTCCAGTGAAGTAACCTTGCAATTTGAAATGCATTGCAGGAAAGTTCAAGCCAGTGATCAAGAAGGCCATGGTTGAGCTTGATGGTAACCTTACTACTCGATCATATATTGATGATTATAACTAATCAAGATCGTGTATTTACATTTACCACCATTTTTTCCAGGTGCACCATTCAAGAAGTTTGCATCCTTGAGGGAAGAGTGGGCCATCAAGAACAGATACATCAGCCCAGGTGCTTTATTAGCTTTGCCGCCTATCACTGCCTCCATTGCCCGTTGCGTTATTCATTACAAACCTAATCTATCCCTTTTTTTTTTGCGACGAACTCTTCTGCAGGCCCCATCCAATTCATGGGCCCTGGATCAGATGCCGTGAATCACACACTACTTTTGGAGCTCGGTGCGCAGGCATAGGCACTTTGCGACAAACCTGTTTAACTTTCAGCTGAGGCCGTTTGCACTAGTCCTTGTTTTGATGCAAGGGTTAATAAATCCTTTTTGAGTATTTTGTTCAGCTCTACTTTGGGAAATCCCGAATAATTGTCTCAATGCTTCATGCGACTTTTGCTAGTTCAGATTATACATGTGCACATTCCATGAACTCAACATCTTCTCTTTCCCTGAAGGAACTACTGTTGCCTAGAGTTAGATTTGCCCTCCAACTTCTGCAGCGCAGGCATATTTTATGCGTTGTGTACTATACTACATCTAGCCTGCATGCCAGGATTTATTTTATTTCTATTTTATGTGCCGAGTTATGAGCCTAGCCACCTGCTAACGTTGGATTGGTTAATTGATATGATTGTTCGATAGTGGGATCCACAGGGGGCTAAAATATTTATTTACATTCTTTCACCTGTCCCACAGGATAGTGGATTATAATAAAGCTAATTTAAGTTATGTAAATTTTATTGGGATATCGATGCGGCTTCTACTTATATGTAAATTAAAGAAAGAAAGTTACGAAGACCTGCAGTCGTCTTTAGTTTCCTTTTATGCCCTACAAGGAATATTTCACTTGATCGGCAAAGATCAATCGGATTTTAAGTTATGTAATAATAATATTTTAATTATTTGTAACTTGTAAGTAATATAATATATAAATAATTATTAAAATGATTAAACTAATTTAATAATTATTATTTGTTATCGGATGTTAGTTTAAATTGTAATTTTATTCTATTTAATATACTATTACTAATATAATAGCCTAAATTTATTTTCAATTAAAAGTATAATTATATTTTATTCTCTTTCCTTGTAATCCTGTATAATTACCTGGTCTAAGGTAAAAGGAAGTTGTGGGCCCATTTGCCATGGATTTTCAAATACCACGCCTATGATGAAGGCGCGCATCTTGCATCCGATTTGGTGTGATAACAATGTTTCTTCGGTTCGGTTCACAATATATCTTCTAGTTCGGTTCGATCCTTCTCTCAACAAAGAGGCAGCGCGCTCCGAACGTTGCCACCTCGGACGCCGCCACCCCCGAAAGAAACAGGACTCACCTCTCGGCGCTTAAATGGCGCCGACAAGTGCATGGGGTGAGCGCGAAAATGAGCTTGGCTCCCAAGCTCATCCTGCCTATATTGCTTGAAAGAACTATGGTATCATTGAAAGTGAAGCTAGGGCGAAAACGATGGGCGAACAGCAGCCGGAGTTGTAGAAACAGAAGAGAACATGCGGGAGAGCTCGACGACCTTCTGGACAGCCACGGACGGCTGCGGCGAGGGAGAAGCGGTGGCGCGTGCTGATTTCGAAATCCAACGAGCCGTGGGACGAACCAATCTGATAAGAATGGTGCGGGCTTGAATAGAGCGTGATCGCCGACACTGACATGGAGCTTGATGCAAAAACGAAGCACCCTTTTTTCCACCGCTTCTACTGTTCACCTCTTTAGCACCTCAAGTTGGACACCGACCAGGCTTCTATTCTTCGGCTTGGACGTGGCCGCCATAGACGCCGCCCATCCATTCGCCTTGGACGCTCCTGTCCGGACCCCACCATCCCCCAATTTGTAGTGAATGAAGATTGGTGGTGTCCCGGGTGGCAGAGTCCGGAGTGGCGGCGTCTGTCCAGTATTCAGGGCGGCAAAGAGCAACCGGAGAGCCATCAACTCCTGCGAACTACGCTTCGCAGCCAGCTCCATTTGCAGCGTTGATATTGTCTTGTCCAAAGATCTGGCATTCCAATAAAAAAATGCCCACGGGACACCCAAAACTTTAGCCCAACAAACAAAAAAATGAAACAAAGCAAACAATTTGAGTACACAAATCATTAGAAAATTTTACGCACTGGATCGCATCGTGTGTCCTTGTTACCTCCCCTGTTACATTTGACTCCTGGCCGCACTTCTACCAATCCAATACACAAAATGGACTTCAAAACTTGCACTAGGAAATATAGAAAATCTAACAAAAGTAAAGACCTTTTGGTGGAGCAATCTTTCGAGATGATATGCAGCTCCTGCTGCCGCGGGCATGAGATGATTTGGCTGTCGGAATCTAGGACTTCCCAGAGTCTGTGGCGGGGGAGTCCCTGCGGTGCCCGGAGCAGCTACGTCCATCGACGACCATGTACTGGAGCAGCAGCGTCCACAATGTTTAGCAGCGACAATTCGGAGCGGAAGAATGATGCTTTGAACTTGCTTGGGAGTGAACCAACACGGAAATAAGTGAACGAACCCGGAAATAAGTCTTGAACCAGACGTAAGATGTACGCTTTCAACATAGCCGTGGATCAAAAGATCCACGACAATCCACAGCTGTGGATCCATTTTTGGGTCCACAACTTCCTTTTACCCCCGGTCTAATTATCGTTTATTCTATTATGTTCCAAAATTTTGATTTTATTCATTTTCTCGGACCAGTAGTTTTCTTTTTATTATCTTATTTTAATCCTTCCAACTTTCCAGTTTTATACAAAATAATTTTAGTAATTCTAAACTTTTTCATATATCTTGTTTTAAAAATTAAAAGATAACTTGATTTAACCGGTTCAATCTATTTTTTTTTTATTTTATCCGAGTAAAATCGACTTTTTGACCTTTTCGGCTTTGCTAATAAATAGGATTAGATCTTCAATCGATTCGCGATCTTCAATCGAATCGGACTGATTCATTCATGCAATCTTTTTACGTTTTTTAAGTTAACAATTTTTTTATTTGTATCTTGTAACATTTTTACTTATTTTGATATTATCTTAAATCATCTTAAATATGACGTAATTAATTTATACTAATTTATTTTCAAACGATTAAATTTTATATAAGGCATGACGTGAAATGAATTTTTGAGCATCCAAAATTTTTCAATGGTCTACAACGTTCCCCCAAATAAAACCTAAATTTTCTCTCTCTGATCGCCAACTCTGTTGGTTTGGCCGACGTCACCGATGCTTGATCACCGGCGACCACGTTCTCGAAAAGATTTGTCTTTCCATTTTGTTCATGCAAGTTCCTCCTCCATTAGGTTTTATCAATAGGTTCGTCTTTCTCCAAGAGGCCCCTTGATGCAGCTCTTCAACCATTTCAACTTCTAAAAATCTCAATTTAACAGACACATTTTGTGGCTCTTTGTAAAAACTCACCTAAGTTTTTTTTTTGCAGTTGGATGCTTGATGAGAACTTTTTAGATTGCTCTTGTTCAAGGTAATTGTATATAATAATTATACATGTATTTTCTTTTCTTTTTTCCTTGAAACCAAAGAAATGGTTCAGTGAATGAATGCTCAACTAAAAAGTCTATTATCTTCTTTGACAAATTTTCGGTACTTGCTTTGTTTAACTTTGTAGTTAGAATATCGAATACACTTGCTGATAGTACTTGGAAGTAACAATACTTAGTATGGATTATGGAAGATGACCTACCATGCACTTTTTACTCGAGTAAACTGACAATTTTGGTTAGAAGAGCTATCAATCATGCTTGGGATTTTTATAAAACCTTTTTTTTTTCAAATTTGATGCAACCTGCATGAACATTCGAGCTCTTGAGTTGCAATGGTTTTACCATAAGAAATTTACGCTGTCCGAAATGAGAAAAAGGAGATCGCACCAACCTTTTTTTTTTCTTGTATCACACTTTTCTTTGCATTGGTGATAACATTTAAGTCTCCGTATGAATCCTTCTTATGAATTCTTCATGTTTAGTGTGATGTTCTTGGATGATATAAGAAGCAACATCATGTCACAATGTTTCTAAATTATTCGACATATCATCATAATGTAACGTCCCGAAATTTGACCCCGTGACATGATGAAATCTCCTCTCAGTCGTTACTCTCTTTGGTCTTTACTCTTTCTTTGATCCAATGGTCAAGAAAATGACACATTTGTGGAAGACTTAATAATAATTTTTTTTATAATACACGATAAAAGAGAAAGCAGAAGCAAATGGATAAAAGTACGTCAAACCGCCTCCGTATAAAGTAAAGTGCGAAAGCTAAAGGTACATCCAAAGTGTCTTAGTATGAGGTAAACAAAAGTAAGATACGAGTACTAAACATAGAAAAATCGCCGATCAGTTAATGTCCCATCCAAATAGATATACCATCTAACAGAACGTAAAAAACATGCGACTCATAGTAGACTTTACCATGACCATGTGCACGTGCCAATCGAATTATAGTCGTCGTACACATACCAACATATCGCATGTCATTATCATACACATGTGGGGATCACACAGGGGAGCAAGCTCAATCGTTAGTAAAAAGCTAAGTGTGAGTTCGTATAGGTCATAAGATAATTTTCCTAAGAATAAGCATGGAGAAAACATGTTAACACATATGAGAAGAATGAATCAATTATGGGTAATCATTAACAAGATGATGGGTGTATCTTCATTCAGTTCATCTTCCTTTCATTTTCATATTCGTGGTTCATAGTCATTGTTCATATCATTCGTGTTCATTGTTCATAAGGACGGTCCTTTCGTTCATTGTTGGCCATTTATGTTCTTTCATTCTTGGAAGAGGTATTTAACTTTTTAGGGAATACCATTGCATAGTGCCATGGCCAGCCCCGTCGGGGGGATGATCTCGTGCAAAGCAGAAACATTCATAGGGAGAAACTCTCATCTAGAGAGGCAAATGGTAATCCTTTATCATTCATGGACCTCTCTTTCAATCTAGAGATTGATTAAGGTCGTATGGAGCATAGCTCCATTTCATCATGCCTGTGCCTCTCTTTCGATCCGAAGATTGATCAAGGCCGTATGAAGCATAGCACCATTGTATCATGAAGTTCATATCATTCGTTCTCAATTAGGCGGATAGAAGTTTAGCAAATTAGGGGTTCGATTAAAGGTCGTATACTTTCTGTCCACATATCGGACGTATTAGGGTTTCGATTAAAGGTCGTATACTTTCTATCCACATATCGGACGTCCGAAAGTTAAACACTCGTCCGCTTTAGATCCATTCAGCAGTCGTTCGAAAAGAGAGCGGACGCCCGTTTATCATTGTCTTTTTTGGTCAATCGAGAAGGTAGCGATCGACCGTTACATGTTCATATTTCATTCGTTTCATGATCATATTCTTTCGGTCAACTGGGAGGGGTTCGATCATCCATTTTCACGAGTGATCTTTCAGACTTTTGATCGCAAGTTTTGGTCGACCGAAACTGGACCGGTCGTCCATTATCAATAGCGTCATCTTCTTCCTCGATCGATCTGACTTCTCCGTCGACTATCGGAAGTTCTTCCGACGAGATAATCCTGACCGGTCGTCCGAAAAATTTTCTACTTCAATCGCCATTAACGTGTCTCGACATTTTCTACTTCAGTCGTCCTAATATTGTCACAACCATACTGGACAATGAACCAGAAAAAGCTTCATTTTAGGTTGGACCGGTCGAGCTGATCGAACCGATTAGTAACAAAATATTATTATTTAATATAATCCATCAAATTTAGACATGTACCAAAAAAATTTAGACACAATTAGTTAAAATATTGCAATGAAATAACATCATAATATTTTAATTCTAACAAGTAATACCAAAATAATAGACATTAATAACTAACAACAATTAATTTTAACTTGTAAACTAAAGTTCATATGGCATAACTTCAAAATTAAAATTCAAACTTCATATATCCATAACTTTAATTTCACATGTTATAATTTCAAAATCAAAATTCAAAGTTCATAAGTTCACATATCTATAACTTCAAGTTCACAATCACATGCCATAACATCAAAATTCAAAGTTCACGATCACATGCCATAACTTCAAGTTCACAATCACATGCCATAACTTCAAGTTCAAAGATTAATTAAATTCTAACACAACCTATAAGTTCACATATCTATGACTTCAAATTCAAAATACGATATCAAATATCATTCTCTTCTCAAATAATCTTAATCTTCTCGTGGAAAAGAATCCAAGTTAAAGTCCGTAGCTTCAATCCTTTCTTCTTGCACATCACCTTTATAAAAAAAAGATAAATTCATAATATACAATAATAAACTATAATCAACTATTATAATGATGCATAAAAGAAATAATCATTTAAATTTTTACCTTCTTGTGTACAAACTTTTGGAACATCCAAATCATTATAAATCATTTTTTCTAACTCATCATAATCAAGTAATGGAGTATCTTCATACTCTACAATCCAATAATCAATCTTTTCCATACTCTCATAATCAATGGGATCAAGAAGAGATTACTCCTTGTTAAGAGCCCTATAAAACAAAGAAACATATATAATCAATCAAATATAAACTATAGTTTTTTATAAATAATAACTTTTTCGTAACACATGCCTATTTTTCAAACCCAAGTTGTAATGAACATACACAAGATCATTTAATCTCTAGTGTTCTACCTTATTTCTTTTCTTTGAATGTATCCTTTCAAACACACTCCAATTTCTCTCACAACCAGAAGAAGAAGATGCCGCTTGGCTTAGTAGTCGAATTGCTAAATATGATCTTATTGGAGCATTAAATCCAAAACTACGTCACCGTTGATCTATATAAAAAATAATGCAAAAAGATTAGTAACACTTAACAAAGTTAATAATATAAAAAAATGAAAAAATGAGATTATTACGTGGTCTTAACTCCTTAGCTGTTTCGATAGCTAAGTTTACCAAAGCTTAGCATTTGATCATGATATAGCTAACTTTGTTTCAAGGCTTTAATTTTTAGATGTGTAACAAGTGTATCCAATACATCAAGCCCTCCTTGTTGCACTTTTTTTTTGATACAAAAGTTCTCTTTGTCATAAAAATGCGGGATTAAAGAAATATGCAGCATAATGACATCTATTCTTCATGATTCTTGTATAAGGCTTGTACAAAGATCGTTTCATCATAAATATTTGCTCAATTGTTTTCTTTGCTCTGTAGATCCATCTTTTACATAACTAAAAGTTTCAACCATTAATCCTACATCCTTCTTGATATCATATAATAATTTGGTTCTAATAGAATGATAAGAAGGCCCTTTGTATCCCAAACCAATAGTAGCAATAGCATCTATCATGGGTTGATAATAAACTAAATTTGCACAGTTAAATTAAATACAATAATCATAAAAGAATCTAGCAATAGCCAAATCAGCTCGATATATAGCATCTTTACCTGCCATAGCACTTGTAATAAAAGGTTGTGCACCAAGACTTGTCCTTGGAACAAAAAAAGTGATTGCATTTGTTACTTCCTTTCCCTTCCCTTTTGCAACTTGTTCTTGTGAACATTGCACATCTATGTCTCTTTGATCAAGTGTTCTTTTCTTGGATGCTGATGCAACTTTCAATTGCTCTCCAAGAAGATACTTCACCTCATAACTAACTTTAGGACAAGGCATTACATCTCCTTTTTGTCCTGTAAGATGCATCTTCATTCTATATATTTCTCCACCTTTAAAAACTTTTGCACAGTATAAACATTTCAACCATTTTTTTCCTTCGGCGTCGTACCAAATTTGACAATGTTCCCACGCAACATCAAATTTTAGTCTCACTGATTGAGTACTAGCAACTGCAGATTGAGTGTTTGGTGCTACTGTTTGAGATTCACCAGCTCTACTTTCAACAAATGCCATGATTTAAGCCTACATAACATAATCAAGACAACAATATAATCAATAACCAAGACAAAAATAATCACCGATCACATTCACATTTCATGTAGCATAACTTAGTACGCAACTACACTATATCACATTTTACAAGTAATCAATAATCACGATTCACAACAATATAATTAGTTTAAAAAACATAATCACACAATTATCATTTTATCACTTATTCATTCTCTATCATCCACTGTCTCGGTCGCATTACAGTAGCCCTACGGCAAGGGGTAGCAGAGCTGGCACCACCATCACAAGGAGCTAGAGACCTCCCGAATTGACTGCCTCACTGCCACTCACGACGTGCAGAGAAGTTGCTCGACCGCGGGAGGGTCTCAACCGGCAGCGGCGCGCCGGCGCCACCACGAACGCGGGCAGCCGATAGTGCCGACGTAGAGAGGTTTGAAATCCCACTTGCCTCGCTGCTGCTCAATCGCTCACATCGGGCCCTGCGAGGCTGCAACACTGCCAATCGCCACGATGCTTACGGTAGCGGCGTCTGCAGCCAGCAACGGAGTGATGGCGGTCGAAGATGGTCAGAGTTGGATGATTGGAGATCATGGACGAAGATGAGAAGGAAGGAAACTAAAATGAAACTAAAAATAGGAGATCATTTACCATTTTTTGTTGGTTGCACTACACAGGAGCTCTCGATGGCCGGCCATTGTTGGATTCAACGAGTCGCGCACACTGAAGTTTCTCAGCAATTCGAGACCTTCAAGTTTGCCTTCACTGCTGCTGGAGTCGCACCCCCTGAAGTTTCTTGCCGATTTGCCTCTGCCACCGTCGGAGTTGCGCGCATCAGCCACCGATGTTCTCTATCGCCACCGGATTAGGGATCGTGCCATTTGAGAGTTGTTTAGGTTGTTTAGGTTTTTTTGGCCGGTCATTTTGGGTTTTAGTTTTTTTTCTTTTTTTGAACCAGCCGGTCTAACAAAAATGCAGTTTGATCCAGTTTTTTCGACTTGATTCAATTTTTGATAGGTCCAATAGGGTTTCTGATTTTAGGGATTGATGCAGGCCATGTTGTTGCCTGGTCGACGGTCCGATCAGTCGGTCCCATCCGATCGCGACAACACTGAGTCGTCCGAAAAGATTTCGGACTTCCGTTCTGGTCTATATCCGTCGTTCCGATAGTATTTCAATCACCCGATATAGTTGTCTCTTTACTCGTGCTGAACTCAATCGGACGCCTGAAAGAGTTTCAGTCGATCGCTCAGCTCGACAAAGTTGCAGGTCATTGCAAAATCCTTACGTTTCCAAACAAGTTTTCAATACAAAATAGTCCTAATCTTAAGCTAACATAATCTCTAACATATATCATGCTCCAGAAACACATCTAATCATGGATCACATACTTAACACTTCGTTCATATAATTTCTAATTGCTCATGCGATAACATGTCGATTTCTTATTTGTAACCATGAAACAATTTCCAAACTTGCTCTAAATTTTCAAATCAACATAACTATCTTTTTACAGGCATATTACAGATCATTTAACACTATATTAATCATGCTTTAACAAACCAAATCGTTCATCACATTCTTAAGTTATAACATCACATATAAATCATTCAGCAATATCACAGGATTTCAGGAAGCAGATCAATATTGATATACTACATATAGAGCACGATTTCCACCCATTCTATCGTGGATATTAAACCTAAGCAAGTCCTTAAAGTATGCAAGTTCTATCCGGAAGGAATCCCATAACTTAGATCCCGAACAACACACCTTAAAAGCTAAAATTTTTGTGGTTCGTCCTTGCGGTGTTCGTCCTCAAGTTCGTTGCTACCTTCCGCTGCCATCTCCTGCATCGTTCATGCTGGACGATCCAGCCGGAGTGCCTCCCTTTGTTACTGTCCGTGCGCGCCTAAGGAGAAGGGAAAAAATAGGGTGAGAGGGCGAAGAGAGAAAACTGGAGAGAGAGTGGGGAGGAGAGGTTTTTATGGGGACGGTTGCCCCTTGATCTCCCCCTCTAGCGAACGCCTGACGCCATTGATGAGGGGGGAGAGGAAAGCTCTCTCTTCATTTCCTCTCCATCCTCCCTTTCCTTTTTTTTTGAACCATCGGGCGTTACTCATAATGACATGGGAAGATGCGAGAAAGAGAGTTATTCAGATTTGAGGAGCTTGCGGCACATTAAGAACAGATTTCGTTATCCAATTGTTTTTAAGAACACATTTCGAATAACACAACTTGGAGCATTTGTAGCATTCGAAAATTTCAAAACTAGATGATGAATAAACAATCACCATGGAGATCAGAGGACAAATAGAAATATAAGTACTATAACAGAATGATATGCACATAATGTTCATAGGATAGGCATGAAAAAATTTAACCATCTGCTCATTAGATGAAAACAGATATCAAACATAAATTGGAGAATTGACCTTTATTGCCTCCGGCCATCCACCAATTTTAAGGCCTTTGAAAACATTAGGACTTAGGAGAAGTATCCTTTGTTGGGGGTTTTCCAAGATTTAGCCACCATCTTGAGGCATTCTTAACTTAGTTTTAGTACCCTCCTTGTGACAAAGAAGTGCTTCTCCGAACTTAGTTTTCTTCTTCTGAATAACCTCCATGTGATACCAACAAACAATGAACATGGATTATTATTATTATTATGGCATCAACCTGCGGCACGTGAAACAAAAAAAAAAACACTCATAGAAAAAGACCATCTATAATGACATGGATTTTAGAAAATTTGTTTTATTGGAAATGAAGTAGCAACTCTGGGACGACTCTGAGCACATGAAAAATCTTGGGTCTCGGAGCATTACACCATCAAAGTCCATGTCTGGACGACTATGCTCGGAGGTCAGACTGTTAGAGCGGTTCGGCAGGTTGTGACGATTTGGTCGGGGCAGCCAATGGACATTCTGGTAGATGATAGGAACCATGGGTGATTAGGAGCCGCACATGTAATATTCTTAACTTAATATGATTAGATATATTAATGCTATATTATATTGTTGATACGTATTATGACAGATATGCCAAGGCATAAATTTTCATGCTAATTCTTGGAGCATGAAAAGTGACAAAAAATTGTCTAAAACATAAAAATATGATTTTACAAATGTGAAATTTGGAAAAATCATGATTAGTTGTTCTTATATATAAAAGTATGCTAGAAATAACCTATAATAAACTTTAGATGGTGCATTGTCTAAGTAAAATAAAGATGTAAAATAAAAAAAATGAAAAATAATATGATTTTTATTTTTAAACTAAAATTTAAATTTTGATTTCTTGATTATTTATTTTTCTAAATATATTGTTTGAATTCAAATGGAGGATAATTTTTTATTTACATGTAATGTTTTAAGTAAATAATTTTAATCATTTACATACTTAAAATGACCTTTCATATAAATAAGCCAACCCACAAGGTCACTTTGATACTCCAACTTTGATGACCTTAAGTCAGTTTTTCCCATTCTTATCTTTTACCTTTTGATGTTTACCACCTTTTTACACCTCTCCACATGCCCCATTCAAAAATTAAAGTTTTCTCACCCAAGAGGAGATGAAGTAAAGAAAGTAAAGGATTAGGATTTCAATTTTAGATAAGTCCTTGCATCATTCTTCTATTGATTTAAACTAAATAAATTTGTAATAAGGTATCTCTGATCCTCCTTTATCTTCTCCATATCATAATTTTAGTTAAATATAAGGAATATCAAACCCTAAACTCTCATGGAGAAGAACAATTCTAATTTGAAGTAAATTCTAAATTAGAAAGAGTAGCTAGACTTTTGCATGCCCTAGGGTTGCTTAAAAATTGTGAAACTAATTGCATTTAGTACCTTCTAAGTATATTTCACTAATATTTGGGATCAGATTAATTAGGTGTATGTAGAAAAAAAAAACATGTCTTCATTTTTAAGGTGCTATCATTGTATCTATTGAAATTGTTATATAAATTCTAAATTAGTCATTTAATCTAATATGTCACACAATTATTTGATAATATTTTGTTCCAAGTATACCAATGGAAGGCTTGTGCAAGCTATTGAGGAGTGTGTGTCTCGATACGTGTTATAGATAGAAGGTTTGTATCTCTCATATTCTTCTATTGTGATATTAAGATAATTTGATATGTGCTATGAATATGAAATTAATTTTGTATTTTGTACAAGTAAAATTTATATGATCTTGTGTTATTTGTACCTAAAAATAAGTTAAATACTCTGAATGATCAGTTATAAAATGTATGTCTTGATTACTAATATGACCCTACTCCTACGTTATCTAGAGAAATTATACATGCTTTACACAATTTTATTTGATTGCCCATAATGAGTCATGAACTTCAAATTAAATTAAGAAGATTAAAATTGATGTCTTGATAGCTCCACCATGCCTAGTTGAAGGCAACATCTGACTTGGTTGAAGGGAGCATCAATCCCATGGTTGAGGAGATAATCTTAGGGTCAAAATAAAGAGGGATTGTAATTTTATTGTTGTATAAAAAGATTCACATCATTAAATAAAATGGATGAGTCATATTAACATCTAAAAATTTTAAAGAAGAGAAGAAAAAAAGATAACAGATCCGAAGCTGCCTCCTTAGCAAAGATTTTAAAGAGACACTTTAACTTTTTTTATTTAAGATAATTGAGTTTGTTTTAAACGTATTAGGGTTACATGTAAAAATTGATTTATTTTATGAATAATATGGAGATGTTCAAGGTGTCCCTTCTTTTAAAAATGACATAAATTTTATCTTTTTTAATTATTAAATTAAAATTGTATGGGCACATCTCTTTTCAATTATTCAATTAAATTTTTATAGGATGATGCTCATAATGATATAGTCTTAATTTGATGAACGAAAAGAAGAGGCATGATTCTATCATTAAGTATTTATGTTATATATTAATTGAAATTGCGCATAGGGTTGAGAATCATACATTTTAAACTGAATATTTTAACGTGAATGACTTGTGGACTGATATGAACATCTAACCCTTTTCACAATTTGCACATAGTAAACAAACATTCCTTAGTATATTCACAAGTTGCCGGTTGTTCGACCTTCTCCTCATTTTGTAACATCACCAAACAAGAATACATCGTAGCCGATCGTGCCATCAAGATCTATCACATGACTAGCAAATCTTGAACCTAAGATGAGACCAAAATCCTTGCATTCTTAGTTTCATCAATGACCACCTGATTTTAACCACCCTCCAACTTTTTTCACAAAAAATGTACTATCCACTTTGTCAAAATATTATCTATTTTGGATCCTTGTGTATCTTGTATCTTAACATTATATTGTTATATGAGATTGATCCCGATTCCTTAATCTCATGTCTTACTATTTGGTTATGTAAAATATTATTAGCAAAATCAGTTAGTTATTAGTTGCTCTAGTTGCTAAAGTAATATAGAATAGAGAGTAAAGATGCCAAACTCATGATAAATAATAATAAATTAATTACAATAAAATTTCTAGTTATGAAATAAAATATAAAAAATAAGATAATATAATAATATGACGATGAAGTTTAGGTTTTATGATGATAATATATTGAGAATAAACATGTGAATTAGAAAAAAATAATTTAGTTTCTTAAAATGGATTAGAGTCTACCTAATTTAGTAACTTAACAAGATTAAATTATAGGCTCTACATACCAGCATCCCTTCAATTTAACCAAGTATATTAAGCTATTTTAAATTAATGTAAAGTAAAGTCTTCACAAACTAACATCCCTTCAATTAGACTAATAGATCACAAAAATGTAATTCTTCACATACTAGTTATTAAATTCATATTAATTAATAATTTAAAATAAAATTAAGTTAACCTCATGAGTTATAAAATTAAGCACTTTTGACATATTAATTGAAATCCAATTAACCAATTAAAAGCATTACACACAATTGATTATTGGTCACAAAGTGAAATTAAAATAGCTAAAATCGAGTTCATACTTTTTCCATTTAATTAAAAATCTTCAAAATAAAATAGCCTAATAATAAAGGAATTCACTCTAGAATTATGGATAGACTAATTAGTTAGAACAATGAAAAATCGAGTTTAGAACAGCTCAAATAGATATCAATATGCCCGTAACTAATTGCGGACCAATAAACCTTGGATAGAAATGTCGGCAGTTGCACCCTTGTTCAACTGCAAGTCACAACTTTCTCCTCTTGGTCATATCCTACAAAGCTCACTTCTTGTAGTGCTAACCACGAGTTATTTATGCAGCATAGGGTTGACACTTATCATGGTGATCACAATCGAATGGCTATAAACAAACTCTTCATCGTGATGAGGCTAAATTAGTTAGATAAGAATAAACTTCGTCTACACTTCATTTATTGACCAATTGAAATATGACACACTAGCAATATATGTCATTGCTTGTTACGACTTTAGTTCGACAACCCTCATGTTCATCACAACTTTAACTTTGTCAAATATGTCAACATCTGTCCAATGAATGTTAGAATATCCTAGGCAGTCAAGATTACTGGTCAGTGTTTCGTAATATGTAAATGTGGCACAATTTGATAAGTCGGGAGATGAAATAACGTGTCGTGACTTGCCAATTTAATTGTCGCGACTTATAACTTGAATAGTTGTGACTTAACAATTGATTGTCATGATAAATAAGCTACAGTCTGGACTTGGAATCCAAATTGTTGGAACTTGCTCATGAGGTGTCATGACTTCCCAATAGTTATGTCGAGATACTTGTAGACTCTTGTTAAGACTTGCCATATTATTTTGTCACCGTAAAAGAAAAATTGTCATGACTTGCAAACACTAATAAAATTATTATTTTTATCTTCAACTAATAAATATGTACAACTAATAATCAGAGTGAGATACATCACTCAAAAAAGTTATGACTAAGTTAATGAAAATTTCATAGGCATGCCATCAAATTACAGAATAATTGATTAAAATATAATACTAAAATTTGTTGGACTTTGCATGCATCATATTTTTAGTCCTAATATCTTATTATTATGTATTTTAAAAATCATGATTTAACTTTTTATTATTTTACATGATGTGGAGGACACGAAGTATGAAAACTAAGAAATATACCATCACCTTCCCAGATCCCTCTCGTTATAGAGAACATCACCTATTCCTGCCTTTGTATTGAAAAAAAAATACATTGTGGGTTACATTAGATTTGAAAGATCATACTTGCATATCCCCACTAAAAGAGAGAGCCCTTTCATGGTTTGGTGTTAAAGATAACAAATCACTTGAGAGGAAAGTTGAGATAATGATCTTAATTATGATTTATAAGAGAATTGTAAGGTCAACAAAGATTGGGAGATTTTTGTGAAATATCTTCCATAAACTATAAAAATTTTATGAAATAGATCAATTGGAATTAATTGTGATAAGATAGATAGTTGTTAAAAGATTGCAATCTTCATAAATTAGTTAGATAAGAATAAACTTTGTCTACACTTCATTTATTGACCAATTGAAATATGACACACTAGCAATATATGTCATTGCTTGTTACGACTTTAGTTCGACAACCCTCATGTTCATCACAACTTTAGCTTTGTCAAATATGTCAACATCTGTCCAATGAATGTTAGAATATCCTAGGCAGTTAGGACTACTGGTCAATGTTTAGTAATATGTAAATGTGGCACAATTTGATAAGTCGGGAGATGAAATAACGTGTCGTGACTTGCCAATTTAATTGTCGCGACTTATAAATTGAATAGTTGTGACTTAACAATTGATTGTCATGATAAATAAGCTATAGTCTGGACTTGGAATCCAAATTGTTGGGACTTGCTTGTGAGGTGTCATGACTTCCCAATAGTTATGTCGAGATACTTGTAGACTCTTGTTAAGACTTGCCATATTATTTTGTCACCGTAAAAGAAAAATTGTCATGACTTGCAAACACTAATAAAATTATTATTTTTATCTTCAACTAATAAATATGTACAACTAATAATCAGAGTGAGATACATCACTCAAAAAAGTTATGACTAAGTTAATGAAAATTTCATAGGCATGCCATCAAATTACAGAATAATTGATTAAAATATAATACTAAAATTTGTTGGACTTTGCATGCATCAAATTCTTAGTCCTAATATCTTATTATTATGTATTTTAAAAATCATGATTTAACTTTTTATTATTTTACATGATGTGGAGGACACGAAGTATGAAAACTAAGAAATATACCATCACCTTCCCAGATCCCTCTCGTTATAGAGAACATCACCTATTCCTGTCTTTGTATTGAAAAAAATACATTGTGGGTTACATTAGATTTGAAAGATCATACTTGCATATCCCCACTAAAAGAGAGAGCCCTTTCATGGTTTGGTGTTAAAGATAATAAATCACTTGAGAGGAAAGTTGAGATAAGGATCTTAATTATGATTTATAAGAGAATTGTAAGATCGACAAAGATTGGGAGATTTTTATGAAATATCTTCCATAAACTATAAAGATTATATGAAATAGATCAATTGGAATTAATTGTGATAAGATAGATAGTTGTTAAAAGATTGCAATCTTCATAATCTAGTTGGGAGAAGAATATGTGTTATCTTGAGCTTTTTTTTTTGAAAAAAAATGTTCAAATAGAGAGAAAACATATCTTACATAGCTCTTCCTCCTTTGATGGGTGCCTCTCCCCCTTGCTATGTAGGTTTATAAATGCAAATCAGAAAAAAAAGTCCATTATTGCAAAATAAGGAAGTTCTCAACAAAGGAGATGATCAATTTGGAACTTTTTCTGATGTGCTGTGGTGGGCCCTTATATATAAATAAACAATTATGAGATTGTAACGAGATACTACATCACAAGGAGGCTATCAAATTGGAACATGGAATACCCAATGTGCTATTGATTGACGTAGAAATCATGCATTAGTAAAAGGTTTATAACTAAAAGAACAATAAATTGAATTGGAGATCGGAAAAACTCACTGATCCTCTTCAATTTCATGTGTCTATATACATGTTACAATATCCAGTTAGTTGTAAAGAACTGAAAAAATAAACTATCAGATTCATCTGATTTTGGAAAACAAAAGTGGTAACAATAGTAACAAATATGTTGTTGACATTTGAAATAACTATTGTAAGACGTTAAGATTATGTAACTCCAATACTCCCCCTCAAGTTGGAGAATGAGGATTCCGAATGCCCAACTTGGAAAGAAGGAAATGAAACCGTGCTCGTTCAAATGCTTTAGTCAAAATGTCCGCAAGGTGAAGCTTTGAGGGAACATAAGAAGTCGTGATTACTTTATTTTGAAATGGTGATGCACAAAATGACAGTCTATTTCAATATATTTAGTGTGTTCATGAAACACTGAATTCTGTACAATATGGAGAGCTGATTGGTTATCACAATATATATTCACTTCAGATGAATGTTGTATCACAAGAGAGGCAAGAAGGCTTCGCAACCAAAGGATCTCACAAGTTGTGACAACGAGTGCACGATATTCAGCTTCGTTAGAGGAATGAGCAATAGTGGTTTGCTTTTCAGACTTCCAACTAATAGGACTCCCACCAAGAGTGATAAAATAACCACTAACAGAACGTCGAGTCATAGGGCAAGCAGCCCAATCAGAGTCACTATATGCCACAAGAATAAGAGAGGATGGCTTGAGAAAAATTCCTTGGCCAGGTGACTGTTTGAGGTAACGCAACACGCGTGGAGTAGCATCCCAATGACCTTGTCAAGGATTATTCATAAATTGTGATAAAATATGAATGGAGCAAGTGAGGTCTGGTCGAGTAATTGTTAAATATATCAATCGCCCCACCAAGCGACAATAGTGAGCAGGATCATCAATAGGCACATATGAAGTATTTGTGAGCTTATGATTTTGCTCCATAGGAAAAGCAGAGGGTTTACAACCCAACATGCCACACTCATCAAGAATGTCCAATGTAAATGCGTTGACAAAGGAAAATGCCATATTTATGCCTAGCGATTTCAATGCCAAGGAAATAGCGAAGAGGACCAAGGTCTTTAATCCAAAATTTCCCATGCAAGTAATTCTTGAATAAAATAGAATCTTCTGGGCTATTGCTTGCCAAGACAATATCATCAACATTGATTAAAATTTCCATATAAATGGAGCCTCTCATAAAAGTGAATAAAATATAATAAGCTTCTAATTGAGTGAAGCCATAATCAATTAGAGCCATGGTGAATTTAGAAAACCAATTCCGAGATGCCTATTTTAGGCCATATAGTGACTTGTGCAAACGACAAACCAATCTTGTTAAAGTAGAAGAGAAACCCGGTGGCATAGTCATATAAACTTCTTCATAAAGATCCCCATGTAAGAAGGCATTGTGGACATCAAGTTGGTGGAGTTCCAAATTTTGATGAAGAGCCACAGCAAGAAAACAACGCACAGTGACCAATTTTGCAACTGGAACAAATGTCTCATGATAATCAATGCCTTCAACTTGAGTATATCCCTTGGCAACTAAACACACTTTGAAGCATTCGATGCTTCCATCAGCATGGCGTTTAATCTTGTAAACCCATTTGCAACCAATAGGCTTTTTTCCAGGAGGCAAAGATTGAAGGGGTCCATGTGCCATTCAATTCCAAGGCCTTGATTTCCTCAGCCATTGCGTGGCACCAATGATCATCCTGCATGGCTTGCTTAAAATTCCTGGGTTCTTGGTCAGTATGTAAGGATGCCAAAAAAGCTTTATAACCACAAGAAAACTTTGCTGGATTCAAATATTGTGTAATACAATGAGACTTACCATAGGAGATAATTGCACCAAGAGAGCTACATGAAGGTTTATTAGCATATGCAGTGTGACACATCAGAGGTAGAAGATGGACATAAGAGTAAAGATAAGGTGGTGGTTTGCACTGACGAGCTGGCCTCTGTTGTGGAGTGGAAGTCACATCAGAGGTAGATTGAAGGGTAGGAACATCTGATGTAGAAGATGGACATGGAGGCTGCAGCTCCTCAGTAGCATCATTGGAGATAGTGGTATGAATGGTCGCAACAAGAGGTGAGCAGGCAGTATCAACAAACATTTTTATAGGAGAAGAATGAAACAATATTAGAGGAAAAGGGGAAAACATTTTCACAGAATTCAACATCTCGAGAAACAAAAAAAATGCTTGGAATTGATATCAAATACACGCCAACCTCTTTTACAATAAGGATAGCCAACAAAGATACATTTGTGGGAACGTTCATCAAATTTAACATGCCCAACAGATTTGTTATCATGAGACTCTAAGATTATGATAATTAGGTGGCTTTCCAATAAAATTTCATGAGGGCTGCGACCAAACAACAATTTGGATGGTGTGCACTTGATCAAATAAACTGTTGTGGAAATTGCTTCTCCCCAGAAGCTTTTAGGTAAGGAGGATTGAAGTAAAAGAGCACGGGCAACATTTAAAATGTGACGATGCTTTCGTTCAACTCCACCATTTGAGGTGTGTCAGTGCAAGTTGTTTGGTGTTGAATACAATGTAAAAGAAAGAAGTTTTATAGGCCAGTGGAAAGAAATTCTGTGCCATTATCGCTACGTATAGCTTTAATGCTTTTACCAAATTGTGTTTGAACCAAATTGTAAAAAATCATCAAGAGTGAACACGTAGCAGTTTTTTCTCGCATGAGATAAACCCATGTCGCCCGACTGTGATCATCCACGATGGTGAGGAAGTAACTGGCTCCAGAACTAGAAGGAGTTTTATAAGGGCCCCACAAATCACAATGAATTAAACCAAATAAATCATTTGCCTTATTGGAACTAGAAAAAAATAGGCTTTGAGTTTGTTTTGCTTGAATACAAACATCACAATAATTTTTAGAAACAAAACTAGAAGAAGAAATAAGCCCTAGTAGTTTGAGATTCCAAGAAGGATGTCCAAGACGTTTGTGCTAGAGAATAGCATCATCAGATACCGCCACTTTATTTGCTAATATAGTATGTGCCAGTTTGCGTAGATGATAAACTCCTCCTTGAAGCTCACCCAGTCCAATCATCTTCCTCGTGGCGTGGTCCTGTAATACACAAAATTTTGAGGAAAAAATAGCAAAGCAGTCCATGTCACTGCATAATTTTTCTATAGATATTAGATTGCATGTTATGTCAGTAATCAATAATGTATCTTTGAGCATAAGAATTTCTCCAAGACAGAAATCTCGTTTATGTGTGGCCCGAATGGAAGAACCATTCGGTATTTTCACATGATCTTATTGAATAGATCTGCTCGATTTGTCATATGCATTGAAGCTCCTGTGTCAAGGATCCAATTTAAATTAGAAGTAGAAACAATATGAAATCATTACCAGACAAGGATTCAGTAACAATCTCATCATTGCCAATAATTTTAAGCAAACGTTCAAATTGTGACTCAGACAATCCTCCAAAAGCTCCAGATTTATCGTAAGTCTGATTAGTTTGAGCAGCATGAGCAGTAGCAGGTGTCCCTTTGATATTGGAAATGACTTCTTCAACAAGTTTTCCTGATGCCGGTTTCTTATTCTTGTTGCGTTTGGAAGGATCCCAATGAGGTGGATACCCATTTAACCAGAAACAAGTGGCTCGAACATGCCCATCTCATCCACAATAATCACAGTTGTGACGTTTATTGGAAGATTTGTTATTTGAACTATGTCCTCCTCCTTTAGCTAGGAAGGCAGCAGGTACAGATCTAGCTTCATGGATACGTGTGACCTTGCGTTACTGTTCTTCATGGCTTATAAGAGAGTAAATTTTACTAAGTGATGGCAAGGGATCCATACTTAGTATGTTGGACCGCACAATGCTGAAGCTTTTAGGATTCAATCCCATGAGAAATTGATAAGATTTTTCTTTTTCTCTTTGCAGGATATGTTTAGCAGCAGCATTGCAAGAATCACATACAGGAATATTGACAAAATTGTTAAGTTCATCCCATAAGCATTTTAACTTGCAATAATATTCAGCCACCGTTCTTCCTTCTTGCTTCAGTAGACATATATCAGACTTGATCCGATAGATTCTGGTTTCATTGCCTTGAGAATATCGTTCTTTCGTATCTTCCCAAAGCACTTTAGCTTCTTCTGCATAAGCTACTCCTTATCTAGAGAATTAAAGAGCCACGCAATAAGCATAGAATTGCAGATCTCCCATGCTTCAAAATTGGTATCTTTTTCAGAAGGTCACTTCACGGTTCCAACAATGAAACCGAGTTTGTTCTGTGCACGAAGAGCATTTCTCATGGCCCTAGACCATGTTAAATAGTTTGTGCCATTTAATTGACATGAGACAAGTTGATTCCCAGGAGAATCAGACGTAGTCAGAGCATAAACTGACGATTGCTTCTTAGATGACTCCGCCATTGTAAGATACTCATGGAAAATGAATAACATAGAGTCCAAGATCTTGCTCTGATACCATAAAAGGTTTATAACTAAAAGAACAATAAATTGAATTGGAGATCGGAAATACTCACTGATCCTCTTCAATTTCATTTGACTATATACATGTTACAATATCCAGTTAGTTGTAACGAACTGAAAAAATAAACTATCAGATCGTCTGATTTTGGAAAACAGAAGTGGTAACAATAGTAACAAACATGTTGTTGACATTTGAAACAACTATTGTAAGATGTTAAGATTCTGTAACTCCAATAATTAATTTTCTTATGTATGTTTATAAGCGTAAATTAGATAGCTTCAAAGTCATCGCAACAACATGATATAAATCCACATTTTGTTGTCCTTACAAATACAATAGAATAAGGGGAAAGGGAAGCCGTGGACCCAAAAATGGGTCCACAGTTGTGGATTGCCGTCGATCGAAAGATTGACGGCAGTCTTTGAAGGTGCACTCATGAAAGTGAACAAAGTGGTCCGATTAGGCCAATTGAAGTGGTTCGAGCAGGCAAATCTTTGTTCCTCCAGTTCAGTTCAGCTACTCCTATGTTTTTCTTCAAGTCTCGATTCTTTTTTTCCTTCAGTTCAGCCGATCTTCCCCATGGCTGCATATCCTTCGTTTCCTCACTCTGCCGGTCACTACTATGTTTCTCGTTCGCTCATTCTAAGAGACCTACTTTGCTGCTCCCAAGGTCGCTTCTCCACCTCACCTCGACTAGTTTGCCTCTACTCCTCTACACCTTGAAAGGTTTCTACATTTTCCCCTGCTGCTCCTCTCCTCTCCGCCCTGCCTTTGGCTGAGTATGCTTCATCGTTTGCTGCTGTGAGTTGAAGTAAATCACCGCGCAAAACCTTTTGTCATCTCGCTGTTGTGGGTCGAAGTGAATCACCACGCAAAAACTTTCCTCTTCATGTATCATTCAAGAGTTCTGGATCCAAGATTCTGCAACTTTGGCAGTTCTTTCTTTTTGTAATGGTTCATGTAATGTAATGGAATCATGCATGATACATGAGTGATTCATGAAATGTTTATACTTTGGCGTTTTATTTTCTGAATGAACAAGTGACAGCCTTTGCAACACTTCTGAATGAAAATCAGTGTGAACATTTCATTTCTTAACATTACTCATTCTATAATATCCTCAAAGAAATAAATAAAATAAAAAGAAGAATGAAATAGATAAAAGAATGTTAGTCATTTAAAGCTCATTTGAAGAGTCCATTAGTCTAATAAGTCCATAAGCTAAGATATAAATAACATTAAGATGCCCTAAAACTCACCTAACCCCTCTCACAGCCGGCTGCACACCAGGAAGGAAGACCCCAAGCATCTCCCTCACACTCCCACTCTCCTGCCCACTCACGGCAGCATCAAGCAAGAGCCAACAACTTCACCCAAGTGAGCTCCCTAACTTCCATCACTCTTGTAACGGATGCATTTTTGTGATAAGGAAATCAATAAAAAATCAAGACAACTAATGGAAATTAAACTCCAAATTCAAATCCAATTTCAATTATGGCAAGGAATTCGAATCAAATTCAAAATAAAAAAGGAAAGGAAACGGATGGCAACAGCCGACAGGGGAGGAATTCCCCCCTTGATTCCGTTCGGAATCGGCCGGCCACCCTGGCCGGCCGATCCTATAAAGAGAGGACGCGAGGGAGACCTCGCGCCCCCTTGCAACCCTCGCCGACCGCCGCCTCATCTTCCTCTTCTTCTTCCTGCGAATCGACGACCGGTGTTCGACGCAGAGCAAAGTGCGATTTTGCCGACGAATGACCGACGACCTCTCGACGCTCGGCGACCTCCCTCGGTGTGCGCAAGCCTTAGGCGCTCCTTTCCATCGACCCAGGATGACCGGCGATCGTCTGAACGACACGTACAGTGACTGGCGACCGTTAAACGCGGAAACAGAGGTACTCACACATTTAAAATCCCTAGACGAAGAAATATAGATTGTTTGATGCAAATAGTTATATCATTATGATCCTTAGGGCATTACCTATAATTTTCATATTCATGTCGTGTTGATTTACCGACCGGAGGACCGCCGAAATTAATGGAGAAGTCCGGCGGCCCTATTTTATCGCAGGGACCGGTCGACCGATTGTATAAACGGTCGACCGGTCCATATATTGAACTCGTCGGAGTTCATGTTGATCGGTCGACCGGCCTCACAGAGCGGTCGTCCGACCGATCTGTCATCTTGAAATCGGTGGGCCGATTCTTCGTGCGGACGATCGATCCTTCGCGCAGAGCGCATCCTGTTAACCTTACGACCGGTCGACCGATCACCAGAGTGGTCGACCGATCCTGTAGAGTAATCGGTCGATCGGCTCATAGGCACGGCCGACCGATCCACAGATACTCGAGGGTTGACCGATCCAAGAGGACCGGTCGACCGGTATTTCTGAACGGTCGACCGGCCCCACCACGGACGGCCGACCGGTTCAAGTTCGTTAGATCGGCTCGGTCGAACATAGGGAAACGGTCGACTGATTTCGATAGTGAATCCAATCCCAATTTTAAATCACAATCAATCCACCTATATTGGTTGAGTCCTACTATACAGAGATTCATCTCTCAGTTGAGTCCTAAATTATAGATGTCTTGATCATCAAAGATAAATATTGTAAAGATAAAGATATGAGATTGCTATGTGCCGCCTCCAAAGTTAAAGTAAAGATTAAAGTTAAAGCAGTGGAGGGATAGGTAGTTAGCTGAGGGGATAGCGAAGCTACTATCTTTGATGACCACTATTCCTGAGATTTCAGGTCTTCTTCCACTTGTATCTCGAATGAAGGGTGATGTAATGGCCACACTCCTTCCCCTTGATATTATTGTATTGTGCCAGAGGGACAAGTAGCTAGCTGAGGAGACAGTGAACCTACTGGTTGCTTAATTGACCACTGTTCCTGGATTGTAGGAATTCTTTCCCCTACCTTCCGAACTGGATGAGGTCTTAACACCCACCCCTTTTCCCTTTATGAGCTTACTGGCTTCAGAGCAAAGATGCACCTCTGGCATCCCAACCTAATAAAGTCGAGCTCGCATATGACAACTAACTCTAAGGATATTATAGTAATGTAAAAGACGTAGTGCAACTCACAGCAAAGCAACGTAAAGTAAAGCAATGTAAAGCAGAGTACTGTAAAGTAGTGCAGAGAACATTGTAAAGTAAAGTATGGTGCAGTAAAGAATATAGTACAATAAAGTATGGATTGTTGTATAGTAAAGATAATGCAAAGTAATGATAAAGTATAGTCATAGTAAAGAATAAAGCATGGATAATGATTACCAATGAAGTATTGATCCATTATAGCCAATGCATTGCCATTAGAGCACAGTATTGTTCATCTATGATTACATGATTATCAGTAATCCTTATTTCATTGTCTATTGCTATTGTACTGGGCTTTTTGCTCATGGGTATTCGATTCTCCTGCAATGGGATTTTGCATGTGAGAATGCTAACTGTTGAGGATGGAGGACACAGAGCTTGGAGAATGCTGCACATGACTGACACATTGCTTAAAGTTTTCCTTGCTATATTTCTTTCAAGTTGTAATTGGTCTAGAGATGCTACGTTATTCCGCTCATCGAACTTCTCTTTTGCATGTTGAACTTGATGCATTTCCGTACTATGTTAACCACTTTCCGCTTTGATGTTTGACGTTTAAACTTTCGCATATTAGACTATACTTATATTATCAAGTGTTTCTTGACATTCCACCGTTTGATCTTCCGCATTAAAGTCTTTGATTATATTTTCTTATTATATTAATGCCACGTAAGCCATATTGTTGAATGGTCATGGTTAATAGAGTAGTAGACAGTGTAGCGCTCCCAGAGTCAACCTGACTGCCTACGTGGCAGGAAAAGCGATTTTGAGGGTGTTACAACTCTCCCTCTTGCAATCACACGGCCAACACAGCAGCACCCCAAGGAGGCCTCCCTTCATTTCTACTCTCTCCACTCACATCAAGTGGCAGCAAGACCTCTCTCTCCCTCACAGCTCACCCACGAACAGCACTCAAGGAGCTCACCACCCTCTCTCCTCCTCACTCTCCTCATCTCGGCAAGAGCAAGAAGGCCCCAAGCAAAAAGGAAGCTCACTCCCACCTACCACACTCTCTCCCTCACGAACAGCAAGAAGGCCTCACTCATTTCCTCTCTCCTTCTCTCCATCAAGTCAGGGGCAGCAAGGAAGGAAGGGAGCCCTCACCTACTCTCTCACCTTCTCTCCCCTTGCACCCATTTGGCAGCAGCAACAGAGGAGCCCAAGAGGGATTCGGCCAGCTGTTGGAAAAGAAGAAAAGAAGAAGAGAAAAGAGAAGAAGAAGAAGGGAAGGAGAAAAAAAAGAAGGATTAAGATTAGGAATATTAGGGTTTTAACCTAAACCCTTAAGGTATGTTCGAGGGGACCACCCACCCTAATCTTCCTCCTAATGTTGTTTGATTGTGTGGATTAGGGATTAAAGAACAAACCCTTTGTTCTTAGAAGAAGATTTAAGGAATGTGTATTTGATGATTCACATTACTATTCTATTGATATCCATGATTGGAATGCCATGTGTCTTATAGCTTAATACTCTATTGCTCATCATGTTTTAGAATTAGAATGTTTATGATTGTTATATTAGCTCGTTATGAATTTGTCTAAAGCTTATGTACATTCATGAACTTGTTTAGTATGTTGGATGTCTTTATGTGGAAAACCCATGTGTTTTATGATTAGAGTATTAAGAATGTTAAGAAATGTTGGAATGACTTATGTGGTTCAATATGTCAATGTATGCAAGATTGGAAAGAAATCATGTAAAAGTCGTTTGTCTGTCGTCCCAGAACGGATGACCGATACATTATCGGTCGATCGTTCTGGAGAGACATGTATTGTCAAACTCAGACCAACGGTCGACCGATACCCACCGGTCATCCGTTTTGGAAGGGTCATCACATTCTGTGATTAACGATCGATCAAACACCCTGTTTCGGTCGTTCGAAAGTCATGAGGCAGTCGACCGATTTTTCAGCGGTCGTCCGATTTGAGTAATCATCACATTCTGTGATTAGCGGTCGATCGAACGCCCTGCTTCGGTCGTTCGAAAGCCATGTAACAGTCGACCGGTATACCAACGGTCGTCCGATATGAGTAGTCGTCACATACTGTGATTAGCGGTCGAATCGAAACTCATTTTTGGTCGTCCGAAAGACCCCTAACGGTCGACCGATATTTCAGCAATCGTCCGATTTAGTGAGTCATCACTAACTGTGTTTAGCGGTCATCCGAACGCCCTCCGAAAGGACCATAACGGTTGACCGATAATCCGACCGGTCGTCCGATACTAGTCCAGGTCAACCGTGACCCAAAACGATCGTCCGTTCTGGAAAATGATTGGTTATGATTGATTATCCACACTTAGCATGATTTGAAGTTTCTATGACCTTAAATATGGTTAAAAGATGCAACATGTATTGAATGATTGTATGTATTGATGAACATGATTAAAATACGGATTGATGAAAGTGTGGCATTCTTTTATGACTTGGGACCAATCGGTACCCTACCTAAGACTCCACCGACGGATGGGGGAAGACCTCATTGACGAATGAGGGTAATGACCTCTCCTACGGGAGAGGGTTATGACATCACCTACGAGTGATGGTTAAGACCTCGCCTACGGGGAGGGTTAAGACCTCATCTACGGATGAGGGTATGACCTCACCTACGGATGAGGGTTATGATTTATGAGCCACTATCCTTCTCAATCTACAAGATAAGAAATCATCTAAGTAAAGATGAAAGATGAAAAGATGAATGATGAATGACATGGGATATAAAGTTAAAGATGATAAAAAAAGTATGAAGAAGGCACCTATGAGGATGCATTATGAATGTCCACTTGTCACATCATATGATGTCATGAATAAAGATGACAAAGTAAAGTAAGATAAGATCATGATATGCATTAGCATAATGATAAGTATGATGATAAGTCATGATATGCATAACCTAAAGATTATGATGTTATATGTTATCTTATCTTGCCATAATGATATGCTCACATGTCATTTAGTATGCATAAATAGCTCATAGCATGCATGTGATTTATGTTTCATGATGATGAAATGCATATGCCATGACATATATAAATCATGTTATAAGATCATAGCATGCATGAGCCTCAACATACTCTAACGGGAGAAATCTTCTGCACCCCATGGATCCGTGCAGGTATGGAGAAGACTTAGGTTCGACGGCGAGAGCCTCGTGATGACGACATTGCACATGGGTCTGTCGGGCTACGACCCAAGTTGTCTACTTCTTTTATGTCACGATGATAAACCCTTATAAGGGTTAAGTATGTATGACTTATGAGACTTTTATTGAGTTATCTACTACACTTGAACTCATTTATGTATGATGAACCATTTATTGGGTATATGTTAGAGCCTATTAGGCCCACGAGCTAGTTTATGTATCTTGGAATTTAATTTACTTATGAAGTCTTTCGCTGTTATGATAATGATGTTTTATGCTTATATATAATTATGTTTCCTCTGCAAAATTTTATCAAATTAGGTCAAGATCAAAGTGACGTCGTCTAGGGTTCGGCAAAATTTTAAATTGGGGCCGAATTTTGAGGGCGTTACACATTCATAAAATTTTTAGAAATTATCATGGTTCTTTGCTCTCTTACATTTTTAGAAATTTTCATTAGGATGCAGCTTTTCCATGTGAAGAGGAACCAAGAAGTGCTCCCTTCAACATGTATCACAATGCTCAACTTTGAGACAGTTTAGTGCTTAACTTTGAGACTGCAGTAATAAGTCAAACATTTTTCCCGAGGAGTGAAGGATGGCTCGAGGTAAATTCGTAGTAGGGACCCATGGAGCAATTCAACCTTTGGAGCAGCATGACCCTTGGAGCAACGATCGGTGGAACGATTTGATGCCCTAGAGTGAAGAAAAAAAAAAGAATCAAAGAAACATATACGAGGAAAAAGGATGGATCTCACTAATCCGAATCGGATTCACCCCGGATCGCTTTAATCGGTTTGCTTAGACCGTTCTTTTTTTTTATGCGCACCTTCAAAGAATGCCATTGATCTCACGATCCAGAGTCGTCCATAGCTGTGGACCCTACTTCCTTTTCCCCATAGAATAATTACTACATAAGACACGCCATCTTAGTCCATTTCCTTTCAACAGCTCACACGAAATTATTATTTGTTAACTAATGCATATCGCACAAACATCCCACACAAGAATACTCACAAATTCGAGTTTATCAACTTTCTTGAGTAGTTCCACTAAAACTATTTATTACGACCTTTCATAGTGAGATCACACTACTGGTAAAACCCACAATCTCGTATTCGTTTTCTAGCATTTAAACACAATTTGGGATTGCCTACTCTAGCCATCAAAATAGAGAAACTCAGAGAAAAATTCTTAACATAATCCATACAAGAAAATTTGGGCCACCCCAAAGCGTCTTCCCTGATTAGCATTTGCCCAAATGTCATTGATCATAACCACAAAACTGTGGCATATGGGAGTGGCTATTTGAGATCAAACTAACATGCATCATATAAAAAGGTTTGAGCAACACCAGCCAACTTACAAACATCAATTAATTTACATAATAAAGTTTTGTTATTTTGTTAATTATGATACTTAACATGTAATTAAGGTTACTCCGACAATGATTTCGTTGTCTGCATTTACACGTTGAATATAAAAAACTGCAATTTAATTTGTAGAATTTGAAATGATTGTACGTCACTAAAATTAGAATTGAAGGGAAATTATCACTAAAAAATAAACACATTGTACGATTACAAAGCAAAATTAAAAAAGCCTTCGACAAGAGATGAGACATTATTTCACGATCATCCATTATCAACAGATCAATAAGAAAGATGGGAAGAGAATATTATACCTCACTAGAACAAATTAGGATCCCTCGAAAGAGACAAGGGCGACAACTATTGTGAAATGGACGTGGAGATAACCAAATCACCGAAGCAGAAATGTAGATGATCATATCATACATGATGGTAGGAACAGTGAAGAGAAGATGGATGAATCAAAGCCAAGAGCGAGAAGGGGTCTTTTACTGATTAAATTCTTTAGGTTAGGGTTGGATATACAACTGGACACAGGGCAAAAGGTGCCCGTTAAGAAAAAAACACAGAATGTTTATTTTATTTGTTCCACTGTTGTCAACCAAACGTCAAGGTATAACGTCATCATAACATATTCTCGAAGCAACCAGATGAAAAATGTACACATACAATAATGGAGGAATATCATGGTGGCGAGAAAACCAGGATCATACTCCTAGAAAAATGACATTACAACCGCACGGACCCGCCAATCTTTAATTGACCTTTCAAGCGTGAGACTGTAACATTATATTCTGCACACCTTGCAGAATATAAAGCATGCAAAATCTCACTAGTGGATTGCTTTCTCCGAAATCCTTAATTACTCTTGAAAGTTGAGAGAAAGCACTGCAACTTACAACTCAATTTGCAAGCTATATACAATAACAGCAAATGGGAAAAATTCAAATCAGTAGCAATACATTACCTGTTCTATCGGTAAGTAGTATTCAATTCTTCATAATCACTGATTAAAGAATGTACTTTCCAATTGGTGAAGCACATATAGTAAACATCTTAGCTTGAGCAATAAAAGAACATATTGATAATCCCTAGAAACTTGAACCTCACTGTATTGCCAGGACATAATGAAAGCAAACTTGGCAAAAAGAAAAAACCTTGATACCCTTATAATTTTACCTATAATTGCAACTAAACAGAGATATGGTCAATATCACACACACTAATAGTGAGCACTCACAAGTATTTGTCCACAAGCAAATTCACAATATGAACTAAAATACAACAAAATCCATGAAAATGGACATTCACCCGAGGTTTAAAAATCTAATCAAACAACAAAAGATCTGCACTATGATTTCCAATCCATAGCCAAAAAGGAAGTTCGTAAGTCTTTCAGCAAACACTACTGACCTAAACCCATACACTGAGAAGTAGAGTCAGCTTAGGACAAATTTGTTCCCAAATCAATAGTTTTTGTTATCCTAACATGTTTTTCACAGTCCTTGAGCTTGATAGAATAGCATGAATAAATGCTTAATTCTTTAATTAATGTAAATATATAAAAAAGTGCCTGGACAAGAAATGGGAGCAGAAAAAACAAAACACACATTTTTTTAGAAAGATAAGACATGCATGTCACATCCAGAATGTTCTTTCAAGTTGATCGGACAAAAAATGGAACTAAAGATTTTCACAACCACATACTAACTAATGATTTCATCTCATTTCTTGCTTCTCTGTTCCAGTTCTTCTTGGAACTTATAAGCTCTATCTTAGCAAATTATACAGGACTGCAAGCTCAATTATCGCATAGATGTTCTGAGACAAAAAAAGAAATGTTACATAGCTGAACAACACTTGTCCTAAGCTCACCAGGTTTTTGCTGTTCTTCATCCAAATATATTTTGTCAATATACCTTGTGCATCCAAGTTTTCACCTAGCTGTTGGGCGGGCCAGCAAATCATGGACACAAACTTTAAGCTGAGTTGATCTCAAAGAGGCGAGTTGGCCCGACAGTGACACAGATGGAGAGTGCCGACGACACCTTTTTGACCGGTTCCTCAGGCATATGGCTCTAGCATAATCCCGTGATTTTTGTGGGGAGCGATGTCAGATGATGCATATGTACACTTTCTTCTTCAGGATTGGGATTTTGGGCAGCTGAGATGTTTTTCATTTTCCTTGCTCTCTATTCGAGAGCCCACACTTGTATGATTCCTTTTTCCATAGTTATATATATCAGGACGACAACCACATTTCTTGGTGGTCATCCTTTTTCCTCTAAAAAAAAAAGAGGCTTATAAATTGATTTGAACACCAAGGTTTATCCCAATGCATGACTATTATCTCAAACTATTTCAACACCTCCACATACTGTCCTTAATCCTAAGGCCATGGAAGGCTAAATATCATTAGCTACAACGAAAAATTACAAAAGCATGATAACCATAATGGGTATATAACATAAGATTCGGATACTGAAGCCTCACAAGGCCACAAAACTCAATGTGAGCCAAAAGAAAACTGTTACATTGACTACAACATACTGAACAAAGGGTCAAAAACATCCAATTGCATGCAATGATAGACTGAGAAGTCAAAAACAAAATACCTCAACGCGCTTCAGGAATTACTTATTGCTGATAAAAAGTTCTAGACATTGTTGAAGTACCATTTGCGTCATCATACTGACAACATTGGACAACAAACTTGGCATGAATTAGTAAAATATAATAAAGAGAACAATTAATATGCTGATAATTCTAGCCACTTGATTGATTATTTTTTGGAGTACTTGTGAGAAAGTCAATATTAACCAACTAAGAATGACCTCAATGTAATCAGACTGCCTCTAGAAAAGTTGAATAAAGCTAGATGATCTCGTCTTTATCCATCACTTAATGGATTGAAGATACGACTAAAAATTAAGAAAGTACTTGACGCACATTAAATTAAACCAAAATTCTAGTAGCATATAAAGAAATAGAAAATGGAAGAGGACGGTATACTGTACTAGTATATTAAACAGTACATAATTAAATAAATATAAACAAGCAAATGTCCCCACACATATGAATCACATATCCTTTATCAATAGAACTAAAAGTAAAAACAGAGTTCCCAAACACCACTCTATAGACCCCTCTAGAACATATTCACAATTCTTTCTTTCAGCAAGATGAAAATTGTCTATAATAACATGACCCAGTAACACTTCGCACCTGAACCTTAAATACTATATAAAAGGAGATAGTTCAAAATAAACTGCCACCTTCCAAATTTTAAATTCTTGAACTCATACTACAAGAACGGGACAATCGGAAAGGCGCTGCAGTATTAGCATCCAAGAGGCCACCGGCTATGGACTCATATTTCTTCCTGCACCCAGGGCACCGACCATCAGCCTCAAGAATCCGCTTGTGGCAGAAAAGGCAGAGGTGGAACCCGCATGAACAAGGTAGAAAGCTTGAATCCGTTGGGTCCAGGTCTTCACAACAAATAGGGCAAGACGTTGGCAAAGAAAGGATGCCTTTCTGATGAAAATTTCCACAGTGCCGGTCAGCGTTCAAGGGGAAGCTCCACTGCTTTGATATGCTGGGCAAACTCTGTGGACGAGCCACATCATCCGGTTGCCAAGCCCTAGGGGCATTCCGAATTGGCTCAGGCTTCGTGGCAGCACCACTGTTATGGAGAACCCTACTGGCATTCTTACCAGGAGAGACAGCCGAATCAACAGGGTAGACCAAAGGATCAGGTTCGTTGTGGTGCTGCTGCCCCTCATTGTTATCCTCAGACAAGGCATCTGCCACAGCCTCCCAATCATCAAGGACCTCATTGTCATCCTCTTCCACATCACTTATACTCCGGGATGAAGATCCAAAACTGCTCCCACTGGTTAAGCTGTGACTTGGAGAGCTGTTCCTCCTCCTGCTGCCACTGGAGACTGGGTTGTGAACCTGTGGAACCCAATCACCGTTATTTCCATTCAGAGGCCCATCATCTGGCCTATCATGACCGGACCGAGCCTTTGAATTGATCTCACAGTGTCGAGGCCGAGGCAGATTGGGGGAAGTTGGCGACTCCACCGGGCTACGATCCTTGCCATCATCTTTTCCCTTCACTGATCATCCCCGAAAGTCCATTCCCAATTGAAATAACAAAGGAAAAAACAATCAAACTTTATTCTTTTTATTCTCTCAAATGAGAGGAAACGAACTCAATTCTTTTGATCCAAACTATAAGATAAAACAACAAAAGAAACGGGAAACAAGAAAGGCAAAAAAGGAAAAATCAAACCTTGATTCAGCCACTGCTCGCGGCGGGCGTCCAGTTTGTACTGCTTCAATTTGGCGGATCGATTCGCCTGCAAGGAAACAAAAATTAGATAACACTTCCAAATCAATCAGGGGATCGGAAACCCCCACTTTCCACAGATGTATATATCTCCATCTTTCAAATAATTTACCCTCTTCTTCTTGCCGCCGCCGCCGCCGGCGTCCCTCGAGACTGCCGCGGCCGGGATCGATGCAGCAACGCCTCCTGTCGCCATCGCGTCGTAGCCCATCTCTCGCTACTCTCCTCTCGTTCTTCTTCCTCCGAATCGGTCGCGTTACGCCCCTTCGAAAACAAAACCCTAGAAAACGGAAAAGAGAGGAGACGAGGAGATGCAAAGCGGATAACAAGGGAAATTTTATTTTTTCGCCTTTTCTTTTTAGATGGAGTTTTTTTAATTTCCTGGGTGCACCTTTCTTTTTTCCTCCAGTAAGAAGAAGAGCCAATTGATGGCCACCCGATCGACCATGGTAATTCCCGAATCTACCCTGCTCTTCTCGCATTAATTGGCGAATCTTCTAGAAAAGTGTGGGCGAATCACGCAAATATAGGTAGGGCAAAACGGTCAAACAAAAAATCGCAATCTGCGGGGTGGAGAGCGGTACGCGCTTCCGCGGGCTCACCGCATGTTAAACGTAGTCCCCGTCCGTTTTGATTAAAAATGCCAAAATGGGGGCGTGCGTGTGAGACAAGAAAGATGTGCGTTGGTGGACTCTGCTGCCCGAGATGTAACAGGAAACATGGTTTGGTTTGCCATATCAGTCACAGCATCTAGTGGGATCCAAGTCAGAGCCAGTAGAAGGACACCTTAACGGTGTTTGCTGTAGCGCAGGAGACGGATGTCATGAGAGCTGCGGGAACGAGGTCGTAGGGCACCGACTTTGGGGGGTTACGTGACGATTCGATTGCGTTTCGAGGGTGTAAAAATAGCAAAATTGTGGAGAAAATAAGTAGGTAAAAATACGAAGACATGATTAAACTTTAATATATATAGGATTAAGGGAATTAAATATATATTATAATAATGTAAAAATTAATATAATAATATTATATATATATTAAAAAATATGGTTTTCTTTTGGGATTAAAAATGACGGTTTTATATTTTCTTAATTGTTTCATATTTTTCAAAATTTGATCGAAATAATTTAATTTTACTTTATGTTTAACTATACTTTAACTAAAATGTTGACATATTTTAGCCTTTGTCCTGTAATCAAATGATCTCCAAGAGTTTAATCTTTTTGTGTGACGTATGCGTCAAACTATACATACTTTTTTCAAACTATTTTTTACTAATAATTTAAAGAATATAATGAAAAACTAATTCAAATCACAAAAATAATTATATTTTTTATTTCTAAAATTTTATAAACTTCTGAACATTAATATCCTTTGCAAATGATATAATAGTATTTTATAAGTTTTTATTACATATTATTTTTTATTATCATCAATGATAAATAAAAATATAAAAAAGTATGCATAAAGGCGAAAAATGCATGACACTAATTTTTTTCCTAAAAATTAAAATAATGAATTAATTAATGATGCCGCTAAAAAGATTAGGGATTGAGGTCATCTATGTAATAGTACGATGCAGGGATGACATGAATAATAATGATATTGAGTAAAATAAAAAAAATAATACTTAATCTCATAAAAAATTTAACGGAAATTATCAGTTTTTATTTTATACTATCAATATATTGATAGATTTCCCTGATTGAACTTTACTTTTTAATATATATTTTTTAAAATTATATACAATCTTATATTAATGTGTCCATGGTGATGGTGATGATGATGATGATGATGATGATGATGATGATGATGATGATGATGATGATGATGATGATATTTATTATAATTTTTTTGTGGAAAACATGATTGAACTTCTTAATTATTCTTACATATTTTTTTATAAAAGTTGTAACAGACATATTTATGTTAGTACTTTTTTATTTTAATTCTGAAAAAAATTGGGAACATAAAGCAATTTTGTAACATCATAAGATTCAAGAAGGACAATAAATAATCTGTTAATTTAATCCATTTTTTTGGATTAAAGAAGAATTTGAGAAGAATTAAAAGTATAGTTAAAGGAAGAGTAGAAAAGATGAAAGATTTGATTATGGATAAAAATCCTCATTAGGTCAAGAATAGAAATTTAATTCGAACTAAAATTCGAAGACACATTTAATGGAAAAAGCACTCCCAATAATAATAGAATTAGAAGTTTTAAAGTTAAAAATATTTCGGAAAATATTTTAAATATTAAAATTAACCTATTTAAATATTAATTATTTAAGTAAAATTGGAAATTAGTTTTAATTAAAGGTAAATTATGTGATTTAAAGTGATAGATAAAGTGAGAATTTGAATTGTATTAAATTAGCCAGTTACAAGAGAATGTAATAAGTTGGACTAAAATTGAATTTGATTGGGATAAGAATGTAATAATAAACCATGAGCGACATATCAAGGTAGATAGGAGGGATTTGATTACTGAGTTATGACTACATTTGTTTTGTCATAAACATGCATCGAACATTGATAGGGTGTGAAATTCCTGACTTGTCTTCTTTCTCGTTGCGATAACACCATTGTTTTATCGCAACTAAGATCTTGACCATGGCTTTTTGCTATGGTCAGGTAGTTGTCACATCCAACTCTATGACAAGGTTTTCATCTTAATTATTATAATTCTTAATCTTTTTTATATCAATTTTAAAAATAGAGAAGGCAAAATAGCCTCTCTTATTGATTTTAGCGTTACTTGTTAACACATGTAACAGATATAAACATATAGCTATTAATTCTTAATCAAAAGACAAGCATATAATTCACATATTATCTTCTCCACACACTAACATATAGCACTCTATATGATAAAATGTCATATAACTTCACAAAAAAGTTTCTATTACACATTTTTTAAACACCTATGTTTATCTATTACACATGTGCTTTTAAAAATAAAAGTAAAGAGAAAATAAAAATGCTCAAACGGCTTAACATCTCTTATATACAACAAAAAGCAAGCTCCGAGTCGACTTATCTCGATAACTTACAAATATCTACAAAAATTTATAAAAGATAAAGTGAAAAACATTCAATTTCTCAATGTGTAAAATAAAAGTATAACATAAGGAACAAAGTGTATATAATATTTATATAATCATATTTTACATATGCGTAAATACTTAAAGTACAAAATATGTAACATAAATTGTCAAGTTATATGAACTTTTATATAAATATAAAAAAAGATGTATCATTTCACATACTCAACATGAATCAATACAATCACCCAAAGCAAATACATGTTGTATAGTGATGACAAGATTGTAACAAATAATACTAGCAAATGCACTATTGTGTAAGTAATAAAGTGTAAGGGGTATAAAGTTTGTTGACCCATGAGCAATTAGTTTACTTGATTTTAGAGTTTAATAAGAGATGTAATGATATCAAATTAAGGAATTTAGAAAGTAGAATTAAAAAAAGTAGCTTAAACCAAACTAATTTAATAATGTCTAAGGTCATAAGATGTTTCAAAATAATTAAAAATAATCTTGCTTAATTTCTATAACAATTGATTTAGTCAAAGATAAATAGGTTCAACTAACTCTTAGATGACTTAAGACCACCTAAAGTATAATCACCTTTATCGAGAAAATTAATTATTCTTAATCATAATAAGAAGAGGACACACCCAACTATACCCCAATCCTACTCAGATTCTAATGTATGAGTTGTAATTCCTACACTACCAAATCACTCTCATCCGATCAACTAGATATACCATGTGATTATGACATGAAATACTTCAACTTAATAGCTAATAACCAGTTCTACATAAAATCATGAATTAATGGATTGATCACATTCGTAGTTAATAATCAACTAATAATTTCAATCAAAATTGAATAAAAGCATTATGTATAGAAATCATGTTATTAAAAGCTCAAATAATTATAATTATAACTAAAGAAAAGGTCCACATGTTTATCTTAACTACAAAATATTTGCAAAACCAAACTTAAAATTATCTAGATTACAAAGATATAACTTTAAAACATAAAACAATGCATCCTTACATATAATAAATAAGAGGTACTCTTTGGAACGGAATGATAACCTAGCCCGATCACACAAAAGTCTTTCTAGTTGTTCTTCATGATACTCTCACATTTTTGTCCTTAAAGCACATGTTGCAGGCCCTATCATCTTGTTCTCAAACTATAGAAAAGACTTTATTTATGAAGGATTCATATTTTCATGTCACCGAGGAAGAATCAAAACACTTTTCATATTAAAGTAAGGTAAATTCGGGTTTGAATCAAAATTATAAAATTTTGGCTAAGTCAAACTCCATGATTTCAGATATATAATATTGCTAAATCATCCTTAGAACATATGATAAGTGGAGTCTTTATGATTGTGAAATTTCTATAAAAAAGTTGCTAAAAAATAAATTCTCTTAGGTTTCATAGTGGTGACAAGTGTTACAATGTCCAAATTGAATTAAAAATATAATTTCATGATCTCCGATGGGGTCCTTACAATGTCAAAATCAGAGTAAGATTTAAACTTTCATGGCCTATTACTTAGATGTCTTTGGAGTTAAAATTGTGCATTTTATGGGTCATAATTTGTCTGTCATGGGCCGTTATTTTCCTATCATGACTTGTAATTTTTCATTTACCAGTTGTGAGTTTGATTTCATCACACTTGAAAGCTTCATTAATTTTTATTTTTTGGTGTCATCTTGACCCCAATTTGCATACAATTTTCTCTAATAGCTTCATATTCATTTCTTGTGCTTCTTAGAATAAAACATAAATCTTTAGTAAATTTTATTTTAATAAAATAAAAGTAAATAACCAATAAAATTATACATCATATAGAAAAATTAATTAAAATAAAACTAATTGTAAGTTTGATTGTATGTTATAAAATTCATGTGTGAGACTCCTTCACACTTAGATATTTGCTTGTACTTAAGCAATCACTTTCACCCTTCCATCGACTACTTTTCTGAGTACTAGTTTTAATACATTCATTATAAAAATATCCTTTTACTTTTCTAATTACTCAATTTTGTAGGATTTTTGAATATCAAACATGTTTAAACTCATTCAAGTTTAATTCTAAATAAAAAAATAATATATAGAATAACAGTTTCAATGTTGAATAAACAAGTATAAGATTATGCTTTATTATTCTAGAAAAGTAAATAATTTTTTAGTGAATTCTAGTCCCTAAACAAGATTGCACAAGAAAGTTCGTATAGCAGACTTTTGACTAATGACTAGAAGATCAGATGGACTTAAGACAATAGTTGTTGAAGCACCCCTTGAGCATACGTGTGAATATTCCTAGGTTTTGAATGAAAAAACTCCTCCAAAGTAATTTGTATTTCTCCATATTGCACAAGATGATCCTTATAAAGGACTTTTGATCGATGGATGAGCAATTATTCTAATCACCTAAACACAAAAGATTATGGATAACACAATTACAAACTCTTCACTATTTATTCATTTTTCAATTCATTTTTATTCTTTTTTTTAACTTTAAGCTCAACAAACACTTAAAATGTTCAATAAGAAGTCAATTATTGTCATGTACATATATAGTAAAAGTGAGCATGAACAAGAAGATGTCATAGGAATGTCTATCATTCTACTTGACAACTTTTTACAATCCACAACACCTAATATTGAGGCGATAAATGATAAAAATAAAGCACTTCAAATTTTGCCTATTAACATGATGCCCTTGAATAATGTTTGAAAAATAAATAATAAGACATGAAAAAGTAAGACATGATATTTAGGTTTTCAAATTTTTTAAATTTCAATATAGGATGCAGTGAAAATGTGAAAATAAATGAAAAACTGCAAGAAATCAAATATGGTATGCGATACAAGAAAGGAAACATGAAATATGAATATGAAACTTTCCCAAGTTTGAACTCAACACTGTCTTCAATGCTTAAGGTCAAACTTGTAAAGGAATATATGATGAAAATCTAAATAAAGAAAGGGAAAAGATACAATCTTATCTATGCCAATTTGGTGGAGGTGTGTAAGAAGAAGACATATGATCCTTGCTATCATGTACATCTCGGATGTTAGCTATATGGCTATATGATGAAGTCGTCAAGTTTATATAGAGTTCGTAGTAGATTATATGCATTGCTCGATTTTTGGCGGCAAGTGCTACTTCGAGGTAATGAGGCATTATACAAAGGATTACTGATTATATTGTGACAAAGGAGCTACAACTTGTTAAACCTAAGCTTTTGACATAAAATTCATTGTTAGGCTTGTGAAAAATGGGTAATGATCCATGACAATTGATGACAACTAAAACCTTAGACGTTGGATCATTGTATGCCTCGTGATGGGAAGAGCACGACTCGTGAAAAATTGAAACAATTAAACTAATGTCACTGCTAAACCCATGAATTGATGGGCACAACTCATGACATTAATAAACTAATCATAAATATGTTTTCACATGTCAACACAAGGATTTAAGGATGTGAAACTTTTTTCTTCAAGAGAAATATTGATAAATGGGACATGCATAAGATAAAATAACAAAAATAGATTAAAGAAACTAAGAAAACAAACTAATAAATAAAAAATAGCTAATATAAACCCAAACTATGAGAAAAATGTAAATTATAAGTTTAAGGGTTGAGAATAAGTAGTTCTAATTTAGAGTTATTAGCTTGACTTTGACATTCATGTTCTAAGTCTAACATAAGATGATCAACCATAATAATGTAAAGAAAATAAATAAATATTGCAATTAACGAACAATTTCACCGAGATTATCGGATGTGATCGTGAACACTCATACTGGTGAGGCACAACAAATGCATTGTTGCATGACGCCTAATGTCTCTAACCTCGTGTCATCATTTAGTGATGAGTTATTAGCTTGACTTTGACATTCATATTCTAAGTCCAACATAATGATCAACCAAAATAATGTAATAAAATAAATAAATATTATAATTAAGGAACAATCTTACCAAGATTATCGGATGTGATCATGAACTCTTGTCGTGGTGAGGCTCAACAAATGCATTGGTGTATGACACCCAAAAGTCTCTAACCTTGTGTCGTCGTTCAGTAATGGTGGTTCTTCAAGTACAACAACATATTTAGATTGAAGTTGTGAGTTGTGCTATTTACCAACATGGATAGATGAATGATTCTTGGCATTGGACTAATGTGGTTGATATTTTTGGCATGGGTGATGTATTTCTCTATTGTATTTTTATTCTCCATAGTTATTAGGGAGGTTTTCATTGATAACGGTAATGCGCTTCCTCTTCTTGTTGCTTTATGAGTTTGGAGTGTTGGAGAAAAGTTTTAATAACATATAAATTTATATTTTGATGATACAAACCTCAAAAAATTAAAGTTAAATGCTGAAAAAATTTAAAGAAAAAGGGAAAATTTTATGCACTACATTTTGATTAAATAATTGACTATGGTCTTATTAGATTCTGAATGAATGATGAATATCAATGTTATAGAGAATCCTGTTAGCTATCCATAGAATTTAAGATTATCTAATTTTGATAACTGTGCAAAAAGTTATGCTCAAAATAGTGCAATTCGGTCAACATGTCAATCGAAGCAAAGAAAGCCGGTCGACGCTATACCGGTATCCAAGATACCGATCGATCGATTAATGCATCCGCTGTCCAGATTCATGTCAAAGACTATATAGATCGACATCGAGACTATACCGATCGATGTACCGATTGACGTCGAGACTATACTGATTGACTGACCGATTGATGGTCGCTCGATCGATCAAGCATAGAAGCTGAAAAAATCGCGCAATGGTCACATAGACCGGTCGATTGGTCCAGATGTGCGGTCGACTGGCCTCGGGGTCAAATGAACAGTAACGACTATTTTTGAATGAGTAAAATGTGGAATAAATTTTGGATGAATTTTTCACACGATGAAGCCTATAAAAGGAGTGCCAAAGCCAGAAGCAAAGACATCCATCCAAGCATTGAAGAAAAACTTCAAGTTATCAAAATGAAGATTCTTTTCTTGAAGTTATTATTTTAGTTTTATATTCTTTCTCTCTTCCATCATTGTGAGCTTGCTATTGTAAAAGAGAGGAACAATTGTTCAGAAAAATTGAGAGAGCTCTTGTGTAAAATAGGTTCCATATCTTACCTCTTGAACGAGAGAAAATATTAGCTTTCTAGGAGGAGAGGTTGCCTTGCCTCTCGAAGAGGAGAAAACGTGATTGATGTAAAGGCCTTTTCTTCCTTGCCCCATTTGTAACAAAGAAAGAGATTCTATTGGAATCTCCAGTGGTCTCGAGGTTGAGAAGTCGGATCGGAGATGTAGGCCAAGGTGTGACTGAACCTCGTCAACAACCACCTGTGTTCTTCTATTTGAATTATCTCTCCCTCTCATATTGTGTTTGATGTGATCTGAATTGCATTAATTTAAAAGGTTTAAAGAATCAATTTTTAGCTTCCGCGACGTGTTTCATAAAATCGATAACTTTGGTTTTTAACACCAATTCACCTCCCACTTGGTGCCCTTTGGGATCCAACAATTGGTATCAGAGCCGATTGCTCTTGTTTTAATTTTTTAATCATCTTATTTAAAGATTTAATCGTCCTGTGTTAAGATTTAATAATCTTTAGAGTCATGGCATCAAGTGGATTTAGTTTTGTCGAAAGACAATCAATTAGTCGTCCCCCATTTTTTAATGCATCAAATTTTGCTTATTAGAAAATTAGGATTCAAGCATACATATGTTTCATTGTCATTAACATGTGGGACATTGTTAAAAAAAGATTATTACTTACATGAAAAATTACCTATAGATTCTACCGAATGAGAATAAAATTTTACAAAACTTGATTAGAAAGCCAAAAATATTTTTTATTGCGCTTTGGATTTAATGTAGTTTAATCGGATTTCTAGTTGTGAAAGTGCAAATAAATTTGGGAGAAGCTCATTGTTACTTACGAAGGAATGGATAAAGTTAAGGAATCTAGACTAAATATTTTAAATCATCAATATAATTCTTTCAAAATGCATGATAATGAATCCATAAATGATATGATTGCACGATTTAATGATATTTTGAATGACTTAGCCTTCTTGGGCGAGCTATGAACTAACCCTCAAAAAAAGAAAAAATTTCTCGGGTCTTTCTTCTCCAAATGGCATACGAAGATGACCGTGATTGAAGAAAAGATTTAAACAAATTGGATTTTGATGATCTTATTGGTTCATTTCTAAATTATGAGATCTCAATCCAAGAAGATGAAGAAGAAAAAGCCCACAAGAAGAAAACATTGACATTGAAAGTAAACGAAATTGAAGAAGATTCAAGTGAAGAAGAAGTAGACGAAAAGTGAATCATACGTAGGAGAACTGGAATTTAGCTCATCATAGATACAAAGATTAATACAAAATAGAAGGGGATAACAATGCAAGACATTCTAAAAGATAATAAATCAGAATTTGTTGACAGCAATCAGATGTGCAGCTCCTCCTCTTCAGCTCCTTCCTTAGCTTTCTGGTCCAACAACCCTTGCTAATGGAGGCTCACCCCTCTCTCATCTGGATTACTTCAGCTTTTATATGGTTCTTAATCACCCTTGGATGCAAATCAGAAGCTTTTATTGCCTCTGATTGTGCCATCTATCCTGTCCTAAAGAAATTCCAACAGATTTCTTTACTTTTTGGACAGTAAATCAATGGCCCCCCTCTTTTTTCATCTGGTTGCAGCATTGTATTACCTGCTAGAGGGGCAAGAACATCAAGCATCAAAGTCCTCAAATAAAAATTAAACAAATATGGATTAGGACAACAACTAAAATCAGCTCAATTACACAATGCAGATTGGTGTTATACAGAAATGATAAATACATGCATTTTAGGCATAATTAAGTAAATGTAGGCAATTTGAAGGGCTCGGTACATGTCAAATTAAATGTAAATGGAGTGAAAATTTAGTATGATCAGCTAGTGATGAAACTCCCCCAAGCTTAGTCTTTTGCTTGTCCTCAAGCAAAACAGTAAGATATTAAGAACAAGGCTTGAATAAAACAGTTCACAAGTGAATTCAAATTCAGCTGATTGAAATCCAATGAGTTTTCCACTTTGCTAACACCCCATTCTTTCCAAAACCCAAACTCTAGCTGAGGAATCACAAATGATAAAGCAAATTTAAGCCATAAAAGAAGTACTAACATTAATTGATTTGAATTTCAAGAATTTTCAACTTTACTAAAAAGGGTGAACTACCAATCTCTTGATGAACAGATTTAGGTATTGCTTAAACAGGTTTGAAACCTGACTTTTATTCATGATAATACAAGTAAACATGTTTGAACCTGATTTTTATTCATGTTGGTCACAGGATAAAGATCCTGATTTTATTCAGGAGAGGTTCCTTTTGGAATTGGCTCTCTTTATTCATGCATGCATGCAATGCAAAATGTAACTTTGATCTTTTTTTTTTCTTTTTCTTCAATTTTTTTTCTTTACTGTTCATGAAGTGAGCAATAGTTCAAACTCAAGTAAGGTTTAAATCCCTTAGTACAAATAGTCAAGTTTTTCTATTTAACATGACAGCAAAAGCCTTGACTCCATTCTAGACATCTTCTATTTTCTGACCAACCTATGAGTGTTAGCTAGTATTACTCATAAAAAAAAGGTTTCAGCTGAATTGAGTTCAAATGCATCTGAAAAGTGAGCTGATTGAAGCAAAAAGATTAATAGCCAAATTGACTACTTGGTGTTGGAGTGTACTAGCTGTCATACTAGAGGATTTCACTCATTAGTGAGTTAAAATGATAACAATATTTGAGCTGAATAGTATAGTGATAACTTGATAAAAATACTGATAACCGAGTGATAATAATGATAACATGATAATAATAGTGATAACCTGGTGATAGATATGATGTGAGATTTAAAATGAATTAAAAACATGATAATAAAGTTCAGAAATTCACCAGGTATCCTCCCCCAAGCTTATTTTCAGCACTATCCTTAGTGATGAGAAATTTAGGCAAGGGAAAGGGTTGGGAGGGTATTAAATCTCGAAGTTGTTCCTTTCTTCATTTGGGTCCGTCATATCAATTAGAAGCTTTTGTGATCAGTTCTTCTTGATATGCATCAGTATGCAATCAATTCTGTAGAGAATTGGAGAATGATCAAATGCAATATCAGAAAACTGCAATGATCAGTTTTGGAAATTATATTAAAGTGTACAATTTAGCAATTTATATGAGGATTGAGAAATGCACTGAAATTTAGCAATGGGCAATGTAGATAACTGATATGAGTGATGATTAGAGCAAGAATTAGAAAATGATATCAGTTATCAGTAGCATTTCAGTGAGAAAAATCAGATTTGAGTTTAAGAGTACTCCCTAGGTTGAAAGTCAGGGGTAGAGTTGATTCCTCTTTGATTTATTCTTGCAAAACAAAGGAAATTAGATATGAAATGGCTTGGGTTGCCTCCCAAGGTCTTAGGCTAGACATTGCTGCAATTGACATCAGCTAGGTGATTCTGGTGGATAGATAGTTTTAGCATTTCCTTAGCTGAATTCTCTACTGTGGGGTTATATAATTTGAGTCTCTGCCCATTAACCTTGAAGACATCTGAGTTATCATTCTCAAAATCCACAGCTCCAAAGGGATAAACTTTGTGAACTTTGAATGGTCCACACCATCTGGACTTCAGTTTTCCAGGAAAGAGTTTGAGTCTTGAGTTGTACAGCAATACCAAGTCTCCAGCTTTGAACTCTTTCTTTAATATCCTACTGTCATGCCACCTTTTTGTCCTTTCCTTGTAAAATTTAGAATTGTGGTAAGCATTGAGCCTAATCTCATCTAGTTCATTCAGCTGTAATAGTCTTTTCTGTCCACAAGAATGCATATCAAAATTCAGTACATTGACAACCCAATATGCCTTATGCTTGAGCTCAATTGGCAAATGACAAGTTTTTCCATAAACTAGCTTATACGGGGAGACACCAATTGGAGATTTATAGGCTGTTCTATAAGCCAAAGTGCATCATTCAGCTTGCTACTCCAATCTTTTTTGGTTAATGAAACAATTTTTTCCAGAATGGTTTTAATCTCCCTATTTGAGATTTCAGCTTGTGATAGTGAAATTGAGGAGTGTAGTGATAATTTGCTGATTTTGTGGTCAAATTTGAGATTTTTCAATTTTTGATTGAACTCCCTGATTCACTTTTTACTACAAGTATACATGTTAATAGTAATAAACCCAAATGTCGTATCCACAGTGATTTGAAGCCAAAGACTCCATAAGACAATCTAGACTAACCCTACTTTAAGTGGCAAAAACATGAAATTAAAAAGAATAGAAAACAAATTTTTAACTTTGGCAAAAGGATAACTATTTTTGGACTTTTGGAAAGTTATCTGAACTGAATTTTAAATGCTAAACTAAGGGCTAAATAAGATTATCTATCAATGAGGAAGGTTCTCCTAGGAATTAGGGTTCATCTAGTTCAATTATGGATGGAATGGAACAAGTTATCCGTTTTTTATCAAATCTGATTCAACCTGAAAATTGGTTGCTCTCACAGCTCATTTAATCCAGAACTAATCATTATATTATCATATTAATGTTAGATAGTGTTTTCAAGTTATCATTAGGCACAAGTTTAGAGTCTTACTAATTTTGCCATTTTCTTTCAGATTTTAGCAAATTCAATTTATTACCGCAATCAAACCCACATTCATACATCAACAAATCAGAAATATAATGAATCCAATCCTAATGCTAATGCTTCTTGGTTTATCTCTAAACAACAAGTGGATTTTTAATCAGCCTCTCAGCTGCAAAGAAAGTGAAATCCACATTAACATTTGGTTCATTGGACAGAATCAGCACATATCATGAATGGAATCAGAAAAGTTATCATTGGTTCTTAATTCATTTCAAAACAAGAAGGAACTTAAAAATTAGCTTCTCAACTGCTAAGAAATCAGGACCCCTCAATGAAACAGATTTCAATAATTCAGGAATCAGAAAAGAAAAATCAGAAATTAAATTCCTAATTGGGATTGAATCTAGAAACTTGCCATTGATTCTTGATTCATTTCTGAACAAGAATGGATCATAAGACAACCTCTCAGTTGTAAAGATAAGTAGGATCTCACAATGTCAAGAACAAAATTCAATAGATTAAAAAATGCAGAATCAGAAACCAGAAAATCAGAACTTGATTGAGTGCAGGAAATCAGATTGTACATATCCCATCCATAACTAAATTAGACTACTATCTTATCCTAGGAGAGCTGAGATTTAGCTCATTATAATTACAAGAATTGATACAAGACATGAAGAATTAATAAGCCAAAACATTCTGAAATCAGATCACAGAATCCTGTCGACAGAAATCAGAGTTGCTGCCCTTCCTTCAGCTTGCTCTTCCTTGCTTCCTTCCTGCTCAAACCCTTGCAATGGCCAACCCCCCTTTCTTCTCCAGCTTTCCTAGCTTATATATGTCCTTTCCTCACCCTTGGATGTAGATGAGAAGGTTCTATTCCTCTGTGATTATGCCAAGTGTCCTGTTCAGAAAATATCAGCAGATGCCAGCTTTTTGGACAGCAAAAAACCAAGTGGTCCCCCTCCTTTTCTAACCTTTTTGAGGCTTATTTTTCCTCCTAGAAAGGCCAAAACAGCAAGCATCAAAGTCCTTGAATAGAATTTAAACAAATAAGGATTAGGACAATAATAATTATCAGCTCAATTATCAATGAGATTTGGTGTTGTGCAGGAATGAAATTCTTAATAAAAAGTGATAACTTTAAAGCCCGGAATGATAACTTGCACCATATCATGAAAATTATCCAATTATGAGTGGTTCAGAGTAGTGACGGCATCAAAGGGATTAGGATGGCATGTGAATGAGGTCAGAAATCAAATGTGGATAAGATTTCAAGGAATGATAACTTTGGTGTCATAAAATGATAACTTGGTTCCATAAAATGATAACTTGTCATAAATTTAGTTGTGGTTATCCAAATGTGATCAAATCAGAGTAGCAAGGAGTTAGGACAATAATTTAATGATTGCCTAATGCTTTTATGCAGAAATGATAGTCTTACATATCAAAATGACAATTTTGCCCTAAAAACGATAACTTTACATAAAAAATGATAACTTGTGAAATGGAATGATAACTTTGCACAAGTTGAAATATGATTAATTCATAATGGCAAGGGATTTAGGGCAAGATAATCACTAGAAACTAGCTCAATTGAAAAAATGATAACTTGTCCAAAAATGATAACTTGGCATAGAATTGAGATATTTATGGATTTTAGCAATTCAGAACCTCTATGCACATGGAATTAAGTGTAAAATGAGAATGATCAGCTGGTTATCATAATCCTTTGCATTCCAAGCATAATTGGCCAAAATTTAAGCAAAATGAGAGCTCGATATGGGTGAATTGAATAGAAAATAGGATAAAAATCTATTGTGATAAGTTAGTGATCAAACTCCTCTAAGCTTAGCCTTTTGCTTGTCCTCAAGCAAAACATTCAGATATTAAGGACAAACTTGAATTAACAGTCCACAAATAAATTAAAAACCAGCTGATTTAAGTCCAATGAGTTTTCCACTTTGCCAACACTTCATTCTTTCCAAAAACTAAATTTTTAGCTAGGGAATCACAGAGGCTAAAGCAAATTTAAGCCATGGAAGAAGTACTAGTAGTAACAAGTTGAATTTCAGAAGTTGTCAACTTTACAAAGAGGTTGAACTACAAATCCCTTCATGAACAAATTTTTTACTGCTTAAACAGATTTAACACCTGACTTTTATTCATGAAAATGCAAGTAAACAGGTCAAGACCTGATTTTTATTCATGCTGGTCATATGATAAAAATTCTAGCTTTATTCAGGAGAGGTTCTTTTTTGGAATTTCACTCTCTTTATTTATGCATGCATGCAATGCAAAATGCAACTTTTCAATTTTTCTTTTCTCCATTTTCATTTTTCTATTCTGTTCATGAAGTGAGCAATAGTTCAAACTCAAGTAAGATTTAGATTCCTTAGTCCAAAAAGTCAAGTTTTCCTATTTAACATGGCAGCAAGAACCTTGACTCCCTTCTAGACATCTTATATTATCAATACAATCCATAAATGTCAGCTAGTGTTACCCAAAAAAAGAAAAATTTTCAGCTGAAATTTTGATTCAAATGCACCTGAATGAGTGGGTTAATTAAAGCAAGAAGGCTATGGCCAAATTTGGCTACTTGGTATTTGAGTGTACTAACTGTCATATTAAAGGATTTCACCCATTTTAGAGTTAAAATGAAGGCAGAGATTGAATTAAATCCAAAAAATGATAACTAGTGAGAACTTGTCAAAACTAGTGATAACCGAATGAAATCAATGATAACTTGTTCAAACAGTGATAACCTGGTGGTAAATGATGATATGAGCATTAAAATAGATTGAAAACATGGTGTAAAATTTAGAAAAGCACCGGGTTTCCTTCCCCAAGCTTATTCTCAGCACAGTTCACAATGGTAAAAAATATAGGCTAGGGAGAGGGTTGGGTGGGTATCAAATTCATAGAATTTTGCATTTGATCCATTTTGCATCTCATCCAGAGGCTTTGGGTGGTCCATACTTCATGAATTGCAACCACTTATGCAGAGAAGTAAAGGATATCAATGAAATCTACAATATCAGATTTTTGGGGTGCACAATTCAATAATGCATTTGAAATGCATTGAAATTCACTGAAATTCAGCAATGATGGATTTTGACGACTGATATGAATGATAATTCAGATGTCAATATGATAATTTAAGCATGAAGGAAAAGATAATATCAGTTATCATTGGGATTTCAGTGAGAAAATCAAAATTGAGGGTAGGGGTACTCCCTAAATGAAAATTTATGGATTGATCTGATTCCTCCTGAACTTATTTCTGCAAAACATAAAGATTAGGTATAAAATGGCTTGGGTTACCTCCCAAGAAGTGCCCTACTTTAGTGTCTTAGGCTAGACATTGTTCCATTGGTGTTCAACTAGGCAAATGTAAGGGATCTTGCAAAATCAGCACCTCCTTAGTTGAATCCATGGCTGTGGGGTTGTATAACTTCAATCTTTGTCTATTAACCTTGAATATGTTAGCATTGTCATCGACAAGGTCCACAGCCTCAAAAGGATAAACCTTGTGGACTTTGAAGGGTCCACTCCATCTAGACTTCAACTTTCCAGGAAATAACTTGAGCCTTGAATTAGATAGCAACACAAGGTCTCCAACTTTGAAATCCTTCTTCAAAATCCTACTATCATGCCACCTCTTAGTCCTTTCCTTGTAGAATTCTAAATTATGGTATGCATTGAGCCTAATCTCATCCAATTCATCAATTTGCAAGAGTCTTTTCTGTCCACAAACATGCATATCAAAATTTATTGCATTGACAACCCAATATGCCTTGTGTTTGAGTTCAATCAGCAAGTGGCATGTTTTTCCATAAACCAACTTGTATGGGGAGACACCAATTGGGGATTTATATGTTGTCCTGTAGGCCCATAGTGCATCATTCAACTTGGTGCTCCAATCCTTTCTGGTCAAGGATACTGTTCTTTCCAAAATGGCCTTAATCTTCCTATTTGAAATTTCAGCTTGGCCATTTGTTTGAGGGTGGTAGGCCGTTAAACTTTGTGCTTAACTCCATACTTGATTAAGAGGTTCTCAAAATACTTTTCAATGAAGTGGCTGCCTCCATCACTAATAACCACCCTTGGAGTTCCAAATCTTGGAAAAATTATATCCTTGAACAACTTGATAACAGCCCTGGAATCAGCAACTGTTGTGGGGATGGTCTCTATCCACTTGGACACATAATCAACAGCCAACAATATGAATTTATATCCAAAGGAGCTAGGGAAGGGTCCCATGTAATCATTGTCCCAAACATAAAAAAATTCAACTTCTATGATCCCATTCTGTGGCATTTCATTCCTCCTAGAAATTGACCCTGCTCTTTGGCACACATCACAACTTTTGACATATATATGGGCATCTTTGAATAAGGAGGGCCAATAGAAGCCATATTGAAGAAACTTGGCTGCTGTCTTCTGAGTGGCCCCATGTCCACCATATGGAGATGAGTGTCATTCATACAAAATGGATCGAAATTCAGTTTCTGGCACACACCTTCTGAAAATGCCATCAGGAGACTTCTTGAACAAGAGGGGATCATCTCAATAGAAGTCTTTTATGTCATGAAAGAACTTCTTCTTCTGCTGGTAGGAGTACTCAGGTGGAATGATTTCACAGGCCAAATAATTGATAATGTCAGCATACCAAGGAGTTGGAGCAGCTGATATGGCCATTAGGAAGTCATCAGGGAATGAATCATTGATAGGAAGTGATGGAGATTCCTGAATTCCTTCCATCCTGGACAAATGGTCAACAACAAGATTTTCAGTACCCCTCTTGTCCCTAAACTCTACATCAAATTCTTGTAGCAATAAAATCTATCTGATTAGCCTTGGCTTTGTCTCCTTCTTGCTGATCAGGTGCCTCACTGCTTGGTGATCAGTATATACAATCATCTTGGCTCCAATAAGATAGGACCTGAACTTATCAAATGCAAACACTATAGCTAGTAGCTCCTTCTCAGTGGTGGCATAATTAATTTGGGCTTCATCCAAGGTCTTGCTGGCATAGCATATGACATAGTGTTTCTTGTCTTTAGTTTGTCCCAACACTGCCCCTATTGCTTGGTCAGAGGCATCACACATAACTTCAAAGGGTAGTGACCAATCTGATGGTTGCACTATAGGAGCTAAAATGAGGGCCTCCTTCAATTGGTTAAAGGCCTTCATGCAATCCTCATTGAAGTTGAACTCAACATCTTTTGCCAACAGCTTGGTAAGATGTCTAGTTATCATTGAAAAGTTCTTGATGAATCTCCTGTAGAATCCAGCATGACCCAAGAAACTCCTTATAGCCTTCACATTCTTTGGAGGTGGTAGCTTCTCAATGACCTCAATTTTTGCTTTATCCATCTCAATCCCTCTACTGGATACAATGTGGCCCAACACCACTCCTTGAACCATGAAGTGGCACTTTTCCCAATTCAGAATTAAATTGGATTTCCTGCACCTTTGCAATACTCTTGTTAAATTTTCCAAACAAGCCTCAAAGGAATCCCCATAAACTGAAAAATCATCCATAAACACCTCCATAATGTCATCAATGAAATATGAAAAAATGGACATCATACACCTCTAAAATGTGGCAGGGGCATCACACAATCCAAATGGCATCCTCCTATATGCAAATGTCCCATATGGACAAGTGAAGGTGGTTTTGTCCTGGTCTTGGGGATGAATAGGAATTTGCAAGAAGTCAGAATAGCCATCCAAATAGCAAAAGTGGGAATGCTTGGCCAACCTCTCAAGCATTTGGTCAATGAAGGGAAGTGGAAAGTGATCCTTCTTGGTTGTCTTGTTCAATTTTCTGAATCAATACACATTCTCCAACCAGTGACTGTCCTGGTGGATATCAACTCATTTGTATCTAATTTCACTACTATAATCCCTTCTTTCTTTGGCACCACCTGAACATGACTGACCCATTCACTATCTAAAATGGAGTAAATAATTCCAACATTCAACAACTTCAGCACCTCCTTCTTCACAACTTCCTTCATCACTGGATTGAGTCTTCTTTGTCATTCAATTGAGGGCTTGTAGTTGTCCTCCATAGGGATCCTGTGCATGCAAATTGAAGGATTGATATTCTTGATATCTTCAATTGAATGGCCAATTACCTCCCTATATAGTTTCAATCTTTTCAACAGCTCCTGAACTTGTTCTTTAGGCAAATTGGCATTGATGATTATTGGAAATGTTGAATTCTCTCCCAAAAATTCACACTTCAGGTTGCTAGGAAGAGGCTTGAGCTCCAATTTAGAAGAGTTGTCTTGAGTTGAATTGGGTTGGAGTTCAGCAGTGATAACCTCCTGCACTCCATTCTGAAATTTTGAATTGTCCACTGATTTGAAGGAATTCAGCTTAGATTGGCATGCCTTAGCCTCTGGATCTTCTAATTCCTTCAAGTGATCAAACATTAGGCACCTTTGCAAGGGGTCTTCAATGGGGATTATTGTAGAAACTTGCTGTACAATCTGATCTAGCTGCCCATCTTCAAAATCACTTTCCTGAAAATTTGGCCTACTGATAACTTGTGCCAAATTGAATTCTATCTTGTCCTCCCCAATTTGGAATGTCAATCTGCCCTCCTTGACATCTATGACAGCTCCTGCAGTGGCTAAGAAGGGCCTGCCTAGAAAAATTGGTGGTGTTCAGGTCCTCATCCATGTCAAGCACCACAAAATCTACAGGAATAAAGAATTTTCCAACTTTGAGGGGTATGTCTTCAATGATTCCATGTGAATACTTGATGGATCCATCAGCTAGCAGCAAGGACATGTTGGTAGGCTTCATATTTCCAACTTCTAGCTTCCTACAAAGTGATAAAGGGATTACACTCACTGATGCACCCAAATCACACATTGCCCTCTGAATTTTTCTATTTCCAATTTCACAGGGAATTGAGAAGCTTCCTGGATCCTTTAGCTTGGGAGACAACTTGTTTTGGATAATTGCAGAAGCCTCCTCAGTCAAAGCTATAGTCTCATGCTCCATAATCCTCCTTTTCTTGATCAAAATCTCCTTTAGAAACTTGGCATACGAGGGCATCTCTTGAATGGCCTCCACAAATAGCACATTGATATACAACTTCTTCAGAATTTCCAAGAATCTTTCATATTGTCGGTCTTGCCTTGCCTTGACCAATCTTTGTGAAAATGGTACCTTATCAAAAATTCTGTCCTTGACTTCATTTTGAGGGTGCTGATTTCTGTTTTCCACCATAGTTTCAGCTGGTTCTTCTAAAGGTTTTGAATCTGTCTTGGTTGAATTGTCCTCTACTTTCTTCATTGGTTCTTCCACAATTCTTCCACTCCTGAGCTGGACAGCTTGGACTTGTTCCTTGGGGTTCAGTTCTGGTTGTCCAGGGAAGAACATGTGTGGCCTATTAGATGTGCTTGCTTGTTGGGCAATTTGGCTCTCAAGCAACTTCTGATTGGCACTTAAGGCTTCATATCCATTGGTTAGCTTCTGCATTGCCTCCTCTTGCTTCTCTTATTTCTTCAGAATTTGTTGCAGCAACTCTTTCATATTTGAGAATTGAGTGGCTTGAGTTTGTGGTGGCTGCTCATAAGGAGGTCTTTGCATTGTAATGGTTGAGGACTGATTCTGATATGGAGGTGGTTGATTCCTTGGCAAAATCTTAGGCCGCCAATTAGAATTTTGCATGGGTGACCCTTGGTAATGATTGGCCTTATAGGAGAAGTAGGGATGGTTCCTATTTTCTGGAGTATAAAACTCAGCAGGGGGCTTCACTCCATAATTTCCTACTGCATTCACTTGATCTATAGATTGTTCATATTGCTGCATTAACATATTACAACCCTCTGTGACATGGCCTTGGTTTCCACATACATCACACCTTGTTTCAGAATTGGATGCCTTTCCCACATTGGTTGACAAGTTCAGCTTCTCCAATGCCTTTTGCAACCCTTCTTCAATCTGGACAGCAATGTTGTTGACTTGAATATCATTGGATGACCTCCTTGTCCTATCATGTGTAAGGAAATGGTAATTCTTCGCAATGTTCTCAATTAATTGGTAGGCTTCATCAATGTTTCTGGATGCAAAAATCCCTCCTGCAGCAGTATCCAATGCCACTTTAGATGGATAGTTTAATCCCTTGTGGAAGTAATTGACCAATTGCCATTTTTCAAAACCATGGTGTGGACATGCCCTCAGCAAGCTCTGGAGTCTTTGCCATGCATCACATATGTTCTCTTGATCCAATTGATAGAATCTAACAATCTGATCTCTATAGTTATCAGTTTTGCTAGGTGGAAAGAATTCAGTTAGAAACAATTGAATTATGAACCCCCCAAGTGGCAATCTCTTCAGGTTTGAGGGTCTTGTACCAAGTCTTGGTCTTGTCCTTGAGTGAGAAGGGGAATAACCTCATGTAGACAACATCCATAGGGGTGTTATTGAAATGGACAGTGCTGCAAATTTCCTTGAAATTGTCAAGATGTGAAGCTGGATCCTCATTCCCCAATCCTGCAAATTGGTATTGCCTTATCATTGTGACCAATGCTGGATTCACATCAAAGTTGGCAGCAGGTGCTAGGACTCCATTCCCTTGTTGATTCCTGACATTACTAGGTGAATAACAATCCTTGAGTGTCCTTGGTGCAACCATATTAACTTCTTCTTCTTCTTCCTCTTCAAAAATTCTTCTTCTTGCCTCTATCCTTTGCAATCTCCTCCTTCTCAAGAATCTTCTTTCAGGTTAAGGATCTAATTGATAATGGTCCTCTTGATTGTCCAAATCATGCATAAATGAATTCAGAAGTATCAATTTCAGAAAAGAAAAAAACTAGACAAAATTGAAAAATTCAGAATGATAACTTACGAAAACTGAAAATTGGGCTAATAAATGGATTGAAAACTAGTCTAAAACTAATCTAAACTATCTAAGTTAATCTAATTGACCTCAAATCCCCGACAACGGTGCCAAAAACTTGATAGTGAAATTGAGGAGTGTAATGATAACTTGCTGATTTTATGGTCAAATTTGAGATTTTTCAATTTTTGATTTAACTTCCTGATTCACTTTTTACTGCAAGTATACACAAGTCAATAGTAATAGACCCAAATGTCGTATCCATAGTGATTTGAAGCCAAAGACTCCCTAAGACAATCTAGATTAACCCTACTTTAAGTGGCAAAAACTGAAATTAAAAAGAATAGAAAACATATTTTTAACTTTGGCAAAAAGGATTACTGTTTTTGGACTTTTGGAAAGTTATCTGAACTGAATTTTAAATGCTAAACTAAGGGCTAAATGAGATTATCTATCAATGAGGAAGGTTCTCCTAGGAATTGGGGTTCATCTAGTTCAATTATGGATGGAATGGAACGAGTTATCAGTTTTTTATCAAATCTGATTCAACCTAAAAATTGGTTGCTCTCACAGCTCATTTAATCCAGAACTAATCATTATATTATCATATTAATGTTAGCTAGGTTGAATTGATAAGAATCCTCACTGTTTTCAAGTTATCATTAGGCACAAGTTTAGAGTCTTACTAATTTTGCCATTTCCTTTTAGAATTTAGCAAATTCACTTTATTACCACAATCAAACCCACATTCATACATCAACAAATCAGAAATATAATGAATCCAATCCTAATGCTAATGCTTCTTGGTTTATCTCTAAACAAAAAGTGGATTTTTAATCAGCCTCTCAGCTGCAAAGAAAGTGAAATCCACATTAACATTTGGTTCATTGGACAGAATCAGCACATATCATGAATGAAATCAGAAAAGTTATCATTTGTTCTTAATCCATTTCAAAACAAGAAGGAACTTAAAAATTAGCTTCTCAGTTGCTAAGAAATCAGGGCCCCTCAATGCTAAACATATTTCAATAATTCAGGAATTAGAAAAGAAAAATCAGAATTCAGAAATAAAAAAATCAGATTCCTAATTGGGATTGAATCTAGAAACTTGTCATTGATTCTTGATTCATTTCTGAACAAGAATGGATCATAAGACAACCTCTCAGTTGTAAAGACAAGTAGGATCTCATAATGTCAAGAACAAAATTCAATAGATTCAGAAATGCAGAATCAGAAACCAAAAAAATCAGAACTTGATTCAGTGCAGAAAATCAGATTGTACATATCCCATCCATAACTAAATTAGACTACTACACTATCGTAGGAGAACTGAGATTTAGCTCATTATAATTACAAGAATTGATACAAGACAGGAAGAATTAATAAGGCAAAACATTCTGAAATCAGAAGCACAGAATCTTGTCGACAGAAATCAGAGTTGCAGCCCTTCCTTCAGCTTGCTCTTCCTTGCTTCCTTCCTGCTCAAACCCTTGCAATGGCCAGCCCCCCTTTCTTCTCCAACTTTCCCAGCTTATATATGTCCTCTCCTCACCCTTAGATGTAGATGAGAAAGTTCCTTTCCTCTGTGACTATGCCAAGTGTCCTGTCCAGAAAATATCAGCAGATGCTAACTTTTTGGACAGCCAAAAAGCAAGTGGTCCCACCTCCTTTTCTAACCTTTTGATGCATTGAAATGATGTAGCAAAATAAAATCGCTAGCAAGTGCACTAGTCGCTCAAGTAATATAGTAATAGGAGTAAGAGTGTCGAACCCATGAGGAATATTATTAATTCAATATCTGAATTTATAAATTAATAAGAGAGAAAAACATGGATTTTGAAAATGAGTTTTAAAAGATAAAGAAAATAAGATAAAGATAAGATAGTGGTGTTAAAATTAGGCCTTAGGATGAAAATAGATCAGGATAAATATTTGAATCATAAAAAATAAATTTAATCTTTAAAGATGGATTAGAGTCTCCCTAAAGTAATCTAACATGATTAACTTATGGTCTCCACGACTGGCATCCCTCAATCTAATCATATAGAACTATATTAATTTAATAAGAATTGAAGTCTCCACGACTGGTACCCCCAAAATCATATTAAAATTAAAATGCATTAAATTGAATTCTCTAGACTATTAATCACTCCACAAACTAGTATAGATTAATAGACCACACAAACTTGATTCTCCACACACTAGTTATCAAATTTATGTCAATTATTAATTCCAAATAAAATCAATTATAATTAGTATAATGAATTCTGAAATTAAACACTCCACAAACTAGTATAGCCTAATTCAAAAATTTAATTAACTAATATAAAAACATTAAGCACAATTAATAATTGATCAGAAAAGATTAAAGCAAATAAAATAGAGTCCAAACATTTCCCTTCAATTAATAATCTCCTAAAATAATAATCCTAAAAATATGGAGTTCATCCTAGAAATTTCGGAGAGATAATAAAATATAAATCATAAAAATTTAAAGAATTACACCCAAAATAGAGATATCGAATCTGGCAAACAGTCGGGCAGCCTCTCGAACTTGATCAGGGTCGCGAGCAACTTCCAACCGTCGCACCTCTCTCCTCTTGGTCGTAGCCTGCAGAGCTCACGACTCGCCGTGGAAGAAACCTGAACTTCAGAGCACACTTTGAAACGACGAATTCTCCAAGTATTTATAGGTGCGGACGACCTTCAATTTGATCACGGTCGTAAAATATCGTACGGATGAATTTAAATTTACGAGATAAACTCGGCCAAAGATAAATCCTTTTAATTGTTACCCCCTTTGAATCTCGGCCAAAACCAACATTTCCTTGCCATTACCCCCTTCGAATATCGACCGTAACGAAATTCTTTTATCTTTACACCCAAAGAGATAAACCCTTTTACTCCCTCCAAATCTCGGCCGTAAGGAAAGAATTTAATCTTGTTACGCCCAAAAGATAAAATCATTTATCTTCACCTTTCATATCTCGGCCAAAAACACAAATTTTCTCTCTAATCTCGGCCAAAATGATGATTCCATTTGAATTATCGGCCGTACACCTCTTTTGAATCGATAAACATATTTGAATCGGAGATCTCGGCCGTAAGGATAAATTCTTCAGAATTTCGGCTGATACGTCACAATCCATCTATATCTCGGCCGAAATGTCCAATCATATATTTGATTTTTCCTGCAAAATAATTATCAAAATTTAGTTAATCCATCCACAATTAAAATATTCAGAGAATTAATAATTTAAAATTGATAAATCCAGAATTACGATTAAAAGTGACTAAAAATGATGCATGCCATGAACAAATTACAGAAAAATTAATTAAAATAATAATCTAAAATATGTTGTATTTTGCATGCTTCAAACTCCCCCAAGCTTAAAGTCTTGCTTGTCCTCAAGCAAAAATTCAAGGCAAGGCTCAAGAAAGTTCCATCATAGCCTCCATATTGTCAACTGACTAATTTTCTCACGCAGTTCTTCTGCACACCTACTACTCAGTATCTTTTCATTTTCCATGCACTTAGCTTTCATAGAGGTTCTGAATGCTATACAAATTTAAACAATCTCAAATTCAGCCTTATAGAAAAATAAATTGTCTGTCAAATAATAGTATTAATATTGAACACATAAGTACTAATTGAGCTTAAAACTTTTTCTTTTTCTTTTTTTTTTCAACTTTATTTTCAATCATTTTAAAAGTTCTAATCTTCAAGCAGGATTGCACAAGGAAGTCCATATAGCGGGCTTTGGACTGATGACTCCCAGACCAGATGGCCTTAGGGCAACAGGTGATAATGCACCCCTCGAGTTTACTTGCCCGAACAACCAAGGTTCTGAATGAAGAGTTCGAACTTAGCCATGATTCAGTACTCCTGTGCTTCTCCATATTCCACAAGATGGTCCTTGTAGCAGGTTTTCGATCGACGGATCATAGAGCAGTTGCCCTTAAGTCGCCAGGCATGAACCCCTACAGATCTAATTACCCGAACACATCTTAGTTCCAGATAACACTTTTGTACCTACACATAACTTTATTCAATTTTTTTTTCATTTGTTGGGGTTTAACTACCCCTTCTTTTTTATAAGCTCAAAAAGTACTTGATATGGTCAATAAGAAGGCTACTACTATCAAGACTTAAAATAAATAAAAAGGCATGAATATGATTTTGTCGTCTAGTCATTCATAATTCTACTTAGCATAGGCACACAGTCCATAAGTTTGAAACTAAAATAGCAAGTGATAAGAAAGAAAAGCATTCAAATTTCATCAGTTAACGACATGTCTTTGAACTTTTTACTAAAAGATAATTAAAATAGTAAGACAAGAGTTTGTAAGATGGTAGCAAAAATAAATGCATGCAATGATATTTTTTAGAAAATTTTCAATTTTTTTTTAAATTTTTAGATATACATGCAAACATAAGCAAATAAAAGGAAAAAATAAGAGAAAATACAATGCATGAAATGCAAGCTCCCCCAAGCTTGAACCAGACACTGTCCTCAGTGTTAGACCAGCAAGGGAAAGGAAAATAGACTCAATAAAAAGAAAAAAATAATAAAGAAATGAAAAATAAAGAAAAGGGAAAAGACACAACCGGATTTACTGTCTGCGGGGTGGCGATGGTGGATGGTAGCTGAGATTTCCTTTGCGCATATGATACTCATGGATGCGCCTCGTCATGCGCGCATGTTGATTCTGAAGGGATTCGAAGTGACCTTGACGATCATCCATATTTCTAAAATCAGCTCGGATGTTGGTCAATTCTTGGGCTTGTCTAAGTTGCTCTTCCTGAATAGCGTGCAACTGCCCTGACTGACGAAGTTGCTCTTCTTGAAAAGTGTGAAACTCTCCTGCCTGACGAAGTTGCTCATAATACATTGATTCCCATAAGTTTTGCATGGAAGCATAGTCAGGCTAAGGTGGCGGAGGTGGATAGTAAGTCTGCTCTAGGGCCGAAGTGAAAGTAGGTTCTGGTGCTATATAGTGATTCTGCACAGGTTCCTATAAAGGGGCAGATACTTCCATCGAGTCGCGTTCCTCATAAGGAGTAGCAGGTATGAACGAGGAATCAGAAGAGCTCTCTTGTGCTGGAGATGGAATCGGAGAAGGCACCGGCATATAAGGTGAATGGATGGATGTGGCATATTGGGAAGCTACCGGTGATGCAGCCTGGAATCCTTGTGGCTGTTGAAGGTAGGGTTGGGCTGCCGCATAATCAGTAGAATCAAACTAGGAGAAAGGTTCATCCTGGTGTGGCTATCCGACAGAGGTAGATGGTCCTGCAGGTGGGATTACTGGATCTATGACCTGCCTAAAAAGGAGCCAATTATTTGGATTAATTGACGTGAAAGCATCTCGATCTGAGCAGGGCACCTCCTGATGGTGGCCTTTAAAAATAAAAACTTTGATCCCTGAGTTGTTGGTCTTCACGAGACCCATAGCATGAATAGTCCTACGAGTGAGGTGAGTGTTTCCTGGCACAGCTTTGAGATCATCCAAGTCAAGTTGTAGGTGCTGAGCGATAGGTGTGAGAAGGGCGCCCATATTAATGCTACCGCCACGATGAGTAGTGCGGCACTGGAATCGACGAATGAGGAAGGCACCCACATTAACAGGAGTTCTGTGAAGCATGCTGTGGATGAGATATAACTCTCCCTCTAAGATGGCACCATCATTATCACTGCGCCCACTTAAGGTGTTGCTTAGCATGCGATGGACGTAGCGCAGAACATAATTCTGAATTGAGCTATCTTTAGCGGTGTTCTAATCCAATCGGTCTTCTTCTGTTATCTGTTTCCAAAAAGTTTTAGCATCAAAGTCAGCAGGTACAGAAAGAGATCCATGGTTGGGAAATCCATAGATATTATTAATCTCTCTTAGAGTGAGAGTAAAAGGTCGCCCATAAAGTTGGAATGAAATGTGAGGCTGATCATAATTCCTGCCATCTAAATTAAAGACCTCCAAGGATGAGAGAAATTCCATAATTAGTACTTCATAAGTTGGCCACCAGGAATGCACAAAGTCAGAGAGTCCAATCTGAGAAAATAATAGACGAATATCTGCAAGTAAATTATACTCCCTCAGCAATTCAGTATCTGAAAATCTGGTGGCATGAATTCGAATCTCAGACATCCGTTCATATCGAGCTTGATACTTTGGCTTGATCCAATAATAATCTCCGACCCCGGAGATTAGTTGTGAGGGCTGTGAGACCGGCTGAGCATTCGGATGTCGTTGTTCGTGACGTCCCCTCCAAATATTCGCAAATCGCCTCATGCTATATTCTCAGAGATCAGTAAAACAAAAATATGGTGGCTCGGTCAAAAGGACGGTTGCGGCCCAAGTCAGCTGGATGACTCGGCCGTAAGGCAAAGACATGTCGTCGGTGAAATTGGCAGCTGAATCTCGACCGTAATATGTGTCGGCCGTAAGGAAGAGATCTCGGTCAGTCGCAAAGTCTCTCGGCCGTAATACATATGCTCAAATGTCGGCCGTAAAGACGTAAGTCGATGAAAAACTTCGGCCGGTCCATGGCGGTGGAATGCCTGTGAGAAGACGGCGGCTGGGCGGCTGAGGCCTCGGCCGTAAAGAGAAAAGTTCGGCCGTAATTGATGAAGCTCGGCCGTAAGAGTAGATGAACCTCAGCCGTAAAGAGAAAAGTTCGGCCGTAATTGATGAAGCTTGGCCGTAAGAGTAGATGAAGCTCGGCCATAAAGAGAAAAGTTCGGCCGTAATTGATGAAGCTCGGCCGTAAGAGTAGATGAACCTCAGCCGTAAGGAGTAGATGTCGATGAATAACCTTGCAATGCAACTTCGGCGTAAGAGGCAGCGTGATAACGGCCGTGTGACTTCGGGCATAAAAGAGCAGCGGAGATGCCGTGAGACTTCGGCCGTAAAGAGTTGGCTCGGTGTGGAAGCTCGGCCGTAAGGGAGCTGAGGTTAGGTCGGTGAGGCTTTGGCCGTAAGGGCTTTTGGGCGGGAGGCGTTGAAACTTTGGCCGTAATATGTCTCGGCCGTAAGGAAGAGCTTTGAAACTTCAACCGTACGGCGGTGGTGCTTGATCTGCAAGGATGTGGAAGGGGTAAAGAATTTAAAGGAAACTTTAGGCGTAAACTTACCTTTCCCACATGATGCGCGCAGTGAAGGGTCACATCAAATTCAAGTAGCGCAGTGATCGGCCGATTCCAAGGTGATTTTTCCTTTCGCCTTGTCATATCTCGGTCGTAAAATAACTGGGCTATTGTGGCAGGGCGTAATGGTGCAAGTGTTCGATGAGACGCATGCATGGTGAGTTGTTCTTTACGGCGTGGTCATCGAGGTGAAGCTCGGTCGTAACGGGAACGGGCTGTGGTGGCAGGGCGTAATGGTGCAAGTGTCTTCTCATTTCGCCTTGTCTCAGGTCTTACGCCCCCTTCTTATTTATGAATGCGCATGCATGCCACGTAACATGATTCAAATTTCGATGCATGCATGCGTCTCATTGGCATGTCCGCATTTCTCCCCTAGCTCAAATGAAATATTAATTAGATGACTCCATACATTCAAAATAAATAAATAAATAAAGATAGAAAGAATGAAATGCCTAAATAAATAAATAAAATAAATAAAATCACCCAAACTAATTTAAGATAATTAAAATATTAATCAGCAACTAATTAAAAACTAATCTAAAGAGAGAAAATATAGTTCTGATTTATAGTCATCAGCTTGACTTAGTCCCGATAAAGATCAAGGCCTATTTTTCTCTTCTCCCTTTGGATTTTTCTCTGTGTTGCTTGGGAGGGAGCCCGGTGTACGTCCAGTCAGTTGTGCTGCCATCTGGCCCAGTTGTCTTTCCAAATTCCGAATTGATGCATCCTGATTAGTGGCTCTAGACTCCATATCCTTTTGCAATGATTGCATAGTGTCTATGATCTGTGTCATCATCTCCTGCATGTGATTTGATGATTGATATTGGGGAGCATCAGGTTGCCTTTTCAGTATATAATCCTTTGATGGACCAGAAAGTTGGCCTTGATTCTGATTATAGGCGAACTTTGGATTGTGTCTCCAACCATAATCATTGCTCCTGAAAAATTGGTTGGAAATAAAGTTAGCATTTTCAATTTGATTTGAATATGAAGTGTTACCTGTAGGGCTATAATTGTTTGAATTTCCCATTAGTGACATCATCTGCTCAAATTTTTTATTAAGTGACTCTAGCTGAGTCACTATTTCTGAAGATTGTATTCTTTGTGCAGCATGTACATCTTGAGTTCGGCGAAATGGTCTCCTTTCTTGACTTGACTTGAGGGCTACAACTTCAATTATATCCTGTATCTCACTAGGACGTTTAGATCCTAGCACTGTCCCTCCTGCTGATTGATCGAGCTTATCTTGATCTGCAACTCATAATCCATGGTAGAAATCTTCCATCACTTGCCACTTTGGAATCCTATTATCAGGAACTCTGGCCAGCAGCTCCTTATATCGTTCCCAGGCCTCATATAACGTCTCGTTAACGTCTTGAACAAATGCCCTCAAGTCCCTTCGATATTTGCCTGCTTTTTGTGGTGGGCAATATTTTCCAACAAATTTTTCTACCAGCTCCAACCATGAGTGAATCGATCCTGCAGGCAAAGTTTTAAACCAAGTGGAAGCTTTGTCACGTAAAGATTGTGGAAATAATAAAAGACGAATAACTTCAGTAGAAATATTATTATTTCTAAAGGTGCTCAGAGTAGCGAGAAATTTGTCAAGGTGATCGTGAGGGTCTTCATGAAATCCTCCTCCAAATTGGGATGCTTGTATCATCCTCACGATTGCGGGATTTATCTCAAAATTATTTGCATTAATATCAGGCAGCACGATGCATGATTCTCGATCACTGTATCTGGCCGAGACATATTCTCTCATAGAAAGCTCTGCTTCATCTTCTCGCCGATTATTATGTGGCGGAACCAGTTCATTTTGTTGCTCCAGTCTCTGATTGTCGCGTGCTTGTTCCGCCATTTTTCTTATATTTCTTCGTAATTGATGATAGGTTCTTTCAATTTCAGGATCAAATTCCAACAGTGGATTTGAACTCCTAGTGCGCTTATCAGAGGATTCCAGGATTGGTTGTGATTTAATTTTCAATTAGTACCTGCAACAACCAATTTTCAGTAAGATAAAAGAAAAAATAAAAATATATACAAGAAGAAAGAAATGCAGATAGTAGGTCACCAAGAAATAAGATTTAAATTGATAAAAAGTCATTCGGAATTATCGAGTTGAAACTTAATTACGACGCTCTTCAAACCAATTCATATGTCAAATAACTCGACCGAAAGAATCAAATAGATAATTGTAAAAATCATGCACTCGTTCGGCCATAAAACTTAACCACGTCTCAACATTACGGTTGCAAAAGCAATAATTAGCAAAATTAGTTTCAGAGAAGTTAATGAACAATCTCAGTCGAAATTAAATTAGTTGAGAAATAGAATAACCCGAGGCTCGTTCGGCCATAAAAATCATAAAACAGTGTCGAAAGTGATTAATCAACGTGAAAGCGTAAAACTTGTTGGATTATGGCCGAAACAAAATCACAAGATGGCGTAAAAATTAACTGAATTATGACGGCCGAAAGAGGATTAAATTGACTCTGGGCGTAAAGAATCGAAGTCGACAGCCTTTTGGCCGTAAAACAGAACATGTTTTCGGCCGAAATAAAAATTGAACGAAACGTCGCCAAATGAATCATTATGGCTGACAAAGAATACATTCGTACGGGGCATAAATCGGACATTAATAAATGAAGATTAAGTCAAAACGTGCGCCAACTAGGGGGCAATCAAATCAGTATGGTGGCGTAAAAATGAATGTTCAGAAGAGATTGACCGGTAAAACAGAAAGCTATCCACGTCTTGGTCGTAACACAATTTGTATCAGAAAATTGAAATACGAATCCAAAGTGACAAATAAACATTACGGCCGAAAAAAATTAAGAAATCAATTCTCGGCTGAGATGAAAATTCAAGCCGTAGAAGGAATAATAGCACGAAATCATGCGCTTAATCCATCCAATACGAAAGAGAATTAAATCATCATTAATAAAGTCAAATTTCGGCCGTAAACACAATGAAGAAAACAATTCTCGGCCGTTAATCAATATTGAAAATAAGAGAGAAATTAATTCGATCATAAAGATAAAGTGAATCTCGACCGTAAAGATAAAAGTTGTCAATTAAGCCGAAATGAGGTCACATCAATCAGAAAAATATATTACGGCTGAAAGGAAGTCAACACGATTGGCCGTAAAGCAAAATAGGGTTTCGGTCGAAACAAAAAAATAGAATTAAACTTATTCTTATGTTGACAGAAGAATCGTTACGACCGATAGGGAGTAAAATTCATGTCGGATGATCCATTACGGCCGAGACAGACTAAATCGCTTTGGCCAAAACAAAGTCAAATCAATATGAAAAGTTCAAACTATTAAAACTTTACGACCGAGAATGAAAGTCGAAATTGGATCGAATAGGGCGTAAAAAATTTAAACCATATGTATATTGGCCGAAACCAGGTCAAATCAATATGCATTACTCATGGCGTAAAACAACATTTGGGTAAACATTACGGCCGTAAAATACAGAATTCGAAACTCAGAATCGATATTGCGAGGCCGTAAAACTAGTCAAACTGACAAAATAAATCACGATGGTAAAACCATAAGACGGCGACAGAATTTTAAGCCGAAAGTCGACAATTAAAAAAATTGTCGTGACCTTTATCTGCAAAAAAAAATGTTAGTTTATTCACAAAAAATAATTAAAACAAATAGTACATATTTACAAAGAATTATTTACACCTTCTAATAATTCATAAAAATTAGAAATTAATTAATAAAATATTCCTCGACAACGGCGCCAAAAACTTGATGCATTGAAATGATGTAGCAAAATAAAATCGCTAGCAAGTGCACTAGTCGCTCAAGTAATATAGTAATAGGAGTAAGAGTGTCGAACCCACGAGGAATATTATTAATTCAATATGTGAATTTATAAATTAATAAGAGAGAAAAAAAACATGGATTTTGAAAATGAGTTTTAAAAGATAAAGAAAATAAGATAAAGATAAGATAGTGGTGTTGAAGTTAGGCCTTAGGATGAAAATAGATCAGGATAAATATTTGAACCATAAAAGATAAATTTAATCTTTAAAGATGGATTAGAGTCTCACTAAAGTAATCTAACATGATTAACTTGTGGTCTCCACGACTGGCATTCCTCAATCTAATCATATAGAACTATCTTAATTTAATAAGAATTGAAGTCTCCACGACTGGTACCCCAAAATCATATTAAAATTAAGATGCATTAAATTGAATTCTCTAGACTATTAATCACTCCACAAACTGGTATAGATTAATAGACCACACAAACTTGATTCTCCACACACTAGTTATCAAATTTGTCAATTATTAATTCCAAATAAAATCAATTATAATTAGTATAATGAATTCTGAAATTAAACACTCCACAAACTGGTATAGCCTAATTCAGAAATTTAATTAACTAATATAAAAGCATTAAGCACAATTAATAATTGATTAGAAAAGATTAAAGCAAATAAAATAGGGTCCAAACATTTCCCTTCAATTAATAATCTCCTAAAATAATAATCCTAAAAACATGGAGTTCATCCTAGAAATTCCGGAGAGATAATAAAATATAAATCATAAAAATTGAAAGAATTACACACAAAATAGAGATATCGAATCTGGCAAGCAGTCGGGCAGCCTCTCGGACTTGATCAGGGTCGCGATCAACCTCCAACCGTCGCACCTCTCTCCTCTTGGTCGTAGCCTGCAGAGCTCACGACTCGCCGTGGAAGAAACCTGAATTTCAGAGCACACTTTGAAACGACGGATTCTCCACGTATTTATAGGTGCGGACGACCTTTAATTTGATCACGGTCGTAAAATATCGTACGGATGAATTTAAATTTATGAGATAAACTCGGCCAAAGATAAATCCTTTTAATTGTTACCCCCTTTGAATCTCGGCCAAAACCAACATTTCCTTGCCATTACCCCCTTCGAATATCGGCCGTAACGAAATTCTTTTATCTTTACGCCCAAAGAGATAAACTCTTTTACTCCCTCCAAATCTCGGCCGTAAGGAAAGAATTTAATCTTGTTACGCCCAAAAGATAAAATCATTTATCTTTACCTTTCATATCTCGGCCAAAAACACAAATTTTCTCTCTAATCTCGGCCAAAATGTTGATTCCATTTGAGTTATCGGCCGTACACCTCTTTTGAATCGATAAACATATTTGAATCGGAGATCTCGGCCGTAAGGATAACTTTTTCGGAATTTCGGCTGATACGTCACAATCCATCTAAATCTCGGCCGAAATGTCCAATCATATATTTGATTTTTCCTGTAAAATAATTATCAAAATTTAGTTAATCCATCTACAATTAAAATATTCAGAGAATTAATAATTTAAAATTGATAAATCCAGAATTATGATTAAAAGTGACTAAAAATGATGTATGCCATGAACAAATTATAGAAAAATTAATTAAAATGATAATATAAAATATGTTGTATTTTGCATGCATCACCTTTTTCAGCCTTGTTTTTCCTGCTAGAAAGGCCAAAACAGTAAGCATCAAAGTCCTTGAATAGGATTTAAAAAATAAGGATTAGGACAATAACAATTATCTCTTAATTATCAAATGGGATTTGGTGTTGTGCAGGAATGAAATTTTTAATAAAAAGTGATAACTTTAAAGTCCGGAATGATAACTTGCACCATATCATGAAAATTGTCCAATTATGAGTGGTTCAGAGTAGTGAAGGCATCAAAGGGATTAGGATGGCATGTGAATGAGGTCAGAAATCAAATGTGGATAAGATTTCAAGGAATGATAACTTTGGTGCCATAAAATGATAACTTGGTTCCATAAAATGATAACTTGTCATAAATTTAGTTGTGGTTATCCAAATGTGATCAAATCAGAGTAGCAAGGAGTTAGGACAGTAATTTAATGATTGTTTAATGCTTTTATGCAGAAATGATAGCCTTGCACATCGAAATGACAATTTTGCCCTAAAAATGATGACTTGACACAAAAAATGATAACTTGTGAAATGGAATGATAACTTTACACAAGTTGAAATATGATTACCCAAATATGATTAATTCATAATGGCAAGGGATTTAGGGCAAGATAATCACTAGAAATAAGATCAATTGGAAAAATGATAACTTGCCCAAAAATGATAACTTGGCATAGAATTGAGATATTTATGGATTTTAGCAATTCAGAACCTCTATGCACATGGAATTAAGTGTAAAATGAGAATGATCAGCTGTTATCACAATCCTTTGCATTCCAAGCATAATTGGCCAAAAGTTAGGCAAAATGAGGGATCGATATGGGTGAATTGAATAGAAAATGGGATAAAAACCTATTGTGATCAGCTAGTGATCAGCTTGGCCATTGGTTTGTGGGTGATAGGCTGTTGAAACTTTGTGCTTGACCCCATATTTACTTAGGAGGTTCTCAAAACTCCTCTCTATGAAGTGGCTGCCTCCATCACTGATAACCACTCCTGGCACTCTAAATCTTGGAAAAATGATTTCTTTGAACATTTTGATAACTGCCTTGGAGTCAGCAGCTACTATGGGGATTGTCCCTATCCACTTGGACACATAATCAACATCCAACAATATGAATTTGTATCTAAATGAAGTAGGAAAGGGTCCCATGTAATCAATTCCCAATACATAAAAAAAATTCAACTTCTAGAATTCCATTTTGAGGCATTTCATTCCTTTTGGAAATTGACCCTGCTCTTTGGCACACATCACAGCTCTTCACATACATGTGAGCATCCTTGAATAGAGTAGGCCAATAGAAACCTGATTGGAAGACCTTAGCAGTTGTTTTCTAAGTAGCCCCATGATCACTAGCTGATCACTATAGTCTTTTACCCCATTTTAGATGCATTTCACCCCTCTCGAATCCCTAAATTGCCCAACTTTTGGCCAATTATATTTGGAATGCATGGATTGTGATAACTATTTGATCTTCCTCATTTCATACTTAATTCCATGTGCATCGAAGTTCTAAAATGCCAAAATTCATAAATATTTTAATTCTATGCCAAGTTATCATTTTTAGGACAAGTTATCACTCCTATATGTCAAGTTATCATTATTTTGAGTGAACTGATTTTCAATGATTTTTTGGCCCTAAACCCATTACTATCACGAATAAATCATATTTGGATGATCATATCTAAACTTGTGCAAAATTATAAATCCATCTGGACAAGTTATCATTTTCCAGCCAAGTTATCATTAAAGGGCAAAACTCTCATTTTGATATGCAAAACTGTCAAATATGCACAAAGGCATTAAGCAATCATTTTATTATTGTCCTAACTCATTGCTGTTCAAATTTGATCACATTTGGAAAACCACAACCAAAGTTATGACAAGTTATCATTTTTAAAGTAATTAAGTTATCGTTTTGGCACCCAAGTTATCATTCCTTTGAAATCTTATTCATATTTGATTTCTGACTTTACTCACTTGCCATCCAACTCCCTTTTATGCCTTCAATGCTCTGAACCATCCATATTTGATCATTTTCCAATATTTATGCAAAGTTATCATTTCGAGCATTGATAAGTTATCATTTTTAACCTTGATTTGCAACTCTGCACATCACTAAATCCTACTTGACATTTGAGCTGATCCTAGTTGTTTTTCCTATCCTTATTTGTTCATTTCCTATTTGAGGACTTTGATGCTTCGTGTTCTATCTTTTGTAGCAGGGAAAATAGGTTGTAAAAAGGTGGAAAAAGGTGGGGGGACCACTAACTTTGCTGTCCAAAAAGCTGTCTTCTGCAGCTGATTCCAGGTCCATAGGACACTTGGCACAATCAAGGCATAAGGAATTATCTGATGCTGATCTAAGGGTGATTAAAGGTCAGATATAAGTTGGAAACCCTAGGGAAGAAAGGGGGGAGGTCGGCCATTGTAGGAAGAACAGATTTGGGGAGCTGAATTGAGCAAGAGGGAGCTAAAGGAGAGCAGATTGCTACCAACAGCCCTGAAGCCAATATGATTTGCATCTGTTCTGCACTTTATTTTGTGTCTATGTTTGTAAACATGTGGAGCTAAATCCCATGCCTCCTAGGATAGGGTAGTAGTCTAATACATATTGTGGATGGATTAGAGATAAGTTCAAATTTCCTGCACTGAATCATTTAATTTCTGAATCTGAACTGTTATGAATATGATCTTGTCATTTGAAGACCCTATTTGTATTTACAACTGAGAAGTTATCATTTGGTCTAACCCTTGTTTAGGAATGAATTAAGGATCAATGCCAAGTTCTGGATTCCAATTTAGTGGATAATCTGATTTTTGATTTTTTCTGAATTCTGAACCATTTGATTTCTGATTTTTCTGAACCATCTGAATCTGATTGCCATTTGGGAACTGATTTAAATGAACAACTGAGAGGTTATCATATTTCCCAATCTTGTTTAGAAATGAATTAAGAAACTTGGCATTTCATGATTCAATTCTATAATTACCATTGGGTTTTTTCTGATTTTAATGAGTTGTTGATTTCTGTTTTCCTGAATTCAGGGAAATCTGATTCCCTTGCTATTGTTAAACCTCTGAATCTATTTATCACTGAGAAGTGAATTGTAAGGCTTCCTTGCTGTTCAGAGATGAACCAAGGAGCAATTGCATGTGCTGAATTCCCTTATGTGAATTAAGTGCTGATTTCTATCCAATCCATTAATGGAAATGTGGATTTCATTTGAATTTGCAACTGAGAGGCTGATTTTAAATCCTCTTGTAGTTTAAAGATAAACCAACGAGCATTTGCACTAATATTGGATTGACTTCATCCCTGTTTAGTTGATTGAAGCATTCCTTTCATTTTCAAAGTGCAATTTAGAAGTTATCATTTCAGATTTTATTGAATTGACAAAAAAATCAGCAAAGTGACTTGGATTGAACATAATGATAACTTGATTTTCAGTGGAGACCCTCTTCTAATTCAACTTGGCTAACAATTATATGACAATATATTGTTTAGTTCTTGTCTAATTAGCTGTGAAAACAGCCATATAGAAAGTTGAATTAGATCTGACTAAAAAGTGATAACTTATTCATTTCCATCCATAATTAAATTAGATGAACCCCAATTCCTAGGAGGACCTTCCTCATTGATAGATAAACCCTTTTAGCCTCTAGATTAGCATTTATAATTCAGTTTAGTTAACTTTTCAGAAATCCCAAAAAAAGTTTTCATTATGCATACTTGAAAAATCTATTTTCATTTCCAATTGAAATTTCTGTTTTTGCCACTTTAAATTACATTAGTCTAAATTATTTTTCGGTAGTCTAGGACTTCAAATCATTATGGATATGACATTTAGGGTTACTACAATTGACCTGTGCATTGCAGTAGAGAGTGAGTTAGGGAGTTGAAACAAAAATTAAAAAAAATTAACTTTTGACCTAAAATTTTGCAAGTTATCACTACACCCCTAAATATCACTATCTAATTTTTGGTGCCATTGCTGGGGATTTGAGATTAGACTAATTTAGATAGTTTAGATTAGTTTTAGATTAGTTTTTAGTCCATTTGTTAGGCCAATTTTCAGTTTTTGCAAGTTATCATTCCCAATTTTCAATTTTTGTCTAGTTTTCTTTCTTTTCTCAATTTGATACTTCTAAATTCATTTATGCAGGATTTGGACAATCAAGAAGACCATTATCAATCAGATCATGAGCCTAAAAGAAGATTTTTAAGAAGAAGAAGATTGCAAAGGTTGGAGGCAAGAAGGAGGATATTTGAAGAAGAAGAAGAGGAGCAAGACAATATGGCTGCACCAAGGACTTGAAGGATTGCTACTCACCTAGCAATGTCAAAAATCAACTTGGAGATGGAGGTCTAGCACCTGTGGCAAACTTTGAAGTTAATCCAGTACTTATCACTATGATTAGGCAACATCAATTCCCTAGATTAGGGACAGAAGATCCAGCCTCACATTTGGACAACTTTAAGGAGATATGCAGCACAATACACTTCGATAACACTCCTATGAATGCAGTATACATGAGGCTATTCCTCTTTTCACTCAAGGACAAGGTCAAAATCTGGTACAAGACTCTCAAACCTGAAGAAGTGGCCACTTGGGAATCAATTATGCAATTATTTCTATCAGAATTCTTCCCTCCTTCCAAGACTGACAATTTCAGGGATCAAATAGTCAGGTTTTACCAATTGGACCAGGAAAATATTTGTGATGCATGGCAAAGACTTCAAGGGCTGTTGAGGGCATGTTCACACCATGGTTTTGAGAAGTGGCAACTAGTTAACTACTTTCATAAGGGGTTGAACTATCCATCCAAGGTTGCACTTGACACAGCTGTAGAAGGCATCTTTGCATCAAAGAACATTGATGAAGCTTATCAATTGATAGAGAATATAGCAAAGAATCACCACTTTCTTACCCATGACAGAACAAGGAGACCTCCTGTCCAGGATTCAGTGAACAATTTGTCTTCTCAATTTGAAGAGGTGCTGTACAAGACCTTGGAGAAGCTGAACCTCACTCCTAATGTCAGCAAGGCTTCCACCCCTGAATCCAGATGTGATGTGTGTGGTAATCAAGGTCATGCCACAGAAAGCTGCAATCTAATCATGCAACAATATGAGCAATCTATTGATTCAGTCAATGTAGTGGGGAATTTTGGAGTGATACCCCCTTCTGAATTCTATACTACAGAGAATAGGAACCATCCCTACTTCTCCTACAAGGCCAATCATTATCAAGGGCCATCAATACAGAATTCTAGTTGATAGCCCAAGATTTTGCCAAGAAATCAGCCACCTCCATATGGAAATCAGAATTCAAATATTCCAATGCAAAGGACCTCTTATGAGCAACCTCCACAAGCTCATCCTTCTCAATTCTCATAGATGGAGGAAATGTTGCAACAAATCTTGAAGAAGCAGGACAACCAAGGAGAGGAAATATTAAAAATCAATTCTAGATTGGAAACCATGAGTGCCAATCAAAAGATGCTGGAAAATTAGTTTGCTCAGCAGGCCAGCACTTCAGCTAGACCCCCTTTGTTCTTTCCTGGACGGCCAGAGATGAACCCTAAAGAATAAGCCAAAGCCATTCAACTTAGGAGTGGAAGGATGCTGGAAGAGCCAATGCAAAATGTAGAAGCAAATCCAACTCAAGAGAATCCAAATTCCAAGAATGTGGAGGGCAATTCAGTTGAGGAACACTCCTGCCTAGAACCTAAGAAAAAGGAAATTGAAGAAGCTGTTGTGAGGGGTCAGAAAAAGAGTTTTCAAAATGAGGCAAATGGAAGGATCTTTGACAAAGTGCCTTTTCCTCAAAGGCTAATCAAGGCAAGGCAGGACCAACAATATGGAAGATTTATTGAAATCCTAAAAAAGTTGTATATAAATGTGCCATTTGTAGAGGCAATTCAAGAGATGCCTTCATATGCAAAATTTTTGAAGGAAATCCTTACCAAGAAGAGGAGGATTGTGGAACGTGAAACCATTGCACTAACTGAAGAAGCTTCTGCAATAATCCAAAATAAGTTACCTCCTAAGCTAAAGGATCCAGGGAGTTTCTCCATGCCATGTGAGATAGAAAATAGAAAAATCCAAAGGGCCATGTGTGACTTGGGTGCTTCTGTGAGTGTTATACCTTTATCTCTTTGCAGGAAGCTTGAGGTAGGAGATATGAAGCCCACCAACATGTCTCTACAATTGGCTGATATATCTATCAAATATCCCCATAGAATCATTGAAGACATACCCTTGAAGGTTGGAAAATTCTATATACTAGTGGACTTTGTAGTTTTGGATATGGATGAGGATCTGAATACACCTATCTTGCTTGGGAGGCCCTTTCTTGCCACTGCTGGAACTGTTATTGATGTAAAAGAGGGGAGATTGACCTTTCAAATTGGTGAAGACAAGATAGAGTTCAACCTTGCACAAGTTATCAACAGGCCAGCTTGTCAACAGGATGATTTTGGGGATGGACAGATTGATCAAATTGTGGAGCAGGCCTCAACAATAATACCCATTGAAGATCCATTGCAAAGGTACATCATGTTTGATCATTTGAGGGAATTGGAGGATCCAAAGGCTGAAGCATACAAATCAGCATTGAACCAATCCAAACCAGTGGAAAATTCAGAAAATTAGCACCAATTGCAGGAAGTTATCACTGCTGAAACTCAATTCAGCTCAACTCAAAACAATTCTTCCAAATTGGAGCTCAAGCCTCTTCCTAGCAACCAGAAGTATGAATTCTCGGGAGAGAATTCAACATTTCTAGTTATCATCAATGCAAACTTGCCAAAGAATTAAGTTGAAGAGTTGCTAAAAAAACTAAAGCTGTACAAAGAGGTAATTGGCTATTCTATTAATGACATTAAAGGTATCAATCCCTCAATTTGCATGCATAGGGTTCCCATGGAGGACAGCTACAAGCCCTTCATTGAATGTCAAAGAAGACTCAACCCAATTATGAAGGAAGTGGTCAAGAAGGAAGTGTTGAAGTTGCTGAATGCTGGAATTATTTATTCCATTTCAGATAGTGAATGGGTCAGCCCTGTCCAAGTGATGCCCAAGAAAGGAAGGATTACAGTAGTCAAATCTGATTCTAATGAACTCATTTCCATCAGGACAGTCAGGTTGGAGGATGTGCATTGATTTCAGGAAATTGAACAAGGCAACCAAGAAGGATCACTTCCCACTTCCTTTCATTGATCAAACGTTGGAGAGATTGGCAAAACACTCTCACTTTTGTTATTTGGATGGCTATTCAGGTTTTCTACAGATCCCTATCCATCCACAAGACCAACACAAGACAACCTTCACTTGCCCATATGGGACATTTGCATATAGGAGGATGCCATTTGGATTGTGCAATGCCCCTACCACATTTCAGAGGTGTATGATGTCCATCTTTTTAGACTTCATTGAGGACATTATGGAGGTGTTTATGGAAGACTTTTCAGTTTATGGAGATTCCTTTGAGGCTTGTTTCGAAAATTTGACAAAAGTGTTGCAAAGGTGCCAGAATCCAATCTAATTCTGAATTGGGAAAAGTGCCACTTTATGGTTCAAGAAGGAGTGGTATTGGGCCATATTGTATATAGTAGAGGGATTGAAATGGACAAGGCAAATATTGAAGTCATTGAGAAGTTGCCACCCCCAAAGAATGTGAAGGATATAAGGAGCTTTTTGGGGCATGCAGGCTTCTACAGGAGGTTTATCAAAAACTTCTCAATGATAACTAGGCCTCTTACCAAGCTGCTGGCCAAAGATGTGGAGTTCAATTTTGATGAAGATTGCTTGAAGGCCTTTAACCAATTAAAGGAAGCCCTCACTTGAGTTCCCATAGTGCAGCCACCAGATTGGGCATTGCCCTTTGAAATCATGTGTGATGCATCAGATCAGACAGTAGGGCTGTGCTGGGGCAAACCAAGGAGCAGAAGCACTATGTTATATGTTATGCTAGCAAGACATTGGATGAAGCCCAAGTCAACTATGCCACCACTGAAAAGGAATTGTTGGCTGTTGTGTTTGCCTTTGACAAGTTCAGATCTTATTTAATTGGGTCCAAAGTAATTGTCTTCACTGATCACCAGGCAGTAAGGCACTTGATCAACAAGAAGGAATCAAAACCAAAGCTCATAAGATGGATCCTATTGCTACAAGAATTTGATGTTGAAATGAGGGACAAAAGAGGGATAGAAAATTTGGTTGCTGACCACTTGTCAAGAATGGAAGGAATTCAGGATTCTCCATCAATCCCTATCAATGATTCCTTCCCTGATGATTTCCTAATGGACATATCAGCTGCCCCTACCCCTTGGTCTGTTGATATTGTCAATTACTTGGCATGTGGAATCATTCCTTTTGATTACACCTACCAATAGAAGAAGAAATTCTTCCATGACTTGAAGGACTTTTATTGGGATGATCCCCTCTTGTTCAAGAAGTCCCCTGATGGCATTTTTAGAAGGTGTGTGCCAGAAGTTGAATTCCAATCCATTTTGCATGCATGCCACTCATCTCCATATGGTGGATATGGAGCCACCCAAAGGACTGCTGCCAAGGTTCTACAATCTGGTTTCTATTGGCCTTCTTTGTTCAAAGATGCTTATTTGTATGTTAAGAGTTGTGATGAATGTCAAAGGGCATGCTCAATTTTCAGGAGGAATGAAATGCCACAAAATGGAATCCTAGAAGTTGAAATTTTTGATGTTTGGGGCATTGATTACATGAGACCCTTTCCTAGCTCCTTTGGATACAAATTGATATTGTTGGCTGTTGATTATGTGTCCAAATGGATAGAAGCCATTCCCACAACAGTTGTTGATTCCAGGGCTGTTATCAAGTTGTTCAAAGACACAATTTTCCCAAGATTTGGAATTCCAAGGGTGGTTATCAGTGATGGAGGCAGCCACTTCATTGAAAAGTGTTTTGAGAACCTCCTAAACAAGTATGGAGTTAAGCACAAGGTCTCAACAACATATCACCCACAAACAAATGGCCAAGTAAAAATTTCAAATAGGGAAATCAAGGCCATATTGGAGAAAATAGTTTCCTTAACTAGGAAGGATTGGAGTTTGAAGTTGAATGAGGTACTTTGGGCCTACATGACGGCATATAAATCTTCAATTGGTGTCTCCCCATACAAGTTAATTTATGAAAAAACATGCCACTTGCCAATTGAACTCAAACACAAGGCATATTGGGCTGTCAAGGCATTGAATTGGGATATGCAAGCATGTGGACAAAAGAGGCTTCTACAAATGGATGAGTTGGATGAAATTATGCTGAATGCCTACCATAATTCAGAATTCTACAAGGAGAGAACCAAGAAATGACATGATAGTAGAATCCTGAAGAAAGATTTCAAGGTTGGAGACTTGGTATTGTTGTTTAATTCAAGATTGAAACTATTCCCTGGAAAATTGAAATCAAGGTGGAGTGGACCTTTCAAAGTCCACAAAGTTTATCCTTATGGAACAGTGGACCTTCTGAATGATAAAGATGACATATTCAAGGTCAATGGACAGAGGTTGAAGCCATATAATCCCATATCTCAAGATTCAGCTAAGGAGGTGCTGAAATTGCAAGATTTGGCAATTCTACCTAGCTGAATTCAAGTGGAAAGATGTCCAGCCAAAGACATTAAAGAAAGGCACTTCTTGGGAGGTAACCCATTTTTTATTTTTAGAAGAGAAGTACCCCTACCCTCATTTTTGATTTTCCTCACTGAAATCATAATGATAACAGATATAATCTTTTCTCTCATGCTGAAATCATCATATTAGTATCTGAATCATCATGCATATCAGTTGTCCCAATCCATCTTAGCTGATTTTCAGTGCAGATTTAGTGAATTTCAATGCATTGCTGGATTGTACATTCTAAAAATCTGATATTGAATACCCCACTGATATCCCCTACTTCTCTGCAGGATTGGTTGAAATTCATGATGAATGCATCACCCTAAGCCCCTGATTGAGATGCAAGAACCATTGGAAGGGATCAAATGCACAAATTCCATCAATTTCATACCCTCTCAACCCTCTCCCTTGTCTTAACTTTCACCACTGTGGACAGTGCTAAGGCTAAGCTTGCGGGAGGAAACCTGGTACTTTTCTAACCTTTACACCATGTTTTCAATTGATTTTAATGTCCATATATCATTTATCACCAGGTTATCAGTAGATTTTGCAAGTTATCATTGGTTATCACCCGGTTATCACAAGTTATCAATAGTTATCACTAATCGAGTTCAATTCAATTCCTTCATTCATTCTAACTCTGAAATGGGTAAAATACTTCATTATGACAGTTGGTACACTCCAATACCAAGTGGCCAACTTGGCCATTAATCTTGTTGCTTTAATTGGCTATTCAATTCAGATGCATTTTGAATCAATATTCAACTGAAAAATTTTCTTTTTGTGGGTCACACTAGCTTATACTTATGGATTGAATTAATAATATTAGATGTCTAGAAGGGAGTCAAGGCTCTTGCTGCCATGTTAAATAGGAAAACTTGACCTTTTGAATAAAGGGATCTAAACTATACTTGAGTTTGAACTATTGCTCACTTCATGAACATGATAGAAAAAATGAGAACAAGGAAAAGTAAAATGTTGCATGCATGCATAGAAAAAAAGGAAGAGAGCAAAATTTTCAAAGGAATCTCTCTTTAATGCAATAAAGAAAGAAAAAAATTTTAGGAGAGCAAAACTTCCAGAGGTCTTGACCTGTTTACTTGCATTTCATGAATAAAGTTCAGGTGCTAAACCTGTTTAAGCAATGAAAATCTGTTCATGAAGGGATTTGTGTTCAACCTTGTAGTAAAGTTGACAATTCCTACGGTTCAAATATGTTATTGCTAGTACTTCTTCCATGGCTTAAATTTGCCTTAGCCTCTGTGATTCCCTAGATAGAAATTGAGTTTTTGGAAAGAATGAAGTGTTGGCAAAGTGGGAAACTCATTAGACTCAATTCAGCTGACTTTTACTTCATTTGTGGACTTTTAATTCAAGTTTGTCCTTAATTTCTGAATATTTTGCTTGAGGACAATCAAAAGGCTAAGCTTGGGGGAGTTTGATCACTAGCTGATCACTATAGTCTTTTACCCCATTTTAGATGCATTTCACCCCTCTCGAATCCCTAAATTGGCCAACTTTTGGCCAATTATATTTGGAATGCATGGATTGTGATAACTAGTTGATCTTCCTCATTTCATACTTAATTCCATGTGCATAGAGGTTCTGAAATGCCAAAATCCATAAATATTTTAAATCTATGCCAAGTTATCATTTTTAGGATAAGTTATCACTCCTATATGTCAAGTTATCATTATTTTGAGTGAACAGCTGGAAACCCTAGGGGAAAAAGGGGGGAGGTCGGCCATTGCAGGAAGAACATATTTGGGGCGCTGAATTGAGCAAGAGGGAGCTGAAGGAGAGCAGATTGCTACCAATAGCCCTGAAGCCAATATGATTTGCATATGTTCTGCACTTTATTTTGTGTCTATGTTTGTAAACATGTGGAGCTAATTCCCATGCCTCCTAGGATAGGGTAGTAGTCTAATACATATTGTGGATGGATTAGGGATAAGTTCAAATTTCCTGCACTGAATCATTTAATTTATGAATCTGAGCTGTTATGAATCTGATATTGTCATTTGAAGACCCTATTTGTATTTACAACTGAGAAGTTATCATTTGATCTAACCCTTGTTCAGGAATGAATTAAGGATCAATGCCAAGTTCTGGATTCCAATTTAGTGGATAATCTGATTTCTGATTTTTTCTGAATTCTGAACCATTTGATTTCTGATTTTTCTGAATCATCTGAAACTGATTGCCATTTGGGAACTGATTTAAACGAACAACTGAGAGGTTATCATATTTCCCAATCTTGTTTAGAAATGAATTAAGAAACTTGACATTTCATGATTCAATTCTATAATTACCATTGGGATTTTTCTGATTTTAATGAGTTGTTGATTTCTGTTTTCCTGAATTCAGGGAAATCTGATTGCCTTGCTATTGTTAAACCTCTAAATCTATTTATCACTGAGAAGTGAATTGTAATGCTTCCTTGCTATTCAGAGATGAACCAAGGAGCAATTGCATGTGCTGAATTCTTTTATGTGAATTAAGTGCTGATTTCTATCCAATCCATTAATGGAAATGTGGATTTCATTTGAATTTGCAATTGAGGATTTTAAATCCTCTTGTAGTTTAGAGATAAACCAATGAGCATTTGCACTAATATTGGATTGACTTCATCCTTGGTTAGTTGATTGAAGCATTCCCTTCATTTTCAAAGTGCAATTTTGAAGTTATCATTTCAGATTTTATTGAATTGCCAAAAAAATCAGCAAAGTGACTTGGATTGAACATAATGATAACTTGATTTTCAGTGGGCACCCTCTTCTAATTCAACTTGGCTAATAATTATATGACAATATATTGTTTAGTTCTGGTCTAATTGAGCTGTGAAAACAGCCATATTGAAAGTTGAGTCAGATTTGACTAAAAAGTGATAACTTGTCCATTTCCATCCATAATTAATTTAGATGAACCCCAATTCCTAGGAGGACCTTCCTTATTGATAGATAAACCCTTTTAGCCTCTAGATTAGCATTTATAATTCAGTTTAGTTAACTTTTCAGAAACCCCCAAAAAAAAGTTATCATTCTGCATACTTGAAAAATCTGTTTTCATTTCCAATTGAAATTTCTGTTTTTGCCACTTTAAATTACATTAGTTTAAATTGTTTTTAGGTAGTCTAGGACTTCAAATCACTATGGATATGAAATTTAGGGTTACTACAATTGACATGTGCACTACAGTAGAGAGTGAGTTAGGGAGTTGAAACAAAAATTAAAAAAATTGTCTTTTGACCCAAAATTCAGCAAGTTATCACTACACCCCAAATCTTCTATAAATCTTCTATAAAATCTAGCATGGCCTAAGAAACTCCTCACTACCTTCACATTCTTTGGAGGTGGCAATTTCTCAATGGCTTCAATCTTGACTTTGTCCATTTCAATCCCTCTGTTAGAGACAATATGGCCTAGTACAACTCCCTCTTGAACCATGAAATGACATTTTTCCCAATTCAAAACCAGATTGGATTCCTTGCATCTTTGCAACACCTTAGTCAAATTTTCCAAACAGCATTCAAAGGAGTCCCCATAGACTGAAAAGTCATCCATGAAGACTTTCATAATGTCTTCAATGAAATCTGAAAAAATGGACATCATACACCTCTGAAATGTGGCTGGGGCATTGCATAAACCAAATGGCTTCCTTCTGTAGGCAAATGTCCCATATGGACAAATGAAAGTGGTCTTGTCCTAAGCTTGTGGATGGATTGGAATCTGTAAAAATCCTGAGTAGCCATCCAAGTAGCAGAAGTGAGAGTGTTTAGCTAGCCTCTCAAGCATTTGATCAATGAAAGGGAGTGGAATGTGATCCTTATTGGTTGCCTTATTCAATTTCCTGAAATCTATGCACATTCTCCATCCAATCACTGTTCTGGTGGAAATTAGCTCATCTGATTCTGATTTTACCACTGTGATTCCACCCTTCTTTGGCAACTGGACTAACCCACTCACTATCTAAAATTGAATATATGATTCCAGCATTGAAGAGTTTGAGCACTTCCTTCTTCACAACCTCCTTCATAACAGGATTCAATCTCCTTTGGCATTCAATTGTGGGCTTGTAATTGTCTTCCATGGGAATCTTGTGCATGCAAATTGAAGGATTGTTTCCCTTGATGTCTTCAATTGAGTAGCCAATTACTTCCCTTTATAACTTCAGTTTCTTCAGCAGTTCTTGAACTTGCTCTTGGGGTTAATTGGCATTAATTATCACTGGGTATATGGAATTCTCTCCCAGAAACTATATTTCAGATTACTAGGAAGAGATTTCAGCTCCAATTTAGAAGAATTTTCCTTGGTTGAGCTGGTCTGGAATTCAGTAGTGAAAACCTCTTGCACTGCAATCTGGATTTCTGATTTGTCCACTGATTTGAATGAATTCATCACAGATTGGTGACCTTAGCTTCAGGGTCTTCTAGTTCTTTCAAGTGATCAAACATAAGACATCTTTGCAAAGGGTCTTGAATTGGGATTATTGCAGAAACTTGCTCCACTATCTAATTAATCTGTCCATCTTCAAAGTCTTCCTACTGAAAGTTGGGGCTACTGATAACTTGAGTTAGATTGAACTCTATCTTGTCCTCTCCAATCTGAAATGTCAATCTACTTCCTTGACATCTATTACAGCTCCTATAGTGGCTAGGAAGGGCCTGCTTAATAGAATTGGGGTGTTCAGGTCCTCATCCATGTCAAGTACAACAAAGTCTACATGAATGTAGAACTTTTCAACTTTCAGTGGCATGTCTTCAAGAATTCCATGTGGATATTTGATAGACTTGTCAGCTAGCTGTAATGATATGTTGGTGGGCTTCAGATCTCCAACTTCTAGCTTCATGCACAATGATAAAGGAATTACACTAACAGAAGCTCCTAAGTCACACATTGCCCTTTGAATTTTCTATTTCCAATTTCACAAGGAATTGAAAAACTTCTTGGATCTTTCAATTTGGGAGGGAGCTTGTTCTGAATTATGGCTGAGGCTTCTTCAGTCAGGGCTATTGTCTCATACTCCATAATTCTCCTTTTCTTGGTCAGAATCTCTTTGAGGAACTTTGCATATGATGGCATTTCCTGATCTGCATCCACAAATGTCACATTAATGTAGAGTTTCTTCAAAATTTCTAGAAATCTCCCATACTATTGATCTTGTCTAGCTTTGACCAGCCTCTGTGGAAAAGGTACAGGATAAAAAATTCTAGCCTTGACTTCATTCTGAGGGTTCTTGTTCTTGTTTTCCACCACAATTTCTTCAATTGGCTCTTCTACAGGCTTTGAGTTTGAATTTGCTCTAGCTGAATTGTCCTCAACAAGCCTCATTGGTTCTTCAATGATTCTTCCACTTCTGAGCTGGACAGATTGGACTTGTTCCTTGGAATTGACTTCTGGTTGTCTTGGGAAAAACACTGGTGGCCTAGCTGAGGTGCTGGCTTGTTGTGCAATTTGGCTCTCAAGTGCTTTGTTATGGGCACTCAAGATCTCTAATTCAGTAGTTAACTTCAGCATTGCTTCTTCCTGTTTCTCTTGCTTCTTCAGGATTATTTGCAGTAGCTCCTCCATTTTTGATATATGAGGGGCTTGCACTGATGCTCATATGGAGGTCTTTGCATCTGGACATTTGGAGGCTGACTATAAGGAAGGGGTTGATTCTTTGGCAAAATCTTGGGTTGCCAATTTGAATTTTGCATTGGAGGGGCTTGATAGTGATTTGCCTTGTATGACAAGTAGGGGCGATTTCTATTCTCTGGAGTGTAGTACTCAGTAGGAGGCTTCACTCCATAGTTTACTGCATTCACTTGGTCAATTGATTGCTCATATTATTGCATAATTAGATTGCAACTCTCTATAATATGACCTTGATTTCCACATACATCACATATGTTTTCAGAACTGGATGTCTTGCTCACATTGGGTGATAAATTCAGCTTGGATAAAGCCTTTTGCAGGACTCCTTCAATATGGATAGACAAGTTGTTCACTTGATTTTCAGCTGGTGGCCTTCTTGTTCTATCATGGTTAAGGAAATGGTGGTTCTTGGCAATGTTCTCAATTAGATGGTATGCTTCATCAATGTTTTTGGAGTAAAAAATCTCTCCTGCAGCAGTGTCCAATGCTACTTTGCTAGGATAGTTCAGTCCTTTATGAAAAAAATTGACCAATTGCCACTTTTCAAATCCATGATGTGGACATGCCCTCAATAGACTTTGAAGTCTTTGCCAAGCATCACATATGTTTTCGTGATCCAATTGGTAGAATCTGGAAATCTGATCTCTGTAGTTATCAGTCTTGCTAGGAGGAAAAAATTCAGATAAGAACATTTGCACAATGGACTCCCAAGTTGCAATTTCTTCAGGTGTGAGGGACTTGTACCAAATCTTAGCTCTGTCCTTGAATGAAAAGGGAAACAATCTCATGTACGCAACATTCATAGGAGTGTTGTGGAAGTGGACTGTGCTGCACATTTCCTTAAAGTTATCAATATGTAGAGTTGGGTCTTCAGTCCCTAATCCAGCAAATTGGTGCTGCCTAATCATTGTAACTAGTACTGGATTCAACTCAAAGGTGACAACAGGTGCAATGGCTCCATCCACTGGTTGTCTTCTGGCATTACTAGGTGAATAACAGTCCTTTAATGTCTTTGGAGCAGCCATGGCCTAATTGTTTGTCTCTTCTTCAAAAATTCTTCTCCTTCTTTGTTCTCTTTGCAATCTTCTTCTTCTATTGAATCTTCTCTCAGGTTCAGCATCAGACAAATATAGATCTTCTTGACTATCTGAATCCTACATAAATTGAAATCAGAAGTATCAAATTCAGAAAGAAAGAAAATCAGACAAGAATGAAGAATTCAGAATGATAACTTGCAAAAATTGAAAACTAGGCTAAAAATGAGAATGATAACTGGTCTAAAACTAATCTAAACTACCTAAAGTTAATCTAATTAGCCTTAAATCCCTGGCAACGGCGCCAAATGTGATTCGTGTGGAGTGTGATAACTTGCTGAATTATATGCCAGAATTGAGATAAAATGAAATTTTGTGAAATGTGATCAAACTCCTCAACTCACTCTACCTACAAGTGCATAGATCAGATGTAATAGACTCAAGTGTCATATCCACAGTGATTTGAGGGCTAAAGACTTACTATCTAGACTACACTAATCCTAGACTAAGTAGATAAAATAGTGAAATAGAAAAAAAGGTAAAAACATAATTAAACTATGAATAGGCAAGGACTATTTTTGGTGTTTGGGTGATTAATATGGACTGAAATCTAATTATTAAGCTGAAAACAAAAAAGGGATTAACAATCAATGAAAGACTCCTAAGAATGAGATTCATCTAATTCAGCTATGGATGGATTGGAATAATTCAGCAATGCATGTCAATTCTGATTCAACCTAAAAAAAGGAACTGTTATCACAGTGTAATTAAATCAGGACTAATTATCATATTCTCATATGAATGTTAGCTAAGTTGAATTAGAAAAGGATTCCCACCGATGTTGAGTTATCATTAAGCACAAGATTTGGCACTTTACTGATATTGCCAAAATCCTCTCAGATTTGGCAAATCAGTCAGGCCTAAAATGGTACCAAACCTAATCAATATTCATAATGATGAAACAATTGCCTCAATTAACTAAATAGAAATGTAATTAATCCAATACTAATGCTAATGCTCTTGGTTTATCTCTAAACATCAAGGGGACCTAAAATCAACCTCTCGACTGCAAATACAAATGAAGTCCACATTAACACAAATCAATTGGATGCATTCAACACATAATCACAGATTGGAATCAGAAAACTATCATTGTATCTTGATTCATTTCTGAATAAGAAAGAAATCATAGTCAACCTCTCAGTTGCCAATAGAATTAGGATTTCAAAATGATAGGAAAACAGATTCCAACAGAAATCAGGAAATCAGAATATCATAATCAACATCAGAGAAGGGAAACAGCTTGTTCATCATCCATCCATAACATGAAATTAGACTACTACCATATCCTAGGAGAACTGGAATTTAGCTCATCATAGATACAAAGATTAATACAAAATAGAAGGGGATAACAATGCAAGACATTCTGAAAGATAATAAATTAGAATCTGTTGACAGCGATCAGATGTGCGACTCCTCCTCTTCAGCTCCTTCCTTAGCTTCCTAGTCGAGCAACCCTTGCTAATGGAGGCTCCCCCCCTCTCTCATCTGGATTACTTCAGCTTTTATATGATTCTTAATCACCCTTGGATGCAAATCAGAAGCTTCTATTGCCTCTGATTGTGCCATCTATCATGTCCTAAAGAAATTCCAGCAGATTCCTTTACTTTTTGGACAGCAAATCAGTGGTCCCCCTTCTTTTTTAGCTGGTTGCAGCATTGTATTACCTGCTAGAGGGGCAAGAACATCAAGCATCAAAGTCCTCAAATAAAAATTAAACAAGTATGGATTAAGACAGCAACTAAAATCAGCTCAATTACCCAATGCAGATTGGTGTTATGCAGAAATGATAAATACATGCATTCTAGGCATAATTAACTAAATGTAGGCAATTTGAGGGGCTCGGTACATGTCAAATTAAATGGAAATGGAGTGAAAACTTAATATGATCAGCTAGTGATCAAGCTCCCCCAAAACTTAGTCTTTTGCTTGTCCTCAAGCAAAACAGTCAGATATTAAGAACAAGGCTTGAATAAAATAGTTCACAAGTGAATTCAAATTCAGCTGATTGAAATCCAATGAGTTTCCCACTTTGCTAACACCCCATTTTTTCCAAAATCCAAACTCTAGCTGAGGAATCACAAAGGATAAAGCAAATTTAACCATGAAAGAAGTACTAACATTAATTGATTTGAATTTCAGGGATTTTCAACTTTACTAAAAAGGTTGAACTACTAATCTCTTGATGAACAGATTTAGGTATTGCTTAAACAAGTTTGAAACCTGACTTTTATTCATGATAATGCAAGTAAACATGTTTGAACCTGATTTTTATTCATGCTGGTCACAGGATAAAGATCCTGGTTTTATTCAGGAGAGGTTCCTTTTGGAATTGGCTCTCTTTATTCATGCATGCATGCAATGCAAAATGCAACTTTGATCTTCTTTTTTTTCTTTTTCTTCAATTTTTTTTCTTTACTATTCAAGAAGTGAGCAATAGTTCAAACTCAAGTAAGGTTTAGATCCCTTAGTACAAATAGTCAAGTTTTCCTATTTAACATGGCAGCAAAAGTCTTGACTCCATTCTAGACATCTTCTATTTTTTGACCAACCTATGAGTGTTAGCTAGTATTACCCACAAAAAGAAAGGTTTCTGCTGAATTGAGTTCAAATGCATCTAAAAAGTGAGCTGATTGAAGCAAAAAGATTAATAGCCAAATTGACTACTTGGTGTTGGAGTGTACTAGCTGTCATACTAGAGGATTTCACTCATTAGTGAGTTAAAATGATAACAAGATTTGAGCTGAACAGTGTAGTGATAACTTGATAAAAATACTGATTACCGAGTTATAATAATGATAACCTGATAATAACAGTGATAACCTGGTGATAGATATGATGTGAGATTTAAAATGAATTAAAAACATGGTAATAAAGTTAAAAAATTTACCAGGTATCCTCCCCCAAGCTTATTTTCAGCACTATCCTCGGTGATGAGAAATTTAGGCAAGGGAGAGGGTTGGGAGGGTATTAAATCTTAAAGTTGTTCCTTGCTTCATTTGGGTCCGTCATATCAATAAGAAGCTTTTGTGATTAGTTCTTCTTGATATGCATCAGTATGCAATCAATTATGCAGAGAATTGGAGAATGATCAAATGCAATATCAGAAAACTACAATGATCAGTTTTGGAAATCACTAAAGTGTATAATTTAGCAATTTATATGAGGATTGAGAAATGCACTGAAATTTAGCAATGACCAATGTGGATAACTGATATGAGTGATGATTAGAACAAGAATTAGAAAATGATATCAGCTATTAGTAGCATTTCAGTGAGAAAAATCAGATTTGAGCTTAAGAGTACTCTCTAGGTTGAAAGTCAGGGGTAGAGTTGATTCCTCTCTGATTTATTCCTGCAAAAAAAAAGGAAAATAGATATGAAATAGCTTGGGTTGCCTCCCAAGGTCTTAGGCTAGACATTGCTGCAATTGACATCAGCTAGGTGATTATGGTGGATAGACAGTTTCAACACTTCCTTAGCTGAATTCTCTACTGTGGGGTTATATAATTTGAGTCTCTTCCCATTAACCTTGAAGACATCTGAGTTATCATTCTCAAGGTCCACAACTCCAAAGGGATAAACTTTGTGAACTTTGAATGGTCCACACCATCTGGACTTCAGTTTTCCAGGAAAGAGTTTGAGTCTTGAGTTGTACAGCAATTCCAAGTCTCCAGCTTTGAACTCTTTCTTTAATATCCTACTGTCATGCCACCTTTTTGACCTTTCCTTGTAAAATTCAGAATTGTGGTAGGCATTGAGCCTAATCTCATCTAGTTCATCCAGCTGTAATAGCCTTTTCTGTCCACAAGAATGCATGTCAAAATTCAGCACCTTGACAACCCAATATGCCTTATGCTTGAGCTCAATTGGCAAATGGCAAGTTTTTCCATAAACTAGCTTATATGGCAAATGGCTCACCCCTCTCTCATCTGGACTACTTGAGCTTTTATATGATTCTTAATCACCCTTGGATGCAAATCAGAAGCTTCTATTGCCTCTGATTGTGCCATCTGTCCTATCCTAAAGAAATTCTAGCAGATTCTTTTACTTTTTGGACAGCATATCAGTGGTCCCCCTCCTTTTTCAGTTGGTTGCAGCATTGTATTACCTGCTAGAGGGGCAAGAACAGCAAGCATCAAAGTCCTCAAATAAAAATTAAACAAGTATGGATTAGGACAGCAACTAAAATTAGCTCAATTACCCAATGCAGATTGGTGTTATGCAGAAATGATAAATACATGCATTCTAGGCATAATTAACTAAATGTAGGCAATTTGAGGGGCTACATGTCAAATTAAATGTAAATGAAGTGAAAACTTAGTATGATCAGCTAGTAATCACCCCACATCTCATTCCTCTTCTTTTGTGTATTAGGAAATGTTTTTGATCTTTTTCTCTAAAGATTCCAAGCGTCTCACCCGAGTATTCTAAGAAGAAAAGGTGGGGAAGGCTGTGGGCATTTTCTCTTTGTACTGAATTACTCATGTGTCCCCTCACTTGAGGGAGACAAGAGTATATCATATATGACACCACTAGCACTCAAACTGAGTACTCTCAGAAGAAAGGCGAGGATTATACCCAGTGGAAGTCTTCTTTCTCTTTTCAACTCCCTAATACACAATTGAAGAGGAGGCAAAGTAGCAAGAAAAATAAAAAAATAGGGGCAAATCGAAAGAGGACTAGCTTAACTTAGGAACATGTACGTGTCCCTACAAACGAGACTCAGCGATAATGCACATTCTTGGAAGGAGGTTTTATGAATGTTCAGTTTGTAGGGTGGTCTCACTTGGAGCCCATGGGGCACATGCTTAAATGAGTAAATAATGTTCAGGGTGGGGACATATAATGTCATGTATAATGTGGTCACTTACATCATAGACTTGCCAACATATTTGGGAATTTCATCTATGTTTAATGAATCATATCGCTTTGTGTATAATCCACCAAGTTTGATGTTATCAAGTTTGGGGTCGAGCTCTTTTCAAAAGGGGGAGTCTGACGTAGATCCTGCTCATGAAAAAAGAGAATTATATTTTTGTATAGAATTCTTATGGCCAAGAATATACTTTGATTTAGTTTTTGAAAAAAATTAGGAGTCCTAATGATGTTAGAATTGATATTTCCTTTTTAGTTTACATCTGTTAGGAGTTTAATACTGATTGGATTGATATTTCCATTTTAATCTATTTCTGTTAGGCTATAAGAGTCCTAATGCTAATAGCATTGTTCTTTCCTTTTGTTGAAGGAGTTCTAGTGCCAATAGTATTCCTAGTTATGAAGTTATATATTGGCCTGACTTGGAAGGAGTCCAAGTGCCAATAGTATTCCTAGTTATGAAGTTATATATTGGCCTGACTTGGAAGGAGTCCTAGTGCCAATAGTATTCCTAGTTATGAAGTTATATATTGGCCTGACTTGTAAGAGTTAAAAATTTCTTTATCTCTTCAACTAAAATTTTAGTTTAGGTTTTCTGAATTTTTGAGTTTATGTGTGCACTTTCTTGATCTTTTCTTGACCTTGGATCTTTCAAGGTGCTAGTGGATTCCAGGTTTATTTGTTTATTCTCATCTGACATCAATGTCCTTTTTCTACATAACACCTTTCATTGTGCGTAGGGTTCGCTCTTGGGTTAATTTAAATTTTGTACTAAATTCCTTACCGTTACATCAAATGTATCATAATAGAAACATTAAATCTCTCTTGGCAGAGAAATTGATGCCAATAACATATATTACAATCCAAATGGGTTCACCTCTCGGTCTCCCCCAACACTCAATTCTAAGATCGTCTCTCGATCGGCCTCACTTAGAAATGATGATCAACACCACTTTTTATTACATTGAGATTCATCCAACCTCTCGATCTAGAGTAAATCAACAATGAGTAAAGAAAATCTTTCTTGAGCAGTGGATGATTGATTTTCATGAAGAACACTACAAATTCTAAATTCACCTCTCAGTCTTACTTGGGAACAACAATTAATCTCCTTTTTGATATACGACACACTTGGGATTCATCCAATGTCTTCACCTAGGATAAAACACCAGTGGATAGAAAAAACTCCTCTCGAGTGGAGGATGATTGTTGTCAGTAAATAAACATTCTATCATATTCATTTACAACTCAAAGAACATTAAAGGTCGGAATGTAAATAGAAACATCAGCAACATGATAGATAAGAAAATTGCAACGCATTTTAGTATAGAGGAAAGTTCATAATAAATAAGTATCTATCAAACTCCTCAACTCCAGTTGGTTGGTTAGCAGCAAACATTCTAGAACATAAATCAAACAAATTCAACTTGATGTCCATTACAAACTCCGTACAAAACTAAATCATAAAACCAAAAAAATAAAAATGTAGACATGATGCGACTTCTTGTTGTTTTCCAATTCATCCTCTCTATAATCATAGACAAAACTCTCATAAAAAAAGAAAAAGGAAAAGGGAAAAGTGAAACCAAAAGAGTTGTCAAAAGAATAATGGCAAAAAAAAAAGGAGAGAAAGGAATGTCAAAAGAAGCCCTAATTCTCCACCTTTTTAACCTCCTTCTTTATTATTTGGGAATAAGGATCATGTGGAGCAAAAAGTGACCCATATATATGGGATGTCATTGGATCGTGATCTGATGGTTCACAAATAGGCATATTTGTAGCGGTTGGTCCTCTGCCTAACGTTTGTGCCTATAACCAAAATAATGAAAAAAAATTTAAAGTTAAAAAAAAGATAACCAACTGAAGAAAAATGAACATTAAAGAAGTATTTTAATGTACAAGTCTTATGCGATGTTATGTCATTGATATAGACTATGCTTCGTTATTCTAAGATGATTTTGTTTCGTAGCTTTAGATTTATGTTGCCACTCATCTGCTATCCACAAATCAACCATACCATTCCACTCATCTGCTATTCACATAAAAGATGAATACGACAATGTTGTAGAAATTTAAATTACTAAGAAAAAAATATAAAACACATAACATGAACATCAATTGGAAACGATGAGAAAAAGATATATAGTGACACTCTTTTAAATAAATATTATAATTTGCAAATTCAATACTCGACTTATTAAATAAATATATATTTATATGTCAAGCAAATAATCAACATTGGAAGAAATAATAATGAATTTATAAAAAAAATACAAGAAACATATATCAAATAAAGTAAGAAACAATTACTATTTAATCAGAAATATATAGTAAATAAGATTTTAATACAATTAACACAACTTCAATAAGAAATAATAAAAATGTTGAGTCAATGAAATAAGCACTAGCACTGACCCAACATAGGGACCGTGCACCCTTAAGTTTTGAAGTTGTAAACTCTTTGAAGCCTTAGTCCTATAATTTTAGTATTGATATTAATTAATTAATTCTAGCATAAGTTATTAAAATTCTAAGGCAATAAAATTATTCTAGTCTTCAAATTACGCTAGCCACCTAACACAATAAGTTGCAAACTCCTCTTCGCATGTTGTCTTTCTCTCCATGTTACATGATGACAGGGCTCCAGTTTTCGTTCTTGCGTGATTTGGCAAACAGTTGCCCTGCACAAGACATCGCCAGTGATCTCTACGGTCGTCGGCGACGCCCGTGTCAGGACTCCATGCGTAGGGCGCCTCCAACGACGGCCCCTACGCATATAGGGACCTTGCCAAGTGCCCTGCGCGTACGCAGGGCGCCTCCAACGATGGCCCCTGGGCGCCTCTGGCGACAGCCCCTGCGCGTGCAAGGACCTTGCCAAGCGCCCTGTGCGCATGCAGGGCGCTATCGGCGTAGGTGACCCTTGCAGCTGCTGACGATTCCTTGCGCGTGCACAAGGGTCGTCTTATTCCCTGTGGGCACGCAGGGCGCTATCGGCGATCCCTGGTGGGCGCCCTATGTGCGCTGCATATCGGCCGCATGCAGGGGCCATGTTAGGACCTGCACAAGCACGAAACACTACCAGTGATCGCATGGGGCGCCGTCGATGCCCTGCGCGTGTGTAGGGGCATGAGACAACCCCTGCGTGCGCGCAAGGCGTTGGCAACGACCGCATAGGTCATCGGCGGCATAATGCAGAATAAAAAGGCGGAAAGCTTGAGGGTTCTCTGTAAGTCATGTGCTGCTGTCCGGAGCTCTGCATTATCCACTTCCTCCCTAAGCAGAGTTCTCACCTGCAAAATCCCAAAGCAGGGGCATGGAATGCCCGTGAGCTGACGTCCAGTACACATAGATACATAGATAATGAAATGATAATCTGATAAAATCCATACTGATAAAAGAGAATCCATAATCAATTACTTTGTTCATTTGTTCCAATACCTTGATCTCTGTAGGCTATGGACCATACATATACAGTTCTGTACTTTATTCTTTACTTCAATAATACATACCTTACTATACTTTACTCTGTTCTTTACCTTGCTCTATTATTCATTACCATACTCTGTTATGCTCGGTGTGGTACTACATCTTTTACATTACTATGAGGTCCTTGATGTTTGTTATCCTATGCAAGCTTGACTTTAATTAAGTGGGAAGCTAAGGGTGTCTCTATATCATATGTTGCCAGGATGCCCATGAAAGAGAAGGTGTACGCTAAGGCATACATTTTTCGGAATACAGATGGGAGAAGGGTTGCACCCCAGGAACAGTGGTCATTGCGGACCTGTAGGTTCGCTGTCTCCTCAGCTGAGCTACCTGTCCCTGTGGTATAATGCAATATAAAATCCATATATGCCTCCATGGGGGAAGAGTGCGTCAATACGTCATCCTTATTCGGAGCACAGGTGGGAGAGGGCCTGTGGTCCAGGAACAGTGGTAATTAATAGTAGTAGGTGAACTATCTCCTCAGCACAGCTACCTGCCCCTCACTATACCACACCTTAATTTGTACCCTGGCCTACACATAGCTATCTCGTTATTTTATCTTTACTTTACATATCTTCTTTAACATGTGTGGGGCTTGGAATCATGATTCAGAGAAGGGGGTAAAGTCTAATCCCCTTTCTACAGACGAAATGTTCGTTACTTGCTTTACTGTATTGGACATGACCTCAGGTGGGCCAGTCGAAGGTTTAGTTCTCATTTTACGAGTTCTGGCCACTCGAGGAGCATTTTAGTCATTTCACATTGGAACTCACGATTCTTCTTCTCTGGACCGGTCGATCATTTCTAAAGGACCGGTCGACCGATTATGTGCTCGGCCAATTGACCTCCATGCTGATCCGGTCGACGATTCTCAGTGAATCGGTCGACCGGTCATGGTGAGTCACGTCGCAGGATTGGTCGACCGTTCTTGGGGACTGGTCGACTGATCTTATGCGAATTGCCTCAGCGGCTTCTGTCGAATCGGTCGACCGATTACTAGCGATCGATTGACCGGCCATATGTTTGACGTGGCATGTCGAAGATCGGTCGACCAATGTGGTGGAATCGGTGACCTCTGATTGTTCGACTGACCTCTGATTTTCCACCGATCGGATTTTCCATTTTCGACTGACCTCTGATTGTTCGATCATGATACACATAATACAAAAAACATTTCTACATGCCTCTAGGTCATAATGGAATCAAAATTTATGATATTTGATCTACATTTCTTCATCTAGGGGATTTTTAAGTCTACGGTACCTCGATTCTTTCATTTTTCGGTCAGTGCGGTCACCGTCGACGATCTGGTCGGTCGTCGGTCATTCTCAGCTGGCGGGGGTGCACGCCTAGTCCTCGCGAAGGTGTCGAGGGAGGTCTGGAATGTACAGGTCGTCTCGTCCGCTGGTTCGCCGTTCGCCGGAGGTGGAGGAGGAGGAGGAGGAGGAGGAGGAGGAGGAGGAGGAGGAGGAGAAGAAGAAGAAGAAGAAGAAGAAGAAGAAGAAGAAGAAGAAGAAGAAGAAGAAGAAGAAGAAGAAGAAGAAGAAGAAGAAGAAGAAGAGGGGTCGACTGTGAGGCAAGTCTAAAGGGGGTGAGGGAGTCCACTCTGCTCTCTTTTATCCTCCTCAGTCGTTGCTCTTTCGTGGGCGACGTGGGGGGAGTGTGGTGAGGGAGAGAGGGGAGGGAGAATCGGTGAGACCGATTCTCTCGTCCCAATTTTTTTTTGAAATTCCAAATTTTAAGTTTAAAATAGAGAAAAGAGGGAGAGAGTAATGCTGGTCATTATACAGGGCGCTTCGCAAGGTCCCTGCATGCACAGGGGCCATCGGTGGTGGCGCCTTGTGCGCGCAGGTGCCTGACATGGCCGCCACCCTGCATGTGCAAATGGCTGACCTCTGTTTGCCAAAACACGCAAGATTAAAAGAAAAACTGGAGGCATCGTGTAACATGGAGAAAAAAATGCCCTTGTGTGCCATGAAGTAGAGGATGAGAGAAAATACCTTAGAATGAAGTTTGACTACTCAACCCTAAGCAAAATAATATAAAAAAAATTGATTTGTTTAGTTATTTTAGATGAGTATAATAGAAGAAGAAGAGAGGGAAATTTTTGTTTACCTAAATCTCTTTTCTTTCATACATGAGATGGGAATTTTTGTTTACCTAAATGTCTTTAGGGCTTCTTTTTATTTTGACGCCAAAATTATAAAGATTTAGGGAAAATAATATTGTGACAAAATTAATTGTGACAATTTATACTTCGTCACTTTTAAATCACTAATCATATTAGTTAAATATACTATCACAAATATGACACAAGATTATGACAAACTTGTGATGAATAGTATTGTGACAATTATTTTCATCACAAGTCGATCATTAAAGTATCAAATAATCTTATGGTCACAAATCCTTCATAAATCCATCATACGTTGTGACAAAATTTTATCGTTACAAATAATCTGTCATGGGAACCAAGTTTTCTTGTAGCGATCAACACATAAAGTCAATGCTAATGGAGAATCATGAAGCTGATTTCGAAGCAGGCAAATAGACATGCTCAGCACCTGAGATTAACTCCACAGCTGACCCAACCTACCCAGAAGACACATGTGCTGAGGTTGAAGGCACTTTCTGCAGAAATCAACAAAAAAAACTTCACCCGAAGAATACCTATGAAGATACAAGACAAAGACTATTTAGAGGAAATGCAGAAACCAAGAGTTGAAAAAAATAATTCTACCACTAAAGGCATGGTGCAGCATCAAGTACTTCAAGAAATGTTAGCAGCCACACATATAAAGAGAAAAATCAAGAAGTGGTTCCTGAAGCAAGATGGAGATCTGGAGAAGCTGAGGAAGAATTTCTGAAGGAGCACAGAATCTTGAAGGAAGAGAGCCATGCTAAAATTGAAATTGAACTACTCAACACAAGGCTGAATTCTGTTTGGTCCAATCTATTTAGGGTGAAACGTGGACCAAGAACTTTTGTATTTGATAGAGGAAAGATGTTCAAATCTGTTGGACATCAACCATCAAGTTGAAGATATGGGTTTGAAGCACTGAGCCTAGTCTAGGACTATAAAGAATGGCGCTTGCTGGGAGGCAACCCAACTAATAACTTTATTTTATTTATTCTTTGTTTGCAGGAACCAAGTAGTCCCAACAATTGCTATGGAGTTTGCTGAAACCACAATTATTGAATCTATGTCACTAATTTCACACTCTCCTCCTTGTCAATTTCAGTTATTACATGAAACTTGACAATGATGAAGTATTTTTCTGTGCAGGCAAGGAGAGCAATTCACTGATCTACATTTCAAGGAGTGCTGAAATAATAAAAGAACAACTGAAGAAATAGATGTCTGCCCTCGTCTTCCCCCATTTGATAATTCAGTCTCTCCTAGCTAAACCAACACTGAGGACAATGTTGAGCTTAAGTTTGAGGGAGCCCAATGGCTTGTTTCTTTGAACCTAACTATCATTATTTTTCATAGAACATTCCATTGTGATATAATTATATTTTTTTCTTTATTTTAATTTTGAAATTTACCATTGTTGCCAAAGTTTTGAAATCTACTATTTCTAAAACTTTTTTTTTTGAAAATCTATTTATGATAGCATTCAAAACCCCACTTATACTTTTGCATGTAATCAATCACATATTAGAAAACATTATGCATGACATTATTGATCCTATAGTTTTCATAACTAATCTTTCTTGAACATTCTTGAAGTAAAACATAATCACATAAATGACCCTGTCCTAAAATCAAAGCATATGACATGTTGGCTGACCCTCCACATAATTTCATCTAGGATCTTGCACTTAATTGTTTGTATTGTACTAAACTATGATATGCTACAGCGTAATAAGAGTAAATTGTATAGTTGTATGCCCTCATTTCCGCAGTTCTCTTCTTTTGTATATTGAAAATATTTTTGCTCTTTCTTTAATAAAAGTTTCAAGTGCCTCACACGAGTATTCTATGAAGAAAATGTGGGGAAGACTGTGGGCAACTTCTCTATCTTGAATAGCTACTCCTCTATAATCTCACTTGAGAAAGATAAGAGTATGCTATGCATGGCACCACTACCACCCAAGCCGAGCATTCTTGAAAGAAAGGTGAGGAAAATGCTAAGTGGAAAGTCTCTTTTTATTTTTAGTTTCTCAATATACAATTGAAGAGATGATCTCGGCAGTAAGAAAAATAAAAAAAAAGAAAAGAAAAACAAGGGCAAATGAAAAAGAAAGTTTGTTTAATAAAGGGCAAGTAAGTGTCCCTATACGTGCAGATCATCTTTTAGTGTTAATACATGTTATGTGAAATGTGTAAGTTCTTGGGTGAGATTATGTCTATGTTCAACCTGCAGTGTGGTTTAATTTGACACCCATAGACACTTGCTTCAATGATTACTAAGTCAGGGGTTAAAGGGTCTTAAAAGTGTAAATAATGTTCGGATAGGTGAAGTATGAGGCTAAGAAAATGTAGTGTCATGCATAATGTGGTCATGAAAAACCTGAAAACTTTTGACCTTAAGTTCCTAATTTTGCTTGAGGACAAGTAAAGCTTTAAGTTTGGGGAGAGTTGATGTGGATAATTTATCTATACTTTTCATATATGATCAGATTCACTAGTCCAGTTGTCCAAAGCAGCAAATAGCAAAAGAAAACATCTTTCCACTTCCTCCACACCTTCATGGGCAGATGTGGACAAAAAGGACTAACATGTGGCAAGATAAGGAAAAGGCAACAAAGAAGGACCATCAAGAGATTCCTTTTTCTGGGACAAATAGACAGGTGGCAAGCTGGAGGCAGCCATGCAGGACCACAAGAGCTTGAAGGACCATAGAAACAACCATGAAGGACTACAACAGAGATTCTTTGTTGCTAGATGATTCTGGACAAGAGGAACCACATGCATTTCTTTGGCTGGAAAAGCTGAAGAAAGAGATGAGAGAGCAGCTGGAAAAGTAGTGGACATGTGGCACAATCCCTTGGGCTATAAAAGAGTAAGAAGGCTGCAGAAGAAGAAGTTCCAAATTTTGGCTGAGTTTTAAATCCTTGGATAACTTGCTGAATTTTAAGAAAAGTGCAATTTTTTTTAATTTCTTGGTCTCCCAACTCACTAACTGCAAGTGCACAGTTAAGTTGTAGTAGACTCAGGTTGTCGTATCCACAAAGATTTGATGCCTAAGACTCCCTAAAACAATCTAGACTAGTTCTACTTTAGTGGCTAAAAATAGGAAATTAAAGGAATTGGAAAAATAGATTTTTAATTGTGCAGAATGATAACTATTTTTGGGGTTTTGGAAATCTGTCAAATCTGAACTATAAATGCTAGATTAGAAGCTAAAAAGGTTATACTATCAATGAGGAAAGTTCTCCTAGGAGTTGGGATTCATCTAAATTAATTATGCATGGATTGGGTCAAGTTATCATTAAAAGCTCAAATCTGATTCAACCTTGGATATAGCTGCTCTCACAGCTCAATTGGCCCTGAATTAATCAATATATTATCATATAATTGTTAGTTAGGTTGAATTAGAAGAGAATCCCCACTGAAAATCAAGTTATCATTAGGATCCAATTCAAGTTCATTGCTGATTTTGTCATTTTTTTATAAAATCTGAAGTGATAACTTTTAGAGGCAATCACAAAATGAGGAAATCACTTCAAATAGCTAAACATGGGTGAAATCTATCCAATATCAGTGCTTGTGCTCCTTGATTCATCTCTGAATTTCAAGGGGATTTGGAATCAATCTCTCGGCTGCAATTTAAAATGAAATCCGCACAAACTCTAATTAATTGGAATTAAAAGGCATCCAATCTTAAATTGGGAATTCAATTATTGTCCATTGCACCTTGGTTCATCTTTGAATCTCAAGGAAGGCCTTAAAACTACCTCTCAGTAGTAGATTAAAATGAGGTTTAACAATGGAAATCAGATTCCAAAGAAATAAGAAAATAGAAATCAGCAATTGATTACACATGAAAGTTCAGCAATGTTGTTCATTGGAATTCAGCATTAGCAATAGTTTCTTAATCCATTTCTGGACAACAAGAAATCCTTAAAGTTCACCTCAAAATAGATTCTAAAAGAAATCAGAAACAGATTTCAGAAAATAAAATTCAGAAATCAGACTTGGGAAACATGTTTGACTCATGAATTGTCAAGTATCTTGATTCATTTCTGAACAAGATTTTGACTAATATCAACCTCTCAGTTGCTCAATTAATCAAATCCCAATTGACAAACAGATTCAAATAAATCAGAAAATCAGATTCAGGGAATGCAGAAAATCAGAATTCAGAAATGGAATCCAGAAACTTGTCACTGATTCTTAATTCATATCTGAACAGATGTTAGATCAAATGACAACTTCTCAGTTGTAGATACAAGTAGGACCTAACAATGACAAGAACAGATTCATTTCAATGCAAAAATCTAAAAATCAAAATTGATAACAATTTGGGATTAATTTCTATCCATATCCATCCAAATTAACCTAGACTACTGCCATATCCTAGGAGACATGGAGTTTAGCTCCTCATAATTACAAAGTTTGAAACAAAATAGATTGGAAAATAGGAGTAAATCATCTTGGATTGAAGCTGGTCGACAGGAAGCAGCAGCAGCACCCCAGTAGTCCAACTCCAAACCCTTCCTTCTTCTTGCTCCAAACTCTTGCCAATGGCCAGCCCCTTTTTCCTTCCAGAAATTCCAGCTTTTATATGTCTTCTGTCCACCCTTTGATCAGCATCATAATGTTCTACTATGCCCTGATTATGCCATCTGTCCCTGCTCAGAATATCCTGCTACTGCAGCAACTTTTTGGACAGAAAAAGTAGATGGTCCCCCCCTACTTTTTCTCTTTGTGCAGAATTGTTATACCTGCTGGAAAGTCCACAACAGCAAACATCAAAGCCCTTGAATAGGATTTAAACAAATAAAGCTTAAAACAGCAGTATATATCAGCTCAAACACCAAATAGGATTGGGTGTTGCGCAGGAATGAAAATCACAAATTAGAATTGATAACTTATGGAACCCGGAATGATAACTTTGCAAATTTCATGAAAAGTGTCCAAATATGAGTGGTTCAAAGAATTTAAGGCATCAAATGGATTAGGGTGGCAAGTGAGTGAAGTCAGAAATCAAATATGAATAAGATTTCATAAAAATGATAACTTGGGTGCTAAAACCATAACTTGTTTGCCTTAAAAACGATAACTTGTCATAACTTTTTTTGTGGTTATCCAAATGTGATCAAATTTGAACAGCATTAGGATAATAATATAATGAATTCCTAAGGCCTTTGTGCAAAATTTATAGTTTTGCATATCGAAATGATAGTTTTGCCCTTTAACGAAATTAAGGACCAATTTGAATTACAGTCCACAAATGGATTAGAAATTAGCTAGTTCAAGTACAATTAGTTTTCCACTTTGCCAACACTTCATTCCTTCCTAACACTTGAATTTCTAGCTAGGGAATCACAGAGGCTAAAGCAAATTTAAGTCATGAAAGAAGTACTAGCAAAAACAAGTTGAATTTTAGGGGTGTCAACTTTACCAAGAGGTTGAACTACAAATCTCTTCATGAATAGGTTTTCCATTAATTAAACAGGTTTAACACCTGACTTTTATTCATGAAATGCAAATAAACAGGTCAAGGCCTGATTTTTATTTATGCTTTCTTTAGGAGAGATTCCTTTGGAAGTTTTGCTCTCCTAATTTTTTTTTCTTTTTGCATTGAAGAGAGATTCCTTTGGAAGTTTTGCTCTCTTCTTTTTTTTATGCATGCATGCAATGCAGAAATGCAACTTTTTACTTTTACTTTTTCTCATTTTTCTATCCTATTCATGAAGTGAGCAACAGTTCAAACTAATGTAAGGTCTAGATCCATTAGTCCAAAAAGCAAAGTTTTCCTATTTAACATGGCAGAAAGAACCTTGATTCCCCTCTAGACATAATATATTACTAATTTAATCCATAAATGTTGGCTAGTGTTACCCACAAAAGAAAAATTTTCAGCTGAGTTTAATCCAAATGCACCTGAATGATAGAGTCAATTGAAGCAATAAAACTAATGGTCAAATGGCCACTTGGTATTGGAGTGTACCCACTGTCATAATGAAGTATTTTACCTTTTTTAGAGTCAAAATGAATACAGGAAATGAATTGACCTCGAATAATGATAACTAGTGATAACCGGGTGGAACTAATGATAACTTGTAAAACCCACTGATAACCTGGTATGATTTATGATATGAACATAAAATAGATTAAAAACATGGTGTAAAGGTTAGAAAAGCACCAGGTTTCCTCCCCCAAGCTTAGCCTCAACACTGTCCATAGTGTTGGAAAGTTAAGGCAAGGGAGAGGGTTGGAAGGGTATGGAATTTGCATTTGGTCCCTTCCAATGTGTCTTGCATCTCAATCCTAGTCTTCAGGTGTTCCATTCTTCATGAATTTCATCTAATCCCTATAGAGAAACAAAAGAAATCAGTTGCGCATGCAATATTAGATTTTTAGATGCTCAATTCAACAAGGTAATAAGATTCACTAAATTTGCACTGAAATTCAGCTAAAGTGGATTGGGACAACTGATATGCATTATGATTCAGATAATAATATGATGATTTCAGCATGAGAGAAAAGATTATATCAGTTGTCATTGGGATTTCAGTGAGGAAAATAAAAAATGAGGGTAGGGATACTCCCTTCTTATCAATTTGTGATGGATCTGATTCCTCCCTTCTTTATTCCTGCAAAATAGAAAAGTTAAGTGTAAAATGACTTGGGTTACCTCCCAAGAAGTGCCCTGCTTTAATGTCTTAGGCTGGACATCTTTCTCCTTGAATTCAGCTAGGGAAATCTTCCAAATTCTACACCTCTTTTGCTGAATTCATGGCTGTGGGGTTGTACAATTTCAACCTCTGTCCATTGACCTTAAATATATCATCTTTATCATTCAGAAGGTCCACAACACCATATGGATAAACTTTGTGGACTTTGAAGGGTCCACTCCACTTTGATTTCAACTTTCCAGGAAAAATTTTTAGCCTTGAATTGAAAAGCAACACAAGGTCTCCAACCTTGAAATCCTTCTTTAGAATCCTGCCATCATGCCATCTCTTGGTTCTCTCCTTGTAAAATTATGAATTATGATAGGCATTTAGCCTAATTTCATCCAACTCATCCATTTGTAGAAGCCTCTTTGGTCCACATGCTTGCATATCAAAATTGAGTGCCTTTACTGCCCAATATGCCTTATGCTTCAACTCAATTGGTAGATGACATGTCTTTCCATAAATCAATTTGTAAGGGGAAGTGCCTATAGGTGTTTTATAGGCTGTCCTATATGCTCACAGAGCCTTATTCAGCTTTTGACTCCAATCCTTCCTTGTTAATGAATCTGTTTTCTCTAGTATGGCCTTATCTCCCTATTTGATATCTCTGCTTGACCATTAGTTTGAGGATGGTAAGCAGTGGAGACCTTGTGCTTAACTCCATACTTGATTAGGAGGTTCTCAAAATACTTTTCAATGAAATGGCTCCCTCCATCACTTATGACTACCTTTGGGATTCCAAACCTTGGGAAGATAATCTCCTTTAAAAGCTTTATCACAGCCCTAGAATCAGCAGATATGGTAGGGATGGCTTCTATCCATTTAGATACATAGTCCACACCCAATAAGATGAACTTGAAACCATATGAAATAGGAAATGGACCCATGTAGTCAATGCCCCATACATCAAATATCTCCACCTCTAGAATTCCTTGCTGAGGCATTTCATTCCTTCTTGAGATAGAACCTGCCCTTTGGCATTCATCACAACTTTTCACATAAAGATGGGCATATCTGAATAGGCTGGGCCAATAGAAACCAGATTGTAGGACCTTGGCAGCAGTCTTTTGTGTGGCACCATGTCCACCATAAGGAGATGAGTGGTAGGCCTCCAAGATGTCCTGAAATTCAGCTTGTGGTACACACCTCCTGTATATACCATCTGGGGACTTTTTGAATAGGAGGGGGTCATCCCAATAGTAATCCTTTAGGTCATGAAAGAACTTCTTCCTTTGCTGATATGTGTAGTCAGGAGGGATAATTCCACAGGCTAAGTAGTTTACAATGTCTGCATACCAAGGAATTTGGTTAGTTGATATTCCATCAAGATGTCATCAGGAAAGGCATCATTAATAGGAAGTGTTTGGGACTCCTGGACTCCTTCCATCCTTGATAGGTAGTCAGCAACTAGATTCTCACTGCCTCTCTTGCCCTTGATTTCAACATCAAACTCCTGAAGTAGAAGTATCCATCTGATGAGCCTTGGTTTGGATTCCTTCTTGTTGATCAAGTGCCTAATTGCTTGGTGATATGTGAATACAATAACTTTGGATCCCACCAAGTAAGGCCTGAATTTATCAAATGCATACACCACAGCTAGTAGTTCCTTCTCAGTGGTTGCATAATTAATCTGAGCCTCATCTAAAGTCTTGCTGGCATAGCATATAACATAGTGTTTCTTCTCTCTGGTTTGCCCCAACACTGCCCTTATAGCTTGATCTGAGGCATCACACATGACTTCAAAAGGTAGGGACCAATCAGGTGGCTGCACTATAGGAGCTGAGGTAAGGGCTTCTTTCAATTGCTTAAAGGCCTTCATGCACTCTTCATCAAAATAGAACTCAACATCTTTGGCCAGCAACTTGGTAAGAGGCCTAGTTATCATTGAGAAGTTTTTAATAAATCTCCTATAGAAGCCTGCATGTCCCAAAAAACTCCTTACTGCCTTCACATTTGTAGGTGGTGGTAGCCTCTCAATTACCTCAATTTTGGCCTTATCTACTTCAATCCCTTTACTTTGGACAACATGTCCTAGGACAACCCCTTCTTGGACCATAAAATGACACTTCTCCCAATTAAGAATTAGATTTAATTCCCTCCATCTTTGTAGGACCCTTGTCAAATTTTCAAGGCAAGCTTCAAATGAATCTCCATATACTGAGAAGTCATCCATAAATACTTCCATTATGTCTTCAATAAAATCTGAGAAGATGTACATCATGCACCTTTGGAAAGTGGCAGGTGCATTACATAGGCCAAAGGGCATCCTCCTATAAGAAAAAGTCCTATATGGACAAGTAAATGTTATTTTATGCTGATCCTGAGGGTGAATTGGGATTTGCAAGAAGCCAGGATATCCATCTAGGTAACAGAAATGAGAGTGCCTAGCTAACCTCTTTAACATTTGATCAATGAAGGGCAATGGGAAATGGTCCTTTCTTGTAGCCTTATTTAACTTCCTGAAGTCAATACACATCCTCCAATCTGTAATTGTCCTGGTGGATATCAATTCTTCTAAATCTGACTTCACTACTGTGATCCCTCCCTTCTTTGGCACCACATGCACAGGGCTGACCCATTCACTATCTGAAATGGAGTATATGATCCCAGCATTCAGCAACTTCAATACTTCCTTCTTGACCACTTCCTTCATGGCAGGATTGAGTCTTCTTTGGCATTCAATGGAGGGTTTGTAGTTGTCCTCCATTGGGATCCTATGCATGCAAATTGAGGGATTAATACCCTTGATATCATCAATAGAATAATCAATCACCTCCTTGTACAGCCTTAGTTTTTTCAGCGGCTCTTCAACTTGATTCTTTGGCAGGTTTGCATTGATGATAACTGGAAATGTTGAATTCTCCCCCAAGAATTCATACTTCAAGTTATTGGGGAGAGGCTTGAGTTCCAATTTGGAAGAATTGGCTTGAGTTGAGTTGCCTTGTTCAGCAGTGATAACTTCCTGCAATTGGTGCTGATTTTTTGACTTTTCTACTGATTTGGATAAACTCAATGCAGATTGATATGCTGCAGCCTCTGGATCCTCCAATTCTTTCAAATGGTCAAACATTAGACACCTTTGCAATGGGTCTTCAATGGGAATTATAGCTGAAGCTTGCTCCACAACTTGATTTAGCTGCCCATCCTCAAAATCATTTTCCTGAAAACTTGGCCTACTGATAGCTTATGCTAAATTGAATTCAATCTTCTCTTCTCCAATTTGGAAGATTAGTCTCCCTTCTTTTACATCTATCACAGCCCCAACAGTGGCTAGAAAGGGCCTCCCAAGTAGAATGGGGGTATTCATATCTTCATCCATGTCCAACACCACAAAGTCCACTGGTATATAGAATTTACCAACTTTGAGGGGTATGTCCTCAATGATCCCATGTGGATATTTTATGAATCTGTCTGCCAGCAGAAGAGACATGTTTGTAGGCTTTAAATCTCCAACTTCAAGTTTCCTGCATAGTGATAATGGTATGACACTCATAGAAGCACCGAAGTCACACATGGCCCTTTGGATCTTCTATTTCCTATCTCACAGGGGATGGAAAAACTTCCTGGATCTTTGAGTTTAGGAGGAAGCTTGTTTTGAATGATTGCAGAAGCCTCCTCAGTTAGAGCAATAGTTTCATATTCTTCAATCCTCCTCTTCTTGGTCAGGATCTCCTTAAAGAATTTTGCATAGGAAGGCATCTCCTGGATGGCTTCAACAAAAAGGCACATTGATTTGCAACTTCTTCAAGATTTCTAGGAATCTACCATATTGCTGTTCCTGTCTTACCTTGACTAGCCTTTGGGGGAAGGGTACTTTGTCAAATACTCTGGCCCTGCTTTCATTTTGAGGGTGTTGACTCTGATTTTCCACCACAGTTTCAGCTGGTACTTCAGCAGCAATTGAATCTGAATTGACTTGATTATCTTCAGCTTTCTTCATTGGTTCTTCCACCATTCTTCCACTCCTAAGCTGGATGGCCTTTGCTTGCTCCTTTGGATTCATTTCTAGCTATCCAGGGAAGAATATAGGGGGTCTTGAAGAAGTGCTAGGCTGCTGAGAAATCTGATTCTCAATGGTATTAAGTCTAGAGTTGAGTTTCAGTATTTCTTCTCCTTGGCTGTCCTGCTTCTTCAGGATTTATTGTAACATCTCCTTCATTTCAGTTTGAAATTGAGAAGCTTGGACTTGAGATGGTTGCTCATATGGGGGTCTTTGTATTGGAACATTTTGGGACTGATTTCCATATGGAGGTGGCTGGTTCCTTGGCAGGAATTTAGGCTGCCAATTAGGATTCTGCATGGGTGAGGCTTGGTAATGGTTAGCCTTGTAGGACAAATAGGGGTGGTTCCTATTCTCTGGGGTATAGAACTCAGCAGGAGGTTTGATTTCATAAGTGCCCACAGCATTCATCTGATCAGTAGATTGCTCAACTTGCTGCATAATTAGATTACAGCTCTCTGTCACATGTCCTTGATTGCCACATACATCACACCTGGCTTCAGGAGTAGAGGCCCTATTGACATTGGAAGTTAAGTTTAACCTCTCCAAAGTTTTATACAGCACCTCTTCCAATTGAGATGACATGTGGTTCACTGAATTATCCATGGGTGGTCTTCTGGTCCTATCATGTGTAAGAAAATGATGATTCTTAACTATGTTCTCAATAAGTTGATAGGCTTCATCAATATTTTTGGATGCAAAAATGCCTCCTGCAGCAGTGTCCAGTGCCACCTTGCTAGGATAATTCAATCCTTTATGAAAATAGTTAACAAGATGCCACTTCTCAAAACCATGATGGGGACAAGCTCTCAATAGTCCTTGAAGCCTTTGTCATGCCTCACAGATATTCTCTTGATCCAGTTGATAGAACCTCACAATCTGATCTCTGAAATTGTTAGTCTTGTTAGGAGGGAAAAATTCAGATAAGAACAATTGGATAATTGATTCCCAAGTGGCAATCTCTTCTGATTTGAGGGTCTTGTACCAAATCTTTGCCTTGTCTTTGAGTGAAAAGGGAAATAGTCTTATGTAGACTGCATTCATAGGGATATTGTTGAAGTGTATTGTGCTGCAAATCTCCTTGAAGTTGTCCAAATGAGAAGCTGGATCCTTAGCCCCTAATCGAGAAAATTGGTATTGCCTTATCATAGAAATTAGGGCTAGATTGACTTCAAAATTTGCCACAGGTGCTAAGGCTCCTTCTCGAAGTTGATTCCTGACATTGCTAGGTGAGTAGCAATCCTTCAAAGTCCTTGGTGCAGCCATATTGCCTTTCTCCTCTTCCTCTTCTTCAAATATCCTTCTCCTTGCCTCAAGCCTTTCCAATCTCCTTCTTCTTAGAAATCTTCTTTCAGGCTCAAGATCTGATTGGTAATGTTCCTCTTGATTGTCCAAATCCTGCATAAATGAATTCAGAAGTATCAAATTGAGAGAAGAAAGAAAACTAGACAAAAATTGAAAATTGGGAATGATAACTTGCAAAAACTAAAAATTGGCCTAACAAATGGACTAAAAACTAAACTAAAACTAATCTAAACTATCTAAGTTAGTCTAATTGACCTCAAATCCCCGGCAATGGCGCCAAAAACTTGATAGTGAAATTTGTGGGTGTAGTGATAACTTGCTGAATTTTAAGAAAAGTGCAATTTTTTTTAATTTTTGGTCTCCCAACTCACTAACTGCAAGTGCACAGGTAAGTTGTAGTAGACTCAGGTTGTCGTATCCACAAAGATTTGATGCCTAAGACTTCCTAAAACAATCTAGACTAGTTTTACTTTAGTGGCTAAAAATAGGAAATTAAAGGAATTGGAAAAACAAAATTTTAATTGTGCAGAATGATAACTATTTTTGGGGTTTTGGAAATCTGTCAAATCTGAACTATAAATGCTAGATTAGAAGCTAAAAGGGTTAAACTATCAATGAGGAAAGTTCTCCTAGGAGTTGGGGTTTATCTAAATTAATTATGGATGGATTGGATCAAGTTATCATTAAAAGCTCAAATCTGATTCAACCTTGGATATAGCTGCTCTCACAGCTCAATTGGCCCTGAACTAATCAATATATTATCATATAATTGTTAGTTAGGTTGAATTAGAAGAGAATCCCCACTGAAAATCAAGTTATCATTAGGCTCCAATTCAAGTTCATTGCTAATTTTGTCATTTTTTTATAAAATCTGAAGTGATAACTTTTAGAGGCAATCACAAAATGAGGAAATCACTTTAAATAGCTAAACATGGGTGAAATCTATCCAATATCAATGCTTGTGCTCCTTGATTCATCTCTAAATTTCAAGGGGATTTGGAATCAACCTCTCGGCTGTAATTTAAAATGAAATCCACACAAATTCTAATTAATTGGAATTAAAAGGCATCCAATCTTAAATTGGAAATTCAATTATTGTCCATTGCTCCTTGATTCATCTCTGAATCTCAAAGAAGGCCTTAAGACTACCTCTCAGTAGTAGATTAAAATGAAGTTTAAAATGGAAATCAGATTCCAAAGAAATCAGAAAATAGAAATCAGTAATTGATTACACATGAAAGTTCAGCAATGTTGTTCATTGGAATTCAGCATTAGCAATAGTTTCTTAATCCGTTTCTGAACAACAAGAAATCCTTAAAGTTCACCTCTCAGTGGCTTGAATGAAATCGGGATTCAAATGTCAAAACAAATTCTAAAAGAATTCAGAAACAGATTTCAGAAAATAAAATTCAGAAATCAGATTTGCGAAACATGTTTGAATCATGAATTGTCAAGTATCTTGATTCATTTCTGAACAAGATTTTGGCTACTATCAGCCTCTCAGTTGCTCAATTAATCAAATCCCAATTGACAAACAGATTCAAATAAATCAGAAAATCAGATTCAGGGAATGCAGGAAATCAGAATTCAGAAATCAGATTTCAGAAATGGAATCCAGAAACTTGTCACTGATTCTTAATTCATATCTGAACAGAGGTTAGATCAAATGACAACTTCTTAGTTGTAGATACAAGTAGGACCTAACAATGACAAGAACAGATTCATTTCAATACAAAAATCTAAAAATCAGAATTGATAACAATTTGGGATTAATTTCTGTCCATATCCATCCAAATTAACCTAGACTACTGCCCTATCCTAGGAGACATGGAGTTTAGCTCCTCATAATTACAAAGTTTGAAACAAATAGATTGGAGAATAGGAGTAAATCATCTTGGATTGAAGCTGGTCGACAGGAAGCAGCAGCAGTACCTCAGTAGTCCAACTCCAAACCCTTCCTTCTTCTTGCTCCAAACTCTTAGCAAGTGAGTGAAGTCAGAAATCAAATATGAATAAGATTTCATAAAAATGATAACTTGGGTGCCAAAACAATAACTTGTTTGCCTTAAAAACGATAATTTGTCATAACTTTTATTGTGGTTATCCAAATGTGATCAAATTTGAACAGCATTAGGACAATAATATAATGAATGCCTAAGGCCTTTGTGCAAAATTTATAATTTTGCATATCGAAATGACAGTTTTGCCCTTAAACGATAACTTGGCAATGGAAAAATGATAACTTGTTCAAATGGACTTAAAACTTGCACAAGTTGAGGCATGACCATCCAAATATGGTTCATACATGATAATAACAATGGATTTAGGCAAGAAAATCATTGAAAATCAGTTCACTCAAAATAATGATAACTTGACATATAGGAGTGATAACTTGTCCTAAAAATGATAACTTGGCATAGAATTAAAATATTTATGGATTGTCATTTCAGAACCTCTATGCACATGGAATTAAGTATAAAATGAGCAAGATCAACTAGTTATCACAATTCATACATTCCAAGCATAATTGGCCAAAAGTAGGAAAAAATGGGGCTCGATATGAATGAAATGCATCTAAAATGGGATAAAAACTTATAGTGATCAGCTAGTGATCAAATTGCAATTCTATAAACCCCTTCACGTGTGCAACATAGATTTCCCGTGAGCACGAGAGTGTTGCGGGTAAGTCGAGTGTCTTCCCGATCATAATTGACTATATACATGCGTGAAGGGGCATTCAGTCATTTTTATCCTAAATGAAGTTCAGAGTAAGTTCTAAGTGAAAACATTCCCCGGCCCTAGTGTTTAGCTACATTCTTCTTTGTCTACTTTAGCATTAAAAACCCATAAAAATTAGTGTAATCTTATTTGTTGTGATTTCTAATTTATATCATTTCACTTTCCCATTTTGAGCAACACCTATATACTTATGCTTTTTCTTCAAATAGTTTAATTAAATGTAAATATTTCAACTTTGTCTCTATGGACCGACCCTCAAGCACTACAATGATATGTCGTATACTTTTGGTTCTCGTAGTAATAGTGTAGAGAATTTATAAATTTAAAACTTCATTTGACATTCTTCTGTGTTAACGATATACACACTTTATGCGAGTATATAGTCAGAGAAAAGGACTAATCCTACTTGGAGAAGGAATTAGAATTTAAGTAGGATTAAAAATATTGTTAGAAAGGAAAAAAGGACAAGAAAGAAAGTTAAATCCTAATGGAAGTAGGAATTTTAATCAGATTGAAATTATAGAATTTAATTTAATTTGAGGTCCAAAAGAATGTTTAATGGATATAGGACTTTCAATTAGGATAGGATTGTTAGTTTTATACCTTAAATATATTCCAATCATTAAAATAATATTACTATTATTTTAATCCAAAAATTAAGTGATAAACTATTATTATATTAATTAATTGCAAAAATTGGTGAAAAGGAAGAAATAAAAGGATAAATAAAAGTATAATATGATTGAGAGAAGTTATGAAAGAAAAGGAGTTTGAGTATAATTGAATTCGAGATAATTATAGTTAGGGAATAATTAGTTAAATTTAAATTCAATTAAATCTAAATATTTTTAGAGAGTGATTAATGATGGATGTGATAAACTGAGAATTAGTCCAAGGCCGAATGGAAGTAAAAAAATCCTACTCACTTTCACATGTCACCGTGATCAAACGTTCAAAGGCAAGCCCACACACAATTTATATGTTCATTATAGTTTTGGATGCTAATACATTAGTTTTTGAAGTATTTAAAATGTTCCTTACAGAACTAGTAATAAAAAGTTTTTACGGTGCAGATATATAATATGGAAACAGAAATAGAACAATAGTTACTAATAATCATAACAAATGATCTTTTGTAACTCACATAATCGACTAATTAAAAATAGTTAACAATAGTAGTATTTACAAGGTGCATTTAATATGCCAAATCTCATGTGGGCTATATAAGTGTATTGGGACTTCATAGGAAATCATTCACAAATCCAAAACATAAACAAACAAAAACTTTCTTACACATGATCATGGCTCACAAAAAAAACTTTACTTTTTTGCTTATCATTGTTCTTTTTGTCATGCCAACATTATTTTCTCTTGTTCTTTCTAGAGAGCTTGCGCCTGCTTCATCCCCTTCATCCTTGACATTCTCCACTTTTTTCTATAGGTCAATATTTCTACTATTTGTATTTTGTGTTTTTCTTCCTACGTGAATACTAACTTGGAATGTTGCATACATGTCTTTCTCTCAGATGGAGATGATTCTTTGTTATTTGATTCAAAATCAATATTTGATACTATAAAAGATGCAGCAAGAAGGGCAGGAGAGGCAATAGCACAAATTATTAGAGATAGTAAAAAAGAGATAGAAACGCCAAAACATTGAAATGACATAAGAGGACCATTTTTTGACCCTATCGGAAGCATATCCATATAATAAAATACAAAATCCCTTTTCTTATGTTTGGGGAAAAACCTTGATTGGAGAATTGACCTTAATGTAAAATGGCCGAATAATTAAAAATATGTTATACATATTTCATTACTTACTGAATGACAAAAAAAAGTTTATTTTCTAAATCATTTTTTTATGTTGATACAAATTAATTTTAAATAATCTACTATATTGTTGAAGGAACAACATGCATTATTAAGGTGCTCCATGGCTTTTGTTGCATTTTTTTCTAAAATGACAATTTATGCATTTCGGTCGGTGAACTATGATGTAACATAGGCGCAAACTCCTTTTTTTCATTCTATGGTGCCATCGATCAAACTCCATGTTGTAGATTTATTTCGAGAGAGTAGCAACAACATACGTTCAAAATAAACTATAGAAGATGGTGTTGAATGGTGACTAGTTGTGCAAATATAATTTAAACTAAGTAAAACCTCTATACCTCTAAAAAATGAATGCACAAATAAAGTCCAACTAGTCTATGACATAAAAAGTACATCTAACTACAAATATGTAGATTATTAAAATTTTAGTATTTCTAAATAATAAATTGAAAAAGATAGAGTTTATTATTTTATACTTTCATAACTTATTGGGAAAGTCTCCATTATAGTTTCCGAGTAAATTGAGTATAACAAAACCATATGTTAATCTTGAAATGGAATTTTCTCAAAAATAATTGTATGTGATATTTAAATAAACTGCAAAAAATGTTCTCATGGACTAATTCTAATTTGATGATAACTTAATGACAATGTGTTTTCTTTCTTTGTGAATACTAACTTGGAATGTTGCATACATGTGTTTCTCTCACATGGAGATCATTCTTTTTTACTTGATTCAAAATCATTATGGGATAAAGTAAAAGACAAGCAGCAGAAGCATTTTACCCTAGTGAAGGCATATCCCAATAATAAAATATAAAATCCCTTTTCTTATGTTTGGGGAAGAATCCTTGTTGGAGAATTGACCTTAATGTAAAATAGCTGAATAATCACAAATATGTTATACATATCTCATTACTCACTTGATTGACAAAGAAATAAATAAATAATATTTATTATCTTTATAATTTTTTATGAGAAAAGATATTTTCAGTTAATCTAATATACTATTGAAAGAAAGAGTATAATTAAGGAGCGCAATGACCTTCAATGCCTTTTTCCTATAATGATGATTTATGCATGTGTGATTAAGGATTAGTGATGAATGTTCATTTGTACATACTTTTTGCACTCTAATAATTTATATTTGTATAAAGAATGCATCAATTTTTATGATTCTTAGTTAAAATTTGTTTTTCTTGGTAGGTGGATTTTCTTTTTAGGAGATTGCAACGGAAATACGGAGCACAAAGTGTGCTGCTAATCTATGAACAACACGGGCCAGCGTCTCATCAAAATGGCCCTTGTCTGATTAGAATCACGTGAAGTTCCTATGATCACGATGACAAAGAGTGCCACAATGACAGAAGACTAGACGGGCCATGTCATTAATAAAACATTTCATGTTAATTAATTCAATAGATTTGGCGCAAAAGGACGATGATTTGAGTACTAATCAACATGGCCCATGTCATTAATAACATGTCAATTCCTAGATTTTTGGCTGGTCTCACCCTATAAAAAGGGTCCCATTTCACTTGATGGAGGTATTCAATTCTATAGTGGAAAATCCAATTCTCAAATGAAGAAGAGAGTCATTTAGTGTCTATTCGGCTGAAATTCACATTTGCAAGTTCTAAGGAGACATAAAAACGTCATTGTGTGATTGATAAATGATATCAAAGGAATGTCACCCTCAATCTGATCCTGATGGAAGACAAATGTAGGCCAACCACTCAATTTTAGCATAGGTTAAACCCAAGTCCAAATATGGTAGTTAGGAAAGAAGTAATCAAACTTCTTGATGTAGCTATCATTTATCCTATCTCTGACCATGAGGTAGTACCTAAAAAAAGTGGCATTACTGCTATTTTCTAACAAGGATAATGAGCTTAGGGGTGCTCACCGGATCTGGTCGACCCAGTGAATCCAACAATCCGACCCGGCCTAACCCCAACCCAACCCGATGGGGGTTCGAGTCGGGTATGAGTTGGGAAATCTCAACCCGAGTCGACCAGAACCGACCCAATGACCGACTTTTATTATTATTATTATTATTATTATTATTATTATTATTATTATTATTATTATTATTATTACTACTACTACTACTACTACTACTACTTAATCTTAGTCTATAGTTAATTTGAAATGAAGAAAACATTAAAATAAAACATTTTAATTATTAAAATAATGCTCAGATATTAAAAAAATCATATTTTAATTTTTATAACAATTATTAACTAACTTTTTATATTAAAATAAATATAAAAAGTAAGACAAAAAAATTAAAAAAAAAAGAAAAAAGGGCGGTCGGGACGGGTCCCGACCGGAACCGAGTCAGGTTGGGTCAGATTTTCAGCTCACAAGGGCCCTGACCCGACCCGACCCGACCAACGAGTCGGATTTGTTCACGGATTGAGTCCAACCCGACCCGTGAACACCCCTATCCAAAATGAGTTGATGCCTACCACCGGGTTGGTGTGTTTGCATCGACTACCACGAACTTAATGAAGCAACATGCAAGGATCATTTCCCTCTTCCTTTCATGGATGAAATGTTGGAACAAGTGGCAGGACATAGTTTCTATTGTTTCTTGGATGGTTATTCAGGAAACAATTAGATTGTTGTGTGATGCATGGATAATCCAACATATATTTAGAGTTGCATTTAATCTTATTTCGATTCATTTTCTAATTTTATTATATTTTTTAAATTACTTAAAACATGTCACATAAATGATGAAAGATGTTACTCTTAAAATGTTTTACAAATGTATGAAACAAAATCATTTGCACAAGGATTCTCACTTTCACATGTCACCGTGCTCAAACATACATACGCAAGCCCACACACAATTTATATGTTAATTATAGTTTTGGATGCTAATACATTAGTTTTTGAAGTATTTAAAATGTTCCTTGAAGAACTAGTAATAAAAAGTTTTTACGGTGCAGATATATAATATGGAAACAGTAATAGAACAATAGTTGCTAATAATCATAACAAATGATCTTTTGTAACTCACATAATTGAGTAATTAAAAATAGGTAACATCACTAGTATTTACAAGGTGCATTTAATATGCCAAATCTCATGTAGGCTATATAAGTGTATTAGGACTTCGTAGGAAATCATTCAAAAATCCAAAACATATACAAACAAAAACTTTCTTACACATGATCATGGCTCACAAAAGCTTTATTTCTATGCTTATCATTGTTCTTTTTGTCATGCCAACATTATTTTCTCTTGTTCTTTCTAGAGAGCTTGTGCCTGCTTCATCCCCTTCATCCTTGGCATTCTCCACTTTTTCTATAGGTCAATATTTGTACTATTTGTATTTTGTGTTTTTCTTCCTATGTGAATACTAACTTGGAATGTTGCATACATGTCTTTCTCTCAGATGGAGATGATTCTTTGTTACTTGATTCAAAATCAATATTTGATACTATAAAAGATGCAGCAAGAAGGGCAGCAGAGGCAGCAAGAAGGGCAGCAGAGGCAATAGCACAAATTATTAGAGATAGTCAAGAAGAGATAAAAAGGCCAGAACATCGAAATGACATAAGAAGACCATTTTTTGACCCTATCGGAAGCATATCCATATAATAAAATACAAAATCCCTTTTCTTATGCTTGGGGAAAACCTTTATTGGAGAATTGACTTTAATGTAAAATGGCTGAATAATTACAAATATGTTATACATATTTCATTACTTACTGAATGACAAAAAAAGTTTATTTTCTAAATCATTTTTTATGATGATACAAATTAATTTTAAACAATCTACTATATTGTTGAAGAAACAACGTGCATTATTAAGGTGCTCGTTGGCTTTTGTTGCATTTTTTTCTAAAATGATAATTGATGCTTGTGGGTCGGTGAACTATGATGTAACATAGGCGCAAACTCCTTTTTTTTCATTCTTTGATGCCATTGATCAAACTCCATGTTGTAGATTTTTTTAGAGAGAGTAGCTACAACATACGTTCAAAATAAACTATAGAAGATGGTGTTGATTGGTGACTAGTTGTGCAAATATAATTTAAACTAAGTAAAACCTCTATACCTCTGAATAATGAATGCAGAAGTCCAACTAGTCTATGACATAAAAAGTACATCTAACTACAAATATGTCGATTATTAAAGTTTTAGTATTTCTAAATAATAAATTCAAAAAGATAGAGTTTATTATTTTATACTTTCATAACTTATTGGGAAAGTCTCCATTATAGTTTCCGAGTAAATTGAGTAAAACAAAACCATATGTTAGTCTTGAAATGGAATTTTCTAAAAAATAATTGTATGTGATATTTAAATAAACTGCAAAAAAAAGTTCTCATGGACTAATTCTAATTTGATGATAACTTAATGATAGTGTTTTCTTGCTTTGTGAATACTAACTTGGAATGTTGCATACATGTGTTTCTCTCACATGGAGATCATTCTTTTTTACTTGATTCAAAATCATTATGGGATAAAGTAAAAGACAAGCAGCAGAAGCATTTTACCCTAGTGAAGGCATAACCCAATAATAAAATATAAAATCCCTTTTGTTATGTTTGGGGAAGAATCCTTGTTGGAGAATTGACCTTAATGTAAAATAGCTGAATAATCACAAATATGTTATACATATCTCATTACTCACTTGATTGACAAAGAAATAAATAAATAATGTTTAATATTTTTATAATTTTTTTTAGAAAAGGTATTTTCAGTTAATCTAATATACTATTGAAAGAAAGAGTATAATTAAGGAGCGCAATGACCTTCAATGCCTTTTTCCTATAATGATGATTTATGCATGTGTGATTAAGGATTAGTGATGAATGTTCATTTGTACATACTTTTTGCACTTAATAATTTATATTTGCATAAAGAATGCATAAATTTTTATGATTCTTAGTTAGAAATTTGTTTTTCTTAGCAGGTGGATTTTCTTTTCAGGGGATTGCAACACCCCCCGTCGTCTCAACATTTATCAAAATGGCCCTTGTCTGATTAGAATCACGTGAAGATCCTGTGATCACGAAGACAAAGAGTGCCACAATGACAGAAGACTAGACTGGCCATGTCATTAATAAAATATTTCGTGTTAATTAATTCAATAGATTTGGCTCAACTAGACCACGATTTGAGTACTAATCAACATGGCCCTTGTCATTAATAACATGTCGATTCCCAGATTTTTGGCTGGCCTCACCCTATAAAAAGGCTCCCATTTCACTTAATGGAGGTACCAATTCTTGAGTGTAAAATCCAATTCTCGAATGAAAAGAGAGTCATTTAGTCTCTATTCGGCTGAAATTCACATTTGTAGGTTTGATAGTGATATTTGGGTTTTAAGTGATAACTTGCTGAAAGTAAAGAAAAGGGTCAAATTTTTAAATTTTTGGTCTCCCAACTCATTAGCTGCAAGTGCAAGGTAAGTTGTATTAGACTCAGGTTGTTGTATCTACAAGAATTTGAAGTCTAAGACATCCTAAAACAATCTAGATTAGTTCTACTCTAATGGCTAAAAATATATTTTTAAGTTGGAAGTGAAAACAGATTTTTAACAAGTGCAAAATGATAACAGGTTTTGGGGTTTTGGAAACTTTTGCAAAACTGAATTATAAATGCTAAATTAATGTCTAGAAAGGTTTAACTATCAATGAGGAAGGTTCTTCTAGGATTTGGGGTTCATCTAAATTAATTAAGGATGGATAGGTCAAGTTATCATTAAATATCCACTTTTGATTCAACTTGAAATGTAGCTGCTCTCACAGCTCAATTAGCCTTTAACTAAGCAATATTTGATCATATAGTTGTTAGCTAGGTTGAATCAATAGAGGATCCTCACTAAAAATCAAGTTATCATTCAGCTCAGTTGGATTTTCATTGCTGATTTTTATAATTCAAAGAAATTCTGCAATGATAACTTGTAATTGCAATCTTAAAAAGATGAAACCACTCCAAACAATCAGACCAGGATGAAATATACCCAAATATGGTGCTTGTGCTCCTTGATTCATCTCTGAATTTCGGGAGAATTTAAATTCAACCTCTCGGTTGCAAAATAAAATAAAATCCACACAAACACAATTCAATTGGAAGTGCAAAGCATATGACCACAGAAATTCACAATTGCCATTGCTCCTTAGCCCATATCTGGATCTCAAGGATGACCTAATGACTACCTCTCAGCAGTGGATTAAGTTGAGGCTTGACAACGGAAATCAGAATTCAATTGGAAATCAGAAAATAGAATTCTGCAATTCAGAAATCTGAAATATTAATCCATGGAATCAGGTTTATCAATTGCTTCTTGACCCATCTCTGGACCGCAAGAAATCCCTAAGGTTCATCTCTCAATGATTGAATAAAATCAGGGGATTTCATTGATAAAATAGTTCCAGCAGGAAATCAGAAAAAATAAGAATTCAGACTTTTAGTTCAAAAATCAGAGGAACAATCTGATTTGAGTCAAAATGATTGTCCAAACATCTTGATTCATTTCTGAACAAGATAGGAACAATAGAAACATCTCAATGACTCAATTAATCAGATTGAGAGTGAAGAACAGGTTCGAACAGCCACAGAAATAAGAATCAAATTCAGAAATTCAGGAAATCAGGTAACTAGAAACCAGAAATCAGATTTAAAAATATAGTGCAATCCAGGAAATTGATAATAACAATTTGTTCATTGCTGGAAGAAGATTAGATCAACGATACTTCTCAGATATAGATTACAATGGGATCTAATAACTTCAACAGTGCTGAAATCTGAGAACTAGAAGTAATTTTAGTGCAGGATTATAATTCAGTCCACATCCATCCAAAATTAATCTATACTACTACCCTATCCTAGAAGACATGGAGTTTAGCTCCTCATATTTACAGAACTTGACATCAAATGGATTGAGAAATAGATAGAAATCATTGATTGATTGAAGCTCTCGGCCAACAGCTCCTCCAACAGTAGCAGCAGCTCCAGCTTCAGCAGAAACCCTTGCTCAAACCCTCAATGTCCAGCCCCCCTTCTCTCCTCTAGAAATTCCCCTTTTATATGACTCCTATCCACCCTTGGATCAGCATCAGAATGTTCTTTATCCTTTGATTGCAGCCACCTGTCCACCCCTCTGAAATTCCAGCTGCAGATTCCCTTTTGTGCAGGAAAAAGTAGATGGTCCCCCCTACTTTTTCCACTTTTTGGCCACCTTTCTTCCTGCTACAAATCTCAAAACAGCAAGCATCAAAGCCCTTGAATGATGTTTTGACAAATAAAGATCAAGATGATGATTGCTTAAGGCCTTGTGCAGAATTAATGATTTTGCATGTCAAAATGATAGAATTGCCCTTTAATGATAACTTGGCACTTGAAAAATGATAACTTGTTCAAATGGACTTAAAACTTTGCACAAGTTGAGATGTGACTATTTAAATATGATTTATACATGATAATGATGGATTTAGGGAAAGAAAACCATTGAAAATCAGTTCACTCAAAATAATGATAACTTTACACTTAAGAATGATAACTTGTCCTAAAAATGATAACTTGGCATAGAATTTAAATATTAATGGATTTTGGCATTTCAGAACCTCTATGCACATGGAATTAAGTATGAAATGAGGAATATCAATTAGTTATCACAATGTATGCATTCCAAGTATAGTTGGCCCAAAAGTAGGCAAAAGTGGGACTCGATATGTATGGATTGCATCTAAAATGGGCTAGAAACATATAGTGATCAGCTAGTGATCAAGGTTCTAAGGAGACATAAAAACTTCATTGCATGATTGATCAATGATATCAAAGGAATGTCACCCTCAATCTGATCCTGATGGAAGATAAATGTAGGCCAACCACTCAATTTTAGCATAGGTTAAACCAAAGTCTAAAGATGGTAGTTAAGAAAGAAGTTATCAAACTTCTTGATGTAGCTATCATTTATCCTATCTCTGACCATGAGGTAGTACCTAAAAAAAGTGGCATTACTTCTATTTTCTAACAAGGATAATGAGTTTAGGGGTGCTCACCGGGTGTGAACCCGACAATCCGACTCGATCTAACCCCAACCCAACCCGATGGGGGTTCGAATTGGGTATGGGTTGGGAAATCCAACCGAGTCGACCAGACCCGACCTCATGACTCGTCTTTTATTATTATTATCTTTTATTTTTTACTTAATGTTAGTCTAAATTAATTTGAAATGAACAAAACATTAAAATAAAACATTTTAATTATTAAAATAATGCTTAAATATTAAAAAAAATATATTTTATAATAATTATTAACTAATTTTTTATATTAAAATAAATATAAAAAGTAAGACAAACTTTTTAAAAAAAGAAAAAAGAGTGGTCGGGTCGTGTCCCGACCCGAACCGGGTCGGGTTGGTTCCAATTTTCTGCCCCCAAGGGCCTTGACCCGACCCGTCCAGACCAAATTTGATCGGGTCGAGTCGGATTTGTTCATGGATCGTATCCAACCGACCCCTATGAACACCCCTAGACATAAATGAGTTGGTGCCTACCACCGGGTTGGTGTTTTTGCATCGACTATCGCAAACTTAATGAAACAACATACAAGGATCATTTCCCTCTTTTTTTCATGGATGAAATGTTGGAACAAGTGGTAGGGAATAGATTCTATTGTTTCTTGGATGGTTATCCAGGAAACAATTAGATTGTTGTGTGATGCATGGATAATACAACATATATTTAGTGTTGCATTTAATCTTATTTCGGTTCATTTTCTAATTTTATTATATTTCTGAAATTACTTAAAACATGTCACATAAAATGATTAAAGATGTTACTCTTAAAATGTTATACAAATGTATGAAATAAAATCATTTGCACAAGGATTCTCACTTTCACATGTCACCGTGTTCAAACATACATACGCAAGCCCACACACAATTTATATTACAATTATAGTTTTAGATGCTAATACATTAGTTTTTGAAGTATTTAAAATGTTCCTCGAAGAACTAGTAATAAAAAGTTTTTACGATGTAGATATATAATATGGAAACAGTAATAGAACAATAGTTACTAATAATCATAACAAATGATCTTTTGTAACTCACATAATTGACTAATTAAAAATAGGTAACATCACTAGTATTTACAAGGTGCATTTAATATGCCAAATCTCATGTAGGCTATATAAGTGTATTAGGACTTCGTAGGAAATCATTCAAAAATCCAAAACATATACAAACAAAAACTTTCTTACACATGATCATGGCTCGCAAAAGCTTTATTTCTATGCTTATCATTGTTCTTTTTGTCATGCCAACATTATTTTCTCTTGTTCTTTCTAGAGAGCTTGCGCCTGCTTCAGCCCCTTCATCCTTGGCATTCTCCACTTTTTCTACAGGTCAATATTTGTACTATTTGTATTTTGTGTTTTTCTTCCTATGTGAATACTAACTTGGAATGTTGCATACATGTCTTTCTCTCAGATGGAGATGATTCTTTGTTACTTGATTCAAAATCAATATTTGATACTATAAAAGATGCAGCAAGAAGGGCAGCAGAGGCAGCAAGAAGGGCAGCAGAGGCAATAGCACAAATTATCAGAGATAGTCAAGAAGAGATAAAAAGGCCAAAACTTCGAAATGACCTAAGAAGACCATTTTTTGACCCTATCGGAAGCATATCCATATAATAAAATACTTATGTTTGGGGAAAAACCTTGATTGGAGAATTGGCCTTAATGTAAAATGGCCGAATAATTACAAATATGTTATACATATTTCATTATTTACTGAATGACAAAAAAAAAGTTTATTTTTTAAATAATTTTTTATGATGATACAAATTAATTTTAAATAATCTACTATATTGTTGAAGGAACAACGTGTATTATTAAGGTGCTCGATGACTTTTGTTGCATTTTTTTCTAAAATGACAATTTATGCATGTGGGTCGGTGAACTATGATGTAACAAAGACACAAACTCCTTTTTATTCATTCTTTGATGCCATTGATCAAACTCCATGTTGTAGATTTCTTTAGAGAGAGTAGCAACAACATAGGTTCAAAATAAACTATAGAAGATGGTGTTGATTGGTGACTAGTTGTGCAAATATAATTTAAACTAAGTAAAACCTCTATACCTCTAAAAAATGAACTGCACCAATGAAGTCCAACTAGTCTATGACATAAAAAGTACATCTAACTACAAATATGTAGATGATTAAAATTTTAGTATTTCTAAATAATAAATTGAAAAGATAGAGTTTATTATTTTATACTTTCATAACTTATTGGGAAAGTCTCCATTATAGATTCCGAGTAAATTGAGTAAAACAAAACCATATGTTAGTCTTGAAATGGAATTTTCTCAAAAATAATTGTATGTGATTTTTAAATAAGCTACAAAAACTGTTCTCATGGACTAATTCTACTTTGATGATAACTTAATGACATTGTGTTTTCTTGCTTTGTGAATACTAACTTGGAACGTTGCGTACATGTGTTTCTCTCACATGGAGATCATTCTTTTTTACTTGATTCAAAGTTATTATGGGATAAAGTAAAAGAGAAGCAGCAGAAGCATTTGACCCTAGTGAAGGTTGTCCCAATAATAAAATATAAAATCCCTTTTCTTATGGTTGGGGAAGAATCCTTGTTGGAGAATTGACCTTAATGTAAAATAGCTGAATAATCACAAATATGTTATACATATCTCATTACTCACTTGATTGACAAAATAAATAAATAAATATTGTTTATTATTTTTATAATTTTTTATGAGAAAAAATATTTTCAGATAATCTAATATACTATTGAAAGAAAGAGTATAATTACGGAGCACAAGGACCTTCAATGCCTTTTTCCTATAATGATGATTTATGCATGTGTAATTAAGGATTAGTGATGAATGTTCATTTGTACATACTTTTTGCACTCTAATAATTTATATTTGTATAAAGAATGCATCAATTTTTATGATTCTTAGTTAGAAATTTGTTTTTCTTAGTAGGTGGATTTTCTTTTCAGGGGATTGCAACGCCCCCCATCGTCTCACATGGGACATGTTGGCCCAAGCTTGCATTTGGATACACGGAGCACAAAGTGTGTTGCTAATCCATGAACAACACAGGCCAACATCTCATCAAAATGGCCCTTGTTTGATTAGAATCACGTGAAGATCCTGTGATCACGATGACAAAGAGTGCCACAATGACAAAAGACTAGACGGGCCATGTCATTAATAAAACATTTCTTGTTAATTAATTCAATAGATTTGGCGAAACCTGACGTCGATTTGAGTACTAATCAACATGGCCCATGTCATTAATAACATATTGATTCCCAGATTTTTGGCTGGCCTCACCCTATAAAAAGGGTCCCATTTCACTTGATGGAGGTATCCAATTCTAGAGTGGAAAATCCAATTCTCAAATGAAGAGAGAGTCATTTAGTGTCTATTCGGCTGCAATTCACAATTCCAGGTACTAAGAAGACATAAAAAAGTCATTGCGTGATTGATCAATGATATCAAAGGAAAGTCACCCTCAATCTGATCCTGATGGAAGATAAATGTCGGCCAACCACTCAATTTTAGAATAGGTTAAACCAAAGTCTAAAGATGCTAGTTAAGAAAGAAGTTATCAAACTTCTTGATGTAGCTATCATTTATCCTATCAACAAAAGTGGCATTACTTCTATTTTCTAACAAGGATAATGAGTTTAGGAGTGCTCACCGGGTCTAGTCGACCCGGTGAACCCGACAATCTGACCTGACCTAACCCCAACCCAACCCGATGGGGGTTCGAATCAGGTATGGGTTGGAAAATCCCAACCCGAGTCGACCAGACTGATGTGAGATATGTGGAGTAATGATAACTTGCTGAATTTGTGGGTCAAAATTTAGATTTTCCAAAATTTGATTGAACTCCCTAACTCACTCTACTGCAAGTGCACTGGTCAATTGTAATAGACTCAAGTATCTTATCCTCAGTGATTTGAAGGCCAAAGACTCACTAAAATAATCTAGACTAACCATAGACTAAGTGACAAAAACAATGATATTAAGGAAAGTGAAAATAGATTTAAAATATGGCTAAAAGGGTAAATGTTTTTGGTGTTTTAATAATTGATATGGACTGAAATCTAGATGCTAAGCTAAGGACTAAAAAGGGATTATCAATCAATGGAAAGATTCTCCTAGGAATGGGGTTCATCTAATTCAGATTCTGGATGGATTAAAACAAATTATCAATATATGTCAATTCTTACTCAACTTGAAAAAGGCTATTATCACAGCATAATTAAATCAAGCTAATTATCATATTCTCATATGGTTGATTAGCTAAGTTGAATAAGAAAAGAGTCCTTCCTGATATCAGGTTATCATTGAGCACAAATTCTGGCTCCCTAATGATATTGACAATGTCATATTAGAATGGCAATTCAGTGAGACTTAGTTTGGCACCAATATTAATCAACACATATAATGATGGAACTATTGTCTTAATTAACTAAACAAAAATATAATTAATCCAATGCTAATGCAAATGCTTCTTGGTTTATCTCTAAACATCAAGGAGTCCTAGAATCAGTCACTCAATTGCACATTCAAATGAGGTCCACATCACACTAGTTAATTGGGTTCATTAGGCACATTATCACAGAATGGAATCTAGCAAATCATCATTGCTTCTTGGTTCATTTCTGAACATCAAGAGAACCACAAAATCAACCTCTCAATTAATAATCAGGGTTACAATGACAAAATAGATTCCCACAGAATTCAGGAAATTAGATTTTAGAAAATATCAAAATCAGGAGAGGAAATCAGTAGTAATCACAGATTGAAATCTTAGAAATATCATTGCATCTTGATTCAATTCTGAACAATATTGAAACCATAAATCAACTTCTCAGTTGTTAATACAATTAGGATTTCACAATGACAAACAAATTCCAATGGAAAATCTGAAATCATAAATCAGAATTGTTTTAACATCAGAGAAGGAATTCAGTAATGTTCATACTCCATCCATAACTAAACTAGATTACTACCCTATCCTAAGAGAGCTAGAATTTAGCTCATTATAGTTACAAGAATCAACACAAAACATATAAGGAAGGTAATGGAATTCATTCTAAAAACTAATATCAAAATTCTCTCGACAGGAAATCAGAGTGCAGCCTTCGTCTTCAGCTCCTCCTCAGCTCCTTGGTCCAGCAACCCTCCAATGGAGGCTCTCCCTTGCTTCTCCAGGTTTCTCAACTTTTATCTGTGAAATTTGCACCCTTTGATCCAGATCAAAATGTTCCATAGCATCTGATAATGCCATCTGTCCAATGGTCCTGAAAATTCCAACTGATCCCAACAGCTTTTTGGCCTGCACTGCAGTGGTTCCCCCTCCTTTTCCAGCCTTTTACAACTTCATATTATCAGCTAGATGAGCCAAAACAGCCAGCATAAAAGTCCTTAAATAGAAATTAAACAAGTATGGATTAGGACAACATGTATATCAAGTAGATTATTAAGTAGGGATGATGTTATAAAGGAATGATAACCTTATGCCCCCGGAATGATAACTTTGTGCAAATAAATGATAACTCGTGCAGATTTAATTATGATTATCCAAATGTGATCAATTAAAAGCAGCAAGGAGTTAGGACAACAATTAAACAATTGTCTAATGCTGTTATGCAAAAATAATAACCTTGCACATCGAAATAACAATTTTGCCCCCAAAAATGATATCTTGACACCGAGAATGATAAACTTGTGTATTGGAGTGATAACTTTGCACAAATCAAATCATGACTATCCAAATATGATTAATTCATAATAGCAAGGGATTTGGGACAAGACAACAACTAAAAATCAGCTCCTATGCAGAAATGATAACTTTGCACAAATTAGTGATAACTTGCCCAAAAAATGATAACTTGGTATAGAAATGATAACTTTGCAAATAATGGCAATTCAAAACCTCTGTGCACATGGAATTGAATATAAAATGAGGATGATCAGCTGGAAATCACAATTTATTGCATTCTATGTAGAATTGACCAAATATAGGGCCAAATCAGGACTCGATATATGTCAAATTGATAGAAAATGGAGTAAAAATTTAATGTGATTGATGCATGCAACATACAACATATTTTAGATTATTATTTTAATTAATTTTTCTGTAATTTGTTCATGGCGTGCATCATTTTTAGTCACTTTTAGTCGTAATTCTGGATTTATCAATTTTAATTATTAATATTTTGAATATTTTAACTAAAGAGGAATTTACGTAATTTTTATAATTATTTTGCAGGTAAAATGAATCGGCCGTAAAGAATTATATTTCGGCCGAGATGATCTCATGGTTGAATAAATTACATCTTAATTCGTTGGGGGTAAAAACGAATGCCTTGAATTTTGGGCGTAACGAGATCAGATTTCATCATTTTGGCCGAGATTCAAAGGGAGTAATGATAGGGACTCTTCTTTGTTTTGGCCGAGATTTGGAGGGCGTAATGGCAAGGAAATGTTGGTTTTGGCCGAGATTCAAAGGGGTAACAATTAACTGATTTTATCTTTTGGGCGTAACAAGATTAAATTCTTTATTACGTCCGAGATTCGAAGGGAGTAAAGATAAGAAGGATTTATCTTTGGGCGTAATGATAAAAAGGATTTATCGTGTTGGCCGAGTTTATCTCATAATTTTAAAGTCAACCGTACGATGTTACGGCCGGGATCAAATTGAAGGCCGTTCACACCCTATAAATACGTGAGGAAACCATCGTCCCAAGGTGTGCTCTGAAGTTCAGGTTTTCTTCCACGACGAGTCGTGAGTCTGCAGGCTACGACCAAGAGGAGAGAGGTGCGACGGCTGGAAGTTGATCGCGACCCTGATCAAGTCCGAGAGGCTGCCCGACTGTCTGTCCGTGATCCGAAGCTTCGACTTTTATCTATTTGGGTGTAATTCTTCCAATTATTATTATTTTGTTATTATCTCTCCAGAATTTCTAGGATGAACTCCATATTTTTATTTATTTCATGTTAGGAGATTATTATTGAAGGGAAACTATTTGGACCCTATATTATTTGTTTTAATCTTTTCTGATTAATTAGTTAATAATGCTTAATGCTTTTAATTTAATTACTTGGATTTCTGAGTTGAGTAATTACCAGTTTGTGGACTATTTAATTTCAGAATTCATTAATTAAATTAATTGGTTTTATGTGAAATTAATAATTGACATAAATTTGATAACTAGTGTGTGGAGAATCAAGTTTATGTGGTCTATTAATCTATACCAGTTTGTGGAGTGATTAATAGTCTAGGATTTTCATATTAATGTATCTTAATTTTAATCTTATCTGACGAATACCAGTTTGTGGGACTTTAGGTTTGATTAAATTTAAGATAGTTTGATTTGCTGGATTAAATAGCAGAATTACCAGTTTGTGGACTCTGTGATGTTAATCTTGTAAATTAATAACTTGGGAAAATTTCTAATCCATCTTTAAAGATTAAATTTATCTTTTATGGTTCAAATATTTATCCTGATCTATTTTCATCCTAAGGCCTAACTTCAACACCACTATCTTATCTTTATCTTATTTTCTTTATCTTTTAAAACTCATTTTCAAAATCCATGTTTTTTCTCTCTTATTAAATTATAAATTCAGATATTGAATTAATAATATTCCTCGTGGGTTCGACACTCTTACTCCTATTTACTATATTACTTGAGCGACTAGTGCACTTGCTAGCTATTCTATTTTGGTACATCATTTCAACGCATCAAGTTTTTGGCGTCGTTGCCGGGGAATATTTTATTAATTAATTTCTGATTTTTATAAATTATTAGGAGATGCAAATAAATTTTTGTAAATAAATTCTCTTTAAATATGTACTATTTATTTTAATTATTTTTATTTCTATGAATAATCTATTTTTTTTCTTTTGCAGATAAAGGTCACAACATTTTTAAATTTATCGACTTTCGGTTTAAAATCCGACGCCGATTGGATTTTTCGGATTACACTGTCGACTTATGGTTTTACGACTTTGATTTATTTTCTCAGCTTTATCGATTACGACCTTACAATATCGATTCTGAGTTCTAATCTTCTGTTTTACGGCCATAATGTTTTTATCCGAACGTTGTTTTACACCATGAGTAATGGATATTGATTTGACCTTGTTTCGCCCGATTTATCTATGGTTTAAATTTTTTACGCCCTATTCGAATCAGTTTCGACTTTCATTCTCGGCCGTAACGTTTTAATTGTTTGAACTTTTCATATTGATTTGACTTTATTTTGGCCAAAGTGGTTTATTCTTTCTAGGCCGTAATGGATCATCCGACATGAATTTTACTCCTTCTCGGCCGTAACGATTCTTCTGTCAACATAAGAATAAGTTTCATTCGATTTTATTTCGGCCGAAATCCTATTTTGCTTTACGGCCAATCGTGTTGACTTCATCTCGGCCGTAATATATTTCTGATTGATGTGACCTCGTTTCGGCTTAATTGATAATTTTTATCTTTACGGTCGAGATTCTCTTTATGATCGAATTGATTTCTCTCTTATTTTCAATATTGATTAACGGCCGAAAATTATTTTCTTCATTTTGTTTACGACCGAAATTTGACTTTATTAATGATGATTTAATTCTCTTTCGTATTGGATGGATTAAGCGCATGATTCCATGTTATTATTCCTTCTACGGCTTGAATTTTCATCTCGGCCGAGAATTGATCTCTTAATAATCTCGGCCGTAATTTTTATTTGTTGCCTTAACAGTTGGATTCGTATTTCAATTGCTGATACAAGTTGTGTTTCGACTGAGACCTGGATAGATTTTTGTTTTACGGCCAATTGAATCGTGTCGATTTCATTTCGACCGTAAAATTCTAATCTTCTGGCTCGCTTCGGCTTTAATAGCGATCTTTATCTGAATTTTACCGTCGAGATTCTCTTTACCCACGTGATCGAATTGATTTATTTCCCTTGCGCATGGATTGATTAATTATTCGATTTTTCGGCCGAGAAGTGTTTGCGGCTGACTTTGATGAATTCATAATTTGGTTCAGAATTTTAATTTAACGCTATCTCGGTCGTAATCTAACGAGTTTTACGCTGCGTACCTATTCACGTTGATCCCTTCATGATTTTTACGGCCAAATCAGATTATTTTATGTCCTACTACTCTAATTTCGGCCGGGATCTTGTGTTTGGCGGCGGTCAAATCTAATTATCTTCTCTGATTACTATGCGGCCATAAATTAGGTTTTGTGCCGGTGTGTTGACGTCATCGTTAATTCTTCCAAGTTTTATGGCCGAATGAGTAAAAATTGCATGATTTTTATGATTATCTATTTGATTTACTTTCGATCGAGTTATTTGGCATTTGAATTGGTTTGTAGTGCGTTTGGCGGCCATAATTAGGTTTCTGATAAATTCTTTTCGGAAATTAATTTTAATGATGAATTCTCAATTCTTAAGGCCGACAGACTTTCTTTTTGTAAAAATCTTATTTCTTCGTGACCTATTATCTGTATTTCTTTTTTCTTGTATATATTTGTATTTTATTCTTTTATCTCTCTTACTGAAAATTAGTTGTTGCAGGAATTGAGTGAAAATCTAATCACAACTAAGTTAATCCTTTGGATAAATTTATATGTCACACATTCTGATCAGATGTTAATTTTTTATTTTATTTAATTTCTTTTCTGACACTTGGTTGTTGCAGTGACAAATTGAATATTTAATCACAACCAATGATTTTACTAATTTACATTTTTTTAATTAAGTTAATTTTATTTTATTTTTATTTAATTAGTTAGTTGATTGGCATTTTAATTAATAGTTTAAGGAGTCATCTAATCGATATTTCTTTTTGTGCACAGAGAGGAACTCGACTAATCATTTCTTCGGATACGTGGACCGAGCGATGCATGAATTAACACGTCGGGTTCATCTCGGATATGACAAGGCAAGACGTATAGCAGGCCGTAAAAATTAGAAAATTTTCGCCGAGCAGATTCTGACATTCGACACTGAAATAACTTATCGGTAGCAAAAGCTCCATGCACGAGCTCCGAGCAGATTGAACGCCATGCATGCGTCACATCGAAGATTTGCACGAGTACGCCCTACCACAACAGCCCGGTTGTTTTGAATATTTTAACTAAAGAGGAATTTACGTAATTTTTATAATTATTTTGCAGGTAAAATGAATCGACCGTTAAGAATTATATTTCGGCCGAGATGATCTCATGGTTGAATAAATTACATCTTACTTCGTTGGGGGTAAAAACGAATGCAACTTGAATTTTGGGCGTAACGAGATCAAATTTCATCATTTTGGCCGAGATTCAAAGGGAGTAATGATAGGGACTCTTCTTTGTTTTGGCCGAGATTTGGAGGGCGTAATGGCAAGGAAATGTTGGTTTTGGTCGAGATTCAAAGGGGGTAACAGTTAAATGATTTTATCTTTTGGGCGTAACAAGATTAAATTCTTTATTACGGTCGAGATTCGAAGGGAGTAAAGATAAGAAGGATTTATCTTTGGGCGTAATGATAAAAAGGATTTATCGTGTTGGCCGAGTTTATCTCATAATTTTAAAGTCAATCATACGATGTTACGACCGGGATCAAATTGAAGGCCGTTCGCACCCTATAAATACGTGAGGAAACCATCGTCCCAAGGTGTGCTTTGAAGTTCAGGTTTTCTTTCATGATGAGTCGTGAGTCTGCAGGCTACGACCAAGAGGAGAGAGGTGCGACGACTGGAAGTTGATCGCGACCCTGATCAAGTCCGAGAGGCTACCCGTGATCCGAAGCTTCGACTTTTATCTATTTGGGTGTAATTCTTCCAATTATTATTATTTTGTTATTATCCAGAATTTCTAGGATGAACTCCATATTTTTATTATTTCATGTTAGGAGATTATTATTGAAGGGAAACTATTTGGACCCTATATTATTTGTTTTAATCTTTTCTGATCAATTAGTTAATTGTGCTTAATGCTTTTAATTTAATTACTTGGATTTCTGAGTTGAGTAATTACCAGTTTGTGGACTATTTAATTTCAGAATTCATTAATTAAATTAATTAGTTTTATGTGAAATTAATAATTGACATAAATTTGATAACTAGTGTGTGGAGAATCAAGTTTATGTGGTCTATTAATCTATACCAGTTTGTGGAGTGATTAATAGTCTAGGATTTTCATATTAATGCATCTTAATTTTAATCTTATATGATGAATATTAGTTTGTGGGACTTTAGGTTTGATTAAATTTAAGATAGTTTGATTTACCGCATTAAATAGCAGAATTACCAGTTTGTGGACTCTGTGATGTTAATCTTGTAAATTAATAACTTGGGAAAATTTCTAATCCATCTTTAAAGATTAAATTTATCTTTTATGGTTCAAATATTTACCCTGATCTATTTTCATCCTAAGGCCTAACTTCAACACCACTATCTTATCTTTATCTTATTTTCTTTATCTTTTAAAACTCATTTTCAAAATACATGTTTTTTCTCTCTTATTAATTTATAAATTCAGATATTGAATTAATAATATTCCTCGTGAGTTCGACACTTACTCCTATTTACTATATTACTTGAGCGACTAATGCACTTGCTAGCTATTCTATTTTGCTACATCATTTCAACGCATCAGTGATATGCTAGTGATCAAACTCCCCCAAGCTTAGTCTTTTGCTTGTCCTCAAGCAAAACATTCAGATATTAAGAAAAAATTTTGAATAAAACAGTTCACAAGTGAATTCAAATCCAGTTTATTGGAGTCTAATGAGTTTCCCACTCTACCAACACTCCATTCTTTCCAAAACTCAATTTTTAGCTGAGGAATCACAAAGGTTAAAGAAAATTTAAGCCATGAAAGAAGTACTAACAGTAACTGAATTGGATTTCATGAATTGTCAACTTTACCAAAAAGGTTGAACTATAAATCTCTTCATGAACAGATTTTTGCACTGCTTAAACAGGTTTGAAAACCTGACTTTTATTCATGGAAATGCAAGTAAACAGGTTAAGACTTGATTTCTATTCATGCTGGTCAGAGGATAAAAATCCTGGCTTTATTCAGAAGAGGTTCCTTTTTGAAATTTCACTCTCTTTATTGATGCATGCATGCAATGCAGAAATACAACTTTTCACTTTTTCTTTTTCTCCATTTTTTCTGTTCTGTTCATGAAGTGAGGAATAGTTCAAACTCAAGTAAGGTTTAGATCCCTTTATGCAAATAGTCAAGTTTTCCTATTTAACATGGCAGCAAGAGCCTTGACTCCCTTCTAGACATCTTCTATTATCAAACCAATCCATGAGTGCCAGCTCGTGTTACCCACAAAAAGAAAAAAAATCAGCTGAAATTCAAGTTCAAATGCATCTGAAAGGTAATCTGATTGAAGCAAAAAGACTAACAGCCAACTTGGCTACTTGGTATTGGAGTGTACTAGCTGTCATATTAAGGTATTTCACCCATTTTGTAGTTAAAATGAAGGCAAGGATTGAGCTGGCCCATATCAGTGATAACTAGTGATAACTTGTTAAAATTATTGATAACCGGGTGAAATTACCGATAACTTGTTGATAACAATGATAACCTGGTAATAATTAATGATATGAGCTTTGAAATGAATTAAAAACATGGTGTAAAGTTCAGAAATGCACCAGGTTTTCTCCCCCAAGCTTATTTCCAGCACTGTCCTCAGTGGTGAAAAATATAGGCAAGGGAGAGGGTTGGGAGGGTAATAAATTTTTGAAATTTAGCAATTGATTCCTTCATATGGTTCCTGCATCTCAATCAGAGGCTTGTGTGATCCATACTTCCTGGTTTGCCTTCAAATCTGCAGGGAAGTAGAGGAATATCAGTGAAATCTGCAATATCAGATTTTTGGAATCAATAAAGTGCACAATATGGCATTTTATATAAGGGTTGAGGAATGCATTGAAATTTGGCACTGAGAGATTTGGATAACTGATATGAGTGATACGTCAGATATCATTTTGATGATTAAAGCATGAATTAAAAGATAATATCAGTTATCATTCAGTATTTTAGTGAGAAAATCAGGTTTGAGCCTAAGAATACTCCCTAGGTTGAAATGTAATGGTAGATCTGATTCCTCTCTGATTTATTCCTGCAAAACAGGGAAAATTAGATATGAAATGGCTTGGGTTGCCTCCCAAGAAGTGCCCTACTTTAGTGTCAGGCTAGACATTGCTTTATTGGAGTTCAGCTAGGCAATTCTAGTGGATCTTGCAATATCAGCACTTCCTTAGCTGAATCCATGGTTGTGGGGTTGTATAACTTTAATCTCTATCCATTAACCTTGAATATATCAGCATTATCATTGACAAGGTCCACAGCTCCAAAGGGATATACTTTGTGGACTTTGAAGGGTCCACTCCATCTGGACTTCAATTTTTCAGGAAAGAGTTTAAGCCTTGAATTGTACAATAATAAAAGGTCTCCAACTTTGAATTCCTACTTCAAGATCCTGTTGTCATGCCACCTCTTGGTCCTTTCCTTGTAAAATTCAGAATTGTGGTAGGCATTAAGCCTAATCTCATCCAATTCATCAAGTTGCAGCAGTCTTTGCTATCCACAGGATTTCATATCAAAATTCAATACTTTGACAGCCAAATATGCCTTGTGCTTGAGCTCAATTGGCAAGTGACAGGTTTTGCCATAGACCAATTTGTAAGGAGAGACACCAATTGGAGATTTGTAGGCTGTCTTATAGGCCCAAAGTGCCTCATTCAACTTCATGCTCCAATCATTTCTAGTCAATGAAACAGTTTTCTCCAAAATTGCCTTGATCTCCCTATTTGATATTTCAGCTTGGCCATTTATTTGAGGGTGATAAGCTGTTGAAACTTTATGCTTGACCCCATATTTGCTCAAAAGGTTCTCAAAACTCCTTTTTTATGAAGTGGCTGCCTCCATCACTGATAACCACCCTTGGAATTCCAAACCTTGGAAAAATAATGTCCTTGAACATTCTGATAATAGCCTTGGAGTCAGTAGCTGTTGTGGGGATTGCCTCTATCCATTTGGACACATAATCAACAGCCAACAATATGAATTTATATCCAAATGAAGTAGGGATGGGGCCCATATAGTCAATTCCCCAAACATAAAAAATCTCCACTTCTAAAATTCCATTATGTGACATTTCATTCCTTTTATAAATTGACCCTGCTCTCTGGCACAACTCTTGACATACATATGAGCATCCTTGAATAGACTAGGCCATTAGAAACCTGATTGGAGGACTTTAGCTGTTGTTTTCTGAGTGGCACCATGTCCTCCATAAGGTGAAGAATGGCATTCATGCAAAATATCTTGAAATTCAGTCTCTGGCACACACCTTCTAAACATGCCATCAGGAGATTTCTTGAACAAGAATGGATCATCCCAATAGTAGTCTTTTATGTCATGGAAGAATTTCTTTTTCTGTTGGTAGGAATAATCAGATGGAATGATTCCACAGGCCAGGAAATTCACAATGTCAGCATACCATGGAGCTGGAGCAACTGATATGGCTATTAAGAAGTCATCAGGGAATGAATCATTAATAGGAATTGATGGAAATTCCCGAATTCCTTCCATCCTGAACAAATGGTCAGCCACTAGATTTTCAGTACCTCTTTTATCCCTAATCTCCACATCAAATTCTTGCAGCAATAGAATCCATCTGATAAGCCTTGGTTTTGATTCTTTCTTGCTGATCAGGTACCTCACTGCTTGATGGTCAGTGTACACAATTACTTTGGCTCCAACTAAATAAGACCTGAACTTATCAAATGTAAATAATACAGCTAATAGCTCCTTCTCAGTGGTGGCATAATTGATTTGGGCTTCATCCAAGGTCTTGCTAGCATAACAAATGACATAATGCTTCTTGTCCTTGGTTTGTCCTAGCACTGACCCTACTGCCTGATCAGATGCATCACACATAATTTCAAAGGGCAATGACCAATCTGGAGGTTGCACAATTGGAGCTGATATGAGGACTTCCTTCAACTGATTAAAGGCCTTCAAACATTCCTCATCAAAATTGAATTCAATATCATTTGCTAATAGCCTTGTGAGGGGCCTGGTTATCATTGAAAAATTCTTGATAAATCTCCTGTAAAATCCAGCATGGCCTAGAAAGCTACTCACTTCCTTCACATTCCTTGGAGGTGGCAGCTTCTCAATGACCTCAATCTTGACTTTGTCCATCTCAATCCCTCTGCTAGATACAATGTGGCCTAGTACAACTCCTTCTTGAACCATAAAGTGGCATTTTTCCTAATTCAAAATTAATTTGGATTCCCTGCACCTTTGCAACACCTTTGTCAAATTCTCCAAGCAGTCTTCAAAAGAATTCCCATAAACTGAAAAGTCATCCATAAACACTTCCATAATGTCCTCAATGAAGTCTGAAAAGATAGACATCATGCACCTCTGAAATGTGGCAGGGGCATTGCACAATCCAATTGGCATCCTTCTATATGCAAATGTCCCATATGGACAAGTAAAGGTGGTCTTGTCCCTGGTCTTGTGGATGGATTGGAATCTGCAAAAATCCTGAATAACCATCCAAATAACAAAAGTGAGAATGTTTGGCCAACCTCTCAAGCATTTGATCAATGAAAGGAAGTGAAAAGTGATCCTTCCTGGTTGCCTTATACAATTTCCTGAAATCTATGCACATCTTGAAATCAACTCATCTGAATCTGATTTCACCATTGTAATTCCACCTTTCTTAGGTACCACCTGAACAGGACTGACCCACTCACTATTTGAAATGGGGTAGGTGATTCCAGCATTCAACAATTTCAACACTTCCTTCTTTACTACATCACTGGATTCAATCTCCTTTGGCATTCAATTGAAGGCTTGTAATTATCCTCCATGGGAATTCTGTGCATGCAAATTGAAGGTTTAATTCTCTTGATATCTTCAATTGAGTAGCCACTTACCTATTTATACAATTTTAGTCTCTTCGGAAGCTCCTGGACCTGCTCTTGAGGCAAATTGGCATTGATGATTACTGGGAATGTGGAATTCTCTCCTAAGAATTCATACTTCAGGTTGCTAGGGAGAGGTTTCAGCTCCAATTTAGAAGAATTATCTTGATTTGAATGGGTATAGAGTTCAATAGTGAAAACTTCCTGCATCACATTCTGAATTTCTGACTTATCCACTGATTTGAATGAATTTATCATAGATTGGCATCCCTTAGCCTCTGGATCTTCTAGTTCCTTCAAGTGATCAAACATAAGGCATCTTTGCAAGGGGTCTTCTATTGGAATTATTGTAGATACTTGCTCCACAATCTGATTTAATTGCCCATCTTCAAAATCTTCATGTTGGAAATTTGGGCTACTGATAACCTGAGCCAGATTGAATTCTATTTTGTCCTCTCCAATTAAAATGTCAATCTACCTTCCTTGACATCTATTACAGCTCCTGCAGTGGCTAGGAAGGGTCTCCCTAACAGAATTGGGGTGTTGAGGTCCTCATCCATGTCAAGCACCACAAAATCCACAGGAATATAGAATTTTCCAACTTTCAGGTCTATGTATTCAAGAATTCCATGTGGATACTTGATGGATCTGTCAGCTAGCTGCAAAAACATGTTAGTGCGCTTCATATCTCCAACTTCTAGCTTCCTGCATAGTAACAAAGGGATTACACTCACAGATGCACCTAAATCATACATTGTCCTCTGAATTTTCCTATTCCCAATTTAACAAGGAATTGAAAAGCTTCTTGGATCCTTTAATTTGGGAGGCAACTTGTTTTGAATTATGGCAGAGGCCTCCTTAGTCAAGGCTATGGTTTCATGTTCCATGATTCTCCTTTTCTTGGTCAAAATCTCCTTAAGGAATTTTGCATATGAGGGCATTTCTTAAATTGCCTCCACAAATGTCACATTGATATATAGTTTCTTCAGAACTTCCAGAAACCTGCCATATTGTTATCTTGCCTGGCCTTGACCAACCTTCGTAGGAATGGTACTTTATATAAAATTCTAGCCTTGGCTTCATTTTGAAGGTTCTGATTTTTGTTTTCCACCACATTTCTTCAGCTGGTTCTTCAACAGTTTTTGAAATTGGATTTTCTCTAGCTGAATTGTCCTCAACATTCTTCATTGGTTCTTCAATGATCCTTCCACTTCTGAGTTGGACAGCCTGAACTTGTTCCTTAGGATTGATTTCTGGTTGTCCAGGGAAAAACATTGGTGGCCTAGCTGAGGTGCTGGCTTGTTGGGCAATTTGGCTCTCAAGCACCTTTTGATGAGCACTCAAGGTTTCATATTCAGAAGTTAATTTAAGCATTGCTTCTTCTTGCTTTTCTTGCTTCTTCAGAATTTGTTGCAGCATCTCCTCCATTTTTGACATTTGAGAGGCTTGAACTTGTGATGGCTCATATGGAGGTCTTTGTATTTGGGCATTTGGAGGTTGTTGATAATAATTGGCCTTGTATGACAAATATGGATGATTCCTATTTTCTGGAGTGTAATACTCAGCAGGGGGCTTCACTCCATAATTTCCCACAGCATTTACTTGGTCAATGGTTGCTCATATTGCTTTATTATCAGATTGCAACTCTCTGTGACATGGCATTGATTTCCACATACATCACATATGTTTTCAGAATTTGGTGCCTTGCTCACATTGGTTGATGATTCAGCTTCACCAAGGCTTTTTGCAGGACTTCTTCAATCTGAATAGAAAGGTTATTCACTGAATTGTCAGTTGGTGGCCTTCTTGTCCTATCATGAGTGAGGAAGTGGTAATTCTTGGCAATGTTCTCTATCAATTGGTATGCTTCATCAATGTTTTTGGAGGCAAAAATCCCTCCAGCAGCAGTGTCTAATGCAATCTTGCTGGGATAATTCAATCCTTTGTGGAAATAGTTGACCACTTGCCATTTGTCAAATCCATGGTGTGGACCTCAATAGACTTTGGAGTCTTTGCCATGCATCACAAATATTTTCTTTATCCAATTGATAAAATATGACTATCTAATCCCTGTAATTATAAGTCTTGCTAGGAGGGAAAAATTCAGATAGGAACAATTGCATTATGGACTCCCAAGTTGCAACTTCTTCAGGTGTGAGGGCCTTGTACTAGATTTTAGCCCTGTCCTTGAGTGAAAATGGAAACAACCTCATGTACACAGCATTCATGGGGGTGTTATTGAAGTGGACTGTGCTGCAGATCTCCTTGAAGTTGTTAATGTGTAAGGCTGGATCTTTAGTCCCCAATCCAGCAAATTGATGTTGCCTTATCATTGTGACCAATGCTTGATTCAACTCAAAGGTGACAACAGGTGTATTGGTTCCATCCCCTGGTTGTCCTCTAGCATTATAGGTGAATAACAATCCTTTAGTGTCCTTGGAGCAGCCATGATTTGATTCTTGGTCTCTTCTTAAAAAATTCTTCTCCTTCTTTGTTCTCTTTGCAACCTTCTCCTCCTATTGAATCTTCTTTCAGGTTCAGAATCAGATATGTATAACTCTTCTTGGCTGTCTGAATCCTGCATAAATTGGAATCAAAAGTATCAAATTCAGAAAAGAAAGAAAACTGGATAGAAATGAAAAATTCAGAATGATAATTTGTGAAACTGAAAATTAGGCTAATAAATGGACTGATAACTAGTCTAAAACTAATCTAAACTATCTAAGTTAATCTAATTAGCCTCAAATCTCTGGCAACGGCACCAAAAACTTGATGTGAGATATGTGGAGTAATGATAACTTGTTGAATTTGTGGGTCAGGATTTAGATTTTCCAAAATTTGTTTGAACTCCCAAACTCACTCTACTGCAAGTGCACAGGTCAATTATAATAGACTTAAGTATCGTATCCTCAGTGATTTGAAGGCCAAAAACTCACTAAAATAATCTAGACTAACCCTAGACTAAGGGACAAAAATAGTGATATTAAGGAAAGTGAAAACATATTTAAAATATGGCTAAAAGTTAACTATTTTTGGTGTTTTAATAATTGATATGGATTGAAATCTAGATGCTAGGCTAAGGACTAAAAATGGATTATCAATCAATGAGAAGATTCTCCTAGGAATGGGGTTCATCTAATTCAGATATGGATGGATTAGAGCAAATTATCAATATATGTCAATTCTGACTCACATGAAAAAGGTTGTTATCACAGCATAATTAAATCAAGCTAATTATCATATTCTCATATGGTTGATTAGCTAAATTGAATAAGAAAAGAGTCCTTCCTGATATCAGGTTATCATTGAGCACAAATTCTGGATCCCTAATGATATTGACAATGTCATATCAGAATTGGCAACTCAATGAGACTTAGTTTGGTACCAATATTAATCAACACATATAATGATGGAACAATTGGCTTAATTAACTAAACATAAATATAATTAATCTAATGCTAATGCAAATGCTTCTTGGTTTATCTCTAAACATCAAGGAGACCTAGAATCAATCACTCGATTGCACATTCAAATGAGGTCCACATCACACTAGTTAATGGGGTTCATTAGGCACATTATCACAGAATGGAATCTAGCAAATCATCATTGCTTCTTAGTTCATTTCTGAACATCAAGAGAACCACAAAATCAACCTCTCAGTTAATAATCAGGGTTACAATGACAAAACAGATTCCCACAGAATTCAGGAAATCAGATTTTAGAAAATATCAAAATCAGGAGAGGAAATCAGTAGTAATCACAGATTGAAATCATAGAAATATCATTGCATCTTGATTCAATTCTAAACAAGATTGAAACCATAAATCAACCTCTCAATTGTTAATACAATTAGGGTTTCACAATGACAAACAGATTCCAATGGAAAATCAGAAATTAGAAATCAGAATTGTTTTAACATCAGAGAAGGAATTCAGTAATGTTCATACTCCATCCATAACTAAACTAGATTACTACCCTATCCTAAGAGAGCTAGAATTTAGCTCATTATAGTTACAAGAATCAACACAAAACATATAAGGAAGGTAATGGAATTCATTCTAAAAATAGATATCAGAATTCTCTCGACCGGAAATTAGAGTGTAGCCTTCTTCTTCAGCTCCTCCTCATCTCCTTGGTCCAGCAACCCTGCAATGGAGGCTCTCCCTTGCTTCTCCAGGTTTCTCAACTTTTATCTGTGAAATGTGCACCCTTTGATCCAGATCAGAATGTTCCATAGCATCTGATAATGCCATCTGTCCAAGGGTCCTAAAAATTCCAGTTGATTCCAGCAGCTTTTTAGCCTGCACTGCAGTGGTCTCCCCCTCCTTTTCCAGCCTTTCACAACTTCATATTACCTGCTAGAGGAGCCAAAACAACAAGCATCAAAGACCTTAAATAGAAATTAAAGAAGTATGGATTAGGACAACATATATATCAAATAGATTATTAAGTAGGGATGATGTTATAAAGGAATGATAACCTTATGCCCCCGGAATGATAACTTTGTGCAAATAAATGATAACTTGTGCAAATTTAATTATGATTATCCAAATGTGATCAATTCAGAGCAGCAAGGAGTTAGGACAACAATTAAACAATTGCCAAATGCTGTTATGCAGAAATAATAACCTTGCACATCGAAATGACAATTTTGCCCCCGAAAATGATAACTTGACACCGAGAATGATAAAATTGTGTATTGGAGTGGTAACTTTGCACAAATCAAATCATGACTATCCAAATATGATTAATTCATAATAGCAAGGGATTTGGGACAAGACAACAACTAAAAATCAGCTCCTATGCAGAAATGATAACTTTGCACAAATTAGTGATAACTTGCCCAAAAAAATGATAACTTTGCAAATATTGGCAATTCAGAACCTCTGTGTAGATGGAATTGAATATAAAATGAGGATGGCCAGCTGGAAATCACAATTTATTGCATTCTATGCAAAATTGACCAAATATAGGGCCAAATTAGGACTCGATATATGTAAAATTGATAGAAAATGGAGTAAAAACATAATGTGATCAGCTAGTGATCACAGACCCGACCCGATGACCCGTCTTTTATTATTATTTTTTTATTTTTTACTTAATGTTAGTCTATAGTTAATTTGAAATGAAGAAAACATTAAAATAAAACATTTTAATTATTAAAATAATGCCTAGATATTCAAAAAATCATATTTTACATTTTATAATAGTTATTAACTAATTTATTATATTAAAATAAATATAAAAAGTAAGACAAAATTTGTAAAAAAAGAAAAAAGAGTGGTCGGGTCGTGTCTCGACCCGAACCGAGTCGGGTTGGTTCAGATTTTCTGCCCCCATGGGCCTTGACCCGACCCGACCAGACCAAATTTGGTCGGGTCGAGTCGGATTTGTTCACAGATCGTGTCCAACCGACCCGTGAACACCCCTATCATAAATGAGTTGGTGCCTACCACCGGGTTGGTATTTTTGCATCAACTACTGCAAACTTAATGAAGCAATTAGATTGTTTCTTGGATGATTTCCCTCTTCTTTTCATGGATGAAATGTTGGAACAAGTGGTAGGGCATAGATTCTATTGTTTCTTGGATGGTTATCTAGGAAACAATTAGATTGTTGTGTGATGCATGGATAATCCAACATATATTTAGTGTTGCATTTAATCTTATTTCGATTCATTTTCTAATTTTATTATATTTCTGAAATTACTTAAAACATTTGCACAAGAATTCTCACATGATTAAAGATGTAACTCTTAAAATGTTATACAAATGTATGAAATAAAATCATTTGCACAAGAATTCTCACTTTCACATGTCACCGTGTTCAAACATACATACACAAGCCCACACACAATTTATATGTCAATTATAGTTTTGGATGCTAATACATTAGTTTTTGAAGTATTTAAAATGTTCCTTGAAGAACTAGTAATAAAAAGTTTTTACGGTGCAGATATATAATATGGAAACAGTAATAGAACAATAGTTACTAATAATCATAACAAATGATCTTTTGTAACTCACATAATTGACTAATTAAAAATAGGTAACATCACTAGTACTTACAAGGTGCATTTAATATGCCAAATCTCATGTAGGCTATATAACTGTATTAGAACTTCGTAGGAAATCATTCAAAAATCCAAAACATATACAAACAAAAACTTTCTTACACATGATCATGGCTCACAAAAGCTTTATTTCTATGCTTATCATTGTTCTTTTTGTCATGCCAACATTATTTTCTCTTGTTCTTTCTAGAGAGCTTGCGTCTGCTTCATCCCCTTCATCCTTGGCATTCTCCACTTTCTCTATAGGTCAATATTTGTACTATTTGTATTTTATGTTTTTCTTCCTATGTGAATACTAACTTGGAATGCTGCATACATGTCTTTCTCTCAGATGGAGATGATTCTTTGTTACTTGATTCAAAATCAATATTTGATACTATAAAAGATGCAGCAAGAAGGGCAGCAGAGGCAGCAAGAAGGGCAGCAGAGGCAATAGCACAAATTATTATAGATAGTCAAGAAGAGATAAAAAGGCCAAAACATCGAAATGACATAAGAAGACCATTTTTTGACCATATAGGAAGCATATCCATATAATAAAATACAAAATCCCTTTTCTTATGTTTGGGGAAAAACCTTGATTGGAGAATTGACCTTAATGTAAAATGGCCGAATAATTACAAATATGTTATTCATATTTCATTACTTACTGAATGACAAAAAAAAAAGTTTATTTTTTAAATCATTTTTTATGATGATACAAATTAATTTTAAATAATCTACTATATTGTTGAAGGAACAACGTGCATTATTAAGGTGCTCGATGACTTTTGTTGCATTTTTTCTAAAATGACAATTTATGCATGTGGGTCGGTGAACTATGATGTAACAAAGGCGCAAACTCCTTTTTTTCATTTTTTGATGCCATTGATCAAACTCCATGTTGTAGATTTCTTTAGAGAGAGTAGCAACAACATACGTCCAAAATAAACTATAGAAGATGGTGTTGATTGGTGACTAGTTGTCCAAATATAATTTAAACTAAGTAAAACCTCTATACCTCTAAAAAATGAACTGCACCAATGAAGTCCAACTAGTCTATGACATAAAAAGTACATCTAACTACAAATATGTAGATGATTAAAATTTTAGTATTTCTAAATAATAAATTGAAAAGATAGAGTTTATTATTTTATACTTTCATAACTTATTGGGAAAGTCTCCATTATAAGTTCCGAGTAAATTGAGTAAAACAAAACCATATGTTAGTCTTGAAATGGAATTTTCTCAAAAATAATTGTATGTGATTTTTAAATAAACTACAAAAAACTGTTCTCATGGACTAATTCTACTTTGATGATAACTTAATGACATTGTGTTTTCTTGCTTTGTGAATACTAACTTGGAACTTTGCATACATGTGTTTCTCTCACATGGAGATCATTCTTTTTTACTTGATTCAAAGTTATTATGGGATAAAGTAAAAGAGAAGCAGCAGAAGCATTTGACCCTAGTGAAGGCTGTCCCAATAATAAAATATAAAATCCCTTTTCTTATGGTTGGGGAAGAATCCTTGTTGGAGAATTGACCTTAATGTAAAATAGCTGAATAATCACAAATATGTTATACATATCTCAGTATTCACTTGATTGACAAAAAATAAATGAATAATGTTTATTATTTTTATAATTTTTTATGAGAAAAAATATTTTCAGATAATCTAATATACTATTGAAAGAAAGAGTATAATTAAGGAGAGCAATGACCTTCAATGCCTTTTTCCTATAATGATGATTTATGCATGTGTGATTAATGATTAGTGATGAATGTTCATTTGTACATACTTTTTGCACTCTAATAATTTATATTTGTATAAAGAATGCATCAATTTTTATGATTCTTAATTAGAAATTTGTTTTTCTTAGTAGGTGGATTTTCTTTCTAGGGATTGCAATGCCCCCCGTCATCTCAGATGGGACATATTGGCCCAAGCTTGCATTTGGAAACAAGGAGCACAAAGTGTGCTGCTAATCCATGAACAACACGGGCCAACATCTCATCAAAATGGCCCTTGTCTGATTAGAATCACGTGAAGATCCTGTGATCACGATGACAAAGACTGCCACAATGACAGAAGACTAGATGGGCCATGTCATTAATAAAACATTTCGTGTTAATTAATTCAATAGATTTGGCACAACCCGACGACAATTTGAGTACTAATCAACATGGCCCATGTCATTAATAACATGTCGATTCCCAGTTTTTTGGCTGGCCTCACCCTATAAAAAGGGTCCCATTTCACTTGATGGAGGTATCAATTCTAGAGTGGAAAATCCAATTCTCAAATGAAGAGAGAGTCATTTAGTGTCTATTCAGCTGAAATTCACATTTGCAGGATCTAAGGAGACATAAAAACATCATTGCGTGATTGATCAATGATATCACAGGAATGTCACCCTCAATCTGATCCTGATGGATGACAAATGTAGGCCAACCACTCAATTTTAGCATAGGTTAAACCCAAGTCTAAATATGGTAGTTTGGAAAGAAGTTATCAAACTTCTTGATGTAGCTATCATTTAGGTAGTACATAAAAAAAGTGGCATTACTGCTATTTTCTAACAAGAATAATGAGTTTAGGGGTGCTCACCGGATCTGGTCGACCCGGTGAACACGACAATCCGACCCGACCTAATCCATCCCAACTCGATGGGGGTTGGAGTCGGGTATGTGTTGGGAAATCCCAACCCGAGTCGACCAGACCCAACCCGACCCGATGACCAACTTATTATTATTATTATTATTATTATTATTACTTTTTTACTTAATCTTAGTCTATAGTTAATTTGAAATGAAGAAAACATTAAAATAAAACATTTTAATATTAAAATAATGCTCAGATATTCAAAAAAACATATTTTATATTTTATAACAATTATTAACTAATGTTTTATATTAAAATAAATTTAAAAAGTAAGATAAAGTTTTTTTAAAATAAAGAAAAAGTGTGGTCGGGTCGTGTCGGATTTTCTTCCCCCAAGGACCTTGACCCGACCCGACCCGACCAATGAGTCAGATTTGTTCACGGATCGGGTCCAACCCGACCCGTGAACACCCACATCCTAAATGAGTTGGTGTCTACCACCGGGTTGGTGTGTTTGCATCGACTACCGCAAACTTCATGAAGCAACACACAAGGATCATTTCTCTCTTCCTTTCATGGATGAAATGTTGGAACAAGTGGCATGACATAGTTTCGATTGTTTCTTGGATGGTTATCCAGGAAACAATTAGATTGTTGTGTGATGCATGGATAATCCAACATATATTTAGTGTTGCATTTAATCTTATTTCGATTCATTTTCTAATTTTATGATATTTCTAAAATTACTTAAAACATGTCACATAAATGATTAAAGATGTTACTCTTAAAATGTTTTACAAATATATGAAACAAAATCATTTGCACAAGGATTCTCACTTTCACATGTCACCGTGCTCAAACGAACAAAGGCAAGCCCACACACAATTTATATGTTCATTATAGTTTTTGATGCTATTACACTAGTTTTTGAAGTATTTAAAATGTTCCTTGCATAGTAATAAAAAGTTTTTACGGTGCAGATATATAATATGGAAATAGTAATAGAACAATAGTTACTAATAATCATAACAAATGATCTTTTGTAACTCACATAATCGACTAATTAAAAATAGTTAACATCACTTGTATTTACAAGGTGCATTTAATATGACAAATCTCATGTGGGCTATATAAGTGTATTGGGACTTCATAAGAAATCATTCACAAATCCAAAACATAAACAAACAAAAACTTTCTTACACATGATCATGGCTCACAAAAGCTTTATTTTTCCGCTTATCATTGTTCTTTTGTCATGCCAACATTATTTTCTCTTGTTCTTTTTAGAGAGCTTGCGCCTGCTTCATCCCCTTCATCCTTGACTGTCACACCCAACTCCGTGACCAAGTTCTAATTTCAATTATCATAATCTCAGTTACGTTTAGCCATTCCTAAAATAAAATCGGCAAAACCTCCTTCCTTTACTTTCTTGTGTTATTAGCCCACACATACAAAAGATGGATATATAGTCATCAAAGTTTAAAAAGAACTATAAGATATGACATTCGCATATTGTCATCATATTTTTTTTTCACAAACCATCCCACATATAACCCCACAGGATCAAGTCTTATACAACCTTACAAAAAGTTCCTCACAGACTTAATTACAACATATCTAAGACTATCTATTACACATGCATGCTTCCAAAAACAAAAGTGAAGGGGGATTAAAGCGCTCCAGCGGCTCGACCTCTTCTCTATATGCAGCAAAAATAACCTCCGATTCGACTCAACTCGAGAACTTACGAGTATCTAAAAAAAAAATTTAAAATGGGTTTTATGAGCAACAATCATTTGCTCGGTGAGAGGAATAAAAGTACAACATAGGAGAACAATACGAGTGCATATAGCATATAACATTTAAATAACCACATTTCTTTGATATGAGAAAACATTTAAAGCATAGCATATATAACATAACTTGTCAAATCATATGAACTTTCACATAAGTGCAAGCAACTCAAGATATCATAATTTTCATATTTAAACTCCACACATGTGTCATTGCACATACTCATCATGGATCAATACGTATCCCTCTATAATCATGTGTCATACAGTTAAGCAGAGCTTCATAATCAAGAGTCACGAATACGCAGAGCAAATCATGGGTCAATACGTATCCCTCGATGATTGTGTGTCATACATTTAAGCAAAGCTTCACAATCAAGAGTCTCAGATACGCAGAGCAAATCATGAGTCAATACGTATCCCAATCATGATTGTGTGCCATCCAATCATGATTCTCAGATACGCAGAGCGATCATGGGTCAATACATGCATGCAGAGCAGCCCCCAAAGGGCAAAGACACCCGATATACGCCCCAAAGCTTTATGTATATCGAATGCGGTCCCAAAGACCTTTTTCAAATAGCATGGCTAATGAACACATGGAGTTTAACAATATCAAAATACACATGTCATAATCTCATATCATTATCAAATAAAACTTATTTTCACTTCACAAGCATTGTTCTCTAAAAATATTTTTGTATAAGATGTTACTCCATCTCATATGAAATCCTTGAAACATATCATAAATACTTTTCATATCTCAAGGTATGTTTCAATAATAATAATAATAATAAGCTTTGCTTGAGGTAATACCATAAATAAAAGAATTAACATATAACATTTTGCTATGTTGTAAATTTACCCACTCACCTTTTACTTTATCACTTCAAGGAGGTTTATTAGATTTCCTCCCTTTCACTTGCAACTTAATGTTTTCCTACAAGCAATAAAGCCTTTTTACTTTTCAATCACTAATAAGGTAATATGCAATGCATCCTCATGATGCATGAATGATTATGCACCCTAAAATGCATGTAATCCTTTCTAATACCAATTTCTAGCTTCAGGTATTCATATTCATTAGCTATTTCATACTTGAAACTTTTCAATTTCCCCAAAGCTTAACTAGGTGCTGTTTCAAGATTTCAGACTGAATGTCTGTCAATAAATAATTCATAACTTCTTAATCACATGGTAAAATCTTATGATTCTGGATTAATTAGAAACTAGACATACTAAAGTTTTCATCCCCAAATATCACTATCAAATTCCAAGTGAGTAAGTTAGGACATCCTAAGCAATCTGACCTAGGGTTTGTGCCCTGGCAGACTATATGTCACTGAAATATTGATTTATATGTTTCTTCATACTTGTCCATTTAACTAGGGCATAATTTTCCTGAAATCTAGACTTCATTAGTAGTTTTTCATAAAAATTAGAGAATTTAACTCGCTATACAGACTTATAACAAAAATAGTTAATTCGGGTCGCAATCTGTAAATGTCCTGGAATCTGACAGAAGCATCACTATGAAATGAAAAATTCATTTCTCCACAAATACAAGTTCAAATAGTATGATTTTACCTCTCACCGAACCCTTGAAATGTCTATTTAAACATATCCAAATTTCAAACCCTAATTCACTCTATTCGAATCGTGCCCTAATTTAGAATCGAGACTTATATCAGACTCGGGACAGGATGAGTGACATGCGAAATTAAGTTCATAACTTCCTCTATAGAACTCCTTTTTAGGTCATTTCAGAGGCCATGGAAAGCTAACTTTTATTGGATGAACCATACAAAATTTCATAATTTATGGTTTGTTTATCACCATGTAATGATTCTCTCAATCAGAAGAAAAATTTTCGGATCAAAACTTACCTGGAACAGCCGATGTTCCCGATTTCCCCCAGTCGGTTCGCTCGAGTTCTTCCTCTGGTAATTTTTCTACGGTGAAAATATAATGTTAAGTGGCTTATATATTTTTTTCAGAATTTTCTGAGGTCTTATGATGGTTTGGAAAAAATATCCTTTTGAGCAGCTCTCACCTGTCTGCTTCAGTTGCTTGGAACTTAAGTGATGACCAATCACATTTTTTTGTCATAACTAAGTGTTTTAACCCTAATTAAGCTTACTTAATCCTATTTGAATATATATATTATAATATTTAGAAATTTTATGATTTATTCCTAATAATCCTATATAATTACTTTATAAAGTTTATCGATAATTAAGTAGTCATTATGCACTAATCGAAATATCAATTACTATATACAAATATCACTAAATGGACATCCAAACTAACTTAGTATGTTAATTAAATGTATGATTATGTACAAATGATATTTCTAGGGCACGTCCGTGATATTGACATTCTCCACTTTTTCTAAAGATCAATATTTGTACTATTGGTATTTTGTGTTTTTCTTCCTATGTGAATACTAACTTGGAATGTTGCATACATGTCTTTCTCTCAGATGGAGATGATTCTTTGTTACTTGATTCAAAATCAATATTTGATACTATAAAAGATGCAGCAAGAAGGGCAGCAGAGGCAATAGCACAAATTATTAGAGATAGACAAAAAGAGATAGAAAGGCTAGAACATCCAAACGACATAAGAGGACCATTTGACCCTATCGAAGGCGTATCCATATAATAAAATATAAAATCCCTTTTCTTATGTTTGGGGAAAAACCTTGATTGGAGAATTGACCTTAATGTAAAATGGCCAAATAATTACAAATATGTTATACATATTTCAGTACTTACTGAATGAGAAAAAAAGTTTATTTTCTAAATAATTTTTTATGATGATGTAAATTAATTTTAAATAATCTACTATATTATTGAAGGAACAACGTGCATTATTAAGGTGCTCGATGGCTTTTGTTGCATTTTTCTAAAATGACAATTTATGCGCATGGGTCAGTGAACTATGATGTAACATAGGCACAAACTCCTTTTTTTCATTCTTTGGTGCCTTCGATCAAACTCCATGTTGTAGATTTCTTTAGAGAGAGTAGCAACAACATACGTTCAAAATAAACTATAGAAGAAGGTGTTGATTAGTGACTAGTTGTGCAAATATAATTTTAACTAAGTGAAACCTCTATACCTCTAGAAAATGAATGCACAAATGATGTCCAACTAGTCTATGACATAAAAAAGTACATCAAACTACAAATACGTAGATGATTAAAATTTTAGTATTCCTAAATAATAAATTGAAAAGATAGAGTTTATTATTTTATACTTTCATAACTTATTGGGAAAGTCAGCATTATAGGTTCCGAGTAAATTGAGTAAAACAAAACCATATGTTAGTTTTGAAATGGAATTTTCTAAAAAATAATTGTACGTGATTTTTAAATAAACTACAAAAAATTGTTCTCATGGACTAATTCTAATTTGATGACAACTTAATGACAATGTGTTTTCTTGCTTTGTGAATACTAACTTGGAATGTTGCATACATGTGTTTCTGTCACATGGAGATCATTCTTTTTTACATGATTCAAAATCGTTATGGGATAAAGTAAAAGAGGTAGAAAAAAAATAGCAGAAGCATTTGACCCGAGTGAAGGCATATCCCAATAATAAAATATAAAATCCCTTTTCTTATGGTTGGGGAAGAATCCTTGGTGGAGAATTGACCTTAATGTAAAATAGCTGAATAATCACAAATATGTTATACATATCTCAGTATTCACTTGATTGACAAAAAATAAATGAATAATGTTTATTATTTTTATAATTTTTTATGAGAAAAAATATTTTCAGATAATCTAATATACTATTGAAAGAAAGAGTATAATTAAGGAGAGCAATGACCTTCAATGCCTTTTTCCTATAATGATGATTTATGCATGTGTGATTAATGATTAGTGATGAATGTTCATTTGTACATACTTTTTGCACTCTAATAATTTATATTTGTATAAAGAATGCATCAATTTTTATGATTCTTAATTAGAAATTTGTTTTTCTTAGTAGGTGGATTTTCTTTCTAGGGATTGCAATGCCCCCCGTCATCTCAGATGGGATATATTGGCCCAAGCTTGCATTTGGAAACAAGGAGCACAAAGTGTGCTGCTAATCCATGAACAACACGGGCCAACATCTCATCAAAATGTCCCTTGTTAGAATAGAATCACGTGAAGATCATGTGATCACGATGACAAAGAGTGCCACAATGACAAAAGACTAGACGGGCCATGTCATTAATAAAACATTTCGTGTTAATTAATTCAATAGATTCGGAGCAAGACAATTTGAGTACTAATCAACATGGCCCATGTCATTAATAACATGTGGATTCCCAAATTTTTGGCTGGCCTCACCTTATAAAAAGGCTCCCATTTCACTTGATGGAGGTATCCAATTCTAGAGTGGAAAATCCAATTCTCAAATGAAGAGAGAGTCATTTAGTGTGTATTCGGTTGAAATTCACATTTGAAGCTTTAGAGTTTTGTTTTCTCGCACATCTTTTGTACTCGAAGTCTTCTTTTCATGATGTTTTATCCTCCATCTATGCAGTAATACTCTTATTAGGTTTTACTTTGTTGAACACTGCTATCATTTGAAATAAAAGTTCTTTTATATTTTCTAAATATGAGTATTGTGATTTTCATAAGAATCTACATCTCATATCTCTGCCCTATTTACTCAGTGAGATTTAAAGGGGTGTGTACTTAGACTCACTCGGTTGAGGAGTCTTTGAGATGAATGGAATTGTATTATATTTTTTATATGATGCTCAAGAACAATGCCTTGAGTGACCGGAATAATATATGATAATCAAATAAATAAGATCAAATGACTTTTCAAGGTAGCAGAATATCAACCTCAAGATTACAATGAACCAAGCAATCGATATTATAAATAGATGGATTTAATAACAAGATAGCCAACCTTGTAATTAACGGCGGAAATTCCCGAAGAACGGATTTCAGGAGTTCCCTCACAACAAAAGCAATTAAGTCAAAATATTCATAGATTCAAAGATGTCTAAAATAACAATAAGTAGCAGTATTTATAGGCCCTACAAATAAAATTTGTGCTGAAAGAAAATATCCTAACTTAGCCCACAAGTAACCTAACCAATTTAGTAAAATAATAAACTCAATTTCCTCTTACAAATCTCAGCACAATTTCCATGTATAATTAATTCCAAAAATTCCAAATAAATATGGTTAAATCATGATTTATTTGGCCCAATTTATGTTGGCTCTTCGTGCGGCTCAATTCGTAACACATTGAGAAGTTGGATCTGTTCTAACTTGATCTTGCCAAACATTCTTGATTATCTTCAATTTCCTTATGTCTGAGATCCACAACATTATCTTGATCATCCAACTTTACCAGAAGATTCTTCTATCGTCGGTTGCAGTTGTAAGCATTTCTTGTTTCATATCATTCCCCTCCTCTTCAAAAGGATTCGTCCTCGGATCTGCATTCCTATTAAGAAGAATATATTCAGGTTCATATCATTTTCCTCCTCTTCAAAAGTGTTCGTTCTCGAATCTATATTCACAATAAGGAGAATATAACCTATCACATATATGAATATATTAAATAATTTCGGACACGCGTAATGGAGATATTGATACTTCCCTTTCATGTGTCGGATGGGATGATGTATCTCTGTCACAACTGCAATAATTTCTCATTTTTATCATCATGTTAAGATCCTGCAAGTGTAGAGGAAAAACAACATAAGTAATATAAAAAACAATGTAACTATTATACTCACCTGGATGAAATATCTTATGCCCATGTGACAATGGTATTTTAAGAAACAAAGTGCAAAACTTTGGAGACCTTCCTAGCCGCATAAGAATCTTGTCAAATAAGGTGCGCAATATATTCCAAAGAACTAGGAATCCAATATGGAGATTGTCAAGTGGTTCCAAGATAAACATGTTAGTTTCCATGAAATAAAATGAATCCTTAACATCTGAAAGTGAAAATATTATAAAGAGATTCATAACCAATCAAATAACTTGGCTCATGAAATGAATAATGCAAGTCCTTGCAATTAATCAAAACATCACCAAAATGATCATGCAAATCATTGTATAAATCAAGATATCTCCAAAGAAATTAATCTCAAATCTTCGATGAGAAATGCACAGAAATCTTACTAATGCAAATGCAATGAATTTTCCAATCATGATGTGAAAATTATATGCAACATTGCAACCATCATCAACAAAAATAATCTTAGGAAAGCACAAAGGTGGATTTAAAAAAATGAATAAGATTCTAGGTTATCAAAAAATCTTAAAATCATAATCAACCAATCAAAAGTACTTAGGACTAGAAAATATTTATTCCAAAATTTCAACATATGGCTCAAATAAAGTGTATCAGCACTCAATGAATAACAAGGTGGAATAGAAAATTCAGTTATAATGTTTGCATGCCATTCAATACTTCTCTCAATTAAGACCTGCAAGTTAGTCATATCAAACAAATATAAAGTTTCAAATGTGAGAGATGGACTTTTCAAACTAGTCGTGACAAAATCAATACAACATCTTTTAAATTCTTGCTTGATAAAATTTGTAACTACATATACTCCACTCCTACATACCTGCATGGACAAATCAGAACCAAAAGACAAGAGATGATTAATGTTAGGAGAAAAATTACTGAACTCTCTTTCTTTTGCCACAACACTCAAGTTTTTTTGCTCATATCTCTCTGGAGGTGGCCTTTCTAAACACTCAAGATCTAATCTTCTCTCATTCTCACAACTCTCATAATACTCAGCATCTAGATGTTGCATCTCAATGCTTTCAGAAGGTGGCCTTTCTAAGCACTCAAAAGTTGTGTGGCTCTCACTTTCATCACTCAAATTGTGACACTCATATTTTTCAACTTTGTCTTCCTCACAATTCTCAGAATTGTTTGGAGTTGCTGTACAATCAGCTTCATCTTTCTTCAAGTGATGTTGTGAAACCAAATTTTTCCTCTCAACATGAGTAGGCTGCTACATGCTCTTTAAGTTGCACCTGCTCTTCGTATGCTTCTTGATGTGGCAATGGTGCTAAAGTGTATTTTCTCCCATCTTTGTGACATTTATAATGGTTGGTAACACCATCATGTGTCACACATCGATCATATTGCCATGGTTGCCCCAAAAGGTATGACAAGCATGCATTGATACAACATCACATAATACTTCATTAGTAAATTTTCCAATTTTAAATGACACCAGCACCTGTTTAGTCACTTTGACTTCTCCTCCATCGTTTATCCATTAAAGTTTGTATGGTTTTGGGTGCTTTAAGGTTGGTAGTCCCAACTTCTCCACCATGTAATGGCTTGCAAGATTGACACCGCTTTCACTATCAATAATCAGTCCACAAGCTCTGTCCAAAACACAACAATGCGCATAGAAAACATTTTCTTGTTCATGTGTTCTTCCTCCAATCTGAACATGTCTATGCCTTCTCCAACTTATAATAGAGGCTTTAACATCTTCCTCTCCCATCTCTTCATGTTTATCATCATCAGGAGCACGCTGTCTTTGGCAATCTCTTCTTTGATTTGGTTGTGTAACTTGTTGTAATTGTGTAATTCGAACATCTACCTGATCATGAAGTTCAGTAATCATATGTTCAAGATGTTGAAAATGTTGTGCCATGACCTCCATCATTCTTCTCTGATCAATTGCTTCTTTTTTAGGATTATATTCTTTGTCCTTTCCTGTTGACTTTGTGAGAAATTTCTACAGCAAATGTTAACGATAAAAACAATCTCAATACCTTGCGTGGTGACACTCGTATTTTACCTCAACACTCTATTTGGCTTTTTTCTGAATTGTACTCATCACTCGGCCTTTTTTTCCCTCTTGAACCCTCCAACAAGTTCTAAGAGAACTAATGCAAGTCAACACAAGACAATGAGCAATTAAATCAATCTAATTTATCAATATGATTGCAAGATCAAAATAAATCTTGAAGCTGAAATTCGAATAGAGATCAGAAAAAAAAGTTGCCAAATAAGGATAGATATGTAACGAAGTCAAAGATCACTAATTCATTGGATTAAATCATTCAGAATCTCAAAAAAATTTTGTGCACCTTTCTCTCTAGAAATAAGCTTTCCTTTTCTTTTCTTTCTTTCCTATTCCTTTTGAATCTTTCCTTTCAATTTTTTTCTCATTTTTCTCCAGAAATAACCTTTCCTTTTCTTTTCTTCCTCTTCCTTTTGAATCTTTCCTTTCAGTTTTTTTTCTCAATTTTTTTTTCGAATTTTTTTTAGATATTTTCTTTTCTGTTCTTCCCTTCTCCTTTCTCACACTTTCCTTTTTTTCTATTTTCGGATTTTTTTTCTCAGTTTTTTCCTGAAATGTAGTAAACTTTGAAGAATAGAGAGGGATGACGGCTAGGGTTTCAAGAATAAGTGAGCAAAAATTTTTTCGTGTGGTTTTTTTTAAACTATAGCAGAATTTTAAGAACGCATGGATGACGGCTAGGGCTTGAAGAACAAATGAAACAAATAAGGAAGACGTCGAGGATTTGAAGAACTAATAAAACATATTTTTTTCTGGTGTTACTTTTTTCATAAACTGAAATAGGGGAGCAACAAAATAATGGAAGATAACTAGAAAACCGAATCGAAAACGCGGCTCTGATATCAACTGATACGATGCTCAAGAACAATGCCTTGAGTGCCCGGAACAATATATGATAATCAAATAAACGAGATCAAACGAATTTTCAAGGCAGCAAAATATCAACCTCAAGATTACAATGAACCAAGCAATCGATATTATAAATAGATGAATTTAATAACAAGATAACCTTGTAATTAATGGCGGAAGCTCCCAAAGAATGGGTTGTAGGAGTTCCCTCACAGCAAAAGCAATTAAGCCAAAATATTCATAGATTCAAAAATGTCTAAAATAACAATGAGTAGCAGTATTTATAGGCCCTAGAAATAGAATTTGGGCTGAAAGAAAATACCCTAACTTAGCCCACAAGTAATCTAACTAATTTAGTAAAATATTAAACTCAATTTCCTCTTACAAATCTCAGCAGAATTTCCATCTATAATTAATTCCGAAAATTCCAAATAAATATGGTTAAACCGTGATTTATTTGTCCCAACTTATGTTCGCTCTTCATGCGGCTCAATTCGTAACACATTGAGAAGTTGGATCTGATCTAACTCGATCTTGCCAAACATTCTTGATTATCTTCAATTTCCTTATGTCTGACATCCACAATATTATCTTGATCATCCAACTTTGCCAGAAGATTCTTTTATCGTCGGTTGCAATTGTAAGCATTTCCTAGTTCATATCAATTTTATTCATATTTATTTGAAAAATGATTCCACTTTACAAATATTTGATTGATAAAACAGATAGGACTTTGTGGTTGTCCGCTTCATCCGGTAGTTTGCTTTGTCAGGTGGTCGCCTATTTTAATGCTTTGACAGACACTACTATTGTCAAGCATTATGCCATATCGAATATAATCCTGAAATTATCTTTGTCATCATTCGTTGAGCTCATTGGTCGTCCACTTCTTCTGTAGAAGTTTTAAAGTCCTTTTTTCTTTTGCAATTTTGTTAACCTTTGAGCTTAGAACTTCAATCAACACTAGTACATCATCTTCTTTGTTTCCTATCGATCATCAATATAGTCATAATATAGTCTTCATACCAATGCTTTAACCCTATGAAAGTTTAGATAAACGCTTAGAAAACAAAACATCCTTCCATGATTCTCCTACCCTAACTAGATTTTTATTAATACAACATCGCAAAATCAGGCATAAAAAAATTACAAGCTAAATCTTGCCCATCAATATGTACATTAATAAACTGATTAAAAACTAAAATAAATAATTTTTTTTAAAAAATAGTAGAATAATTTAGCCACATGTTTTAGCAAACTCAATGGTGCGACGCTAAGTAGATGCCAACAGTGACAACACAACAACATAGTAGAATTGGAAGAAACACGATGCTACTTGGCTCACAATTATCTCAAAATAATGTTTCTTCGTCGCCAAAATTTACGCCTTCTCAGTGTTACCATGCCACTATATATGTGCGCACAAATAATAGAATGCATGGTAAGACATAGTGTAACCTTGGCTTTGACTTCCATCGACGCTAAAATAGCATCATCTTGGCTTTGACGAGTAAGCAAACATTGTGGTGACCCTAATATTTTGCACCACGTTACTATGACGCCACTTAGATGCCAAAGTGACGCTAAGGCATTGCTAATGTGACCCTACTATGGCGCCATTGTTATGAGTTGATTAATAAATTAATATATATATATGTTACCTATCAAAAATATAATAAAATAAATAGAATTAAATAAAGAATGTTAATTTAATTATAGTTCACATATATATGTATATGTACATAGATACATATATGTATACATGTACCTATATTGATATAATTAAGTAATGTAAACTTATATATATATATTTGTTTATATAAATAATAATATATAGGTATAACATAGTTCATTTTATTTATATATGCCTACACTACATATAAATAAATAAATAAATAATATATATGTATATATATACATATACATATTTCAATATATAAGTTTGTATATAATTACATATATCATATATCATATGGAATTAAAAATCATATGATTTTCTCAATAGTTTAATTAGAATATTGATATTTAGCGCCACCGTAGAGACACAATATACTCAATAAGATAGAGTCTCTACTTGGCTTCACCGTCGTGTCTCTTTAGCGTCACAAAAATATTGACGCTAGGTTAGAGCCACTATAGTGCCATTTTACTGTTGCATCTCTCGCGTAGCGATTTTTGGAGACACTAAAAGTTTAACCTAAAATCCCTAACCCTGATGTCGTCCATCGTGCCGAGGCCATTTGTCCGCCGGCCTTCATTGACGCTGCAATTGCTGAGTCGCAATCCGTCATTGATGCCATCATTCCTTGATGCCATCCATCATGCCTTATGGTGCTGTCTTCCTACTGAGCCGTTGTCCTTAGAAATACTTTTTTTACATTTTAGGAATATATATTATTTACAACAATTTAATTTTATCATTTTTATTATTTAATAATTTCATGATAATTTTATTTTATTTTTGAATAATTTTTATACTATCTTCTCATATCTTATTTTTCAAATTCAAATTGTCTTTATGTATTCCTTTTTCAAATTCATCCTATAAATCTATAATATATTTATATTTTATATTCTCAATATGTGTTATTTTAAATTTTATCATTTTGTTATTTAAGTTCAATTTTCTCTTTTATTTAAGTTTATCTTTATCAATACTCACCGTTTATTTTAAAATTCAAATACTTTCCTTATTAATATCCTTTTTAACCTTCAGCCTACAAAATCTAATATATTATAATATATTATTCAAATATATATATATATCCATTTTTTTCTCCTTCCTGTTCGTCCACATTCCCTATTATATATAGATTCTTTATTTTTTTATACTTATTCTATCTATATCCAACTTTATTTTATGTTTTTGGAAAAACTGGATTGAAGCAATTTTTCGGTTTAACTCGGTTTAATTCATTTTTTTATCAAAATGGTTTTGTTGACAAACCAGATCGGTGACTGGTTCAATTCGATTTTAAAAACACTATTTTTTTAGTTAGTTTGAAACAGGGCGAATATTTAGTACAAATTTGGAATACTTGGCAGTTGCATGGATCTATCCTGGTAGTCATGATCTTCCACTTAGATTGGGATTCGAACCATTACTTGATGCTGATCTTGCACATACTCATACCATTATATCAATTTTAGACATTCTTAAAGTTTAGCTAATAGGAACTACATAGGCCAGCAGTCACGGATCCACCGAATGTGTTATGGGGAGCAATTTAAATCTTTTTAATATTGATAACTTGAAACAAGACAAAACATTTTAATACTCTTTTTTTCAAACATAACAATTATGCGAGAAATTGTAACGACCCGAAAATCCACCCTAAAAGTTTTGGACATTTAGGGCAATTTCGCGTCATTAGCCCGTTCGTCATACATCATTTAATAACGGAAGACTTGACAATTTATAGAAAATCATAATAAATAAAAACTTTTTATTAATCAAATAAACTAATATTCCATAAGACAGTAAATGCCTAAACTCTTCATTACATCATCAGCCTCATTGTTCATCTAGAACCTTAGAACTTATTTAACCTTAAGTATGTGCAACACATCGTCATGAGCTTGAGCTGTCATCCATCACTTAATCTTAATTACCTGCACGGATCCAGTGTGCAGGGTTTCCTAGTTAGAGTATGTAAAGGTCATGCATGCCATGCTATCCTATCATATGATACTACATGTGATGTGTCATCATCATAGTAACAATAACATATAAACATGCATGCCATGAACTATATCATAAACCTTATATGACAATATATCATGTTTACATTCATTCATCATACAACATTATAAACATCATGTCATACCTGCTTTACTTCAAATCCATCATCTATAAATAACATGTAATTAAAACATACATTCATATCATTCATCACATACATAACATATCATTTCATTTCACATTCATTGTCATGTAAATTATAGGAGTATCTTCATAATTCTTTAATCCTTACTTCTTGACTTCATACTTTACATCTCCTCAGGATTGCTTTATAACCTTTTAGATCTTCTTTCATTCTTTTCTTTCTTTATTATATGATCCTGCATGTGTCATCTTCATCCTTCATCTTCATCACATAATAACATCTTTACTTTCATTCTATATCATAAGTCATGCTTAGGAACACACACATCATAATAGTGAGGAACTTTATTCCTAGTCATTTTTAGGAATACACACACTTTATGATGAGGGACATTGTTCTTTGGAAAGTACATACATAGATGCAGGACTTTACTTCTTAGGCTTAGGTCCCCTTGAAGTACATACATAAGTGCAGGACTTTACTTTCCTTCTCTACTTCTTCATTATCATCTTAACATTCTTTTTTTTTCATAAGATACTTTAACTTCACTTTCATTCTTACTCTATCTTATAACATCTTTGATTTTAACATAGTTGAAAGAATCATATCACATCATCATAAGCCACATCCTTGGAACACGCACATCATAATAATGAGGGACTTTATTTCAAGGAATACGCACAATATAATAGTGAGGGACTTTATTCCGAAGAATGCTCTCACTATAATAGTGAGAGACTTTATTCCAGAAAATACGCACACTTTCTAATGAGGAACTTTGTTCCTTGAGAAGCACATACACAAATGCAGGACTTTGCTTCGCGGGCTTAAGTCCCCTTGAAGTACATACATAAGTGCAGGACTTTGCTTTCTCACCATTGATAAGTGATGAGGACATTCTTCTTTAACTTTAGGTGCATTATGCTTTGCAATACAACAATCATTCATATCAATCATTCTTCATCTTTTAGTCTAATTACGGCTGAACATGCATTACGTGTATCTACGTGTCGTATACAATCAATACACATCCATATATACCTATATACATAAATAAATAGGTTTAAAATAACTTTTCATTTTCGATTTGTTACGACCGTGATAGTTGCATCACGCCCGTGACAATGGCTAATAATTCATCTGCATACGGGTACGGTCGGGACATATTTTTGTCACGATCGTGCCGAGTCGTCACCACGGTCGTGACCTGGTTTGTCACAGCGTGCCCCACTCCATCACGGCCGTGAAAATGTTTTCACGGTCGTGACAGAGTGCTATTTTCACCCATCTCTATCACCGCCATTCCGGGATAGCGTCCTGGATGTCCGATCTTTCACCCGAAATTCTTAATTTTTGATATTGAAATATCAAGAAAAATAATCTAAAACATCATGCATATTTCAGTATGTTCTCTTAGCATCTATGCATCATATAACACATTAAAATATACAATTTTCATTCATTAACATGAGTTGAGACTTTTCCTAGAAATTCATACAACTACCAGAATTCATTCTCGGCACAGTATTCTGGCAGCAATCACTAAAATATTCATAACATAACTTATACATGTTCTTTTCATATGATTCCACTTTTCATAGAACGATAACATGAACCTTTAACTTGAGAATAAATTTGAAATACATAATTCAATATTTCCAATTTATTATACGTTTTACAATTTGGTCTCATTGTTACCCGAGACAATATGACAATAGTCCGATGTTTGGATCATAACTATTTGTATAGAACTCCAAATAATCTGAAACTAATTTCTGTGAAAACTAGACTTCTAGGGATTTCTATCAATATATTACTTGTAATTTTGTAATAAGAAAATCCTATCTAAACAATTATTACAAAACAGTTATGAATTCCCGAGATAGAATGACACCAGTTTGATGTTTGGATCATAACTATTTGTATACAACTCCAAATTATATTAAACCAATTTCTGTGAAAACTAGACTTCGAGATTTCCATCCATATATTATTTGTAATTTTTTTATAAGTAAAACTTATCCTAATAATGATTACAAGACAGTCACAAATTTAACAGATTTATGCAACACAAATCATGCAACCCTCAATCAAAATCCCTATCAAAAATAGGGTGTTCTTGAAACTCTCAATCCAAACAAAAACATCACTGAGAGGGGAGAGAGGGGTTTGAATCCACTTTACATACCTTTGGATTTTAGATCTAAAATTCCCCTTTTCCTAATCATCTTGTCATTCTTTTTCATCTAGAAGCCTCTAGGTCTTCTTGTCCTTTTTCCTAGAAACCTTCATCTTCTCTTTGTTGATCTTAAAACATAGCCACCGTGTAGAATATGATTGTAGATCTCCTAGCATTAGACTTTTCTTGGTGGAGAAGAAAAAGAGAGAATAGGAGTTGGCGGCTAGGTTTTTGGGGAATTAATAGGGTTGTTGGTCATTTATATAGGATTTACATTAGGCTTTTAGTCAAAAGGCCCAAATAGTCTTGGCCCAAATTTTAGGATATTACATCCTTCCCCCCTTAAAAGAAATTCGTCCTCGAATTTCAATATTACTTATGCCCTTTGAAATTTTTTTTCTTCATTATCTTTTACTTGAATCATAATCAAAACGAAAGATATTCATTATGTATATTATTGACCTAATGGACATTACCTAAAGTCTACCTTAGTCATCATCATTTATGTTTTTGAACATTAGACAACTTCCATTTTCTATTTGAGCGTATCCTACGATACCATCAACATCACTTAGATCTCATGTACTATTATACTTCACATTTTCTTGTAACATCTAAGATTCATATTCCTCATTTTACATATTCCTAATAATCAACTTGATAAGATTATCAACTTGAATACCATCATTAGTATTAGCATTAAATACTTTTTTCTTCCATCCTTTTCAAAAAAATTAACCAAACATTAACTAGTTACTTCAATTACCTACATACAATGACATTAAATTTTGCATATCTTTTGACTTTTGATGGCTGCTCATGACGGTTGCACATGAACTTAGACTACTTAACGTCACATTACTTAAACTTAGGTCCTAACTTTAGCTCTGATACCAACTGTAACGACCCGAAAATCCACCCTAAAAGTTTTAGACATTTAGGGCAATTTCGCGTCGTTAGCCCGTTCGCCATACATCATTTAATAGCGAAAGACTTGACAATTTATAGAAAATCATAATAAATAAAAACTTTCTATTAATAAAAAAAACTAATATTCCATAAGACAGTAAATGCCTAAACTCTTCATTACATCATCAGCCTCATTGTTCATCTAGAACCTTAGAACTTATTTAACCCTAAGTATGTGCAACACATCGTCATGAGCTTGAGCTGTCATCCATCACTTAATCTTAGTTACCTGCACGGATCCAGAGTGCAGGGTTTCCCAGTTAGAGTATGTAAAGGTCATGCATGCTATGCTATCCTATCATATGACACTACATGTGATGCGTCATCATCATAGTAACAATAACATATAAACATGCATGCCATGAACTATATCATAAACCTTATATGACAATACATCATGTTTACATTCATTCATCATACAACATTATAAACATCATGTCATACCTGCTTTACTTCGAATCCATCATCTATAAATAACATGTAATTAAAACATACATTCATATCATTCATCACATACATAACATATCATTTCATTTCACATTCATTGTCATGTAAATTATCGGAGTATCTTCATAATTCTTTAATCCTTACTTCTTGACTTCATACTTTACATCTCCTCAGGATTGCTTTATAACATTTTAGATCTTCTTTCATTCTTTTCTTTCTTTATTATATGATCCTTCATGTGTCATCTTCATCCTTCATCTTCATCACATAATAACATATTTACTTTCATTCTATATCATAAGTCATGCTTAGGAACACACACATCATAATAGTGGGGGACTTTATTCCTAGTCATTTTTAGGAATACACACACTTTATGATGAGGGACATTGTTCTTTAGAAAGTACATACACAGATGCAAGACTTTACTTCTCAAGCTTAGGTCCCCTTGAAGTACATCATCATCATCTTAACATTCTTTTATTGTCATAAGATACTTTAATTTCACTTTCATTCTTACTTTATCTTATAACATCACCCTTGCTAATGGAGGCTCTCCCCTTTTCCTCTCCATGTTCCTCAGCTTTTATATGGTCCTTAATCACACTTTGATGCAAATCAGAAGCTTCCAAAGCTCCTGATTGTGCCATCTGTCTTGGACCCCTGAAATTTCAGCAGGATGCTCACAGCTTTTTGGCAGCAATGCAGTGGTCCCCCTCCTTTTTCCAGCAGGATGCAGCCTTGTAAAACCTGCTAGAAGAGCAAGAACAACAAGAATCAAAGTTCACAAATAAAAAATAAACAAATAGGGGTTAGAATCAACATATACATCAACTCACTTATCAAGTGTGGATAGTTTTGCACAGAAATGATAACTTTGCACATTGAATCATAATTATCCAAACATGAGTAATTCAGAACGTCTGTGCACATGAAATTGAATATAAAATGAGTAAAATCATAGCATGGTCAGCTAGTGATCACAAGTGCATGCATTCCAGGCATAATTAACCAAATGTAGGCAATTTTGGAGGCTCGATACATATGAAATTAAGTGTAAATGGAGTGAAAACTTAGTATAATCAGCTAGTGATCATGCATCGTGCCCTCGCCCCCCACCATGCGACCACCTGACCCATCTATGATCACCAAGAACCCCCCCCCCCCCCTCCCTCCTCCCAGATTCCTCTTGCTCCACAGCCCTCCTCCTTGCCACCCCAAACCCCCTAGCTATCTTGGTCGGACGCGGTCCGTAGCTTGGGTCCTTGACCCGATGCTCACACGCCCATCCCTCCCCGCCAACTCCATCAACTGAAGGAGTCTATAACTAATGAAGTCGCCATCCAGGAAGTAGTGATCGCTGACGGATCTCGGACACTCCAGCTTTGCCTCCTTGGTCGTTTCCTTGGTGATATTGGGACCCTGTAGTTTGCGCTCCCTCTCGTATATGTGCCATTGGTAACTCTTTCTTCCTCTTCTTCTTTGCTAATATGTCGGATCACTTGCAGGTACTCACAGGTGGACTGATGTGAATTGTGTGGAGTGTGATAGGCTTGCTGAATTATACCTTAGAATTGGGAAAAAAGTGAAAATTTCTAAAACGTGATCAAACTCCTCAACTCACCCTACTGCAAGTGCACATATCAAAGTAGTAGACTCAAGTGTCGTATCCATAGTGATTTGAGGGCTAAAGACTCACTATCCAAACTAGACTAATCCTAGACTAAATAACTAAAACAGTGAATGAGAGGAAAGTAAAAATAGATTTGAACTATAACTAAGAAGTGACTGTTTTTTTATGTTTTAGTGATTAAGATGAGATCTAATTACTAAGCTGAAGACTAAAAGGGGATTAACAATCAATGAGAGATTCTCCAAGGAATGGGATTCATCAGCTATGGATGGATTGGAACAATTTAGCAATGCAAGTCAATCCAGATTCAACCAATAAAAAGACCGCTCTCACAATTTAATTAAATCAGGACTAATTATCATATTCTCATATGAATGTTAGCTAGGTTGAATCAGAAAAGGTTCCTTACTGATGTTGAATTATCATTAAGCACAACACAAAGCACTTTACTGATATGCCAACAATCTTCTCAAATTTGGCAAATCAGTAAAGTCTGAAATGATACCACAACTATTCAACAATTATAATGATGGAACAATTGATTCAATTAACCAAAAAGAAATACATTTAGATCCAATACTAACGCTAATGCTCTTGGTTTATCTCTAAACATCAAGGGAACCTATAATTAACCTCTCGGCTGCAAATGCAAATAAGGTTCATATTAACAAAAGTGAATTGGATGCATCTGATTAACAACCACAGATTGGAACCTAGGAATTTATCATTACTCTTGATTCATTTCTGAACAAGAAAGAAATCATAAATCAACCTCTCGGTTGCCAATAAAATCAAGATTCACAATGATAAAACAAAACTTCCAAGGATATCAGAATATCAGCATTGTAACAACATCAGAGAGGGAAAATAGCATGTTCATCATCCATCCATAACTAGGACTAGACTACTACCCTATCCTAGGAGAGCTAGAATTTAGCTCATCATAAATACAAAGATTGATACAAAACAGAAGAGGGAATCAATGCAAGGCATTCTGAAATCTGAAAATCTGAATCTGTTCACAGGAAATCAGAATGCTCTTCCTCTTCAGCTCCTGGTCTAGCACCCTACAGAATGGAGGCTCCCCCCTTTCTCATCTCGATTACTTCAGCTTTTATATAGTTCTTAATCACCCTTGGATGCAAATTAGAAGCTTCCAAAGCTCCTGATTGTGTCATCTGTCCTCTGGTTCTGAATTTGCAGCAGATTCCATCTGCTTTTTGGCAACAACGTAGTGGTCCCCCCTTACTTTTCCAGCTGGTTGCAGCATTATGGCAGCATGCAGTGGTCTCCCCCTCATTTCCAGCAGGATATATGTGTTAATTAATTGCTGGATTAAGGAGAAAAGCAAGCATCATATCTTCCAATGTAAATTAAACAAATGAGGATTAAAACAGCACATCAAACAACTCAATTATCAAGTGCAACATAACATTATGCTGGAATGATAAATGCATGTATATTGAGCATAATTATCCAAATATAGACAATTCAGAACTTATGTGCACATGAATTCAGATGTAAAAATGAGTGAAATTATGGTATGATTAGCTAGTGATCAAGACCTTGGTGCTTCGCGGCAACACGCTATCGATCGGTCAGGTTCCACCCTTCTTCTCCCCACATGGTGATCACTCGATGGCTATCCCAACCTGGATCTGCTTCCTGGATCTACCTCTGGGGCTCATGAACCCCCGTTCTCTCCAAAGTGTTGCTTCGGCGGTCAACATTCTAGTTTGGATCGATGAAGAAGCTCACTCTGTTGTTCATCTTCCGATGGCTATGTTTTGTGCTGAAATCGACGTGTCCAAGCCCATCAGTCAAGGCATTTGGATTCCCCTTCCATCTAATTCCAACCCCTTGTATGAGAACCTTCCCCTTGTGTGTTTTAGCTATGGCAAGGTTGGCCATCGCTTGGAAGTCTGCCCCGCTCGTCCTTCCTCGCGTGCGGATCATCAAACAACACTCCTATATGGCCCCTTGATTCGCGCTCCACGGCCTCCTAGGGTGAGTCCTACTCATACTCCCAACTTGCCATTAACTCGATCTATGGAGGTGCCCCGAATGACTCCGGTGTCTGGGTTGCCTCCGGTGTTCGCGAACCTATCGGTGCCTCCTATAATGACATCATCGACCATTGACCGTTGCACTGCTAGCCGTTTGGACGCCACGTCTGTGATCCGTGGGGCTCCCTCCTCTCTCGCCATCTTATCTACCGTCACGAGCCAGGATCTCGTTTCAACAACCTCGCCCTCTCCTCTAATTGCCACTTCAGCGATCCAGATGCTTCCCCCCACCGAATCTTCCACCAACGACCTTGATCTCACCTCACAAACACATCTCATGACTTACAATTTCCCCCTCTACCCCCACGAACCTCTCATTCCTCTCCAGATCCGCCCCCACTCTACAGAGAACCACCCAACCCCGATCCATCGGCTGAGATGGCTCTTCCATCTCAGGACCCTCCCACTCCTCCCTTATGTCACTTTGCTCAGACGCAGCCTCCCCACTCCCCCTCTCCTACCCATGCAGAGATGGTTGCTTCAATTACCTTATGCCTCCTTGCTGCTCCTCCCCCTCCTATCCCCGATCCTGACCTTATCTCAGTAGCTGATACCTCCGATGAGGAGCGGCAAGATGACGACCTCCTCCCTCCACCTCTTCGCTTTGAGAGGAAGAAGTCCAGGGCCCCTTGCCCCCCGCTCCCAGCCCCATCGCTTACTTGCCGCGGCCCTAGTCCGTCAACGTGCGACAGACCAAAAGGTAAGCCTTCCTCATCTGTGCAAGTTCCTACCAGGCCTGTGGACATTCTTCCCTCGCTAACTTGAATGTGCATCCTCGCATGGAACTGTCGGGGCACTTATAGGGCCAAAGTCCATGATAGTTTAGCCACCCTTGTTAGGAATCACAATCTCGATTTTGTAATTTTGTTAGTCGCATTCGGATTCTATAAAATCTAAACAAGTTATTCGCCGCCTTGGCTCTGCCTGGCATGGCACCTTCGATGCTGCTGATGGCTCCTCCGGTGGTATTGTCCTAGCCTGGCACGGCCAGGACACTCTAGTGACTTTTATCCATGCTTCCTCTCAAATTCTACATGCAGTTATTACTTTTTGCAGTTTCTCATTCTTACTTTCTTGTGTTTACACTAGTACAACGCCTTCTTTATGTAAAACCTTATGGAACTCCCTTCTCAACCTTGATTCCTCCACCTTTACCTGAGCTTTAATCGATGACTTTAACTACGTTCTATCGGCCTCCGACAGGTTGGGTGGGTCACCTTTCTCCTTCACTACCTCTTCCGGATCCCTCCTTGATCTTATTGACCTCCATGGCCTCTTGGATGTCCAAGCATCCGGCCTTCGTTATACCTGGTGCAACCGCTCTGCCCTCGCTCGTATTCTTAGTACACTTGATAGACTCTATGTTAATCATCACTGGCTCTACCACTTTCCAACTCTTCACCTTGCGACCCTTCCTCGCTATGACTCTCTGATCATGCCCCTCTCCTTCTACAAACGAGCACCTCGCGCCCCAAATCTAGGTCCTTCAAATACAAACCCTTTTGGCTTTCCTACCCTATTGCCTCCGTCATTGGACATTTAACTCACCCACTTCCACCTCTACACTGCTCTTCAAGCCATTAGAATTAAAAAGAGAGAGAGAGAGGAGGCAGGAGGCAGATCAGAGAGGAGGAGTCTGAAGATTAGAAAAGAGAGATCAGAGAAGAAAACGGTTGGAGGGAAAGAATTTTGATAGTTTCATTCAAGCTGATGTCTGGCTAAAAACACTTGTTCTCCTGCGGTGTAATTGTATAACTGTTGCGGTCTGATTCCCATTTTGCTATACTCTTAGACACCTACTTAATCATGTCTCACACTGAATTGTGAATGATTCTGATGAGTTTTTTTATCGACAGATCCTCTTTATTTGTTCTATATTGTTTGAGAGAAATGATAGGTCATATTTTGAATCATTAGCAATACCATTCTTTGATAGTCCTTTTAGATTCCAAAGAGGCCAAGAGGTCCGTCCATTTGATCACATTATGAGGCGAGGGTCCGCAATGTTAAGATTAGAATTTATGCTATTTGATTATGAATGATGGAGATATCAACTTTTATAAGTTCAGAGTCGAGAGGTCGATTGATCACTAAATTCGAATTCCCTTACATTCGGCTTAGTTTCTATCGTCCTGAGAGCGATTGACGGATGAAAGAAGAGAGTACATTGCATTACAAGTTATGTATCTAGAGATCATTTTTCTCTCAAAATGGGGATCATATCTATGGTAGTGACCAATTCACCACAAGGGAGCCTTCTTTTCATCTGAACTCCTGAATCTATCCATTGCCACTTATTCACTTCTTGTTGATTTAATATTTGTGATATTTTGAGATATATTAGTTTAGAATTAATCTAAGTCAACGGGGTTATGACTCTCGTGATTTCTACTCTAAGTCAAAACGTAGACTCTCAAGTATAAATTTTAATTTTGAATCACATTTAGCCGGTGTGTGAATTCACAACTTCTGAAGTCTACATAATCTATCTATTTGTTTTTTTTTAATTAATGAAACAAAAGTGGATAGAAATCAATTGTAAAATGTATAACTTCAAAATTTAATCAAATTAATCCCTAGAATGCTATCAAATAATAATAAAATAATGGATAATTTTGCATGCATTGTGATTTTAAGTGATAAGTGGTGACATAATTTATTTGCCATGATCCTACGTAGATTGAAGGAGTTAGGAGTTACATTCTATTGTACAATAAATCACCCTTAGGAGATAACTTTTTATACTTTTTTTATTTTCCCAATAGGGGGAAAACGCCATACTATTTTGTGGTATTTTGTCTATATTTATCTTGACTATCTAACTCTTTCGAAGAACCCTTCTAGATTCCTCCCAATTCCAAAGCGTCAATAAGGTTACGCTTATTAACCTCCAGAAAATAATGTACTCCAAAAAATATTCCACAATAATATCAGATATATAATAATATTATATGTCGGCATGTATATCATATATGTAAAAATATATATGATCGTCCATGGAATTCTATGTAATTAATAAATCAATTACATTCAATCTTTTATACACTAAGATATATTATATGCACCTTGGCCTTACCTTATTATTTTTTCTCTTTCACTATCTATCTATCTATCTATCTATCTATCTATCTATATTATTTTTCACTTCTTTTATTTTTCTTCTTATTTTTCATTATCTTAATTTTATATACGTTTTCTCTTGGATATTATTAATGATCATCCTATGCATACTTGCATATGCAACAATTATAGGTCTAGATATATTTTTTTAAGTAACATTATTGCCATTCCTTCGTGCGAGTTAATAACATTTTTTTGTCTAATAAAATAAAGTGGCGATAGTATTTTTAGGATACAATAGTGTTATCTTATTCCAAACAATCTTTATTTAAGTAATATATTTTGAAATGTGAAAAAGTACCTAACTCTTTCCAATTAACAAAGCATTTTCACTTAAACTTAGAAATAAATAGGTAAATAACGTACTGATTTATCTTATATATATGTGTGTGATATTACATATTTTTTTTATGCTGTTACTGTCATTTTAGAAAGGATTTAACTATTTTATTATCCTTTTCCAAGTAATTTTGGATATTTTCTCTGTCAACATCTCATTGAATAGTCTCATACGGACAAGACACGAATGTGATCATGAGCTTATATAGCTACCCCTTCACATTCATTTTAAATTCATGCGGGGTCAAAGTCCAAAGCGAACAATATCTTGATTAGGTCATGGGTGTTATAGAATGGTATAAAAGCCGACCTCGCGTGCTCACTTGAGACATGTGAGAAACATGGGTCAAATACGAATCGTTCAACGAGGACATTGGACCATTTATGATCCTTAAAGTTCAGGTTATTACATTTCATGCTCTTCATGAATGGGTGTATGTAAACATTTTAAAGTATTTTTCTCTTTATCTTTTTTTTTATGTATTTCATAATTATAATTTATTGACCATCAAAGTATTTTAAATTCGGTTTCAAATAATATTCGTATTAATTTTAAAATATTCTAGTGTCTTAAGATTAAATTATAATTATGGAAATAATAATATTAATAAAACATAAGTTTGTAATTTTGATAAAAAAACTTTAAATTACATCTTCAATTTAACTTTATACTTAATATAAGAAAAAAGTTATATTGCATGAAAACAAATACAAATACTTTCTTAGTTGTAATTTCATCATAGGAATAAGAAAATATTCTCAATTTATCAAACAAACAAAGTGTTTAATATAATTCTAAAACATTGTTTAAAACATTATGTAGGATCATCGTTAGCAATTCAACCTTATGAAGATAAAAAATATAAAGAAGAAAGCGAGAGGGACAATATACATTAAAATAATTATAAACACGCATTCAATATGGACATGAAAAGTACAAAAAAAAATTGGCAGAAGTGTTTAAAACATAGAGTAATTATAATAATAGTATTTTTGAGTGATTTGGTTATTGTAAATTCACTTTCATTAGTTTTGTTCCTTCACCTTAATTCGTCTCATTCGCTGCCTATTAGTCTCTCGAAGTTTCTTAAATAAATAACAATTCGTAAGATATTATTCATTTGTTAAAGATATTCACCGTTTTCTCTCTTTCTTTTATTTTCATAGAGATGTATTAATTATCTATTCTCTGTTTTCAAAATATCTAAAACTTGTTCTATAATTTTTTTTATCACATTATGAAATTACACACACATGACAATAAATCAAACATTATAAACTTTATCTTTCTTGTCCGGAAGTATTAAAATGTCCTTTTAGCTTTGAGATATATTTGCCATTCCAAAGATAGGCTCCATCAGTGGCCCCCTTGTTGTTCGGAGTAGCTGTTACCAATAATGCAAGATTTCTAAAACCAAGCACTAGACGAGAGGATTAACCATCACAAACTATGGGTCACGGTTTGCTACTAGTGATAGTGGCATGCTCGATACTATGAAGTCAGGATCCAACCGGCTCTTTGAGGTACTGCTTTCACTATAAGAAATATGAAAATTATAGACGGTCCGAAAACCATCGGAAACGTCATTTTCGACAGTTTTTTCGATGGAATCAGAACGTCCGAAAAATGGTCGTCGCAAATCAATTTCCGACGGTTGAGAAAGAAACGTTGAAAATTTTGACGGATTTCCGACGGTCACGATCGCCAATATTTGCGGCGGTCGACAAAACCGTCGAAAATTCGGCGGTCGTGACCGCCAATATTTGCGGCGGTCGACGAAATCGTCGAAACTTCGGCGGTCACGACCGCCGAACTTTTCAACAATTTCGTCGACCGCCGCAAATATCGGCGGTCGCTATTGCCAAAAATTTCGGCGGTTGTCCGGCGACCGCCGAAGTTTCGACGATCAAAACTATCGCAAAGAATTTTTATAATATAAAAAAATTAGCCGCCCGACGGCCAACGCCAGTGGCCAAGATCCGGCCCGGCAGCCAGGCGGCCGGATCCGAACGTCCGCGGCCGAATCCGGCCGCTTCCAGCCGCTGGGGGGTCGAATCCGGCCGCCAGGAGGCCGATCCAGCTGCCAGGCAATGGATCCGGCCGCCTGGCAGGCCGGACCGGACAGGAGAGAGAGAGACTCCGGCGGGAGAGGGTCGCCGACGGTCGACGCTTGACGTCCGGTCAAAGGCTCGCGCGGCCGGGAGAAGGAGCGGGAGAGGAGGAGAGAGAGAGAGAGGAGAGGTGGAAAGAAATAATATAAGGGGTATTATATATATATAAGTTGAAAGATGAGAAAGAGGGAAAACGAAAAAAAACGGAATAACGAAATTTTAATTACCGACGGCTCTAGCCGTCGAAAAAGTATATATTAATTATTTTATAAGTTACCGACGGTTGTGACCGTCAAAAATTCTTTAATTATAAAAATAAAATACTATATTTAGTTATATATAATATTTATTTTTTATTTTACCGATAGTTTGAACAGTCGTTAATTATTACCGACGGTCGGAACCGTCGGAAATTTAGACGGTTTGGACTGTTGTAAATTATATGAATAAAATATTCTTCATATTATATTATTATACAATTACCGACAGTTACGACCGTCGGAAATTGCGACGGATGCATATCCGTCGGAAATATTGACGTTCCTAATCGTCAAAAAATAAAATAATAATATAACAAATTTTATAATTTATTATTTTCATTTCCGATGGTCGTAATCGTCGGAAAATCCGTCGAAAATTGCGATGGATGTCTATCCGTTAGAAATATCGACGTTCCTAATCGTTAAAAAATAAAATAATAATATAATAAATTATATAATTTATTATTTTCATTTCCGACGATTGTACCCGTCGAAAAATCCGTCGGAAACATTTCTGTCGCAAACCCGTCGCAAATTGCCTGTCGGAAAATGGTAATTTAGTGTTTGTACGTCTCATTATATATGTTGATCCGTGAGTTGAATTATACATGGCGTCCACAGTAAATTAGTTTCTTATACATACATATATATATATATATATATATTCACAAGCGCATATCTTTTCCATTATAAATCTTAAGATCAATAGATTTTGCCAAGGTGATTTTACTTCTTCATGTAACAAGGAACGAAATTTTCTGGTATGCGATGTGTATGTTTGTAGTAATTTCAAAATACATACACATAAACAAAAGACTATTATAAAGTGGAAATTAAACTGATGTTATCCCAATGAGTAGAAACTCGATTAATTACTGAAATATTAGATACTGGTACACGAAAAGTAGCTGCTCTGGTCAAGCACACATATATCGTTTACTACTTGAGTAGCTTTAAAGATGAGTGCAAATCAGCTTAACTTGGACACACAACACTTGTTACTTTTCATCACATCGTCGCATAGATACATTATATAGGAGATCACATTGGCGTTCATCCGCTTTAAGGATACATTATGCTGACGACAGAATCAGGAAGTAGCAATTGGCTGTGTCTTAACTGCTGCTTCCATGCCCTTCATGATCTCAAACCTCGGCTCCTTGGCCTCAAACTTCTGGCGGAGGTAGAGCTGCATGTAGTCCTCGAACACAAACTTGGGATACACCTCGCCCTCCTCCGCGGCCTCCTTCTCGACCAGCGCCGGCGCGGGGTAAATGACGGCGTCGCTCCCGGGGTTGTAGAACGAGGCGATGGACATCCTGTTACCATCTGTCTGAGCCACCACCCGGTGCTCGATGCTCTTGTACTTGCCATTGGTGATCACCTGCAGCAATGTTAATTGTGGTCTCCCATTAGCTTAAGTTTAAACAGACAGCCAAATTATAATCAGTATGGATCGCAGAACCTCGCGCCATCAGCCCATCACACAAACCTCAAGCTGGTCGCCGATGTTGACGACGATGGCGTAGCGCATGGGGGGCACGTCCACCCACTCGCCGTCCTTGAGCAGCTGCAGGCCGCTGACCTGGTTATCCTGGAACAGGAGAATGATGCCTCCGGCGTCTGTGTGCGCCCGAAGGCCCTTGATCAGATCCGGCCGCGGGCACGGCGGGTAGCTGGCCACCTTGGTGCCGAAGGTCGGGCCCTTGGATCCGCAGAACGCCTTCTTCAGGTAGCCCTTCTCCAAGCCCAGGTTCTCGCACAGCAGATCGAGCAGGTGTTCAGCCAGCTTCTCCAGCTCCGCTGCAAACACCTTCATCGTCACCCTGCAGCCATCCACCACCACCAAACACCAATCAGTGGAGCTCGTCCACATAGAGGTGTTGCCTCCCAGACGTCTAAGATTACATACACATTCTATATTCGTACCTGTATTGGCCATCGAGGTCGGGGATCTCGGAAATGTTGGAGGCGGGGAGATGGCGCAGGAAGAAGGTGCTCTCCCAGTCCAAGTCAGTGACCTTCCCTGTCGCGGTCTCCAGCGTTTTGTTGGCGAAGTCCTTGAACTTTTGCTCCCTGGTTCTCCTATAATGCTCCTTGGTCAGCTTCTCCACCTCGTCCATCAGCTCATGGGAAATGCCGTGGTTCAGGACCTGCATGCGTGAGCATGATATATGTGCATGTTTGTTAATTTTCGGATCGTAGCCAGCATAAGTAACAAGTACAACATTGTCGTCGATTGTACTATATATACCAGACTAGCTAAATGCAGGAAGATTATCTTCTTTAAGGTAAACATTACATGCATACGTAAGATGTAGTGTCTGTTAAACATAAATATATATAGAATTGAAGTAAACATGCACGGTGTCTTGATTATTTATATATATATATATATATGTGTGCGCGCTCCAGAGACCTCAAAGAAGCCCCAGTTTTCGCAGGCATCCTGGAGGACTCCCATGGCTTCTCCTCTCTTCTCTCCCTTCAACATCGCCATGTTAATGATGGGAAAGGTACTGACCGACTCCATGATCACTCTACTCCCAAACTTTTAATTCACAGTTCGCACACTTTTGTTTCCTTTTTCGATCTTCTGCTGATCCGCAGTGTGAGGTGAACGGTAGACATGGTAAGGCAATTTATAGGCGTCTTGCCGGGGCAAGAACCGGACAGACAGCTGTTGGAAAGACGTCTGCATTCGTGGAACCGAACAAAGTTAATAGCACAGGAAGACGTATCTGACCCAATCTCCTGAGGGACGGGACGATCGACCCGCTCCCAATTGGTCAGGTGAAGACAGATCCATAACTGTTCCGTCTCAGTCCTGTGACAAGGCTCCCGTGTTCCTTCCAATCTCTCCTGGTCCTCTGGAGATTGACCCTTTCCAAACCATATGCTATGTACCTTCTCTGCGACTATGCCAGATAATTATTGCTCTCTCTCCCCACCTCCCTCTTCCTCCCTTCGCCCTGATGAATGACGACGAAAACTGGAGGAGGCAGAGGGGGGACCGGATGGCTGCTTTTGTGGTGCATGTGCGTCTTTGTGCATGGGTGCCACTGGATTGATTCGTTTGGAGGTGGGCAAAGGAGCCAATCAGAAAGGGACCCTAGATTGACATTTCATGCAACGAGCCAAATAAGCTGTAGGCCTACGAGCATGACAGAATTAGCTATGTTTTGTCCTAATACACACATAAATGGATGAATATATATAAGAAGACGTAGAAACAGGTTATCTGATCATTTTGGTTGAAAAAAGAAGAAACAATGTACAGAAACTTTCACATGTCGTCGCACACACGAGGGATACAGAATTATAAGCGGGGATGCGCGGGATTAGTAAAACGTAGGGGGATGGGCGGGGGTGTAGTACTCTGAAAGCATCCTGACCACTCGTGCGCCCGCGATATTTATCTCCCGAAGATGAACTCGGTCAAGGAGACCTAAAGTTTAATACAAGAGAAGGTAAATAAATGTATGCATCTCGAACTTGGGACTTGGACTTGGTTGGATCTAGGGGCGAAATGGTATATAAAAGTATAAATTTTGTTTGGATAATAATTTTATATTTATTATGAGGGGTGAGTGGAGTGGAGTAGCTAAGTTCTTCTAACATGGTATTTTTTATTCTATCAAATTGGTGACAATGAAAAGAAATTAATCATTTTAGACTAAATTAACTCTTCCTCTTTGTTATCTCTTCTCTTGTCTCTTTCCAACTCTTTCTTCTCTTTTCTCTCATCAATCTTTCCTCTCTTGTATTAGTTAAAATTTTTTTATCTATCTTTATTTTAATCCATATTTATCTTTCATTTTTAAGTTTTTAAAATAGATGCATGAATGAAAAATTTATATAAAAACAAATAATATAATAAAAAATAGAAAAAATATGTTGAACAAAATAAAAGAGAAAAATAAATTAAGTAATAAAGAAATATATGATAAATAATTATTAATTATTATAAATATTTTAAATATATAATGAAGAATAAAAATGACTTATACATAAGTAAAATCTTCATTACTTCACCTCATATCTTATATAATTTATTATTCAAAGATAGACTTTGTAATAATACAACACATTTTACCACTCCATCACTCGCCAAGCCATCTCTTAGTACCCCTCCATTAATTATTGCCAAACAAGCTTACGGGTTGAGTTATGTATTCATGTCATGGTTATTAATGCGTGCATTTGCTCCAATTAAATGTACTAATCCTGTGCTTGCATGCAGTACACTGATGTTGTCTTATTTATAGCATCATGAATTAGAGAGGTATATCATAATTGGTTCGATTGATTAGAGACTAGATTTTGCAACTTTTAATTTTCATAGCGTTATTATTCTTTTACACTTTGGTTATGAAAAAAGGTCCTCCTATGTTTTATATGAGTTACCAAGTTAACTGTTGATGTAAAACCAATGTTTTTAAAACCAGACCGTTGATTGAATCGTTCGGCCAACTGGGTCATGGTTCGATCGGTTCAATCGAGTTCGATCGGATTGAATCGGATTTTTATTAAAATAATATTATTTGTATCACTTCAAAAAAATATATTATAAATTAAAGTATAAAAGATAATAAGTAATAAAATAAAAAGCATGTTATCATCATTTTAAATTAATCAAATAGTGGAAAATTATTTTATATTTTTAAATTATATATTAGTTAATTTCATGAATAACTTTATTTTTTTATTTGAATATTTCTTTATACTATTTTCTCACGTTTTAGTATTATCTATTTCCTTATTCACAATCATTCTATCAAATTTATTATATTATTTATGTTTAAATTTTTAATATAAATTATTTATAATGAATTAAATTTTATCATCTTATGAATAACTATATTATTTTCAAATTCAAATGTAACTTTCTTATTACTAATATCCTTTTTTACATTCATTCTATAAAATCTAATCCCTTATTTTTCTCCTCCTATCAAATCTAATCCCTTATTTTTCTCTTCTTCATATTCTTCCATCATTAATACTATAATATACTCTCCTTTTTTCTATTTGTTTTCCATTATTTCAACTTTTTTACTCTTTTTTAAAAAAAACCGAATTGAACCGGTTTTTCGGTTCAACGCGGTTTCGGCCGGGTTGACCCGGTTTAATCCAATTTTTTGACAAAATGATTTTTAATACTAAACCGGACCGGACGACGATCGGTTTGGTCTGGTCCGGTTTTAAAAGCATTGTGTAAAACTGAATGCAAATGAAACTAATAGAATAAATTTACGGTTTCAAAGTGTTAGGATTCTTTACTCTTCACCATTCTGGTATGGTTGTTAGGGGTGATTTTCTTTTTATTGCAATAGAGGTCCAATGACGAAAAAAAATGAAAAACTGAAATAAAATTATCAATAAGTTTTACTAGTGAGAATTAGATTTTAGTTTTAATTATATGTTTGATAGGGAAAATGTAGGATCACAAGGGGCACCAAGAGGGGGTGAATTGGTGTTAAATCGAAAATGTCGATTTCATAAAAAACGTTGCGGAAGGTTAAAATTGATTCTTAAAACCTTTTTAAATTAATCCAATTCACATCACATCAAACACAATATGAGAGGGAGAGAGAAAGAGAGATCAAACACAATGCACGCGGGTAGTTGTTTGACGAGGTTCTACCATACCTTGACCTACGTCCTCGCTCCGACTTCTCGATCTCGAGACTGCCGGAGATTTCACTAAAATATCTTCCTTTGTTCCAAATGGAGCAAGGAAGAAATTCCTTTACACAACCACCTTTTTTCCGCTTCGAGAGGTAAGACAAACATCTTCTCATAGGAAGTTAATCTTTTCTCACTCAAGAGGTAAGATTTGGAACCTCCTTTACACAGGAGTTCTCACAATCTTTCTAAAAATGATTTATCTCTTTTACAATAACAAGCTCACAAGAGTGGAAGAGAGAAAGAAGAGAAAGACTAAAATGATAACTTTAAGAAAAAAAGATCTACTTTTTGATTTCTTGAAATTTTGCTTCAATGCTTGAATGGATGTCTTTGCTTCTAGCTTTAGTGTTTTTTTTATAGACTTCATGATGTGGAAAATTCATCCCAAAATTTTTCCAATCATTACTATTCATTCCAGTTGGGGACCAATCGATCGGTCTATATGACTGTTGCGCTGATTTGCTTAGTTAACGCAACTGGTCGATTGACCGGTGCATCGATCGGGACATCGACTGGTATCAACTCGACGTCAGCCGGGGCAAGCTTAGCATTGATCGGTCGACCGGACTATCTCGATCGGCCTTCACAGCTTCGACCGATAGGTTAATTGTCCTGCACTACTTTGATCATAACTTTCTGCACAGTTATCCAAATGAAATAATCTTGAATTCTATGAATAGCTAAGATGATTCTCTACAACATTGATATTCATCATTCATTCAGAATCTAATAAAATCCTGGTCAATTATTTAATCAAAGTTTAGTACATAAAGTTATCTATTTTATTTAAATTTTTTCAGCATTTAACTTTAATCTTTCAAGGTTTGTATCATCAAAATATAATTATATAAGGCATTAAAACTTAGATCCAACAATCTTCTCCTTTTTTATGAAGACAAACCGAGAAATATGAAAAATATATAAGTTGCGAAAAAATTATAAGATCTTGTAAAATCAATTTTACTCCCCCTAACACTTAGCTATCCTTACAATAATAGATATTCACATAAGTATTAAATGTAAGGTACTCTTCATATAAAGTATATTTCTCCCCATTTTGTTTCATCAAAAACAATAATTTGTATATGAAGCACATAAGAAATCTTATGTAACTCCCCCTTAATCATATTTTCAAAAAATTTATTCTTCCACTTTTGTCATATATTAGACATGTAGAATATTGCATCATAAAGATTTTAAAAAATAACTCCCCCTAGATTTATGACTATTTTATAATGAAAACAATTTGATGAAAACCACAAGTCAAAAAAAAATATTAAGAATCAAAATATTGCATAAAACTTTGGTACAACAACGATATCAAATGATATGTCAAAATAAAGTTGAAAGATTTTAACATACTCCCCATATCACTACGACCATTTTTCTTTTCCTAATTTATATTTTTCTATTTTCTTTCAAATATAGTAATTTTTAAATTTTGAGTGAAATAATAAAGTAAATGACTTTTACCATAACCTTCGTGCCTTCACAGTTTCAATTCCACTTGTCCTTTACTTTACATGTGAGGCATGCCTGCAAAAGTAATTATTTGATCTTTGGTACCCAAACTTCTTTGGATCTAATTTTGTTAGTTATGGTTCCTTTTAGAACTCAAATCATGTCATGTTGTGATGATTTTCTTATTTTGCATTGGTATGCATAATGGCCATAAAATTCACATGTAAAATATTTCAAATGTGATTTTCTATCATATGAATGTTTAGATTTCCAATAATAGTTTACATGTCCAAAGTATTTCTTAAGATTATTTTTCATTACATGAGAAATAGTCTTACCATTATTTTGTATATTTTTCGAAAAAGTATTTTCTTGTTTTACTTTTTCTAATGAACATGCTAGTTTTACAATTTCACATCCATGTGTGATTTCTAAAGTTTCATTCCATAAAATATGTATCATTTTCTTCTTTTAATTTTTCAATCTCATGTAGTAATTTCTCATTTTCTTCTTTAAGTGAGAAATATCTTTTTATAAGGGATGAGAGTTCTTTTTGCACATCAATTGAGATATCTTCTTTAGAAAAACTTGACGAGTCATTATTTGAATTTGAAGAGTTAGAAGTTACCTCATCATTGTGTACCATTAGGCACAGGTATACATCATCACTAGAAGAGCTGGATGAGTCATTTGTTTTATTTTCACTTGTCTCTTTATGTTTTTTTCTTTTTACCTTTCTGAGATGTCTCTTTCTTGTAATGTTTTTATGATCTTCAGGTAGGCTTCTCATTCTTCTCTTTTTTTACCAACTTGAGATACTTTTCTATTTTTCTTGTGTAGCGGATGAGTCTCTTTTCGTCCACTTCTTCTTCACTTGAGTCGTCTTCATTTTGGTTTGCTTTCAATGCCAATGTCTTCTTTTGGGGAGCATTTGATTCTTCTTCTTCTTGGATTTCGATCTCATAGGCCAATAGTGAACTAATTAGATCATCAAAATCCAGACTATTTAAGTCTTTTTCTTCAATCACGGTTCTCTTTGTATACCATTTGGAGGTGAGCGACCTGAGAAACTTTTTCACTTTTTGGGAGTTAATTCTTGGCTCGTCCAAGGAGGCTAAGCCATTCACAATATCCTTAAATCTGACAACCATATTATTTATGGATTCATTTTCATGCATCTTAAAATAATCATATTGATGATTCAAAATATTTAGTCTAGATTTTTTGACTTTGTACGTTCCTTCATAAGTAGTGATAAGTTTCTTCCAAATCTCATTTGCACTTTCACAACTGGAAATTCGATTAAATTCTATTGAATCCAACGCACAATAAAAAAATATTTTTAGCGTTCCAATCCAATTTTGAAATTTGTTTTTGTCGTTCGTCATAATCTGAAGGTAATTTTTCATGTAAATAATAGTCTTTTTCAACAATGTCCCACATGTCAATGTCAATAGAATATATGTATGTTTGAATCCTAATTTTTCAATAAGCAAAATTTGATGCGTTAAAAAGCAGAGGACAAACAATTGATTGACCTTCAGAAAAACTAAATCCACTTGATGCCAGAGCTTTTAAGATGGTTAGTTCTTAAAATAAAATGATTAAATCTTAAAATGATTAGATCTAAAAATGATTAGATCTTAAAATAAGAGATGATACCAATTGTAGGATCACAAGGGGCACCAAGAGGGGGGTGAATTGCTACTAAATCAAAAATGTCAATTTCACAAAACTGTTGCGGAAGCTTAAAATCGATTCTTAAAATCTTTTTGAATTAATGCAATTCGGATCACATTAAACACAATATGAGAGTGAGTGAGAGAAAGAGAGATAAAAAACAATACACACGGATGGTTGTTGACGAGGTTCGGCCACACCTTGGCCTACATTCACGCTCCGACTTCTCGACCTCGAGACCACCGGAGATTACACTAGAATATCTTCCTTTATTTCAAATGAGGCAAGGAAAAAAGTTCTGTACACAACCACCTTTTATCCGTATCGAGAGGTAAGGTAAACCTCTGCTCCTAAGAAGCTATTCTTTTCTCTCGCTCAAGAGGTAAGATTTGAAAACTCTTTTACACAGGAGCTCTCACAATCTTTCTGAAAATGATTTCTCTCTTTTATAATGACAAACTCACAAGAGTGGAAGAGAGAAAGACTAAAATGATAACTTCAAGGAAAAAGATCTTTTAATTTCTTAAAATTTTGCTTCAATGCTTGAATGGATGTCTTTGCTTCTGGCTTTGGCACTTCTTTTTTAGGCTTCAGCTTGTGAAAAATTTATTCAGAAATTATTCCACATTTTTCTCCTTGAAAAATAGTTGTTATTGTTCATTCGAGTCGGGGACCGGTCGATCGGTCTATATGATCATTGCGGTGATTTGCATAGTTACCGCAGCTGGTCAGTCGACCAGTGCATCGATCGGTACATCGACCGGTATCATCTTGATGTCAATCGGGGCAGGCTCAGTATTGATCGGTCGACTGGACTAGCTCGACCGGCCTTCACAACTTCGATCAGCAGATTGACCGCCTTGTACTATTTTGATCGTAACTTTCTGTCCAGTTATCCAAATAAGATAATCTTGGATTTTATGGATAGCTAACATGATTCTCTACAAATATGATATTCATCATTCATTCAAAATCTAATAAAATCATTGTCAATTATTTAATCAAAGTTTAGTTCATAAAGTTATCTATTTTATTTAAACTTTTTTCAGCATTTAACTTTAATCTTTCGGGGTTATCATCAAAATATAATTATATAAGGCATTAAAACTTAGATCCAACAGAAAAAATATACACAACTAAAGAGTAAATAATTTATTTTCTCGTAATGCCCAACTATACAATTAATTCTTGAAATGGTTGTTTGGCATTGCATTACTGTCTACATTAACACTTTGTTCTGAAGAATAAAATCAAACATTTATGAAATGGTCACAAAATAAGTACATAACTAAACTATTGTTCGATATTTAGATTTTGAAGTAAAAATTAAATTATTCTTTTGAGTAGCCGATGATTCAACCCGCTACTAAGTGTAACAATCCTATTAGGCCGACCACCATCGAGCCTAACTAATTTGATTTTTAGAGAAGTTGCTTATTATTTCACCGCAACATCTGTTCGTACAATTAAATCATTTTTGCTCTTAAGGACTCGTTGATTAAGTTCAATATATGCAAAAAATGAATTATTTTTCAAAATTCTTTCGATAGAAGTAGTATCTCTTCTTTCCTTATGTTGATTTGCCTAGCTCTTTCAATGAAAATAACCGTTCTGTTTTTCTTAGTGGGCATAGCAAAACAAGTTATGTTTATATGATTATTTTGACATGCTATTTTTTGTATTTTCTTTTATTATTATAGGGTTGCATTTGGAAATAGAATCATAATTCCTCCTAAATTCTCGGTAAATAATTGAATTGACAGGTTAGTTCGATGAATGTTTGGAATTAGGGAGTTGATGTGATATGAAAACATTGATGTGATGGATGAATTTTTAGTCGGTTTTGAATTTAAAATAATTATTATAATTATAAAGTATAATTTTATTATTAATAAAAATAAAATTAAAAATTGAAAAATTTTTATGGAAAAAAAATTGTTAAAAAATTTAGTATTCAAATATAAAAAATCATTTTATAAATTAATTATACTTAACTAAATATTATTTTTTTAATAAAATAATAAGTAATAAATAATATTATATTAATTCTTTATATAAATATTTTATATATAATAAATAAATTATTTTATAAGGGTAAGATGTGAGAGAAAAAAAGAAGAAAAGAACAAATCAAATACCAAAAAAAGGTCGCGTAAAAGAAAAAAACTTAGTTCCAACTATAGTGCTTCGGTTCTACCAAAAAGGTGAAATCGGAGCACTAGAACTGGGGTCACGTGAGGCTCCGATTTCAGCTCGCAATTCCTTTGGCCATGTTTGGGGACCAAACTAGGCCGCGGTTCCAATTTGGTTTCTCATTCAGACACGACCTAGATATTCTAAAATTTTAACCTCACCATGTGTTAAAGCCTCCTCATGGGGTATTTTTCGTTACATTTAATTCTTTCGTTAACCAAAATGATCAATAAGAGTGTCACATAAGGGAAGACTCATAAATAATAAATATATTTTTTTTAAAAAAAATATGAAAGCTAAATATATAAAGTTCATAAATGTGAAAGTTCAATAAATACATATACATCGCATGACATCAAGTTTTTAGATACGTCATGTTGAATTCATGTATTATTCCCATGTTTTGATGATAACAAACAAATTGGTCGACAAATGTTACTAATAAGTTTATCAAGTGATATATATATATAGGAACAAGTTTAACAGGAAAATACGTCAATGAAGAAATAACGGAGAAATCAAAGACCAGTCGAACGACTGATCGATCGGATGTATGATCGAAGTTAACAGAACACCGAAGACAATAGAGCAATCGGAGACTCGGTTGATTAGATGCTCGTCCAAGTAGAACAGTAAGCTAGACAAGTTGAAAATAAGAATCCGGTCATAGGACTGGTAGACCGAATGTAAATCCGAAGTGAACAGAAAGACAAAACTATTGAAGCTATGAGACCGGTCAGGCCGACTGACGGCAAATCCGAAATGAACAACACAGTTGAAGATGTGAGGCCAGTTGTAGAATTGGTTGACCGAATGAGCGTTCGAAATAAATAGCAAGTTCAAACATTATGGAAGACTACAAACTAATCGTCCGCCATAGTGAATCGGTACTGCCCAGGTGAACCGATTGACCGACTCGGCGTGATTTGCAATAGTAATGACTAATTTTCAAATCAAATTTTTTGAAGATTCTCCCAATCCGGAATATCTCATGAAGCATGCTATAAAAAGACGTTTAGAAGGCAAGAGAAAACATATCCAAGAGAGCACAATCATCTAAGAAATTTAAGAGACCAATCTTGTTAATTTTCTCTTGCAAAACCCTAGATTCCCTTTTTCTTTCTCTTCATCGACTCAAAGGTGTAATCGTTTGTGAAAGAGAGAATGAGAAATCTACAAGTTGTAATCATAAAAGCTCCTGTGTGAAAAGAGGATGGTCTTACCTTTTGAGCGAAGAAGGTGATTTCCGTGTAAGGTTTCTTCTCCTTTTGAGTAAGGAGGACGATAGTGAACTCTGACAATCTCGAGGTCGAAAAGTCGGAGCAGAAACATAGGTCAAAGAGTAACCTCATCAACAAATCTTGTGTTTGCTTTATATCCCATTTTTTTTATTGTTTTGTTGTCCACTGAATTATTATTAACATTCCCATGAAATTCTCAAAGAATAAACTATTAAAAAGATTTTGAAATTTCAAGATTTAAAATTCTATACCAATTCACCCCTCCTCTTGGTTCAGCAAGGGGTTGTTCTTGGATATGTTACATCGAATAGAGGCATTGAAGTGGACCCAGCAAAGATTAAAGTTATTGCCCAGTTACCCCCACCTGTCAATGTTAAGGGTATCCGTAATTTCTTAGGGCGCGTAGGATTCTACCGACGCTTCATCAAAGACTTCTCTAAGATTGCAAAACCTCTCGCGAATCTACTGCATAAGGACACAGATAGATGATGAATGCCTTTTCTCTTTCAATCTACTTCGAAAAGCACTAACCTCTGCTCCCATTATGCAACCTTCAGATTGGACACTCCCATTTGAAGTTATGTGTGATGCTAGCGATTCTTTAGTTGGGGTTGTATTGGGTCAGAAAGTGAACAAACTTATGCATGTCATCTATTATGCCAGTAAAACACTTGACTCGGCTCTGCAGAATTCTACGACCACAGAGGAGAAACTACTAGTCGTGGACTATGCTATGGAAAAATTCAGATAGTATTTGGTTGGATCTAAAGTTGTCATCCATACTGGCCACTCTGCACTTCAACACTTATTTTCAAATAAGGAAATCAAACCCCACCTCATACATGGATCCTATCACTGCAAGAGTTCCACATTGAGATTGTGGATAGATGCGCTTCCGAGAATCAAGTGGCAGATCTTTGATTTAGATTAGAGTTATCACCAGGAACAAAGGACACTTCACCACCAATATGGGGATCTCTACCTGATGACTACCTCCTATCAATAACTCAGGTACCATGGTACGCGGATGATGCATGCAAAATACAACATATAATTAGCCATGCATTTAATCACATTTAAATTTACTTTCATATAACATGCATCATTTCTTGACATTATTTGCTTTAATTTTATAAAAATAGAAATCTATGCAAATTATATGTTTTATTGCAGGAAAAGCAAGAGAAGAGAGTTAAGAAGCCACATAAACAAATGGCACTCAAATTAGAGTTAAAAATGAGTCAGAAAGTGCAAATTAGTGGAGGCTGCCAGTGCTGAAATGAATATAACGGGCCGTGATATACATGTAACAACCCAAGCCCATTACGACACATTAAATGCCCAGTTTTCCACTAGAAACCTACCCGAGTTAAGGGCAGTGATCAAAATGTTACGAACCATTGAAATGACACTTTTATTCCGATTTGGATACTGTAAGGGTTGTGAAATCAATGTTGTGGGTCGTGAAAAGTCATATTAGGGCCGTTACAGAGCTGTTGTTGAGCATTACAAAGGCTATTTTCGGGATTTCTTCTATTTTTATTGGGGATTTCAATTGCAAATCAACTCCAAATTGTACCATAATTAGGAAACATATTTACACAGATTTGAGAAGTTTTGGATAGTTCCAAAGTTCAATCAAAGTCTATTCCGAATTTTTATTGTTTTGACATAAAAAGACTCTCAATCAAATCGAAACTTTACCAAAAATCTTGGGACACTGAGAGACCCTAGGAGACAAAAAAATGGGTGCTTGAGACCTGGGAGTCATGCTATCTTGCAGAGGATGAATTTCGAAGCATGAAGATCACTCGAAGGAGAAGGTTGCACAGTAACTCGTCGATTGTGCTGTGCAATGTCCAGAGGTCCCAAATGCTGAGAGTTCTTCTATCTTTTAGTTAGATGCTCTTTTACCTAATTCTTAGTTTATTTATTTTTGTAATAGAGATTTTATATTCTTTTCAAGAAGGAAAACTGTTTGATCCCTGTTATTAGTTGAGTTAATTAAACTTTTCGATTTCTTTTGATTATGCATGTTGAGTTCATTGCCTTTTGATAAGTGATTTGATTTACGAGATTAGATTACAAACATGGAAGAGGAGTGATTAGTTTCTAGAATTATTATTGCTTTGGTAATTGATATTTGACTTTTAAGTTGAAAATACATAACGCGTATTCGGTAACTCATTATTTGTGTCGGATTTCGTGCGGTCTATTTTTTTGTCCAGATTTATGGGTGAATAATTGTGTAGGACATACATACTCATACATCTTAACTCTCTGTAAAATTAATAATTGACTTATCACTTACAGTTGTTAGTTTTATTAGAAGTTAAGATAGTTTGGTTTACTCGTCTTGAGAGGTCAATACTTTAGGTACTCCTAATCTGTCTTAAGAATCGAATTCATTATTTTCTGTTATAACTCAACTATTACAAAGGATCATACACATTTATCTTTACATTAATCATCCATAATTCTCAAGGTTTAACACCATTTTATTTTATTATTCTCTATTATTTATTTTTTTGCACATTTAAATTCTCTGTTATTTATTTTTTTGCACATTTATTTTATATATTTACATAAAACCTTTTTCCTTATTTCAATAGATTATTGAGATAGATTAGATTTAATTAGTTCCTCATGAGTTCGACACTATACTCTCTACTTTATTACTTGATACGACTATTGCACTTGCTAGCAATTTTATTGTTACAAATATAACGTATCAACGGAGATAGCCAACTACTTAGCAGGAGGAGTAGTATCATCAGACCTCACAAAGTATCAGAAGGAAAATTTCTTCAAGGATGTCAAGCACTATTATTGGGATGATCCTTTCCTGTTTAAAGAATGCTCAGATGGGATGTTGCGCAGATGTATTGCAGCTGAAGAAGCTAAAGATATCATCAAATCATGTCACACACCAACTTATGGAGGACATGGGGGTACAAAGCGTACAACTACTCGTATTCTCCAATCTGGATTCTTCTGGCCAACACTTTTCAAAGGCGTCCACCAATTTATTTCTTCTTATGATAGTTGTAAAAAATCGTAGAACATTGGACGAAGACAAGAAATGCCCTTACATGGAATCTTGGCAGTAGAATCATTTGACATATAGGGAATAGACTATATGGGCCCTTTTCCAAATTTTGGCGCCTACAAATACATATTGGTTGTTGTTGATTACTTTTCTAAATGGGTCGTGGCAGTTGCAACTGTAAAATGTGACTCCCATTAAGTCTAGAAGCTCTTCACTAAAGTTATCTCTCCCCGATTTGATATGTCGAGAATAGTTATCAGTGTTGGTGGTCGAACGATAATTTGAAAATCTCATGAAAAAATATGGCATCTCTCATAGAGTATCCACACCATATCTGATACGATTCTCAAGAACAATGCCTTGAATGACCGGAACAATATATGATAATAAAAAAAATGAGATCAAACGAATTTTCAAGGAAGCGGAATATCAACCTCAAGATTACAATGAACCAAGCAATCGATATTATAAATAGATGGATTTAACAACAAGATAGCCAACCTTGTAATTAATGACGGAAGTTTCCGAAGAACGGGTTGCAGGAGTTCCCTTACAACAAAAGCAATTAAGCCAAAATATTCATAGATTCAAAGATGTCTAAAATAACAATGAGTAGCAGTATTTATAGGCCCTAGAAACATAATTTGGGTTGAAAGAAAATACCCTAACTTAGCCCACAAGTAACCTAACTAATTTAGTAAAATAATAAACTCAATTTCCTCTTACAAATCTCAGCAGAATTTTCATATATAAATTAATTCCAAAAATTCCAAATAAATAAGGTTAAACCATTATTTATTTTGCCTGAATTTTATTGAATCTTCATGCAGCTCCAATTTGTAACTTGTTGGGAATGTGAATTTGTTGCAACTTGATTTTGTAATTTGATCAATTGTAAATCGCAGATATTCTTGATATCTTCAATTGCCTTATGTCTGAGATCCATAACATTATCTTGATCATCCAACTTTGTTAGATGATTCTTCTATTGTTGGCTGCAATTGTAAGCATTTCCTAGTTCATATCATTCTCCTCATCTTCAAAAGGATTCGTCCTCGAATCTGCATTTACAATAAGGAGAGTATATTTAGATTCATATCATTTACCTCCTCTTCAAAAGGATTCTCCCTCGAATCTACATTCACAATAAGAAGAATATAACCTATCACATATCTCAATTTATGAAATAATTTAAGACACGTATAATGGAGATATTGATACTTCCCTAATATGAACCAGGAAATGCCTATAATTGCAGCCAGTGATGGAAAAATGTTCTAGCAAAGTTGGATGATGATGATAATGTTGAGGATCTCAGACATAAGGAAATTGAAGAAAATCAAGAATGTTTGGAATTTACAATTGATCCAATTACAAGATCGAGTTAGCATCAAATCCAACTTCTCAAGGTGCTACAAATTGGGCCACATGAAGAGTCAACATAATATGGGCCAAATAAATCATGGTTTAACCATATTTATTTGGAATTTTTGGAATTAGTTATATATGAAAATTCTGCTCATAGTTGCAATAGGAATTCCTTTAGTTAGGCCTTTTTCTTCCACCCCATATTCTACTATCCAGGGCCTATAAATACAACTATTTGTAATTATTTTAGACATTTTTGAATCTATTGAATTATGGCATAATTGCTTTGCTGTGAGGGAACTCCTGCAACCCGTTCTTTGGGAACTTTCGCCATTAATTACAAGGTTGACAATCTTGTTATTAAATCCATCTATTTATAATATCGATTGCTTAGTTCATTGTAATCTTCAGATTGATATTCCACTGCCTTGAAAATTCATTTGATTTCGTTTCTTTGATTATCATATATTGTTCCGGTCACTCAAGGCATTGTTCTTGAGCATCGTATCATTCCCTTTCATGTGTCAGATGAGACGATGTACTTCTATCAGAACTGTAATAATTTCTCATTTATGCCGTCCTATTAAAATCCTGCAAGTGTAAAGAACAACATAAGTAATATAAAAAGTAATGTGACTCTCATACTCACCTGTATGAAATATCTTATGCCCATGTGATGATGGTATTTTAAGAAATAAATTGCGAAACTTCGGGAACCTTCTTTTGCTCATAAGGATCCTATCAAATAAAGTGTGCAATATATTCCAAAGAGCTAGGAATTCAATATGCAGGTTGTTAAGTGGTTCCAAGCTAAAAATACTAGTTTCCATGAAATAAAATGAATTCTTAACATCTGAAAGTGAAATATTATAAGATTCACCAAGCAAATATCTCAGCTCATGAAATGAATAATGCAATTCCTTGCAACTAATCAAAATATCACCAAAATGATCACGCAAATGATTGTTATAAATCAAAATATCTCCACAGAAATTAATCTCAAATCTTCGACGAAAAATGCACAGAAGTCTTATTAATGCAAATGCAATGAATTTCCCAATCATGATGTGAAATTTATATGAAAGTTTGCAACCATCATCAGCAAAAATGATCTTAGGAAAGTACAAAGGTGAATTTAAAGAAATGAATAAGATTTTAGGCTCATAAAAAAATCTTGAAATCATAATCAACCAATCAAAAGTACTCAGGACTAGAAAATATTCATTCCAAAATTTCAACATATGGCTGAAATGAAGTTTTATAGCACTCAATGAATAAGAAAGTGGAATACAAAATTGAGATCTAATGTTTGTATGCCATTCAATACTTCTTCCAATTAAAACCTGCAAGTTGGTCACTTCAAATAAATATACAATTTCAAAGGTAAGAGATGGACGTTTCAAACTAGTCATCATAAGTCCAATACAATCTCCTTCAATTCCTTGCATGATAGAATTTGTATCTTCATATACTCCACTCCTACATATTTGCATGGACAAATCATAATCAAAAGACAAGAGATGATTAGTGTCAGGAGAAAAATTACTGAATTCTTTTTCTTTTGCCTCAACATTCAAGTCTTTTTACTCATATCTCTCTGGAGATGGCCTTTCTAAACACTCAAGATCTAATTTTCTCTCATTCTCACAACTCTCATAATACTCAGTATCTAAATATTGTATCTCAATATTTTCATAAGGTGGCCTTTCTAAGCACTCAAAAGTTGTGTGGCTATCATTTTCATCACTCAAGTTGTGACACTCATATTTTTCATCTTTGTCTTTCTCACAACTCTCAGAAATGTTTTGAGTTGTACAATCAGCTTCATCTTTCTTCAAATGATGTTTTGCAACTAAACTTTTCCCAACTTCTTCAATTTATTTCCCACTTTCTTCTCCTGAGGAAGCTGCACTCTCTTGTGACAACTCTTCTTTAGATGCAATATCATCATTGTCCATCATGTCCATATGACCCTTTATCCCTTGAGTTGAAAATTCCAGCTTTATTTTTCTCCTCCAATTTTTGAGTTGGCTTAACAACTAACTTGAAATTTGCACTCCATTTTGATTTCCAAACAGAAGTTGAACTGTCAAATTTGCTATGTGGACGGATATCTTTCTTCAATTGCTTCTCAACTTTCATAGCCTTATGCAGAACTTCATCCAACTTCAAATACTCTTGCAATTCCACAACTCTAGAAATCTCTCGGTTCAGCCCACATATGAATCTTGCAATTGTGTCTTCAGGATCTTCCTTTATGTTGGCGTGGATGAGTGTCATTTTCATCTCTTTATAGTACTCATCAACAGTCTTTGATCCCTGCCTCATAGTCTGCAATTTCATACGAAAGTCACGATAATATGATGGAGGAACAAATCTTCTCCTCAATATGGTTTTCATCACATCCCAATTTTCAATTTGAGGTTCTCGATTTATGCGCCTATTAATGGTTAATTGATTCCACCAAGTAAAGCATAATTAGCAAAAGATATAATAGAAAGTTTAACATTTTTCTCAGCAAAATAATTATGACGATGAAATATACTTTCTGCGTTTTGCTCCCATTCAATATAGGCATCAGAATCACTTTTACCTTGAAAGGTAGGGAGAGATAATTTCAGTGAACCTGTGTTTGGACCAGTAGCATCTCGATCCCTTCCTCGTTCATGTCTTCTTCCTCCAATCTGAACACATCTATGACTTCTCCAATTTATAACAGAGGCTTCATCATCTTCCTCTTCCATCTCTCCATCAACAAGAGCACGTTGTCTTTGGTGATCTCTTTTGTGTTTTGGTTGTATAACTTTTTGTGGTTGTCCAATTTGTTCCTTCTGCACATCCATCTCATCATGAAGCTCAGAGATCATATTTCCAAGATGTTGAAAATGTTGTGTCATGACCTCCATCATTCTTTTTTATCAACTTTTCCTTTTTGAGGATTAAACTCTTTGTCCTTTCCTGTCGACATTGTAGGAAATTTTTACAACAAAAGTTAGTAAAATAATCTCACTACCTCACGTGGTGGCACTCAGTAGTGACACTCATATTTTACCTCAACTCTATTTGGCTTGTTCCCTCAATTGTACTTACCACTCAGCCTTTTTCCTCTCTTGAACCCTCCAACAAGTTCTAGGAGAACTAATGCAAATCAATACGAAGGCAATTTGTGATTGAATCAATCTGATTTATCAATATGATTGCTAGATCAAAAGAAATCTTGAATCTGAAATTAGAATAGAGATCAGAAAAAAAAAGGTTGCCAAATGAGGATAGATATGTAATGAAATCAAAGATCACTGATTAATTGGATTAAATCGTTCAAAATCTCATAAATTTCTTGTGCACCTTTCTCTCTGGAAATAAGCTTTCCTTTTTCTTTTATTCTCCTTTTGAATCTTTCCTTTTAGTTTTTTTTCTCCTTTCTCTCCAGAAATAAACATTCCTTTTCTTTTCTTTCCTCTTTTTTTTGAATCCTTTCTTTCACTTTTTTTTAGGTTTTTTTTTGAATTTTTTTCAAAAATTTTCTTTTTTTTCCTGTTCTTCTCTTTCCTCCTTTCTTGCACTTTCCTTTTCAGTCTATTTTTTTCTATTTTCGGAATTCTTTTCACTTTTTTTTAAACTATAGCAAACTTGAGAACAAATAAGGACGACGGCTAGGGTTTCAACAACAAATAAGCAGATTTTTTTTGTGATTTTTTTCGAAACTGCAGTAGATTTTGAAGAATAGATGATGGCTAGGGTTTGAAGAACAAATGAAAACAAATAAGGAAGATGGCTAAGAATTGAAGAACAAACAAATCAGATTCTTTTTTATATTGTTTTTTTTCGAAACTAAAAATAAGGGAGAATTAGAATAATGGAAGATAACTAGAAAATCGAATCGAAAATGCGGCTCTGATACGATGCTAAAAAATAATTCCTTGAGTGACCGGAATCATAATAGTCAAAGAAACGAGATCAAACAAATTTTCAAGGCAGCGAAATATCAACCTCAAGATTACAATGAACCAAGCAATTGATATTATAAATAGATGGATTTAACAACAAGATAGCCAACCTTGTAATTAATGGTGGAAGTTCCCGAAGAACGGGTTGCAGGAGTTCCCTCACAGCAAAAGCAATTAAGCCAAAATATTCATAGATTCAAAGATGTCTAAAATAACAATGAGTAGCAGTATTTATAGGCCATAGAAATATAATTTGGGCTGAAAGAAAATTCTCTAACTTAGCCCACAAGTAACCTAACTAATTTATTAAAATAATAAACTCAATTTCCTCTTACAAATTTTAGCAGAATTTCCATGTATAAATTAATTCTGAAAATTCCAAATAAATATTTGTTGCAACTTGATTTTGTAATTTGATCAATTGTAAATCACAGATATTCTTGATATCTTCAATTGCCTTATGTCTGAGATCTACAACATTATCTTGATCATCCAACTTTGCTAGAAGATTCTTCTACTGTTGGCTACAATTATAAGAATTTCCTGGTTCATATCAATATCATTGTCAAACCTAAGGACAACTAGAAGTATCTAATCACCAGGTTAAGAATATCCTAGAGAAAGTGGTTTCTCGATCACAGAAAAATTGGAGTTCTAAATTAGATGATGCACTATGGGCTTACCGGACTGCATTTCAAGACATCCTTAGGAAACACTCCTTACATATTAGTTTACGAAAAAGCTTGCCACCTACCAGTTGAAATTGAGCACAAGGCACATTGGGCAATCAAGTTATTAAATATAGATATGAAGATTGCATGATGTAACAAAATAAATCCGCTAGAAAATGCACTAGTCACCCAAGTAATATAGTAACATGGAATAAAGAGTGTCGAACTCACGAATAATATTATTAATTTAATATGTGATCTTATAAATTAATAAGAGAGTAAAAACATAGGTTTTGAAGATAAAGTTTTCTAATTATAAAATAGATATAAAAAATAATATAATAATAAGATAAAATAATGGTGCTGAAGTTAGTCCTTATGATGAAAATAGATCATGATAAATCATAGAAGATAAATGTAATCTTTAAAAATGGATCAGAGTTTCCCTAAAATATTAACCTAATATGTTTCAATTGCGGTCTCTATAAATTGACATCCCCTCAACCTAAGCATGCAGAATAAACTATCTTAATTTAATATGAATTGAAGTCTCCACAACCTGGCATCACATCTAATCATATTAAAATTAAGATGCATTAATTTGGATTCTCTACACTATTAATCACTCCACAAACTAGTATAGATTAATCGACCACACAAACTCGATTATCCACACACTAGTTATTAAATTTATGTCAATTATTAATTTCAAATAAAATCAATTAAAATTATCATAATGAATTATGAAATTAAACACTCCACAAAATAGTATAGCCTAATTCAGAAATCCAATCAAATATTGTAAAAGCATTAAGCACAATTAATAATTAACCAGAAAAGATTAAATAATTATAATAAGGTTCAAATAATTTTCCTTGAATTAATAATCTCCTAAAATAAAAAGTTTAATAAAAACATGGAGTTCATCCTAGAATTGCTAGAGAGATAATAAAATACAAATGATGAAAATCGAAAGAATTACACCTAAGATAAAAGTAGAGATCTCAAATATGGGCAGACAATTGGCAACCTCTTAGACTTCAATCATCGCACCTCTCTCCGAAAAATTTACACCAAATGCCCTCCAACTTAAGGTTTGCTCAGCGATGTCCTCCATCTGTTAACTCATTTCTGACGAGGTCGCAGAGGGTGGTCACGAGGCCCTCTCTCCCACGCGCCGCCGTGGCATTTTTTATTTTTTAATTAGTTTTTTAATATTTCCACATCGGACGGCTAGTTACGTGGAGGAGAGAGGAGATGGGCACGTGGATGCCACATAGACGAGAAACCGGGAGACCACTACAAGAAAACTATGGATTAACGACGCAAAATAGTGTGTCGAAACATGGTGACGCTAAATCGATGCCACTAGCGCCATTATGGCATCCCAGTTGAGTCCCAAGTAAGCGACGCTACTTGCCTCTCAATAGCATCGCATTAGAATTTTCTTAGCGTATCCAGAATAGATGGTAATGAAGGCACCATAGCGACGCCAGGTAGACACTATTATTGCGTGCCATGAAGAAAAAGTGCACGGGAGAACCTAGTGCTTTTCTCGTGTCGACAGCTTTCAGCGTCGCATCTTCTGAGACGCTAGCTGGCATCACATTTAAGACGATGCAATGTAAATGCCAATATCGAGAAGCACTATTTTAACACTTACTTGGCATCTCAAATTATATATGTTAATTAACAAATAGATAACTATATATAGGATATCTATAGTTATATCGCTATATGTTATCTATTTTGACGCAACCCTATATATTATCTATACTATACTTTAATAAATAAATAAATTAAATATTGTATATGTACCTTCAACATATATATGTATTCCTACATGATGACTTATATATATGTCTACATCATAGGAGTGTTCCTAAATATATAATTTGTTACGTATATTATATATGTTATTTATCCATACAATATATATCATATCTTAATTATACATATATTATTTTTATATGCTTAATCATGAAATTATGATGGTTGAATTAAGAGACATTATTTGTTACAAATTACCCCATTTTAGCGTCTCCGTGGAGGCTCAATAGCGTCTACCTAGCACCACACTAGAGCCGCAATCTTGGTCGACGCCAAAGAGACACTATTGGCATCTCCTTACTGGGACGCTAAAACGAATGAGACGCTATGTCGACATTATTGTGTCACTAATAATTTTAGAGACTCAGCGTCCGTATTGCGTCGAAGTAGTCGACTTTTTATCACACTCACTTAATTGGGCAAATATAGGCATATAAATACACACATATACTTATAATTATATATAATAAGTACACATATACATATGATTATCACTTAATCTCGCACATTTAAACATATACATACATATATATTGGAATACGTATACACATACACGTTATTTATATATGTCTTGCACACATATAGACATATACATACATGCATATACTTATAATAAATATATATAAACACATTGTAGTGACTTAATCTCTCACACGTAAACATATACATACATATATATATATATATATAATTTTGTTATATACACATACATATAGACTTATAATTTTATATACATTCCATAATTGTTAGATTGTGGGAAGGAAACAAAACAACTGGAACGAGGCACAATGCGATGAGACGCTATCTTGATAAAGAAAATTACATACATATAATAGTAAATTAGAATATAGACAAACACTTAGCGTCTCCCTGACATCTCATAGTGAGACGTTAAGTTTGTAGAGACGCTACTACGACGCTATTGTGTCGCTACAATGTCTTAGTGACGCGTTAGTTTCTCTATAGCGCCGCATTAGCTGACTTTTTATTACCCTCACTTAATTACGAACATATTGACATATAAATAGACATATATAACTCGTGCACATATACATATTATTATCACTTAATCTCGCACATATAATGTTAAATTAGAAAGAAAATTCGATATAGCGTCCCTACAGCCTCGAAATAGTGTCTCGACTATGGCGTCTCTGTAGCGTCTAAGTAGCGTCGCGTATGTGAGGCGCTAAATACTTAACTTAAATCCCTAACCCTCTTCTGCATTTTCACTTTTTACTGTTACTGCCCACCGATTCTCACCGCGACCGACGACGCCTGACGATCGATGCCCTCTGCTCCGATGCCCAACGGTCGACGCCCGCTCTCCTGACCCCGCACTCATCGAACTCACCGCCTCCGCCTGTTGCTCCGACGCCCGATGCCTGACCCTGCCCTCGTCGAACTCGCCATCTCTGCCCGCTGCTCCGACGCTCAACGCCTGACCCCGCCCTTGTCGAACTCGCTGCGTTTTCCTTCGATTCGCCCTACGCTGACCTCCTCTGCCGCCATCCGCCTCCTTCGCTGCCATTTGCCTCCGCCAGCCGTATGTGCTCCTCCGCAGCCCGCCCTCCGCCTCCTCCGCGGCCCTCCGCCGCCATTCGCCTCCGCCTCCTCTGCTGACCATCCTGCTCCTCCGCCTCCCTCCGCCTCCTTCGCCGCCTTCCGCCTTAAAGTCTTGCTTGTCCTCAAGCAAAAATTCAAGGCAAGGCTCAAGAAAGTTCCATCATAGCCGCCACATTGTCAACTGATTAATTTTCTCACACAATTCTTCTGCACACCTGCTACTCAGCATCTTATCATTTTCCATGCACTTAGCTTCATAGAGGTTCTGAATGCTACACAAATTTAAACAATCTCAAATTCAGCCTTGTAGAAAAATAAATTGTCTGTCAAATAATAGCATTAATATTGAACACATAAGTACTAATTGAGCTTAAAACTTTTTCTTTTTCTTTTCATTTTTATTTTCAATCATTTTAAAAGTTCTAATCTTCAAGCAGGATTGCACAAGGAAGTCCATGTAGCGGGCTTTGGACTGATGACTCCCAGACCAGATGGCCTTAGGGCAACAGGTGATAAAGCACCCCTCGAGTTTACTTGCCCGAACAACCAAGGTTCTGAATGAAGAGTTCGAACTTAGCCATGATTCAGTACTCATGTGCTTCTCCATATTCCACAAGATGGTCCATGTAGCAGGCTTTCGATCGACGGATCCTAGAGCAGTTGCCCTTAGGTCGCCAGGCATGAACCCCTACGGATCTAATTACCCGAACACATCTTGGTTCCGGAGAACATCAGCGGAACGCCGTGAGACTTCCTTCGGCCGTAAAATGAAGGCGGCGTGGAAGCTTGGCCGTAACGCACTGGGCGTAATGGTGAGAGGGGCGGCGTAACTTCGGCCGTAAGGGAGAAAAGGCGTAGTCACTTCGGCCGGAAAGAAGGAAGGGCGGTATTGAAGCTCGACCGTAAAGAATAGGAGGCGTGGCACTTTGGGCGTAAAGGAGCAGCGGTGACGGCATCGGCTCTCGTCCGGGCGTAAAGATAGCAGAGGCACCTCGGCCGTAAGGAATGCGGATGAAATCGAGGCGGTGCTTGATATGCAAAACACGAGATATAAGGTTTTATAGATAAAACTTCGGGCGTAATCTGACCTGTTCCGACATGATGGCTAGCAGTGAAAGGTCATGTCCGGGCGTAAAAGCAAAAGCATGCATTTTTTTTTCTTTCGATTGGACTTGTGCATGCAGATGTCAGAAGCTTCTGTCTTGTCATTCTCGTCCGTGGTGTGATCGCACAACACCTCGGCCGTAAAAAGACATCTGGCGTGGTCATCTATGTAATCCTCGGCCGTAACGAGGTGGTAGTGTCTTGTCATTTCGCCTTATGGCAAGTCGACCGTAAGAAGAACAGGTGGCGTTTTTCGAAGGCGTAATCATGTCGGTGTCAGGTGTTGCTCGGCGTACATTTTTCGATTTTTACGGCCTGCTATACATCTCAGCTTGTCATGTCTGAGGTCATGCCCGACATGTTAATGCTCGGTCGACGTATCCGAATCCGCTCCGTGCACAAAAAGAAATATCGATTAGATGACTCGATATAAAATAAAAATAAGATGCCTAATAAAATAAAACTCTCCCAAAACTAAGATATTAATTAACAACTAATTAGGCTAATCTAAAAAAAATAAAAATAAATAAAAAAAGATAGAAATAGTTCTGATTTATAGTCATAAGCTTGACTTAGTTCTGATGAAAATCAAGGCCTATTTTGCTCTTCCCCCCTTGGATTTTTCTCTGTGTTACTTGGGAGAGAGCCCGGTGTACGTCTAGTCAGTTGTGCCGCCATCTGGCCCAGTTGTCTTTCCAGATTTCGAATGGATGCATCCTGACTCGTGGCTCTAGATTTCATATTCTTTTGCAACGCTTGCATTGTGTCTATGATCTGTGCCATCATCTCCTGCATATGATTTGATGATTGATATTGGAGAGTATCATGTTGCCTTTTCAGTATATAATCTTTTGATGGACCAAAAGGTTGGCCTTGATTCTGATTATAGGCAAACTTCGAATTATCTCTCCAACCATAATCGTTGCTCCTGAAAAATGGGTTGGAAATAAAGTTAGCATTTTCAATTTGATTTGAATCTGAAGTGTTACCTGTAGGGCTATAATTACTTGAATTTCCCATTAGTGACATCATCTGCTCGAATTTTTGATTAAGTGACTCCAGCTGAGCCACTATTTCAGAAGAACTTTTACTTTCTATAGCATGCACATCATGAGTTCAGCGAGATGGTCTCCTCTCTTGGCTTGACTTGAGGGCTACAACTTCAATAATATCCTGTATCTCACTAGGGCGTTTAGATCCCAGTACTGTCCCTCCTGCCGATTGGTCAAGCTTATCTTGATCTGCAAGTCATAATCCATGATAGAAATCTTCCATCACTTGCCACTTTGAAATTCTATTATCAGGAACTCTGGTCAGCAGCTCCTTATATCGTTCCCAGGCCTCATATAACGTCTCGTTATCGTCTTGAACAAATGCCCTCAGCTCCCTTCGATATTTGCCTGCTTTTTGTGGTGGGCAATATTTTCTAACAAATTTTTCTACCAGCTCCAACCATGAGTGAATCGATCCTGCAGGCAAAGTTTTAAACCAAGTGGAAGCTTTGTCACGTAAAGATTGTGGAAATAATAAAAGACGAATAACTTCAGTAGAAACATTATTATTTCTAAAGGTGCTCAGAGTAGCAAGAAATTTGTCAAGGTGATCATGAGGGTCTTCATGAAATCCTCCTCCAAATTGAGATGCTTGTATCATCCTCACGATTGCCGGATTGATCTCAAAATTATTTGCATTGATTTCAGGCAGCACAATGCATGATTCTCGGTCATTATATCTGGACGAGACATATTCTCTCATAGAAAGCTCTGCTTCATCTTCTCGCCGATTATTATGTGGTGGAACCAGTTCATTTTGTTGCTCCAGTCTCTGATTGTCGCGTGCTTGTTCCGCCATTTTTTTTATATTTCTTCGTAATCGACGATAGGTTCTTTCAATTTCAGGATCAAATTCCAACAGTGGATTTGAACTCCTAGTGCGCTTATCAGAAGATTCCAGGATTGGTTGTGATTTAATTTTCAATTAGTACCTGCAACAACCAATTTTCAGTAAGATAAAAGAATAAAATAAAAATATATACAAGAAGAAAGAAATGCAGATAATAGGTCATGAAGAAATAAGATTTAAATTGATAAACATAAAAAGTCTTTCGGCTATTATAAAAAATTCATTAGGTTGTCAAAATTAATGTCCGGAAGAAATTAACCTAATTATTGCCACCAAAATTTACAGAAAAATTATCAAATACAGCGATAAATCAAAACTCGAAAACCAATTCAAATGCCAAACATTAATATCGACCGAAAGAAAGTAAATCACTTAGATGGTCGTAAAAATCAAGCACTCGTTCGACTTTAAAACTTGGAAGAATTAACGATGATGTAACAAACAGCACAAAACGAATCAGAACTAATTTGCGTCCATAAAGTTAATAATCAGACATTAGCAAAAATTATTTTCAAAGAGGAAATAAGATTAATCAACGTGAAGGCGTAAAACTTGTTAGATTTATGACCGAAATTAGATTAGTAATCCGAGGTTCGCTCGGCCGCAAAAACCATAGAACAGTGTCGAAAGTGATTAATCAACGTGAAGGCGTAAAACTTGTTGGATTATGGTCAAAACAAAATCGCAAGATGGCATAAAAATTAACTGAATTATGTCGGCCGAAAGAGGATTAAATTGCCTCTGGGCGTAATGAATCGAAGTCGACAGCCTTTTGGCCGTAAAACAGAACATATTTTCGGCCAAAATAAAAATTGAACGACACGTGCGCCAACTAGGGGGTAATCAAATCAGTAGGGTGGCGTAAAAACGAATGTTCAGAAGAGATCGACCGGTAAAAAAAACTATCCACGTCTCGGTCGTAACACAATTTGTATCGAAATACGAATCCAAAGCGACAAATAAACATTAAGGCCGTAAACACAATGAAGAAAACAATTCTCGGCCGTTAATCAATATTGAAAATAAGAGAGAGTTCAATTCGATCATAAAGTGAATCTCGACCGTAAAATAAAAATTGTCAATTAAGCCAAAACGAGGTCACACCAATCAGAAATATATTACGGCCGAAATGAAATCAACACGATTGGCCGTAAAGCAAAATACGGTTTCGGCAGAAATAAAATCGAATGAAACTTGAGAATATTACCCCAACTCTTACGTCGACAATTGAATCATTATGGCCGAAAGTGAATTAAGTCGAAACGTGATCCTTTACGGCCGAGAAAGAATAAATCGCTTTGGCCAAAACAAAGTCAAATCAATACGAAAAGTTCAAACTATTAAAACTTTAAGGCCAATGAAAATAAGGCGTAAAGAATAAAATTGTTAGCCGAAACAAGGTCAATTCATCATTGTATGCTCATGGCGTAAAACAACGTTCGGATAAAACATTACGATCGTAAAACAGAAGATTAGAACTCAATCCATATTGTAAGGCCGTCATCGGTAAAGCCGACAAAATAAATTTTGGTCGTAAAACCATAAGACGGCGACAGAATTTTAAGCCGAAAGTCGACAATTTAAAAAATTGTCATGACCTTTATCTGCAAAAGAAAAAATGTCAGTTTATTCACAAAAAAAATAATTAAAACAATTAATACATATTTACAAAGAATTATTTACAATTTATTTACATCTCCTAATAATTCATAAAAATCATAAATTAATTAATAAAATATTCCCCGGCAACTTCGCCAAAAACTTGATGCGTATGAGATGATGTAGCAAAATAGAATCGCTAGCAAGTGCACTAGTCGCTCAAGTAATAAAGTAAATAGGAGTAAGAGTGTAGAACCCATGAGGAATATTATTAATTCAATATCTGAATTTATAAATTAATAAGAGAAAAAAAATATGGATTTTGAAAATAAGTTTTAAAAGATAAAGAAAATAAGATAAAGATAAGATAGTGGTGTTGAAGTTAGGCCTTAGGATGAAAATAGATCAGGATAAATATTTGAACCATAAAAGATAAATTTAATCTTTAAAGATGGATTAGAGTCTCCCTAAAGTAATCTAACATGATTAACTTGTGGTCTCCACGACTGGCATCCCTCAATCTAATCATATAGAACTATCTTAATTTAATAAGAATTGAAGTCTCCACGACTGATACCCCAAAATCATATTAAAATTAAGATGTATTAAATTGAATTCTCTAGACTATTAATCACTCCACAAACTGGTATAGATTAACAGACCACACAAACTTGATTCTCCACACACTAGTTATCAAATTTGTGTCAATTATTAATTCCAAATAAAATCAATTATAATTAGTATAATGAATTCTGAAATTAAACACTCCACAAACTGGTATAGCCTAATTCAGAAATTTAATTAACTAACATAAAAGCATTAAGCACAATTAATAATTGATCAGAAAAGATTAAAGCAAATAAAGTAGGGTCCAAACATTTCCCTTCAATTAATAATCTCCTAAAATAATAATCCTAAAAACATGGAGTTCATCCTACAAATTCCGGAGAGATAATAAAATATAAATAATAAAAATTGAAAGAATTACATCCAAAATAAAGATCTCGAATCTGGCAAACAGTCGGGCAGCCTCTCGGACTTGATCAGGGTCGTGATCAACATCCAACCGTCGCACCTCTCTCCTCTTGGTCGTAGCCTGCAGAGCTCACGACTCGCCGTGGAAGAAACCTGGACTTCAGAGCACCAATTGAAACGACGGATTCTTCACGTATTTATAGGGTGCGGACGGGTCTTCCTGTTGATCGTGATGTACGACCGAATTTAAATTCACGGATAAATCTCGGCCAAAAATGATAATTCTTCTAACTATTACACCCAAAAGATAAATCTTTTTATCTTTATCCCCTTTTAATCTCGGCCAAAATGAAATTCTTTTATCTTTACGCCCTATGGATCTCGGCCGTAATAAAGAATTTAATCTTGTTACGCCCAAAAGATAAAATCATTTAATTGTTACCCCCTTTGAATCTCGACCAAAAAGTGATCATCTTCTTTGTAATCTCGCCCAAAATATAAAATCCTTTTATCTTTACCCCCTTTGAATCTCGGCCAAAACGAAATTCTTTTATCCTAATCTCGGCCGTAATAATAAATTCTTCAGAATTTCGGCCGATACGGCACAATCCATCTAAATCTCGATTTTTCCTGCAAAATAATTATCAAAATTTAGTTAATCCATCCATAATTAAAATATTCAGAGAATTAATAATTAAAATTAATAAATCCAGAATTACGATAAAAAGTGACTAAAAATGATGCATGTCATGGTCAAATTACAGAAAAATTAATTAAAATAATAATCTAAAATATGTTGTATTTTGCATGCATCACGCCTCCACTGCCTTCCACTCTTCGTCGCCCTCCGCCTCCTCTGCCCTCCGCTTTCTCCGCCCGCCGACTATGCTCCTCCGTCCGGTGTCGGCCGTCGCTCGCCGCCTTCCTCCACCGCTTACCCTCCTTTGTCGTCCGCCACCATCCTTCTCCGGTTAAGAAGGTACGAGCCCGCCACCATCCATGTTAAGTTAATTACTAGTGCACGTTAAGTTAATTTACTAGTTCATGTTAAGTTATAAACTAGTTAATTACAGTGCATGTTAACTTAATTACTAGTTAAGTTAATCTAATGCATGTTAAGTTAATTACTTGAAACTAATCTAAGGACTAGTTAATTTGCTATTTTTTAATCTAATATCATGTTAAGTTAGGGTAAATGCATGAGCAGAACAAATTTGTTCCACGATTACGAGTTATTAGAAATCAAATATTGATAGTTTTTTTTCATAATTCTAGTACCTCTTTTTTATCATGTTCTCATAAATTTTACTAAGGATGTACATTCACATTCTTGGTAATGAAATGATATTATGAAACGACGATGAAGTACTTGAAACATGTGATTTTGGACTTCGTAACTTCAAAATCACATTTTTCAAGTACACGAATTTATTGACATATGGCTTAATATTGTTCGTTACAGAAATGACAAAACCATATCGTAGTTGGATTTGTCGTTGGAAGCATAAACGTGGCATTATAACTGAAGAATATAAGGATAGTGTTGATGAATTCATTAATGTGACATATCAAAATGAAGGTGTTGCTTCTTCATATGGCGAAATCTTATGTCCATGCCGAAAGTGCAAATGTTATCAATGGAAAGTAAGATATGATGTGCAGAAGGATTTATATTACAACGATTTCTTATTGACATATACAAATTGATTCTTTCATGGCAAAGAAAGATGGGTAAAGAGACAACTAATGTAGATACTAATGTGGGCGAGTCGAGCAATCCGTACAGGGACATGATACAAGATGCAATGTTAGGAGAAAATGTTGGCGACTTCTTGATTGAAGAAGACCCGAATCCTTCGACTTCTAAATTTTATAATCTTCTCGAAGAAGCAGATAAACCTTTATGGGATGGATGCGTGAACCAAACTACACTTTCTGCAGTGGCACAACTAATGAACTTGAATTCAGAATTTAATATGAGCGAAAGTTGTTTTGACCGGATGTTTGCCATTATTAAGAGTATGCTTCCAGCTTCAGAGAAATTATTAGGACATTTTTACAAGTGCAAAAGATCATGAGAGATTTAGTGTTGGAATATCAGAAGATTGATACATGTCGCAATCATTGCATGTTGTATTACAAGGAAAACAACTCACTTATGAGTTGTTCTATTTGTGGCGAGCCCAGATACAAGCCGAGAAATAATTCCCAAAGTTCGAAAAAAATGTGGCAAATGCAGTATTCAGATACTTCCTCATTGTTCCAAGATTATGACGACTATTTATTTCTAAAAAAAACTGCATCATTTATGAGTTGGCAAAGAGAAGGGGCACGTGATGATCGAAATTCCATTACACATCCTTCGGATGCGAAGGCATGGAAATGATTTGATGCACTTCATCTAGCTTTTTCTGCAGAATCACGCAATGTTAGATTAGGACTTTGCACTGATGGCTTCAACTCATTTGGCTCATCAAGTACTGCTTATTCATGTTGGTCAATTTTTGTGACACCTTCTAATTTGCCTCCAAGCATGTGTATGAGATGAGAGAACATATTGCTTACATGTATGATCCTGGATCTTCAATCTCCTAGTAAAAATTTAGATGTTTACTTAGATTGATGAACTCAAGATGTTGTGGGAGGATTGCGTGGTTACCCATGACAAATCTAAAAAGCAAAATTTCATTATGAGAGCTGCATTAATATGGACCATAAGTGATTTTCCAGCGTATGGAATGTTGAGTGGTTGGAGCACAAAAAGTAAACTTGCTTGTCCCATATGTGGAAAGAATACAAAATCATTTTAGTTGAAAGATTGTAGGAAAGTTTGTTGGTTTGATTGTCATATGATGTTTTTGCCATTTGAGAATTCGGTGTGTCGCGATCGAAACTCATTTAAAATGAATACAAGCGAGAACACTTTATCTCCAACTCATTTGATGGGACAAGAATTGCTAGAGCAAGTAAACAAGCTTAGTGAAGTCTCATTCGGATTGAAGGCCGGTACTTACAAGCAAATTGGATTTGGAAGTGAACATAATTGGAAGAAAATAAGTATTTTTTGGGAGTTGCCTTATTGCTCTACAAACTAAGTACGTCATAACTTGGACGTCATGCATGTGGAGAAGAACGTATTTGACAACATCTTCAACACTATTATGGATGTTAAAGGAAAAACAAAAGATAGAATACATGCACGCGAAGACATGAAATTAATATGCAAACGACCAGAGCTAGATATCATTCATCTTCAAAATGGTAAATGCAAAAAGTCAAAAACTACTTGTCTTGAGCAATGATAAAAGAAAAATAGTTTTCGAATGGGTCAAGCAATTGAAATTCACCGACGAATATGTATCAAACATATCTCGTTGTTTTAACCTGGACAATGGGAGAATACATGGGATGAAGAGTCAATATTGTTATATTTTTATGCAAAGGCTGCTTCCAATTGCCTTTAAAGAACTTTTGCCAAAGGCCATCTGGGAGGTTTTAACAGTGTTATCTATGTTCTTTAAAGAGCTTTGTATATCCATCGTTCGGGAAGAAGACATCTCTCAGTTAGAGGCTTCTACTGTGATTACCGTGTGCAAAGTTGAGAAGATATTTTTACCTTCTTTCTTTAATGTGATGGAGCACTTGATTGTACATCTTCCATATAAAATAAAAGTTGCAGGTCCAGTTCAGTATCGATGGATGTATCCTTTCGAAAGGTGCATGTTATATTTAAAAAGGGAGGCGAAGAATAAGGCGAAAATTGAAGGCTCCATATGTGAAGCATATTTCATTGAGGAGGTGACAAACTTCACTTCAAAGTACTTTGAGCCACACATACAATCATGACGGACCCAATTTTCAAGAAACGATGATGGTAGTGAAAGAGAAGTTGACATGAATATTCTATCCATCTTCAAGTACCCATGTCGGGTTCTTGGTACAGGACGCAAAGTTATCTTGAATGACAGATATCTCACTGCCATTGAGAATTATGTCCTTGCAAATTATAGCGAAGTGACGCCATATCTCGAATAAGACAATTTGTTTTAATATGTTATATAATTTAAAGTTAATTCTTGCTATATGATTTCATTAATTGACAACTATGAATTCAGGGAATTCGAAGAATTACAATGAGAAATCAATCCGTTAGTTTCAAACGATGAGTTATTGAAATTATGAGTCAAACATTTTGCCGATTGGTTGAGATGTGAAGTGAGAATTATTTCTGATTGCTCGTAATTATTACTTAAGTTTGTAACTTTTTAAAAAGTTTTAGTTATTTTTCTTGTATGTTCTTAATGGCTCAATCATAGATTTAAAAATACGAGATTTGCGTCATGGCCCGAAAAAATAAGTTCTTAGTTACTGCATTGCCATAGTCAATGAATACCGATTCCATAAAGAAGAATATAGACGACAACGTTCAACTATTAATAGCGGCATATGTTTTCTAGGAAGCATGTACGGGGACAACGACTTTGATTACTACGGTGTTATAGAAGACATCATAGAATTGCCTTATTTGGGAAAGTCTAACAAAGTCGTGGTGCTAAAATGCCGTTGGTTCGATCCAGAGAAAGGAGTTCGGATCGATCAAAAGTTTAAATTGGTGGATATTAACCCTCGATCGAGACTTCAGTCATACGGTCCGTTCGTATTGACGGAACAAGCGCAACAAGTGTACTACACTAAGTATCCATCGAAAAGAACCAATGATAAATGGTGGGCGTCATGCAAGGTGAGAAGTAGCATTTTCTTAGCAGAAACAATGCTAGCATATTACTATCAAGAAGATAGAGTGAATGAGACGATTGATGTAGCCGATGGAGTTGGGAATATTCAGTTGGTCGTTGACGCTGAGCCAATGGAAGACTTCAATTCAAATGACCTCTTGAAAGTGAACTTTGATAATTTCGTCGACGATGACTCGAACCAAGATTATAGGGACGACGACGAAGATGATGAAAATGAATCAGAATACGAAACAAGCGAATGAATCTCGTAGTTCTTCTAATGACACAAGCTTCTTACTTATTTTTAGTTATATATGGTTACCGATAATAAGACAAGATTGTAATTTTTTTCAATCATGGTCACTAGAGGCCGAGCATCTAGGTCCTCTCACTCTTCTAGACGTTCATTCCAGATAAGTCAGCCATCACAATCATCAGGTATTATATTTATTGTTAGTTTCTTATTTATAGTTGATTATAATAGTTAAACTCATTTTTTAATAATGTTAGTTGCTCTATTGCCGACGGGATACCTAGCCAGATCGTCACATAGTAGGCGATCCATTGGTGGGTTGGCTACACATATCACTCCAGGTACGTGTCACATAGTAGACGATACATAGTAGGAGATAGAGTTTTCTAAATATTTTGCTTTTGTGACAGTTGCTCCACTATCGACTGGGCACATAGTCAGGACGTCTCGATCGCACGACGATTGATGCATGCATTATTATACATGTTTACATACATCATTTTAGATTATTTTTCATAGTTTTTACCATTGCATGCATCTACTTTTTCAATCATTTCTCTAAAATTTGTTAGAGTCCAAAGCTACCAACTTTCATTGTATTTTGATCTCAAGAGTGTCAAGTTGGAGGTGCACAACGATTATCACGAAAGAGCATGGAAATCGGAGCAGAAAAATGAGATAATCACTATCCTGAAGAGGTACCCAGGCCGGGTCATCAGTACACCCGGGTGGGGCCGATCGTAAGACTAAACCCGAGTGGGATTTTACACGACAGAAGAACCCAGGACGGGTACATTATAACCCGGGACGGGTTTGCTTATCAGATAGTTCGGATTTTCGCCTTGTTGAAAATGAAGTTAACATCTCAAAACGGCGTGCAACCCTAGGGGGACGTTCTCCCTTATAAATACTACTGTTTGGGCTTTGTAGGCAGGGTCTGACTCATGAATTCTCGTGCCCTAGCCACCCAACTTCCGAGAGAAATTTCTGCAGTGCTGAATTTTGAAGCAACTTGGAGTCATTCTGGCGAACCCCTACGATGACCACACGGCCAAGGCTCGTGACAGAGGCATCACCGGACTCCATGAAGCATATTTTAGTAATATTTCTGATGAAATTCTTGTTTATCATTATTGATTTGATGTCAAAACAATTATGTATGGAGTAGTTTTATTGTTAGGGGAAAACTAAGTTGAACCCTGTTTATCTCTCAATTTATTTGGAAGATTAGACTTCTGTTAAATTGCAATTCGTGCAATTCGTTCATGGTTAATGTTAGAATATTGGATAATCTTCATGTCATTTTATTCTGCAAGTTTCTTGCTTGATTAGCCGTTGAATTTTTTTTCGAAATTCAATTTGATTCACGAATTCTGCAATCATAGAACCCGGACCGGATAGTATCAAACCCAGGCCGTGTTTTGTCTCCAATTTAATCGCTATAGTTCTTTACGGTGGAGCCCAGACCGAGTTTATTTTGTGCTCGGGTCGAGTTGTTCGGTATCCGGGTTACTTCTTCTCTGCTCGAGCCGTGTTGACTGCGCAGCGTAGAAGCGAGGGTTTTTTGTCGAACCCGGGCCGGGTCAGCTTATTTTTCTTGTCGCAACCGAGCTTTATCTTACAAACCCGGGCCGAGTTCTGTATAACCCGGGTCGGGTATTAATGTCGGGTTTCTAATCGCTATACTTCGGATTTGATTGTTATTACTTGTGGATTTGGAAGGATTTTTACCCCCATGCATTCTTATCATGGTTATGTACAATCTGATTGAGTTTTCAACTGGTTGGACTTAATCTTGATTAGAATAGTTAGGTTATCGAGATTTTGAGTCCTTTATATTTAACAATCCTTCTTCGTGCATTAATGCATCTCGATTAAAATTTGATTATTATGCTCTGAATTTTCAGAAATCATAGTTTTATTTTGATAAGAGATAATTAGTTCTTAAGTTTTTTAGCACTATATTTATGTGTATAAGTTGCATTTTAAAGAAATTCGGTTCAAAGTGAGATTAGAGTTGATTGATGTTTCAACGGCTTTAATGGCACTTTTATCGAATTAGTTTGATTCTCAAGTTTTTGAGATCAATATTTATAAGCAACTCCTTTCCATTAGAAAACTAATTGGTGATTTATTGATTATTTGAGAGATAACAGGGGGATACGAAGTTAGAACCTAACTCATCATTGTTATAAATTTTTTCTTTGCTAAGCACCGTTTTCATTTGTTTTCTCATTTCCTTTTTCTTAATTGAATAATTGAAAGTTGATTCCTCGATTGATTTTTCACAATAACTTTTAGAGAAAAAAGATTATTAATCTTCAGTCCTCGTGGGTTCGACACTTTATTCACTCTTTATTACTTGATACGATCTAGTATACTTGCTAGTATATTTGCACTTAATTTTCACGCATCAACGATGATCGGCATGTCACACCAAGTTATTTTCTGTATATTCCATAATTTTAAATAGAAGGCAAATTTTATATATTTTCTTATGATAACAATTTCTACGCCACCGCTGAGATTACCAAATGCTTCACCACATTCTAGCGTTGGCGAGTGACATCTTACCACAGGTGATATATTTATTATTATTGACATTATATTTTCCAATTAATTACATTAATCATTTTTTAATAATGTCAGTTGCTATGCCTTTGATAGCACAAGCACTTGGCTCGTCACATTCTGACGAGCGAACTGCCACGGATCACGCAACGACAAACATCACTAGAGGTGAGAACATTACTGTATATATATCAATTATCACTACTTTAATTTGGTATGACACTAATGATTTATTTTGTATTAAGGCCCGTAGATGATGTCGGACCTTCTCAGCCTACCCTAGTTATACTGGATGATGATTCCTCTTCGACAGATGAAGAGGAATTATACGATAATGCGGTAGTCACCATGAATAATATTGCTCGATCGTAAGTTAAATAAGTTGTAGAAATTTTGTTATAGTTTTGGTTACCATTGAAAATTAATTCTTCTTTGTAATTAGCAGGACCACTTTCATATCCGCTAATACCATGCAGGATGTCAGTGCTCATTCTTTCCCACTTGCCAGAAGGGGCAGGATCGTGGAAAGATGTCCCAATTCAAGTGCGGGATGACATCTTTTGAGCCTTTACGGTTCGATCTTCTATTTGGGTTACATAATTTGTTTTATATTATTTTAAAATTACTAAGTTTTAACATATTTTGTAGGAGGCAAATCAGTTTCATCTGGATCTTAGTTTAGAGACGATCCAGAGAGCTTTAGAGGAGGTCACTGCCTTCGAAATCGATTGTACAACTTTCGCAAGGTCGTAACGTCCGCCGACCTCACTTGGAGCAGGGCATACAAAGATGCTCAAGGCATATTAGGCACTCGATTTGAGAATCCTTATGTAGGAAGTGGTAAGCATGTTTACTTTTAAATTATTTTTATTAAATTTATAGTTTTTGAAAATCTAAGTATTTGATGTTCACAAAGGACGGATGAACGATGGCAAAGAAAGTCGAAAAAGGCAAGAGTTAACTGACTTTCGAAGCCTGAGGCCCACATCCACACAGGGGGCTAGATGTGATTTGACGAGCATCGATGGCGAATGGTAATTTGCATATAAATTCAATTTATCAAACTTTTGACTTATACTTATTTTATAAAATTTGAAACATTATTGTAGTTGGAGAAAGAAGGCGGTCCCGTGGACTTTCACGTGGGCTCTACAAGGCCACGTATAAGAGCCGGAAGACCAACGACTTGGTCACGCCCACTGCTCGTAGGCTTCTTGATACGATGTTCAAGAACAATGCCTTGAGTGACCGAAACAATATATGATAATCAAAGAAACGAGATCAAACGAATATCAACCTCAAGATTACAATGAACCAAGCAATCGATATTATAAATAGATGGATTTAATAACAAGATAGCCAACCTTGTAATTAACGGCGAAAGTTCCCGAAGAACGGGTTGCAGTAGTTCCCTCACAGCAAAAGCAATTAAGCCAAAATATTCATAAATTCAAAGATGTCTAAAATAATTACAAATAGCAGTATTTATAGGCTCTAGATAGCAGAATTTGGGGTGGAAGAAAAGACCCTAACTTAGCCTACAAGAAAGGTAACTAGTTTCCTAAAATTACTAAAGGAATTCCTATTACAATTATCAGCAGAATTTCCCTATATAATTAATTCCAAAAATTCCAAATAAATACCATGATTGATTTGTCCCATAATATGCTGACTCTTCATGTGGCCCAATTTGTAGCACATTGAGAACTTGGATCTGATCTAACTCGATCTTGTAATTGGATCAATTGTAAATTGCAAACATTCTTGATTATCTTCAATTTTCTTATGCCTGATATCCACACCATTATCTTGATCCTCCAACTTTGCTAGAACATTCTTCTATCACCGGCTGCAATTATAAGCATTTCCTAATTCATATCATTCCCCTCCTGTTCAAAAGGATTCATCCTCGAATCTGCATTCACAATAAGGAGAGTGTATCTAGGTTCATATAATTTCCCTCCTCTTCAAAATGATTCGTCCTTAAATCTACATTCATAATAAGGAGAATATAACCTATCACATATATGAATTTATTAAATAATTTAGGACACGCATAATGGAGATATTTATACTTCCCTTTCTAATGTATCTCAATCAGGATTGCAAGTTTGATCCCTCAAACTAAGATCTTGCAAGTGTAAAGCAAGAACAAGATAAGTAATATGAAATTTGATGTAACTCTCATACTCACCTGTATGAAATATTTTATGCCCACGAGATGATAGTATTTTAAGAAACAAATTGCGAAACTTTGGAAACCTTCCTTTGCGCATAAGGATCCAGTCAAATAAAATGTGCAATGTATTCCAAGGAACTAGAGATCTAACATGGGGATTGTCAAGTAGTTCCAAAATAAGAACATCTTTTCACTCAAAATAAAATGGATCTTTAAAATATGCAAGTGAAATATCATAGGACCTGTAAACACAGCAAATAACTTGACTTATAAAGGAAATCATGCAAGTCCTTGCAACAAACCAAAACATCATCAAAATTACCTTGCAAATGACTGTTATTAATCAAGATATCTCTAAAGAAATTAATCTCAAATATTCGATGAGAAATGCACAGAAGTCTTACTAATGCAAATGCAATGAATTTCTCAATCATGATGTGAAAATTATATGCAACATTGCAACCATCATCCGCAGAAAGGTTCTTAGGAAAGCACAAAGGTATATTTAAAGAAATAAATAAGATTGTAGACTCAGAAAATCTTGAAATCAAAATCAACCAATCAAAAGTACTCAGGACTAAAAAATATTCATTCCAAAATTTCAACATATGGCTGAAATAAAGTTTTCCAACACTCAATGAATAAGAAGTTGGAATACAAAATTGAGATCTAATGTTTGCATGCCATTCAATACTTCTTCCAATTAAAACCTGCAGGTTAGTCACATCAAACAAATATAAAATTTCAAAGGTAAGACATGGACTTTTCAAACTAGTTGTCTTAAACTCAATACAACCTTTTCAAATCCTTGCATGATGGAATTTGTATCTTCATATACTCCACTCCTACATATCTGCATGCACAAATCAAAATCAAATGACAAAAGATGGTTAGTGTTAGGAGAAAAATTACTGAATTCTCTTTCTTTTGCCTTAACACTCAAGTCTTTTTGCTCATATCTATCTGGAGGTGGCCTTTCTAAACACTCAAGATCTAATCTTTTCTCATTCTCACAACTCTCATAATACTCAGCATCTAGATGTTGCATCTCAATGCTTTCAGAAGGTGGCCTTTCTAAGCACTCAAAAGTTGTGTGGCTATCACTCTCATCGCTCAAGTTGTGACACTCATATTTTTCAACTTTGTCTTCCTCACAACTCTCAGAATTGTTTGGAGTTACTGTACAATCAGCTTCATCTTTCTTCAAGTGATGTTGTGCAACCAAAATTTTCCTCTCAACATTATAGGCTGCTACACGCTCTTTAAGTTGCACCTGCTCTTCGTATGCTTCTTGAGGTGGCAATGGTGCTAAAGTGTATTTTCTCTCATCTTTGTGACATTTATAATGGTTGGTACCACCATCATGTGTCATACATCGATCATATTGTCATGGTTGTCCCAAAAGGATATGACAAGAATGCATTGATACAAAATCACATAATACTTCATTAGTAAATCTTCCAATTTTAAATGACACAACACCTGTTTAGTCACTTTGACTTTTCCTCCATCATTTATCCACTGAAGTTTGTATGGTTTTGGGTGCTTTAAGGTTGGTATTCCCAACTTCTCCACCATGTAATGGCTTGCAAGATTGACACCACTTTCACTATCAATAATCAGTCCACAAGTTCTATCCAAAACACAACAACGAGCATAGACAACATTTTCTCGTTCATGTGTTCCCCGTCCAATCTGAACACTCCTATGCTTTCTTCCACTTTTATCATATTTCTTTTCCATCTTTTCATCATGTTCATCATCATCAAGAGCACGCTGTCTTTGGCGACCTCTTTTGTGTTTTGGTTGTATAACTTTTTATAGTTGTCCAATTTGTTCCTTTTGCACATCTATCTCATCACGAAGCTCAGTGATCATATTTCCAAGATGTTGAAAATGTTGTGTCATGATCTCCATCATTCATTTTTATCAACTTTTCCTTTTTGAGGATTAAACTCTTTGTCCTTTCCTGTTGACAACAACAACAACAACAACAAAGCCTTATCCCACTAGGTGGGGTCGGCTACATGGATCATACGACGCCATTCCGTTCTATTAGTAACCAAACCTTTCGGTATATTATTCACCAATAGATCCTGCTCTATTAGTTCGCCAAGTGTCCGCCTTGGCCTCCCTCTCCCTCTTTTAATCGGACTCCAGATTATTTGATCTACTCTTCTTACTGGCGCATCTAATGGTCTTCTCTGAACATGACCAAACCATCTCAAACGATTCTCTACCATTTTCTCACTAATAAGAGCCACTCCGACTCGTTCACGTATATGGTCATTCCTAATCTTATCTAATCTTCTATGACCACACATCCATCTCAACATCCTCATTTCGGCTACCCCCACTTTACGTTCATGTTGTCCCTTCATAGCCCAACATTCACTACCATATAACACTGCTGGTCTTATAGCAATACGATAGAATTTTTCTTTAACTTTATTGGGTACTTTTCTATCACAAAGAACTCCAGTGGCTTTCCTCCACTTACACCAACCAACTTGAATTCTATGATTAACATCGTCATCAATCTCACCATCTTGTCTTACAATTGATCCTAAATATTTAAACTTTGTCACTTGAGGAATTATATCCTCCCCTAGCCTAACTTTCAAATCATCTCTAAGTTGTTTATTTGTGAAATTACTATGCATATATTCTGTTTTATTCCTACTTAAACGAAAACCCTTTGACTCCAACGTATTTCTTCATATTTCCAATTTTGTATTAATCTCTTCTCTTGAATCCGCTAAAAGTATTATATCATCCGCAAATAGCATGCACTTAGGTACCTCCTCTGTGATACTCTCGGTTATAGCATCCATAACTAAGTTAAATAGATACGGGCTTAAAGCTGATCCTTGATGTAGGCCAATTCCTATAGGAAATTCATTTGTCTCACCTCCGGGTGTCCTAATCCTAGTCAATGCCCCATCGTACATATCTTGTATTACCTTAATGTAGGCAACACTCACCCTCTTCTTTTGTAAGGCTTTCCAAAGTACATCCCTTGGTACCCGATCATACGCCTTCTCTAAGTCAATGAAAGTTATATGTAAGTCTCTTCTCCTACTTCGATACTTCTCCATCATCCCCCTTAGTAAATAAATCGCCTCTGTAGTGAATCTTTCTGGCATGAACCCAAATTGTCTCTCAGAAATACTAGTCTCCATTCTCAATATATGCTCAATCACTTTTTCCCATAATTTCATTGTGTGACTCATAAGTTTAATCCCTCTATAATTTGCACAATTCTGAATATCCCCTTTATTTTTGTAAATATGAACTAATGTACTTAATCTCCAATCATCAGGCATCTTTTTCGATCGTAAAATCTCATTAAATAGTTTACATAACCACAACACACCTTTTTCTCCTAAACATTTCCAAACTTCAATCGGTATACCATCCGGTCCAACGGCTTTACCATTCTCCATTTTCTTAAGAGCTTCGCTAACCTCCGAGACTCTAATTCTACGATAAAATAACCTATTAAGCTCACATTCGCTAATTGTCAAGTCCTCCAAATCATAACGGGAACCTTCACATCCATCATTAAATAGCTTATAGAAATACTCTTCCCATCTGTCCTTTCCTGTTGACATTGTAGAAAATTTCTGCAACAAAAGTTAGTAAAATAATCTCACTTCCTCACGTGGTGGCACTAAGTGATGACACTTGTATTTTACCTCAATTCTATTTAACTTTTTCCCACAATTGTACTTACCACTAAGCCTTTTTCTTCTCTTGAACCCTTCAACAAGTTCTAGGAGAACTAATGCAAGTCAATACAAAGGCAATGTGTGATTAAATCAATCTGATTTATCAATATGATTGCAAGATCAAAAGAATACTTGAAGTTGATTTTAGAATAGAGATCAGAAAAAAAAAAGATTGCCAAATAAGGGTAGATATGTAATAAATTGATTTGGAATAGAAATCAGGAAAATGTTGTCAAATAAGGACAGATATCGAAAAATTCAGAATTGGAATGAAATCAAAGATCACCCTTCGTTGAGTCAAATTGCTCTATTCTCAAAATTTCTTTGCACTTTTCTCCAAAAATAATCCCTCCTTTTTTTTCTACTCTCCTCTTTCTTTTGAATCATTTTTTTTCTTCTTTTTGTTTTCTTTCCAAAAAGTTTCTTTTCTATTCTTCCCTTCCTCCTTTCTTGCACTTTCCCTTTCACCCTTTTTTTTCTATTTTTGGAATTTTTTTCTGCTTTTTTTTCCGAAACTACAGCAAACATGAGAACAAATAAGGATGACGGTTAGAGTTTCAACAACAAATAAGCAGATTTTTTTGTGATTTTCTTTTTTTTTTTAAAACTACAGTAGATTTGAAGAATAGATGACGATGACTAGGGTTTGAAGAACAAAAGAAAGCAAATAAGGAAGACGGCTAGGATTTGAAGAACTAACAAAACATATTTTTTTGTGGTGTTTTTTTTTCAGAAACTGAAATAGGGGAGCAACAAAATAATGGAAGATAACTAGAAAACCGAATAAAAAATGCGTCTCTGATACCAACTGATACGATGCTCGAGAACAATGCCTTGAGTGACTGAAACAATATATGATAATCAAAGAAACGAGATCAAACGAATTTTCAAGGCAGTAGAATATCGACCTCATGATTACATTAAACCAAGCAATCGATATTATAAATAGATGGATTTAATAACAAGATAGCCAACCTTGTAAAATAATTACAAATAGGTATTTATAGGCTCTAGATAGCTGAATTTGGGGTGGAAGAAAAGACTATAACTTAGCCTACAAGAAAGATAACTAGTTTCCTAAAATAACTAAAGGAATTCCTATTGCAATTATCAGCAAAATTTCCTTATATAATTAATTCCAAAAATTCCAAATAAATATGGATAAACCATGATTTGTTTGGCCCATAATATGTTGACTCTTCATGCGACCCAATTTGTAGCACATTGAGAACTTGGATTTGATCTAACTCAATCTTGTAATTGGATCAATTGTAAATTGCAAACATTCTTGATTATCTTCAATTTTCTTATGCCTGAGATCCACACCATTATCTTGATCCTCCAACTTTGCTATAACATTCTTCTATCACCGGCTGCAATTATAAGCATTTCCTAATTCATACATTCCCCTCCTCTTCAAAAGGATTCGTCCTCGAATCTGCATTCACAATAAGGAGAGTATATCCATGTTCATATCACTTCCGGTAAGTCTCATCAAATTTTCATTTGGTTGTTGATGTTAGTGCACTATTTTTGAGACGCGCAATGTTTAAATTTTTTAGGATGAGTATAATGCGAAAATGACTGAAAAGTACGGAGATGATCCAAATACTCAACCACCAGGTAATTTTTCTTGGAAGGGATGTCATATTTTTTATTTATGTGTTTTTTGATATATAAGTTATATATTATATGATTGTATAATTTTTCTATTTCGTAGAGGATCCTACTGTTTGGGAGGAGGTGGCCAGCACGACATGAGGAGGAGGAGCGGAGGATATGCAGGTAGCCCATCTGCTCCGAGCTCATCCGCTGCACTTGATATGATGCAGCTATCGCAGCAATTATCGCAGCAGGCTAGCAGCTATCGGAGCAGATATCACAGCAGGTGTCAGAGTAGATATCGCAGTTGCTATCGGAGCAGGTGTTGCAGTAGCTGTCACAACAGTTGGCTCCACTATTGTAGGCGATTCAGGGATTGATCCCGACGCAGAATCCATCCCCGCGAGTCCATGAACTAAGCGCATCTAGATCGAACATCCGAAACGATAACAATAACTCCCAAAGCTAGGATAGAACAAACCATGGATAGAAACTATACTTTTGTCACTTATAGACTTATTATTAGATATATGTATAGTTTGTTAATTCAATTTATTACTTTTCATATTCTTATCTTAAATATTGTGCCTGTGATGCTTTCATATTATGCCTGTGATAAATATCAATGCATTTATATGCATTATATAATTGTATGGTGTGAGAAGGGGAAAAAACATGGCTATAATAGGTCAAAAAAATTTGTAATTAGCGCAGAATACTTAGGCGCAATTTTATTATATTATGGAATCATCCATAGAAATCAAAATCGAATCTCAGACTTAAAATCAGTTAACTCCATATAGAAAATAAATGCTTCAAAAAAAATGTGGCCAAAATCAACTAGAATCAATAGGCGTGATGTGTTAGAGAAACAAATCCAGAAAGAAAATGGCCGCAATAGGATTGGGCGCCATGGATAGAGGAAAAATGATACGATGCTCAGTAAAAATGCTTTGAGTGACCGGAATAATATATGATAATCAAAGAAACGAGATCAAATGAATTTTCAAGGCAGCGGAATATCAACTTCAATATTACAATGAACCAAGCAATCGATATTATAAATAGATGAATTTAATAATAAGATAGCCAACTTTATAATTAACGGTGGAAGTTCACGAAGAACGGGTTGCAGGAGTTTCCTCATAGCAAAAACAATTAAGTCAAAATATTCATAAATTCAAAGATGTCTGAAATAACAATAAACACCGGTATTTATAGGCCCTAGAAGCCTGAATTTGGGGTGGAAGAAAAAAGCCTAAATTATCCTACAAGCAAGGAAATTAGTTTCCTAAAATAACTAAATGAATTCCTATTGCAACTCTCAGCAGAATTTCCTTATATAATTAATGTCAAAAATTCCAAATAAATATGATTAAATCATAATTTATTTGGCCCAGGTTATGTTGAACCTTCTTGCGGCCCAATTCGTAATACGTTGAGAAGTTGGATCTGATCTAACTAGATCTTGTAATGGATCAATTGTAAATTTTAAACATTATTGATTATCTTCAATTTCCTTATGTCTGGGATCCACACTATTATCTTGATCAACCAACTTTGCTAGAGCATTCTTCTATCAGCGGCTGCAATTATAGGCATTTCCCGATTCATATCAGAAAATTCCAAAATTTTTAAGCGTAATTAAGTGAGCGTAAAATCTGGAAATAATAATGACCAAACGTGAATTGTGTATGGCAAATAAATCGGCGTGATATCATGGAGAGAGAAAATAATCCGAATAATACGAACTTGATTCACGTAATCAGTGTCATTAATTAGTCCGAGCCAATATCATCTGGAGAAGAAAAATCGATCAAAATTGTGGGCGACATATAATAGAGAGAGATACACGATAGATGGAGAAACAAATGCTAGGCGCAATCAGAAAAAAAATCAAGGTGATATCATGAGCAAAGAATATGCTAACTACGAAGAAATCGAGACACCATCAGTAAGCAACATGGAGAAATATATCCCGAAAATATAGCATCATGGAGAGAGAAAATATTGGCATGGCATCATTTCACAAAGAGAGAAAAAATATATGAATAAAATCAGTTCAATTTTACGTCATATCAGGTATAGAAGAAAAATTGACCGAGGAAATTGGGGTGCAACATCAGGAGAGAATAATTCGGCAAATTGGGTGCCATACCATGGAGAGAGAAAAATAACATTAAAACCTTCATGGACATAAAAAAATCATACAAATTGTGGATAGTGTATGGACAGAGAATTCGAGAAAATCACCAATTCACGCCTTAATAAGCAATCTACAAGAAGAGATAGAATCAGCAATACGAGTGAATTGAACGCCATAGATGGAAAGACAAATCTTAAAAAATCAAGGTAATAATCGAGGCGCCATGGATAAACAAATCCCGAATTTTAGCATCATTCATAGGGAGAAAACAAAATGAACCAGTAATCAGCTTAAATCGTTTAAGGGGAAGCATTACAATAACAAATCATAGGAAGGTGCAATTTTATATGGATAGAAAAATTTCATCCGACAATTATCAGATAAATTTCAGTTATGCGGCCTTTGCATATTATTCATAAACATCAAATATATTTGTGGCTTTATCTGCAAAACGGAATATGTTAAATTATTTATAAGAAAAATACATATAACAAAAAAATAATACAGATCATTCACATATACTAGAAAAAATTTATGGCCATGTAATCAGATAAACATAAAGTGTCACTTTTATCAGGTATGATCGGATAAATTTATTTAGATCAGAAAATTTTGTCAAATTGTGTATAAAGGTTGTCGCAAAGAAATTGGACCAGAAGTTTAGGCACAAATTCTTATCATAAAATAAATTTAGTGAATTCAGTGCAAAATTTTCTTGTCGGCAAAGAATGACTGGAATCAACTTAATCTCTAGCTATAGGCGCAGAATACAAACTATTAGAATTTTCCGAAAGATCAGCACAAAACATCAGAAAACTACCGTAATTTTTTATTTTTTTCTAGTCCGAAGAGAAAGTAAAACGACAGAAAAACTCAAATAAGATATATTCAATGATTGAGGTACAAAACTTCAAAGAAATAATCTGGGCGGAAAGAAATGTCACGCCCCAAATTAAACACGACGTGTAACATCCTGTAAATTCAAAAAAACAAGGGGAAAAATAACTAGAGCCCATGCCGCACACAGCCCAACAGCCCAACAACCTAACATGTAAACCTCTTCTACCTACCCATGTCGGCCAGCACACCTCAAAAACCCTTGTGCTATAGTGAGATCCACTCTCATCACCTCACTCTCTCTCTTTCCCTTTCCATTCGGTCAACAAGGAGGAAAAGCACCATTAGAGACTACAGTAAGAATTTTCTCTCCTTTAGCTCACTCTTTAACTCACTCACTCACTCTCTCTTACCTTTTTATGTACAAAAACGTGGACAACAACATTCAAGAGAAAGAAAGGAACCATTAAGAGAGGAAGGAAGTCATTAAGTGATGAAGCTTAGCTAAGAAAGATATGTTTGTGGGGATTCAAACCTCCATATCTCACCCTAATGATGTTTTAATGTATGAATTAGGGCATAAGAGCAAACTCCTTGTTCTTAGAGTGAAGGGATAGGAAAATGTGCATTTAATGATTCTTAGTTACTATTCCATTGCTAATCATGTTTAGAATCTCATGTGCTTTATGTATTATCAATTCTCAATGTTCTATTGCTCATCATGCTTATATGTATAATGCCTAATGTGGTAGTTTTAGCTTATTATGAAATCTTGTGAAGCTTATGTACACTTATAAGTATGATTAGCATGTTAGATGCTTTATGTGAAAACCCCAAGATGTATCATGATTAGTGTACTAAGAATGTTAAGAAATGCCTCATGTGAGGTGTGGAAGTCAATATGTGTACAAGATGTTAATGTATGAAAGATTTGGAAATAAATCATGTAAAAATCGGGTGTCTGTCGTCCCAGAACGGGCGATCGATTCCTTATCGGTCGACCGTTTTGGAGGGCAGACACATTCTGTGATTAGCGGATGTCCGAACGCTTCGATTCGGTCGTCCAAAAATCACGGACTGGTCGACCGATATTCAAACGATCGTCCGATATATGGAGTTAAAATATTCTGTGATTAGCGGATGTCCGAGCACCTTGCTTCGGTCGTCCGAAAGCCAAGTATCGGTCGACCGATATCTAAGCGGTCGTCCGATTAGAGTGGTAGTTACATTCTGTGATTAGCGGACGGTCCGAAGCCCGTTTCGGACGTCCGAAAGACCTATAGCAGTTGACCATTATTCCAGCGGTCGTCCGATTTAGAAGAGCGTCACATTATGTGATTAGCGGGCGAACCGAAGTCTGATTTCGGTCATCCGAAAGGACCATAATGGTCGACCGATAACTGACGTGAACTAAACGTAGTTGCAGATTTACGGATTTCACACAAGAAATAATTCCAGTCATGTTTTAAATTTTACTCAAGAGTTCACGTAGCTGCAAGTGCACAGGTCGAGTAGAAATCCTGAGTGTCGTAACCCCGTTGATTTAGATTAATTACTTAGTCTACTTATATCCAAAATTCGTCACGAAATTATAAAAGAACAAAGCTTAAAGATAAATGAGTATGAATTAAGAATAATAAAGGAATACAAGAAAGGATTTAAGCAATTGAAGGAAGAGATTCCCTCGTAATGAACTAGTCGATGCTATGACAATAATCGTAACTGATTTACTAGGTTCTGGATTCCCTTCTATTCAATCGATATATATATATAGAGATCAAGATTAGCAGGGGTACTAACCATTGAATTAAGACTTCTGATTAATAAGACTCTCGTCTTTAATCAGGACAAATTCAATATCTCGATCTTTTGTAATTAGTGCTCTTAATCTTAATCAAACGATAAAAAATGCAGAATTTGCTCCTCGCACGATTGTAAGGACTCTCATCTCATAACAATCAGTACAATAGATCTCTCGATCTTTTGTTAGATACAAACCAGTAGTTTACAAAAAGCACAGCAATTAATGTAACCAAATTCCCCTATCGGGAACCAATCTCTCGATCTGATTAAAATCAGTTAGAAATTCTTACGGCCATGCATCGCATAAACAGGAAACGAGGAATCAAAGCAATAGTATCAGGAAATCAGAATAATAGTTAGCATCAACAAAGTCTCCTTCCTTCCCCGTTCTCCTTTTCTTTATGTTTCCTCCTGTTCATAATTCAAATTTCAAAAAGTGGTTATTCTTTTACTCGTTCAACTCTTAAAAAAAATTGATCAAAACATTTAAAATATGTCCGAATTTTATGTAAAATTGTGGATTTAATTGTAGGGATTATAAGTACAAAAAAGAGGTGATCAAATTCTCCCAAACTTAGATTTTTGCTTGGCCTCAAGCAAAACATTCAGAAATTAGGGACAAACTTGAATTAACAGCCCACAAATGAATTAAAAATCAGCTAAGTTAAGTCCAATGAGTTTCCCACTTTGCCAACACTTCAATCTTTTCAAAAACTTGAATTTCTAGCTAGGGAATCACAAAGGCTAAAGTGAATTTAAGCCATGAAAGAAGTACTAGCAATAACAAGTTGAATTTCAGGGGTTATCAACTTTACAAGAAGTTGAACTACAAATCTCTTCATGAACAGATTTTCCATTACTTAAACAGGTTTAACACCTGACTTTTATTAATGAAATGTTGGTAAACAGGTCAAGGCCTGATTTTTATTCATGCTTTCTTTAGGAGAGATTCTTTTGGAAGTTTTGCTCTCCTAAAATTTTTTTCTTTTCTTTATTGCATTGAAGAGAGATTCCTTTGGAAGTTTTGCTCTCTTCCTTTTTTCTATGCATGCATGCAATGCAAAATGCAACTTTTTACTTTTCTTTTTCTCATTTTTCTATCCTGTTCATGAAGTGAGCAATAGTCCAAACTAATGTAAGGTTTAGATCCCTTAGTCCAAAAAGTCAAGTTTTCATATTTAACATGGCAGCAAGAACCTTGACTCCCCTCTAGACATAATATATTATCAAATCAATCTATAAATGTCGGCTAGTGTTACCCACAAAAGAAAATTTTCAGCTGAATTTAATCCAAATGCATCTGAATGATTGCGTCAATTAAAGCACGAAGACTAATGGCCAAGTTAGCCACTTGGTATTGGAGTGTACCAATATTCTACCCATTTTAGAGTTAAAATGAATTCAGAATTGAGTTGAGCCCAAAAAATGATAACCTGGTGTTAATTGATGATATAAACATTAAAATAGATTGAGAACATGGTGTAAAAGGTTAAAAATACCAGGTTTCCTCACTGTGTGAAGTTAACATAGTGCAATGCCAATCTACAATGTAATAGTTCAAAGCTAAAATTGAAGCTAAGTAAAGAATAGTGAAGAGTAGAAATGTACCATGTTGCCCTCTCCTCCAAGCTTAAAATCGACTCTGTCCTTAGTGTCGATTATGCCAGGAAGAGGGACCCGGAGTTGGTTGGAGTTCAAGGATGCGATCAGTGACCTGTTGGATGTCACTGAGGGTCGTTAAGACAAAATTTTGAACTTCCTCTACCCCTTGAATTCTCTGCTGGTGCACCACCAGGTTCTGTCCTTCAATGCTTGTATGTCCTGATGATTACGAGTAGTTGTTTCTGCAAGTTTGGTTATTTGTTTCAGAATGAGGTCTACTTTGTTGGTTGTGGTGAGTGGTAGAGGCGCGGTGACATTCGAAACTGATGAGGAGAAGGAAGAGACAATGCACCTTGGAGGGGTTCTGCGAGCAGGGGGAAGTTGTGAAGTTTCTTTGAAGTCCAGAAATAGTGGGGGTAATGTGGGAATAGGTCTGGTGATCTGGATGAAATCATTCATCCACCAGTTCTGGCCTTCTAGAATTGAAGTATGTTGAGGATCAGGTAGTTGAACGAGAGCAGATGGATTGGATTGCTGCCAAAATTTTTTGCCGTTTACTAGGAGAAGGACTCCTTCCTTGATAAAAAAATCTAAATCTATTAGTGTTGCTGGTGTAGGGGTGGTGTCTGCTAAGTAAACATAGTGTTCTGCTAGAGGTGTAAGGAGGTTGCTACAAAGAATTGGACTGAATGCACGAGTCAACTCCTTGATCAAACTTTGAAGGAAGAATGATGCAAGGTTAATCTCTGTGTTTGACAGCAAACACCAGATAATGAAGAGTTCATTTGTAGAGACAAGGTCCCGCTCATAGTCATTGGGACGGATTAAAACTGTGTTGGTGAGAAGGATATGGAGATATCGAAGAATAGGGTTCTTCAGTGCATGGCCGACTAGATGTAACATATTGTCAGTTCGTCGGCCGGTAAATTGATATCAAACTTCAAATGTCGGAAAGGAGGGTGGGGGACGTCGATGGCCAACATTAGGAAGATTTAGAAAATAGGCTAAGGTGTCGAGTCCCGTGGTGAGTTCGCGATTGCACAACCGAAACTCGATATGATCAGGGACTCCATCTTCGTCAAAGCCGGTGGGATACAGAGTTCCTAAGAACTCTGTTGATACCTCTTTGTAGAGGTCCCAACGTTTCATGAAGAAAGGGAGAAGGCGGGAGCGATGGAGTATAGTCCTGACATCCTCAAATAACCCGAGAGATTCAAGAGCAGAAAAATCTAGGAATCAGGTAGATGAAAAATTTCTGAACCTAGTATTCAGAAGACGCTGAGCTTCATTGTCGTCTGTGGGCAGTCGTAGGTTGGTTGTAGGTTGCAGAAGGCCGTCCGGACGCAGCCGTCGCCTGATAGACTCCGACGAGCTGTTAGTCTGGGACCCGGACGATGTACGGGTTCTTTTCATGTTGCAGGTTGATCAGAAGGGGTGGATGATAGCTGGGGGTTTTCTCGGAGGGCGATGAATTGCGTTTAGGGATTTCAGAAGCTGGCCGAGAGAGAGAGTTTGAGGAAGCATTTAGTCGATTGGGTAGAAAATGAAGCGACGTGAGAGAGAATTTGAGTGGAACTCGGAAAAGTGAATATTTGGGTGGATATGGTGTTAGATTATGTTGGGATTCTCAACTAAATCTCACAATTGTACTTTCAGGTGATTTTTCTGATATTTCTGACCATGCGGATGCTGACGTAGCTGTTGATCATTTATTTGGTTGGGTTGCCTCCCTACAGCGCCTTTTTTTAACGTCGTTGGCTCGACCTTATTTCTTCTAATAACCTGATTGCAGATAGAGCACTTCTTCGAACTTTATTGCGCTTGGATTGTAACGTTTCAATCTTTGCCCATTGACCTTGAAAGTTTCTGAATTACTGTTTTTGATATCCACTGTACTATGAGGGTAAATTTTTTCAATGGTGAATGTCCAAACCATCGCGTTCTTAACTTCCCGGAAAAAGTCATAGTCGGGAGTTAAATAATAGAACCTGGTCGTCCTCTTTGAAATTCTTTCTCAATATGTGCATATCATGCCATTTCTTCGTTCTTTCTTTATATATGCGGGAGTTGTTATAGGCATCTAATCTCAATTCATCTAGCTCGTTGAGCTGCAAAAGACGTTTTGCAGAAGCTGCTTGGAAATCATAATTCAGTGTTTTGATTGCCCAAAAAGCCTTATGTTCTAATTCAACCGGTAGGTGACAGTGTTTACCATAGATCAACCTGAATGGTGTTGTTCCAATTGGTGTCTTGTACGCAGTTCGATATGCTCACAATGCTTCATTAAGTTTCAAACTCCAATCCTTCCTGGTTATTGAAATGGTTTTCTCGAGAATTAGTTTAATTTCTCTATTCGAGACTTCTGCTTGTCCATTGGTTTGAGGGTGGTAGGCGGTAGATATCCTATGCTTGACTCCGTATTTGAACAGTAGTTTTTCAAAACTCCGTTCGATAAAGTGTGATCCTCCATCACTAATAATCAATCTTGGCATACCAAACCTTGGAAATATTATGTCTTTAAAAAGTTTGACCACTGACTTCGAGTCCGCTGAGATTGTAGGAATAGCTTCAATCCATTTCGAGATGTAATCAACAACTAGAAGTATGAATTTGTACCCGCATGAAGGAGGGAAAGGTCCCATGTAGTCTACTCCCCACACATCAAATATTTCTACCTCGAGTATAGGTTGCTGATGTGCCTCATTTCTTCTACCTATATTTCTAGTTCTTTGGTAGGCATCACAAGATTTAACAATATTGATTGCATCCTTGAATAGAGTTGGCCAATAAAAACCTGTTTGAAAAACTTTAGTGGCTGTTTTCTGATATCCTCCATGGCCACCATAAGGAGATGCATGACATTCCTGTAATATAGCAGATTGTTCTTCATCTGGTACACATCTACGAAATATCCCTTTTGCACATTTTTGAACAGAAATGGCTCATTCCAAAAGTAGTATTTGATGTCGGAGAAAAATTTCTTCTTTTGTTGGTAAGAGAGATCCGGTCGTAAGACTCCAGAAGCTAAGTAGTTGGCATAATCAGCAAACCAAGGAAGTTGTGTTTTCTGAATTAAAAACAATTGTTCATCTGGAAAAGAGTCGTTGATTTCACTGCAGCCTTCAGAGTTAACGTCTCCTTTTGATAATTAAAGTCGGGAGAGATGATTAGCTACCAAGTTTTCTGTCCCCCTTCGATCTTTGATTTCTAAATCAAATTCCTGTAATAGAAGGATCCATCTGATCAATCTAGGTTTGGCATCTTTTTTAGCAATCAAGTATCGCACGGATTGATGATCAGTATACACAATGACTTTGGAGCCAATTAGGTAGGATTTGAATTTATCTATTGCAAAAACTACTGCTAGAAACTCCTTTTCAGTTGTGTCATAATTGATTTGTGAGTCATCCAAAGTTCTGCTACCGTAGTAGATTGCAAGTTGCCTTTTATCTTTCCTTTGTCCCAACACCACTCCCACAGCTTGATCACTAGCATCACACATAATTTCGAATGGCAAGGACCAATCGGGTGGTTGGATGATTGGAGCTGTTGTAAGAGCTATTTTCAGAGTCTCAAAAGTCTTTAAACAATGTTCATCAAATATAAACTCTACCTCCTTAGATAGGAGTTTTGTCAAAGGTCTTGCAATTAAAGAAAAGTTCTTGATGAAACGGCGATAGAACCCGGCATGTCCAAGAAAGCTTCTGATTCCTTTGATATTAGTAGGCGGAGATAATTTTTCAATTACTTCTGTCTTAGCCTTGTCAACTTCAATACCTCGACCTAAAACAATATGCCCAAGGACTACACCTTCTTGTACCATGAAGTGACATTTCTCCCAGTTCAATACCAGATTAGATTCGGCACATCTTTGTAACACCTTTCCTAAATTCTGAAGACAAACTTCAAAGGAAGTGGCATATACTGAAAAGTCGTCCATGAATACCTCCATTATTTCTTCAATGTCATCAGAGAAGATTGACATCATGCACCTTTAAAAACTGGCTGGGGCATTACATAATCCGAAAGGCATCCTTCTGTATGCAAAGGTTCCATAGGGACAAGTAAAGGTAGTCTTTTCTTGATCTTCTGGATGAATGGGAATTTGATGAAATCCAGAAAATCCGTCCAAGTAACAAAAATAGGAATGGTTTGCCAGCCTTTCTAACATCTAGTCAATAAAAGGTAATGGAAAATGATCCTTCCTTGTGGCCTTATTAAGTTTCCTGAAGTCGATACACATCCTCCATCCAGTGACCGTTCACGTGGAAATGAATTTGTCCGACTCTGTCTTTACTACGGTCATTCCACCCTTTTTTGGTATGACCTGCACGAGACTTACCCACTGGCTGTCTGATATGGGGTAGATAATTCCGGCATCCAATAGTTTAATCACTTCTTTTTTCACTACCTCCTTCATTGCTAGGTTGAGCCTTCTTTGTCCCTCTATGGAGGGTTTATGGTCTTTTTCCATATGGATACGATGCATGCATATAGCAGGATTAATTCCCTTGAAATCATCCAATGTGTATCCGATGACATGCTTGTAAGATTTTAGCTTATCCAATAGCTGTTGAAGCTGAGTTGTCTTTAAACCTGCATTCACAATCACTAGATAAGTGGAGTCTTCTCCTAGAAATTCATACTTGAGATTTTGAGGAAGATTCTTTAATTCTGGCTTTGTTGGCTTCTTTGAGCTAGGTTGTTGCATAAATTCTGCAGATTGGTCTTCCAGTGGAGCGTTAGGGTGTTGTGTTTCAGTTGAGAGCATGTGGCTCGTAAGAATGCCTGCTTCTTCTTCTGTCCACAAAGATGATTCTTGGGCTTCAAGAGATACTTCCAGAGGGTCTGATATGTGAATAATTGATGCCACCTTCTGTACAAGGGAATCCAGTTGCTCAGGTTGAAGACAGTGGTCTTCCATGTCTGGGCAATTAATAAGGTGATTTAGTCGAAATTCAACTGTGTCATCACTATTTGAAAGGTAAGGCGACCTTGTTTAACTATTACTGCTCCGACAGTAGCTAAGAAGGGTCTCCATAACAAAATGGGGGTTTGATTATCTTCATCCATGTCCAGAACCACAAAGTCGGCTGGTATGTAGAAATTGCCTACTTTGATGGGTATGTCCTCTAGAATTCCCTGCGGGATTTTTATAGATCTGTCCGACAATTGGAGGGACATATTCGTGGGCTTAATATCACCCATTTCAAGTTTCGTACACAATGACAGAGGTATAACACGCACTAAAGCACCAAGATCACATAAGGCTCTTCGTATCTTTCGGTTTCCAATTTCATAGGTTATGGAGAAACTCCCCGGATCTTTTAGCTTCGGAGGTAATCTATTTTGAATTATCGCACTTGCCCTCAGCAGTTAGCGCGATAGTTTCATTTTCTTGTATCCTCCTTTTCTTCGATAGAATGTCTTTTAAGAATTTGGCATATGCTGGCATCTCTTGAATAGCTTCCACAAAAGGTACATTGATATAGAGTTTCTTTAGGATCTCTACAAACTTGCCGAATTGTTGGTCCTGTCGAGATTTCTCGAGGGCTTTCGGAAATGGTATCCGCGAAGAATAGCTAGGCTATCCTTCAACAAGTTGTTGTTTGGATTTATTTGATCTATTCATTGCGTCCTCTGGTTGAACTATCTGATTTTGGTTACCAACTTCCTCTGTTGCCTCTGTCGAGACCTCCACTCTTGTTCTTTTAGTATTATCAGTTGTCTTTCCACTTCTTAAAGTCACAGCTTGGACTTGCTCTTTTGGATTCTTCTCTGGCTATCCAGGTAAGATCCCTGGTTGTCATGAAGATGACACAGCTTGTTGAGCTATCTGAGTTTCCAACATTTTGTTATGAATGGAGAGGCTTTCAATTTTCTCAAACATTTTCTGCATCAGAGTGTCCTATTTTGACATATATTTTTCCATCATTACTTCTAGCTTGTTGGTAGAAGATGACCCTTGTTCTATCGAGGAAATTTGAGGTTGTGCTCTCTGATTGAATCTATTTTGCCAAATGGGAGCTTGGTTTTGTTGAGAATTATCTCTGTAGGAAAACTTTGGATTGTTTCTCCACCCTGGATTGAAAGTGTTAAAGTATGGGTCATTATTCGATGGATATGAGCCTATACCATTAGCTTGTTGTTGGTGTCCTTGCTATTTTAATAGCTCACAGTGCACAGAAATGTGATCAGATGAACCATATATTTGATAGCATCTTGCTATCATATTGACAGTTGGAGTAGCTTCATTGAGTCCCAGTCGACTAATTGCTTTTTGAACTATATACTCTACCTTGGAAGTAAAATTCTCACCGTCAAGTCGAGTTTGAGTTAATGCTGCGGACTCATTAGACCTTGAATGAGCCAAGAAATGTTGATTCCTAGCTATTTCTTCTATAAGTTGGTAAGCTTCATCTACATTTTTTTTATAAACACACCATCTGCAGTGTTGTCAAGCACCATTTTTGAGGTGTAATTGAGTCCATTGTGGAAGGACTGAACCAAAATCCATTTGCTTAAACCGTGATGAGGGCACGACCTCAGCAATGTCGTGAACCTTTGCCAACCTTCATACAATGTCTCCTGGTCTTTTTGCACGAAACCAATGACTTGATTTCTGATTCTTATAGTTTTGCTGGGGGGAAATATTCCGACAGAAATGCTTTTACTAGTTGCTCCCAGGTAGTTAATTCCCGGGGTTCCAATGATTGTAGCCATTGCTTGGCTTTACCCCTTAGCGAGAAAGAGAAAACCCTCAGTGTCAATGCCTCTGGCGATACCCCATTCAGCTTAGTTGTCTCGCATATTTCCAGAAAATCTTTAAGGTGTTGATTTGGGTCTTCATCTGGGGTTCCTCCAAATTGATTTTGTTGGATCGTAGAGATTAGAGATGATTTCAACTCGAAATTGGCTTGAATGGCAGGCTTCAGAATTGTAGACTCTAGTCCATCTACGGTAGGAGTATAGAGTTCTTCTAATGATGGGACCGGTGGTCGCGGTTGAATTGGCTCTTCTTGTTCAGCCATCATTTCGATCTCAAGATTAGAATTCTCCTCGAACGCTATAGATTGAGTGCTACTTGTACCTTCAAAAAGGGATGTTCTACGCTTGTATTCTCGCACCCTTCTCTTAAAAGTTCGATCTATTTCAAGGTCTAATTCAAGTAGTTGACTACGAATACTTCTGGACATATACTATTCCCTGAAATCAAATGAGAAAATATAATCAGCCGTGAATAGCACTTTAACAAACTAAGTAAGGATATAAGCGAAAGGTAAATAAATAATCTGAATCCCCGGCAATGGCGCCAAAAACTTGACGTGAACTAAACATACTTGCAGATTTACGGATTTCGCACAAGAAATAATTCTAGTCATGTTTAAAATTTTACTCAAGAGTTCACGTAGCTGCAAGTGCACAGGTCGAGTAGAAACTCTGAGTGCCGTAACCCCGATGATTTAGATTAATTACTTAGTCTACTTATATCCAAAAGCCGTCACGAAATTATAAAAGAACAAAGCATAAAGATAAATGAGTATGAATTAAGAATAATAAAGGAATACAAGAAAGGATTTAAGCAATTGAAGGAAGAGATTCCCTTGTAATGAACTAGTCGATGCTATGACACTAACCGTTGAATTAAGACTTCTGATTAATAAGACTCTCATCTTTAATCAGGACAAATTCAATCTCTCGATCTTTTGTAATTAGTGCTCTTAATCTTAATCAAACGATAAAAAATGCAGAATTTGCTCCTCGCACGATTGTAAGGACTCTCATCTCATAACAATCGGTACAATAGATCTCTCGATCTTTTGTTAGATACAAACCAACAGTTTATGAAAAGCACAGCAATTAATGTAACCAAATTCCCCTCTTGGGTGAAATTAGCTTAAACCAAAACAACCGATCTCTCGATCCGATTAAAATCAGTTAGAAATTCTTACGGCCATGCATCGCATAAACAAGAAATGAGGAATCAAAGCAATAGTATCAGGAAATCAGAATAATAGTTAGCATCAACAAAGTCTCATTCCGAGGGAACAAAAAAAAAATTCTTTAGTTATTCATCTTCTTTTTAACAAAAATTCCTTTTCTTCTCCCCTTTTTTCTTTCTTCCTTCCTTCCCCGTTCTCCTTTTCTTTATGTTTCCTCCTGTTCAAAATTCAAATTTCAAAAAGTGGTTAGTCCCTTCTTTTACTCGTTCAACTCTTAAAAAAATTGATCAAAACATTTAAAATACGTCCGACTTTTATGTAAAATTGTGGATTTAATTGTAGGGATTATAAGTACAAAAAAGAGGTGATCAATAACCCGACCGGTCGTCCGATACTCTTCCAATGGTCGACCGTTACCCAAAACGATCGTCCGTTCTGAAAACTGATTGACTATGATTGAATGTCCACACATAGTATGATTTGAAATATGTGTGACCTTAAATAGGATTAAAACATGCAACATGTATGAATGATTGTATGTATTGATGAAAGCAAGTAAAAGACGGATTGACGTGAATGTGACTTATTGTAATCGAGGAGGGAAATGAGTTTCGCCCCCTAGTGGTGGCATTTCTCGGGAAGTGAGTTCCACCCCTAGTGTGGCATTTCCATAAGTAGAGGCGAGTTCCAACCCTAGTGTGGCATCTCTATTGGGTCTACACGGAACTAAGAGGCGAGTTCCACCCCTATGTGGCGTCTCTATTGGCGTCCCGCGAACTCAAATGTGGCCTAGCTAGCCATTTTTCCACGAACTCAACATGGTCTTCCCAATCAACAAGATAAGAAAGTATCTAAGTAAAGATGAAAGATGAAGAGATGAATGATGAATGACTTGGAACATAAAGTAAAGATGTTAAAGAAGTATGATGATGCATGCACCTATGAGGATGCAATGTAAATGTCCACTTGTCACATCATATCATGACATGATGATAAAGCAAAATAAGATAAGATCATGATATGCATTAGTATAATGATAAGTTATGATATGCTTGACTTAAAGATTATGATGTTACATGTTATCTTATCTTGCCATGATGATATGCTCATATGCCATGTAGTATGCCAAGTAGCTCATAGCATGCATATGATTTATGTTCCATGATGATGATATGCATATGCCATGGCATGTAGAGATTATGTTATAAGGTCATAGCATGCATGGGCCTCAACATACTCTAACGGGAGAAATCCCCTGCACCCCATGAATCCGTGCAAGTATGGATGAGGCTTAGGTTCGGCGGTGAGGGCCTCTTGACGAAGACATTGCACATGGGCGGGTCGGACTCCGGCCCAAGTTATCTTACTTATATTATGTCATGTTGATGAACTCTTGTAAGAGTCATTTATATATATCTTATGGGCCTTATGGAGTCATGTATTTTACTTGAACTCATTATGTTGTAAGAACCCTTTGTTGGGTATTTGTTAGAGCCTATTAGGCCCATGGGCCAGTTTATGTATCTTGGGTTTTAAGTATGAAGTCTTCCGCTATTTATGATGTTGTCATTTTAAGTTTACTATATTATATTTCCACTGCAAAGTTTTATGAAATTAGGTCAAGTCAAAGTGACGCCGTCCAGGGTTCGGCGATCCAAATTGGGGTCGAATTTTGGGGGCGTTATAATTGGTATCAGAGCCATAGTTTGGCTCTTATGTCTTAAGTCTTATGTGTCTAAGACATAGGTTGGCTAAAATGTTTAAGTGTAAAGTCCATGTGCAATCGTCATGAGGTGCCACGGAACCTAAAGGTGCATGTTCTTCCATGTTTAACTCATGCTAAAGATGATGTTATGTTTATTTAATTGTGGATATAGTTGCCACCAAGGCGAGCAACTGTTGACGAGGAGCACGAAAGGAATACTTTCCTCGATGGATTAATTTGGGTGGCACAAAATGCGCAAAGGACTAATGAACCGGACTATTCCATAGAGAGGTTCCTAAGGCTCCAACCTCCCAAGTTTGATGGAGAAGGAGATGTTGATTTAGCCGAATCATGGGTTGAGGAAATAGGGGACATTCTCAAAGTCATGGGATGTCCCAAAGAACGCAAGGTGATGTATGCTACACATCACCTTTGTGGACAAGCTAAGGCATGGTGGAAGGCGCTATTGAAAACTACCTTCCAGAATGAAGAAGAAGTGGTTTGGGAGAGTTTCGTGGAAGCGTTTGAGACACGCTTCTTTCCCGATCATGTTAAAGAAAAGAAGAGGGACGAGTTTCTCAACCTTGTCCAAGATAGTATGACTGTGGATGTGTACGTGAACACCTTCTTGAGGTTGGAAAACTATGGGGATCTCAATGAGAATGAGCTCCGAAGGACAAAGAGGTTCATCAATGGGTTGAATCCCGGACTGCAACCATGGGTTATGAGTGGTCGCTGCACCGCTATGAAGGAGGCGGTAGAGCTTGCCGGTGAACATGAAAGGAAATACCAAGAAAGAAAGATTACCAAGGGAAAGACCATCAAGAAGCATGAAGGGAAGGCCCAAGGAAGTAATCCAAGGAAGACACCTTACTACTCTCCAAAGAAGGTGGAACAAGCTAGGCCCACATGCCCACATTGTGGAAGGAACCATTATGGTGAATGTCGCATGAAGGCCGGGACATGCGTCCAATGTGGCAAGGAGGGCCACTACATAAGGGATTGCCCGGAAAAGCAAAGGGGCAACCGAGACAAGGGAAAAATGGTGGCAAACCCACCAAGAGCTCCAGCAAGAGTCTTCGCCATGGAAGTGGATGAGGCCACTCCAGAAAATGATGTGATCCAAGGTAATATTCTAATTGCCGTTTACTATGCAAATGTTCTCTTCGATTCGGGTGCAACCCATTCTTTTATCTCTCATGCATTTGCTAGCATGCTAAAAGTAAGACCTCTAGTTACTAACTGTCAGTTAGAAGTAGTGACCCCTACCGGAGTGGTAAGCACCAGGAGATATATCCCGAATGTATCCGTAGAAATAGATGGGAAGAATTTCCCATGTGACTTCATATTGCTTCCTATGGTAGACTATGATGTAATTCTAAGAATGGATTTGTTATCCTATAATGATGCTCACATGTATTGCAAAGAAAAGAAAGTTTTTATAGTGACCATCATGGAAAGCCTACCATGATTAGGGGAATTCCCTCTAAGGAGGCCAAGGTGCTCATTTCAGCAACTAAGGCAAGCAAGATGATTAAGAAAGGAGCAAGAGGATTCTTGGCAAGCGTCGTCAAGACAGATTCACAAACTAAGGCACTTTAATTTTTGGATGTGATAAGAGAATATCCCGATGTCTTTACGGAAGACATTGTGGGATTACAACCAAAAAGGGAAGTTGAGTTCAATATTGAACTACTTTCGGGGACCACTCCCATTTCAAGCCATCTTATCGAATGGCTCCGGCGGAGATGCACGAATTAAAGATCCAATTGCAAGAGCTTTTAGATAAAGGATTCATCAGGCCAAGCGTCTCACCATGGGGTGCACCGGTACTATTTGTCAAGAAGAAGGATGGCTCATTAAGATTGTGCATCGACTACCGAATGCTCAACAAGGTGACAGTGAAGAACAAGTAACCCTTACCAAGAATCGATGATCTCTTTGATCAATTGGCAACGTCATCTCAAAGATCGACTTAAGAAGCGGCTACCATCAATTAAGGGTGGCTGAATAAGATGTTCCCAAAACGGCATTTCGTTCAAGGTATGGACATTATGAGTTTTTGATTATGCCTTTTGGACTAACGAATGCACTCGCCGCATTCATGGATTTGATGAATAGGGTTTTCCGTCCATACTTGGACAAGTTCGTGATCGTATTTGTGGATGACATCCTCATCTACTCATCAAGCCGGGAAGAACACCGGGAACACCTCCGCATTGTGTTGGAGACTTTAAGAAGGAACAAGCTCTACACCAAGTTCTCTAAATGTGAGTTTTGGCTTGAGGAAGTGATGTTTCTTGGACATATAGTGTCAAGACATGGAGTGGCAGTGGATCTGGCAAAAGTTGAAGCAGTTACTAATCGGAGTAGGCCAAAGAATGTGACGGAAATTAGAAGTTTCTTGGGACTTGTCGGATATTATAGAAGGTTTATCCAAGATTTTTCCAAGATTGTCGCACCTATGACGAAACTAACAAGGAAGGGCGAGAAGTTCATATAGTCACAAGCATGTGAAGCAAGCTTTCAAGAGTTAAAAAGAAGACTTACAACGGCACCAATTCTAGTCATTCCTTCGGAGAGCGGAGGATATGTTATTTATAGTGATGCATGCGGCACCGGATTAGGATGTGTACTTATGCAACGTGGCAAAGTGGTTGCATATGCTTCTCGGCAATTGAAGAAGCATGAAGTCAACTACCCTACTCATGATCTAGAGTTCGTGGCAGTTGTTTTTGCATTGAAGATATGGCACCATTATTTATATGGTGAAGACTTTGAAATGTACACGGATCACAAGAGCTTGAAGTATGTGTTCTCACAAAAAGATTTGAATATGAGGTAAAGAAGATGGCTCGAGTTCCTTAAGGACTATGAGTTCGCTATATTGTATCATCTCGGGAAAGCAAATATAGTTGCTGATGCACTAAGTCGCAAGTGGGAAGGATCACTTGGATGTTTAAGTGTCCACAAGTGGAATCTTGTGGAAAGCATAGTGCAATGGGCCCCAATCATTTTTTGCCAAAGGATCATATGTATGGCTCATCATGGGATCGAATCAAGCTTAGATAGAAGAATTGTTGAAGCTCAAAGAAGGGATTCCGAATATGCAAGAATGATCAACATTTGTCAAAGGGAAAGGAATCACTTCAAGTATGGTGAAGATAGTGCAATTAGATACAAGAACCGATTATGGGTTCCAAAAGACAAGGCATTGAGAAGAGAGATTTTGGATGAGTATCACAAGTCCGAATTCTCAATCCATCCCGGAAGCACCAAAATGTTCAAGAATTTGCAAAAAAACTTTTGGTGGGAAGACATGAAAAAGAAAGTGACCAAGAATGTAGCCAAGTGCATAGTTTGTCAACAAGTCAAGATCGAACACCGAAGGTCTTGTGGTAAATTACAACCTTTACCTATTCCGGAATGGAAATGACAAAGTATCTCCATGAATTTCGTGGTAGGATTACCACGAAAATGGAAAGGGCATGATGCAATATGGGTTGTAGTTGATCGTTTGACGAAGTTGGCTCACTTTATCCCTATGAAAGTGAGTCAATCCATGGAAAGTATGGTAGAGTTGTATGTGAATGAGATTATCCGTTTGCGCGGAATACTAGCATCTATTGTTTTGGATAGAGATCTGAGGTTCACTTTAAGATTCTGGAAAGGTCTCCAAAATGCATATGGAACAAGGTTAAATTTTAACACGGCATTTCATCCTCAAACCGACGGCCAAAGTGAAAGAACAATCCAAACACTTGAGGATATGCATAGAGCTTGTGCCTTAGATTGGCATAGAAATTGGGATGACCACCTTCCTTTGGTGGAATTTGCTTATAACAATAGTTATCACTCAAGTATCAAGATGGCTCCATTTGAAGCCCTATATGGTAGGCCTTATCATTCTCCAGCATGTTAGAGTGAAATCGGGGAAGAAAGATATCTTGGACCGGATTTGGTTCATAGGTATGTTGATAAAGTAGAGCTCATCAAGCAAAGGATGTTAGCGGCGCAAAGTAGACAAAAGAGTTATGCGGATTTGAGAAGAAGGGAGCAACTCTATGAAGTTGGGGATCATGTGATGCTCAAAGTCTCACCAACTAAGGGTGTAATGAGATTTAGTAAGAAAGGAAAGCTAACACCAAGATACATTGGACCTTTTGAGATTCTAGAAAAAGTTGGCGAAGCAGCTTATAAGTTAGCATTACCACCTTCATATGCTATGCTTCACAATGTTTTCCATGTATCAATGCTCCGAAAGTATGTTCATGATGAGGCGAATGTGATTCGGATTGAAGAGCCAATATAAAAGAAGACTTGACATATGTGGAGCAACCTATAGAAATTATAGATTATCAAGTAAAGCATCTCAAGAATAAGAGCATACCAATAGTCAAAGTGACGTCGTCCAGGGTTCGGCGATCCAAATTGGAGCCGAATTTTGGGAGCGTTACAGAGAAGATTAGCATGGCCCCTGCGCAAGGATGACACGCACAAATCGAGAAATGGTCAAAGTGGCATGGAAGCATCATAAAGGGCAAGAAGCTACATGGGAACTTGAAGAAGAAATGCGAGAGAAGTTTCCAAGACTCTTCGGTAAGTAATTTAAGATTTACTAAAATTCGAGGATGAATTTTTATTTAAGGGGGGTAGGTTGTAACATCCTGTAAATTCAAAAAAAAAGGGGGAAAAGCAACTAGAGCCCATGCCGCACACAGCCCAACAGCCCAACAACCTAACATGTATTAACTAATACCCTAAACCTCTTCTACCTACCCCATGTCGGCCAGCACACCTCAAAAACCCTTGTGCTATAGTGAGCTCCACTCTCATCACCTCACTCTCTCTCTCTTTCCCTCTCCATTCGGCCAGAAAGGAGGAAAAGCACCATTAGAGGCTACAGTAAGATTTTTCTCTCCTTTAGATCACTCTTTAACTCACTCACTCTCTCTCTCTTACCTCTTTATGTACAAAAACGTGGACAACAACATTCAGGAGAGAGAAAGGGCAGGAACCATTAAGAGAGGAAGTCATTAAGTGATTAAGCTTAGCTAAGAAAGGTATGTTTGAGGGGATCCAAACCTCCCTATCTCACCCTAATGATGTTTTAATGTATGGATTAGGGCATAAGAGCAAACACCTTATTCTTAGAGTGAAGGGTTAGGAAAATGTGCATTTAATGATTGTTAGTTACTATTCCATTGCTAATCATATTTAGAATCTCATGTGCTTTATGTATTATCAATTATCAATGTTCTATTGCTCATCATTCTTATATGTATAATGCCTAATGTGGTAGTTTTAGCTTATTATGAAATCTTGTGAAGCTTATGTACACTTATAAGTATGATTAGCATATTAGATGCTTTATGTGAAAACCCATGATGTATCATGATTAGTGTACTAAGAATGTTAAGAAATGCCTCATGTGAGGTGTGGAAGTCAATATGTGTACAAGATGTTAACGTATGAAAGATTTGGAAACAAATCATATAAAAATCGGGTGTCTGCCATCCCAGAACGGACGACCGATTCCTTATCGATTGACCGTTCTGGAGGGGCAGACACATTCTGTGATTAGCGGATATTCGAACGCTTCGATTCAGTCGTCCGAAAATCACGGACTGGTCCGATATTCAAACGGTCGTCCAATATATGGAGCTGAAATATTCTGTGATTAGCGGACGTCTGATAGTGATATTTAGGGTTTAGTGATAACTTGCTGATTTTTAAGTCAAAAGTCAATTTTTCCAATTTCTGTTTCAACTCCCTAACTCACTCTCTACTGTAATGCACAGGTCAATTGTGGTAACCCTAAATGTCGTATCCACAGTGATTTGAAGTCCTAGACTACCTAAAAATAATTTAGACTAATCCTATTTAAAATGGCAAAAACAGATTTTAATTAGAAGTGAAAACAGATTTTTAATGAAATGCAGAATGATAACTGTTTTTGGTTTTTGGAAATTTGTCAAAACTGAATTATAAATGCTAGATTATGGACTAAAAATGTTTATCTATCAATGAGGAAGGTTTTCCTAGGAGTTGGGGTTCATCTAAATTAATTATGGTGGATTGGATCAAGTTATCATTAAAAGAATTTTGATTCAACCTGAAATATAGCTGCTCTCACAGCTCAATTGGCCTTTAACTAAGTAACATATTATCATATAATTGTTAGTTAGGTTGAATCAGAAGAGGATCCTCACTGAAAATCAAGTTATCATTGGGCTTAAATGAAAGTTCATTGTTGATTTCTAGAATTCAAGGAAATCTGAAGTGATAACTTGTAATTGCAATCATAAAATAATGAAATCACTTCAATTAGTTAAACTAGGATGAAATCTATCTAATAATAGTGCTTGTGCTCCTGGTTCATCTCTGAATTTTAGGGGGATTTGAAATCAACCTCTCAGTTGCAAAAGAAAATGAAATCCACACAAACTCTAATTAATTAAAGTTAAAAGACATCCTATCTAAAATGGAGAATTCAGTGATTATCCAATGCTCCTTGGTTCATCTCTGACTCTCAAGGAAGACCTTAAGACTACCTCTCAGTAGTGGATTAAAATGAGGCTTGACAATGGAAATCAGAATTCAAAAAGAAATCAGAAATCAGCAATTCAAGGAATCAGAAATATTAATCAATGGAATTTAGGCTTGCCAATTGCTTCTTGACCCATCTCTGGACTGCAAGAAATCCGTAAGGCTCACCTCTCAGTGATTGAATGAAATCAGGGGTTCAATTGGCAAGACAAATTTCAAAAAAATCAAAAAATAGATTTCAAAATTAAAATTTAGAAATTAGAAGAGCAAACTGATTTGAATCAAAAGTATGCCAAGCATCTTGATTCATTTCTGAACAAGATGGGGGGCAATAACAACGTCTCAGTTGCTCAATTAATCAGATTGAGAATGACAAACAAATTCAAATAGCCTTGAAAATCAGATTTAGAAATTTCAGAAATCCAGGAAATCAAGAAACCAGAAATCAGAAATCAGATTTTCAAATAAAATGGAATCTAGAAACCTGACATTGACTCTTAATTCATTTATGAAGGAAGATTAGATCAAATGATACTTCTCAGTTATAGATTATAATGGGGACTAACAATTGCAAGAATCAATTTAAAAGAGTGCTGAAATCTGAAAACCAGAAATGATTGCAGTGCAGGATTAATTTTAGTCCATATCCATCAACAATCAACCTAGATTACTACCCTATCCTAGAAGAAATGGAGTTTAGCTCCTCATATTTACAAAGCTTAACATAAGATGGAATGGAGAATAGGCACAATTCATCCTTGCTTGAAGCTTCTCGGCAGGATCTTCAGCAACCAATAGCAACTCCAACAGCAGCAGCTCCCTCTGGTGCAGAAACCCTTTCTCCAAACCCTCAATCTCCAACCCCCCTCTTCCTCTAGAAATTCCAACTTTTATATCTCTTCTATCCACCCTTTGATCCTCATCAGAATATTTGCAGCCATCTGTCCATTGGTCCTGAAGATTCCCTGCTGCAGTAACTTTTTTGGATAGAAAAGGTAGTGGTCCCCCCACCTTTTTGGCTTAATCCAATCCTCTTTTCCTGCTAGAAAATCCACAACAACAAACATCAAAGTCCTCTAATAAGATTTAGACAAATAAAGCTTAAAACAGTAGTATATATTAGCTCAAACACCAAATAGGATTGGGTGTTGTGCAGGAACAAAAATCACAAATTAGAATTGATAACTTATGGAACCTGGAATGATAACTTTGCAAATTTCATGGAAAATGTCCAAATATGAGTGGTTCAAAGCATGGAGGGCATCAAATGGATTAGGGTGGCAAGTGAGTGAAGTCAGAATTCAAATATGAATAAGATTTCATAAAAATGATAACTTGGGTGTCAAAACGATAACTTGTTTGCCTTAAAAATGATAACTTATCATAACTTTGGTTGTGGTCCTCCAAATGTGGTCAAATTTGAACAGCAATGAGTTAGGATAATAATATAGTGATTTCCTAAGGCTTTTGTGCAGAATTAATAGTTTTGCATGTCGAAATGATAGAATTTCCCTTTAACGATAACTTGGCAATGGAAAAAATGATAACTTATTCAAATGGACTTAAAACCTTGCACAAGTTGAGATGTGACCATCCAAATATGATTCACACATGATAGTAATGGATTTAGGCGAAGAAAATCATTGAAAATCAGTTCACTCAAAATAATGATAACTTGACATATACGAGTGATAACTTGTCCTAAAAATGATAACTTGGCATAGAATTTAAATATTTATGGATTTTAGCATTTAGAACCTCTATGCACATGGAATTAAGTATGAAATGAGGAATATCAATTAGTTATCACAATCCATGCATTTCAAACATAATTTGCCAAAAGTTAGGCAAAAATGGGGCTCGATATGAATGAAATGCATCTAAAATGGGCTAGAAACTTATAGTGATCAGCTAGTGATGAACGTCCGAGCACCTTGCTTCGGTCGTCCGAAAGCCAAGTATCGGTCGATTGATATCTCAGCGGTCGTCCGATTAGAGTAGTAGTTACATTATGTGATTAGCGGATGGTCCGAAGCCCGTTTCGGACGTCCAAAAGACCTATAGCGGTCGACTGTTATTCCAGCGGTCGTCCGATTTAGAAGAGCGTCACATTCTATGATTAGCAGGCGAACCGAAGTCTGATTTCGGTCGTCTGAAAGGACCATAACGGTCGACCGATAACCCGACTGGTCGTCCGATAGTCTTTCAATGGTCGACCGTTACCCAAAACGGTCGTCTGTTCTGGAAGATGATTGGCTATGATTGAATGTCCACACATAGTATGATTTGAAGTATGTATGACCTTAAATAGGATTAAAACATGCAACATGTATGAATGATTGTATGTATTGATGAAAGCAAGTAAAAGACGGATTGGCGTGAAGGTGACTTGTTGTAATCGAGGAGGGAAATGAGTTCCGCCCTCTAGTGGAGGCATTTCTCGGGAAGCGAGTTCCACCCCTAGTGTGGCGTTTTCATAAGTAGAGGCGAGTTCCACCCCTAGTATGTCGTCTCTATTGGGCCTACACGGAACCAGGAGACGAGTTTCACCCCTAGTGTAGTGTCTCTATTGGCCTCCCGTGAAACCCAAATGTGACCTAGCTAGCCATTTTCCCACGAACTCAACATGATCTTTCCAATCAACAAGATAAGAAAGTATCTAAATAAAGATGAAAGATGAAGAGATGAATGATGAATGACTTGGGACATAAAGTAAAGATGTTAAAGAAGTATAATGAAGCATACACCTATGAGGATGCAATGTAAATGTCCACTTGTCACATCATATCATGACATGATGATAAAGCAAAGTAAGATAAGATCATGATATGCATTAGTACAAAAATAAGTTATGATATGCTTGACTTAAAGATTATGATGTTACATGTTATCTTATCTTGCCATGATGATATATTCATATGCCATGTAGTATGCCCAAGTAGCTCATAGCATGCATATAATTTATGTTCCATGATGGTAATATGCATATGCCATGGCATGTAGAGATTATGTTATAAGGTCATAGCATGCATGGATCTCAACATACTGTAACGGGAGAAATCTCCTGCAACCCATGAATCCGTGTAGGTATGGATGAGGCTTAGGTTCGACGGTGAGGGCCTCTTGACGAAAACATTGCACATGAGCGGGTCGGACTCCGGCCCAAGTTATCTTATTTATATGTCATGTTGATGAACTCTTGTAAGAGTCATTTATTTATGACTTATGGGCCTTATGGAGTCATGTATTTTATTTCAACTCATTATGTTGTAAGAATCCTTTGTTGGGTATATATTAGAGCCTATTAGGCCCATGTGCCAGTTTATGTATCTTGAGTTTTAAGTATGAAGTCTTCGCTGTTTATGATGTTATTATTTTAAGTTTACTATATTATATTTCCGCTGTAAAGTTTTATGAAATTAGGTCAACTCAAAGTGACGCCGTCCAGGATTCGACGATCCAAATTGGGGCCGAATTTTGGGGGCGTACACGACGTCAGCATTAAAGATTATGAAAGATTATGGTCAGATACTTCGTGAAACACAATCTTAATCAGCAATTTTCGCAAAAAAATATTTGTGTGAATTTGGAGTAAAAAAAATCAGATGAGGAAGATATTGAGAGTAATTAGACCTAATTTATTAGGTTGTCGAAAAATGCTAAAAATCTAGAATTCAATGGGGCGCTAAAAACTCCGACATTTTCTGTTGGGAACAAATTAATCTTAAAATTCAGAGGAGTTAATTCATAAAAATGAGAAGAAATTGGAAAGCAAAAATTAAGCACGGCGCAAAAGAAGAAAAAAAATCTTAACGGATAATTCCCGAAGATGATTAAGGCGCAAGTTCTTTGGAAATATATGACGACATTTATCTTCGATTATCTTATCAAAATCCATGGTACAAAAACAATTCGTGAAATATGAGTTAAGTAAAAAATACGTGATTACGTGATCAAGTCGCCAAACATAGAGCAATTAATTTCACGGCAGTAAACACGGGCGTGAAAATCATGGGTTCACATGAATGCTCACTGTAAAACATAAAGAGATAAATTACGGTGTAAGCCCAACAATCAGAATATGAATCCACGTGATAAAAAATTTCAAATGAAATAGATTGCACAATAATAAAGTTTCCGTCAAAAGCCAACAAATTTTAATCCGAAACTTAAATGACCACCCGTGACCTTCATACGTCAAAAAGACAATAATCAGTTTACTTACAATAAAAAATCACTAAAACTTATTTACTGTAAATTATAAAAAAACTTAATTAGAGCTAAACACAATTATAGAATTATTCATAGAAATTTATTTACATCTCCTATAATTTAAAGAAATAAGAAATTAATTAATCAAATATTCCTCGGCAACGGCGTCAAAAACTTGATGTGTAAAATGGTGTAGTAAAATATATTCGCTAGCAAGTGCACTAATCACTTAAGTAATAGGTAAAGAATGTCGAACCCATGAGAAATATTATTAATCCAATATCTAATCTTATAAATTAATAAAAAGGGAAAAACATAGGTTTTGAAGATAAGTTTTCTAATTATAAAATAGATATAAAAAATAAGACAATAATAGGATAATATAATGGTGTTGAAGTTAGGCCTTAGGATAAAAATAGATCAGGATAAATATTTAATCATAGAAGATAAATTTAATTTTAAGATAGATTAGAGTTGCCCTAAAATATTAACCTAACATGATTAAATTGCGATCTCCACAAACTGACATCCCCTCAACCTAAGCATGCAGATTAAACTATTTTAATTTGATATGAATTGAAGTCTCTACAAACTGGCATTCCATCTAGTCATATAAACATTAAGATGGATTAATTTAGATTTTCTACACTATTAATCACTCCACAAACTTATATAGATTAACCGACCACACAAACTTGATTCTCCATACACTAGTTATCAATTTATATCAATTATTAATTTCAAATAAAATCAATTAAATTTAGCATCATGAATTTTGAAATTAAACACTCCACAAACTAGTATAGCCTAATTCAGAAATTCAATCAACTAACATAAAAGCATTAAGCACATTTAATAATTGAATAGAGAAGATTAAAACAAATACAATAGCATTCAAATAATTTCTCTTGAATTAATAATCTCCTAAAATAAAAAGTCTAATAAAAACATGGAGTTCATCCTATAATTGCTATAGAGATAACAAAATATAAATAATGAAAATCAGAAGAATTATACCCAAGATAAAAGTAGAGATCTCAAATCTGGGCAGACAGTTGGCAGCCTCGCGGACTTCAAACAGTAGAACCTCTCTCCTCTTGGTCGTAGCTTGTAGACTCACGACTCCACTATGAAAAAAATTTGGACTTCAAGGCATGAATTGGATTGATGGTTTCTTCCTCTATTTATAGGCGCGGCTAAGGTCTTGAGCTGATCACTTTCGTCCATAGTATGTCTAAGTTTAAATATAGAAAAATAATTCTATGTGTCCTTCAAATCTCGGCCAACAATGCTAATAAAACTTTGGTTGATGATAAAATCTTATCCCTTTGGTGCCAAATGATCTCTCCTCTTTGATTCTCGGACACCAAATGTTTTATAACCTTGATGATGATGCCACTTAACGCCCAATTATTCATTTTATTGGCCCATAATACTTAAGGATAAATACTTCTCATCACTTTAGTGCTTGTAAAACTCCTCTTGTTAGGGATCACGACCAATAATAGCCTCAATATGAGTTTTGCGCCTAATGATAGATAGGATTTTGGTTAATGACGATGAGTTTGGCCCCATTTATATCTCTTGTGCTTGATAAGACTCCCCTTGGATATGATTTGCCTATAAACTCCTTTTGCAATTGATTCTCGGCCACTACGACTTGGCTCCCGATAACTCAACTTGATAAAAACAGCTGATCATGAACTTAGTGCCTGATGATTAGGTGAATTTGGCGCCTTGATTGAAGTTCGAAATGATAATCCGCTTGATAATGATATACTTAGCTTTTCCTGCAAAGATAATTATAAAAAATTAATTTATTCAAAATTAAGATATTTAAAGAATAAATAACTAGACTCAATAAATCTGGAATTATAAATAAAAATGACACAAAATGATGCATGTCATGATCAAATTACAGAAAAAATAGGTAAAATAATAATCTAAAATATGTTATATTTTGCATGCATCATTGCAGGTGAACAACGATTACTGCAACTCTTGGAGTTAGAAGAACTAAGATTTATGACCTACGAGAACCCTCTCATATACAAGGAGAAAACTAAGCAATGGCATGACAAGAAGATCTTAAGGAGGCATTTTAGTGTTGGTAACCAAGCCCTTTTATTCAATTCAAAGTTCAAGTTCTCCCTTGACAAATTGAAGACTTGATGGTCTGGCCCCTTCACTATCACTAAAATCTACGATTCTGGAGCTATTGAACTTGAAAATGAACAGGGCGAGCACTTTACAGTCAACGGTCAGCATGTGAAACATTACATACCCCAAGATTTTCATGGAACGATGGATAACTTTACTCTCTCATCACCTGATGCATCCTCGACCTAATTGAACGTAAGAATGTCTAGCTAAAGACACTAAAGATAGCGCTCCTGGGAGGCAACCTAGTTCTTTCCCTGTTTTCCTTCCAGCATTCACTTATCTTTCTGCTTGGTGATGATTGCCTTCATTCTTTCCACATACCACCTTCTTCCTTTGTTACTTACTCAGACCTACTATATCCATTTCAACATTTTTTTTTGTTTTGTTGGCATGTTCAATCCACTTGTTCTAATTAAATATCCGAAATTCTCTCTTTTCTACATGGGCGCCATATGTCGCTTTCGGGTTGACCTACCCCACTAACCACATGTACACCTTGTACCACACTACCCCTCTCCCTCTCTCCCACTCACTCACCTTCTTACCTTGACATTACCCTCCAGAAGCAATGATCTCTCACCTTCTCACCTTCTCTCATATTCCTATTTTTGCGACCATGGTTTCTACGCGTGGTCAATCCTCCGGCAAACAAAAGCGACCGATCCCTCACGACATCCACGGTACTTCACCTAGACATTCTGCTAGTTTTATGACGTTATGGGTCTTCCTTATTGTTGTGAGAAATCTATGTAGATATGGGAAATAATCAGTATTTGCATACTAGATACACGTATGTGAAGATCGGATTTCTTTTTACTAGAATGTAAATAAGCTTTAAATTTATAATCCCAACTACACTTCTCAGCAACCATCATCGATGTATAGATCGAGATCGAACCACAGAGAGAGAAGTTGTATTTATTTTTAGACTTATGTAACAATGAAAGAAGATAATCTGATTTTGATAGTAAGAGAATTAAGCTAAGATTGCTGAAATCAATATTGCAGGAATGTAACAGTTTTGTGATTTTCATTTTGTGTATTTTTTTAGATTTTTGGTTAAATGTTAAAAACAAAACTATGAATCCAAAACTAAGTCACAGATGATCTTAACTATCAAGACTAGGGAATTTCTTTAGGGATGAACAATAATTAGCTATCCTTAAGAAATTCAGTTCAATTGGATGCAAACAAATCAGCGAGTCATAAAAATAGATCCTAGTACTCTCACATTGATGATCGCTTTAGCCTCTCCACTCTCGCTTCGAGACTAAAGATTCAGGCACATATAGGACTACTCCCCTGAGCCCTTCCCTCTCGGCTTGAGCTCAATCTTCCCTATCTCATTGGCTAATTTCCCTGATACAGCTAGCTAACATCTCGTCTCATTGTTAAACTGTCCCAAATAGATACCCTTCTCGGGTCTCATTGCAGAAGTGAGAGAAATCAAATATGAAGAAGGGAGATTACAAACAAATCACCAAAGCATCAAATATAAGTTCCCGTCACTCTCATGTTAGGAAGTTCTAATTTCTTTGCTCTCACTTCGAAACTATGAATTTAAGCATGCAGATTATGATTGAATCATCCTCCATGAGCTTCATCTCTCGGTTTGTCTCAAGTTGGAGTGACTTCCCTACTGATTAGTCCATTATGACCAGTTAGCCTTTCAGCTCATTGTTGGACTGTTTACAACACACCCTCTCTTGAGAGTCGATTGCATGAGGAATAATCAACTATCGGCCAAAGTAGATAAAATTCAGCAAGTAAAATATGCGTTGGAGATCAAGAAAATATGCATCCAATCCATAAGTGACATAACTAAAGAGTTCAATCCCATCAAGAAATATCCCCCAGCCTTGATGGCTGATTAGTTATACATAACTATGGATATCACAACAAAAAATATCATCATCCTAACACTAAACATTGTTCAATAGAGAAAAATAAAGAAATAACAATCGAAAAGAAGTAGAAAAAAAATAGGAAATGCAGCAAGCAGCACTAGGATTTGAGCTCCAACTTCCCCTCTTGGCTCAGCTAGTCTTCTTCCTCTCCAAAGTGGCTTCTCCCATTCTTGGAAGTTGGCCTCCTTCATGCCTCCAGGTACCTCACATTGCCTCTCGATGATTGTTGGCCAGTCCCCCTCTTTGAAACATTCTTTTTGCCTTTGATATCCTAGCATCACTTCTGTCCGCCATTGGATTTTTGACAATTGTTCCTTGTATAACATACTTTTTGTTCAGCCATCTAATGCACGACAGTTGTCCATCTTGGTACACCACATTTTGTCTTTGATTCCTTTGATCGCTCTCTCTTTCCTTCATCATGCAGGTGGATGTGGACACCTATCCTAATGCCTTCATCCATTTCTACAAAATATGTTTTGATTCCCTGTGCACGTCAAGTGACATCTGCCATTTTGCTTTTTTTGCCAGCTCGGCTTCTCCTTCTCAGTGGCGTCAAGTACCACCATGTAGAGACTCTTTTAAATTGGCTGCTGGATACCCCCATGCAGCATAAGGGTACCTACTGAAAGATAAAAGTTTATAAATTATTTTATTTATGTTTTCTGCAAAAGAGCTAAGATGACATGGAGATTTCATATTTCAAGTAAAATGTTAAAAATGTAGATTTTATATTATTTAATTATAACGTAAATCAAGAAAATCATGCTTCTACCCTAACAATAATGAATAAGAAATCCATGTCATCACCTACTGCTATGTAGCTTCTGTGACTCCAACCTATGACGAGATCTGGATCGCTATTACTGGCGAAGGGATCCTCATCCGTAACAAGGCTAAGTCTGCATCTATTTCTAATCATATAGTTCGATATTTTCATCGCATTCTAGCAAATACCTTGTTAGGATGAGGAAATTCTGAGTCGAGTGTGTGAACCCGAATTCCTAATTATCTGGTCCTTTCTCATTGGGAAACAAATCGACATTGGTGGCATTTTTCTTAAATTCTTGTCCCATATTACCACTCAAGAACAAGGCCCTATCGTTCTAGGAGGTTTTGTTACACCAATTGCCTAGGCTTGTAATGTGGATTTCAGCCAATTGGAATCATGATGAAGTCATAACCTTAGAACATTCATCCATATGTGCACTGTCAAGTGCATCGAGGATACCTACTATCTACATATTATTCCCACCAACAAATTGGTCTCTCTACCCAATCCATCTAGAACATCAGCCACCTCTGGCGCCAATTGGATACTAGCAAGGCCCCTCCCGAAGTCTCATCAAGCCCTCCTAGCACTCCTATGGACAATCTTGATGATCAGGAACTCCAGCCTGCCCCCACTACTTCCACATACAAGACAACTCTAGTATCACCGGACGTACCTCTGCAGAAGAGCTCCCATTGAAGACAGTCTCCAATAGAGCCACAAGTAAGCCACCTCTTAAAATCCCCGTCGGCACTAACTTCTCCTCCTCGGTAGGATGATCAAGCTCCACCTTCCAATGAGGACGACGCTCCAATTTCAAAGAAGACAATTACTGGCTTAATCGTTGCCCATCAAATCCAGCAGAAGAAGTCTATAGCATGATAACTCAAGCTACTCCGAAAGAAGCAAAAGAAACAAACGGTGCTCCTACAGGATATCAACGCCAAGTTGGAGGTCCTTCTACCCTCCAACTAGTACCCCCAGTCTCTCCCATACTTGTTTTGACATTCAGGACAGTGTCAGTAATAAGTTTGGGAGAGCCAATGGTATGGTCCCAAATTCCTATTTTAACACACCATACCATGATTTTGCTATAAAAATCTCTCATTTGATTTTGGACCCATATAGTTTTGACTCTCATGAACTGATCTTTGTTGCTCATTAAAATTTAAAAAGATTTTTCTTATCTGGTTAGAAATACTTGCTCGAAGTTTTCCCTCGTCATAGATAATTGGGATCCCCTCAAGCACTAGTTAGAGAGCATAAGGAATACATTAGCCTATAGCACAAGACCCCTGTGTATGGCATGCTCTAGACATCCCTTTATTGAAACTTCTTAGAGTAATTAAATCCTCTTAGCTGAGTCAAAGTGGTGATTTCCAATCCGGATCATACTCTCTCTTCTCTAGTTTTAAGCATCCATAGGTAACTGCAGCTTTAAATTTCCAAATTAAAATAAAATGAAAGTGAAAGTGCAATAAATTCAAGTTATAAAACCCTACCACCATATTAAGTAAGAGTACCAGGAGGAGTAAAAATCTTTTTTAAAAAATTCTTGAGCCTATTGCATGAAATATATGCGGCCACTATGTATAATTACAGAGCGAGCATATTTTCATCCAAATGGTTACTCTTGCTTTAAATTTAGGGGAGTCAAGAAAAAAAAAGGGGAAAGTAAATGTAAAGTTGCAAATGAAATGAATGAAAGAAAAGAAAGTGAAAATGGGAATAGTTTTATGTCTAAACTTCAATATGGATGCTTAAACCTAGAGAGACTTGTTGCAGAATTGAGAAGGATATGGTAGCAGGGGTAGAAACCTCCCTCAGAATCATCTCTTCAGTGATTCTACTTTGAGTGAAATTAAAATTGTTAAAATGTGCTAAATGATGTCTAGGCTGTTGTGCATAGGGGGATCCTTGTCATTACGGCTATGTATTTTTCTTGTGTGGCTGATTCTAATTGAATTTTTCGCTCCAAATTTCTAATTTCTTATTGAGTGCGAGCATTGACTCCAATAGTATTTTATACCTCTTTTTATCATGGAAAAAGGCTTTATACTTCTTCTAGGAGTACACAAATACAACTTGAACTATATGTGTTCAGCCTTTTTTCCTAACTTTTCAGAATATCAAGCCATCTTATCATTTTCAGCCAACACCTATGTATTCATGCTATTTCAACTAATAATTCTCTCTCTATTTGGATGCAACAAGATGGAAGGAATGTATTCCATATTGAGCAAAAAAGCTTTGGACCACAGGTGTCATTCCCTATATGTACTGCATGGCTCACAGAATTAGTAGGAAATCAGGAGGCAGAGTACTCGCTGGACACCTGTCAAGTATCGAAAGGCTGAAGATCACATCAAGACAGGTGTCATGAACCAAAGGAGGGATCACAAGAGGATAAGAAGTACAAGAGGGCATAGGAGACAATAGGATAGGGGGTCGTCGAGAGAAAACACCAGACATAAGGGAGCTATTGAGGGAGGAAGGAGTACTTGAGCTGCTGAGGAAGGCGGGATCATCTTCAAGCAGCTCACCCGACACTATGAATCTTAGCTTTAATCTTCGTCTTGGTTTCCGCACTATCTTATTGCATTAAGTTTACTCTTAGTTTGATTCTTAAACTCGGTATGTCTGGCTAATCAGTCAATGAGGCTGAGGGGGCATATGGATTCGAACTTGATTTTGATGCTTTTATGGATTTCGTATGTTTTATTTTGCATAGCATTAATCCTATCGCTTATCTGATGAATGCCATGTTTCGAGTTTTCTTCCCTATCTGACGGTCCCCTGAGAAGGGGCATGTGTTGCGAACAATCTAGCCATGAGCCGAAAGGTTAGCATATTATAGAAGAGAAGACCCTTGAGTATAATTGTTATCTTTCCATGGGTGAATCGAGAGAACCCCATGGACTTCTTATGTAGTTTTGCTTAGATAGCAAAATGACTCGTTCGAACATGAGAGTGGGAGAACCGAAGGATGCGCTTCATGAGAGTGAGAAGCATTCACTTTGAAATGTTATCATCCGAATGTGGATTATAAGGTAGTAGCATCTATTCACCATTCACCATAAAATGATCCATTGTGCCTCTACTTTGCATATCATTTGGTAACATAACTTTTAATTATGAGATTACTTTATTTTAGATTATCAAAGTTAAACACAAAAATGAACAATCAAATTATAAATCTGAAAAAAAACCAAATACACACCATTACTTTTCAATAATTTACATTTACTTGTCATTCATTTACACAAAACTGAACTCCTTCGATATGAATAATGAAATACGTCTGATACTCGACGGTTATATACTTTGAACCTGAGATGTGTTGTTGGGATTATAAATTTAAAACTTATTTATATTTTTGTAAAATGGAATCCGATCTTCACATACCTATATCTAGTATGCAAATACTTAATGCCCTAGGGAAGCGCGCATATTCATTGATACATATTTTGTTATTGTGCTACCCACAATACATTTTTGCATCAACATAGGCATTCATCATTGTTTCCTTATGGGTAATCACATAAATTTTTAATCATCAAATAAGCCTTCTAAGTCCATTTACTTGAATCTAATGCTTAACATTTAGAGCTCAGAAGTATATCAAACTAGGACCATATCATGTTTGAAATCCACTCAAATACAACGCAAAACAATTATCATAGTCAAGAAAAATCATAAACATGATTTTAGCATATTAGTTATTCAAAATAATCACTTTAAAGCAATTATCTCATTAATCATCATGAGCACTAATAAGCAATGTTTTAATAATTAGACCGGAAAACCAAGTGAGTCGTGGTTGGACCGGTTGGATCGAGTTCAACCAAATTTCATTAAAACAATATTATTTATAGTAATTTTAAACATATAAACAACAATCAATATTATACAATGAATAAAAAAGATAATCATATCTTATAATACATAGTAAAATATAATAAAAAATGTTAATTAAAATTTAATATTCATAAAATGACTTTAAGTTATTGGTATTGATATACTATATTAATTTTTGTTTATTCTTAAATACTATTTTATGATGATAATATGTTAATTTATTTTGTCATATGTCATGTTTGATTCCTTTTATTTATTTTTCTTTACTTTCATTTTAATACCTTCTTTTTTTCTCTTTCCATTGATTCCTCTCTCTCTCTATTACTTTCCCATACTTATTTCCATTTATTTTTCACATATTCTTAATTTAAATACTTTCCCACATTTTACTTTCCTTTTGAACTGTTTATTTCCTATTTTTACCTTTATTTTTGTTTTTTTATCACATTTAAAGTTGAACCAATTTTCTGGTTCGACGATTGAACTGATTTTCATAAGTTAAATTGGTTTCTAGTCGGTTCAATGCCATTTCCAGTTTTGTGCATGTGATACGATGTTCAAGAACAATGCCTTGAGTGACCAGAATAATATATGATAATCAAAGAAACGAGATCAAACGAATTTCAAGGCAGCAGAATATCAACCTCAAGATTATAATGAACCAAGCAATCGATATTATAAATAGATGGAATTAATAATAAGATTGCCAACCTTGTAATTAACGGTGGAAATTTCCGAAGAACGGGTTGCAGGAGTTCCCTCACAGCAAAGCAATTAAGTCATAATTAATAGATTCGAAGATGTCTAAAATAATTACAAATAGCATTATTTATAAGCTCTAGATAGCAGAATTTGGGGTGGAAGAAAAGACCCTAACTTAGCCTACAAGAAAGGTAACTAGTTTCCTAAAATAACTAAAGGAATTCCTATTGCAATTATTAGCTGAATTTCCCTATATAATTAATCCCAAAAATTCCAAATAAATATGGTTAAACCATGATTTATTTTGCCCATAATATGCTGACTCTTCATGCGGCCCAATTTGTAGCATGTTGAGAACTTGGATCTGATCTAACTCGATCTTGTAATTGGATCAATTGTAAATTGCAAACATTCTTGATTATCTTCAATTTCCTTATGCCTGAGATCCACACCATTATCTTGATCCTCCAACTTTGCTAGAACATTCTTCTATCACCGGTTGTAATTATAAGCATTTCCTAATTCATATCTCATACCATGTCTCATATAAGCATTTTAATAGCATTATTAATAGGTAATCATACTACCAAGTTCTATCATGAAACCTAAGATTGAGATGATCCTCAAAAGATACTTAGCTCTCCAAAAAAAAAATCCATGACTTCAATCATATAATCACACCTTTTTAGTTGATTCATCGTTTCTTTGGTTTTTTATTATATCCAGTTGTTCTTCCTTCTTCCTCTTGTGTTCCTCATATCCTCAGCACCTCAAAGATATTCACGAAGGTACTCTATTGAAGTCTATAGCAATGGAGAAGCACCAACACAAGGTGGAAGCTGAAGTGGTGTTGGGGAGATGAAAGAAAGAAAAGAAAATGAACAGTGGAACTAGAATAAAAAGGAGCTAACATGGTTTCTATGTCTTTAAATTCAGAGAGTCAAGAAGGTAGAATCAATGTTGTCAACATCTAGAGTCTAATTACTAATTTGTTTTGTGCCCGTAATAAATCATATGGTAAAATCCTAAAGTATATGTCCCAAATATATTTAATTAAAAATATGTGTAATATGCCAATAACATCATTATATTTACACCTATGCTATATAATAATTGATTATGGTGAACATGTTAATTTTATTTGTTAAAAAACTTATAGCATATGCCATTGTCCAATTAGATGATAGTGATAATATAACAAAAATTGAGAACGGATAAATTTTAACAACTTTAGCTATATGTTCTATTACAAAAATATGTGATATTTGTGAAATAGATGATAATAATTTTCCTTTGAAAATAAAATCGATTCGATCTAACAAATAAGTAAGTTTGTACCACAAAGATATATATTACAAAATAAAAGAATGGATATCCTAAGTTGTGGTTCTACCTATCTTACAAAAAATAGTATGTTGAATTGTAGGACAATTCTAAAGGCAAGACTTGGTAAACACAAAAAAAAAATTGACGAATTATGACTCAAAACAACTGAAGTGATATTTATGAAAACAAAGGTGCATACAAGAAAATGTTCAATAACAAGATTATCATTGACGAGGACAAACTAATGGCATTGAGCTAATGATGATCTCATGAGGGTGAATTAATACAATAAGCAATTATAATATTGAATTAGTTGCAATGAGACAAAAAGGATGAAGAAATTATAAGATTGAACCAGTTGTGACAAAATAACTTTCTTCACATAAATAATAATTTCATTGTGATTAGAGGAATGAAGAGATTCATTGACCAAGATAAGAATAATATTTAGAAGAGAAGTAACCATAGTCATCTTTATCAATTAGTACCTTTAAATTAAATCTTATTTTATCATTTTCTCACTTGAATCATAGACTCCAAGATTCTACAAGTAGATATTATTCACCTAGTTTAATGAGTTTAAAGAATTGATTCAAGAGTCAACATTAGTTTTTTTTTTTATTCTCATAAGATATGACTGGATTTTGGACTGAATAGATTCGCGATATTAATAACCTTGGATGGAAGGATGTTTGAAATTCCCAAGTGTCAGGGTGGAAAAAGAGAAGTCAAAAAAAAAATTTTTACTTTGCCTTAATGTGTTGGCGGCTGCAAGTTCAGTCTATTTTTTATAGTAAGGTTCATAAATTATATGTGTTTCTTGTTATATTTTTTTCAGTCTTTTGCATAATGATATCTATCTTTTTTTATTTGTGTTATTATTTTTTTGTAAATAATGTTAGATTGAGATATTAATATTTGGACACTTGGCGAACTAATAGAGCAAGGTCTATTGGTGAATAATATACCGAAAAGTTTGGTTACTAATAGAGCGGAATGACGTCGTATGATCCATGTAGCCGACCCCACCTAGTGAGATAAGGCTTTGTTGTTGTTGTAATGTTAGATTGAGATATTCCTATCTCCTTAGTTTTGCTTTAGATTATTTAAATTTTGTACATAGTCTATGTCTATTTACTGATATGCTACATGTATTTTATTTTATTTATATATTTTGAACCTTATATGTGTGTGTGTGTGTTGTTTTTTCTTTGGATAATTCAGTCAATTAACCAAACTAAATCAATCTTTTTAGTGAGTTAACCGAACTGAATCCAAAACTTTGAATCGGATAATGGATAATTCTTTTTAGTTACGCACACCTCTAATTTCTTGAATTATCTTTATATTTTCCTATAATATATATTACAATGCCAGATTGGAGGAATTTAATTAATGGAGTTACTACCCACTTAAATAGGTATGATCATATATTACTTGAGATCGAGAGATAGATCTCTTTTTTGTTTAAGAATTTGGTTCACTTGCTATTATGAAAAAAGAAAGGATTCTAAGGGATAGCACGACCAAAACACCCATCAAGCATCGTTCGATGCACAGTTGATGATGGATAAAAAAGAAAAGTTCAAAAGATGGATCCACTCTCCATTAAGAATCATGCAATGATTGGTGTACGTATGAGAATAGCACAAACAATAATTATACCAACTATTTTAAATTCAGTAATGCCTAATGTAGGTAGTGTGATACTATCTATTTAATTCTTGACTTTATTTCTTCTTTCCAAGTCCTCCAACTATCTAACATACTAATATTATAAATTAACCCTTTATAAGTGTTACAAAAAAAATGAAATCAACCTATTGATTAAAATTAAAATGGACAGTCACGATGACCATTTTTTATAGCTTTATATTCCACTTTTGCGTTCATTTTATAAAACATTTTTTTATCTTTATAATTTGTAAAGGATAAAAAATATAATTTAGTAAATAAAATGTGACATAACATAAAAGCTGAGTGAGTTGGACGGAAGGATCCGGATAAAGCTTCAAATGATGAATATATAAAACAACTCATAACTGGTAGAATACCCAAAACATAATGAATTAACTTAAACGTTTTGAAAATATCATTTTCGTAAACTTATTTCCATCATAGATTAGTTATTGAGTGATTACTTTTAACCAAAATTATTGGATTTTTCAATATATGTGCTAATATAGAAAAAGAACTAGTACTCAAGACTTGCATTTAACCAATTAAAAGCCAAGTCTGCTTTTCTTTTTCAAAGATGTGACCAGATTTCTGCACTTATGTGATACAAGGTGTACATTTCGCATCCTCGTTCATTGTACTGTGACCATGGTGCAAGGAAAAGGGAAATCGATCGAGGTCGATTTCAAATATTTACAAAATGCTGGATGAAAAAAAAAATCAAAGAATAGTCCAAACTACTATGTGGAATCCATGCTTTCCTTCCAATCCTGTGATGTTTATTTCTTGGATATATGTATCCATGCAAGCCCAAGCACATCCCAATCTTAGCCATATCATACTGGATGTTTGAAATGGAAAGTTGATAGAAACCACGGCCAATTTCGCTTTCAGAGTAAAAGTAGAGATTTAGAGAGAGTTTACTTTGTAACGTGTCTATTTCGAATTGAGTTGGTCAATATCTTAAAATTTTTGGATACTATTTAATAGGGAGACAGGATATCGTACGCTATTTATTTTTATAACCTGTATAGGTTAATGATATCATCAATTAATATGATAATGGCTAACGTAATCCATGTTTAAATAAGTATTACTTCATAATCCAACGCAAGAACATCGTATTGAACAAACGCAATCAATTAATTGTTTTTCCGAAGTTATTTAACCTTTCAACATAGCTTAAAACATAGTATAATACACAATGTAAGACAATGGAACATACCATAAATTTCATAAAAAAATAATTTTTTATATGTTGGTGATGTTGGATATCAGACGTCCGTTATCGTGGCTATCGACAAAAATGACCTATGACCCACCGGTCGTCCGAAATCTATTTGAGCGCTTGAAAGCACAACGGACAATTTTGATTCACTCATCCATTACATTACCATATCTTCTGAATTTTGTAACCCTCTTAACCCATATCTACATTTCGAAAGGCACGAAATCCCATAGGATTATGGCCAAAACCCATTTATGCCCTTCGTCTCTCCTCTTCATCTCTCTCATTTTCTCTCCCCATCTTTTTTTTATGCTCTTGCTCCACGACTTGGTCTCGGCAAGAGGACGTAGTGGCGACTTATGTAGGTGTGGAGGCCGTGGTAAACTAAGGAAGATTGTAACGATCCAAAAATTCACCCTAAAAGTTTTGGTCATTTAGGAAAATTTCGCGCCGTTAGCCCGTTCGCCATACATCATTTGATAGAGGAAGAGTTGACAATTTAGAGAAAATCATAATAAATAAAAACTTTCTATTAATCAATTAGATTAATATTCCATAAGACATTAAATGCCTAAACTCTTCATTACATCATTAGCCTCATTGTTAATCTAGAACCTTAGAACTTATTTAACCCTAAGCATGTGCAACTCTTCGTCATGAGCTTAAGCTACCATCCATCACTTAATCTTGGTTACCTATATGGATCCAAAGTGCAGGGTTTCCCAGTTAGAGTATGTAAAGATCATGCATGTCATATTATCCTATCATATGATACTACATGCGATGCATCAACATCATAATAACAATAACATATAAACATGCATTCCATGAACTATATTATGAACCTTACATAACAATACATCATGTTTATCATTCATTCTTAACATGTCATTATTGAAACATAATAATTTCAACATACCTGCCTGATGCGTAAAATGATGTAGCAAAATAAAATCGCTAGCAAGTGCACTAGTCGCACAAGTAATATAAAAATAGGAGTAAAGAGTGTCAAACTCACGAGGAATACTATTAATAAAATATCTGATCTTATAAATTAATAAGAGAGGAAAAACATGGATTTTTGGAAAGAGGTTTTGTAATTATAAATAAAATAAGATAATAATAAGATAAGATAATGGTGTTGAACTTAGGCCTTAGGATGAAAATAGATTAGGATAAATATTTGAACCATAAAAGATAAATTCAATCTTTAAAGATGGATTAGAGTCTCCATAAAGTAATCTAACATGATTAATTTACGGTCTCCACGACTGGCATCCATCAACCTAAGCATGTTGAACTATCTTAATTTAATAAGAATTGAAGTCTCCACAACTGACATCCCATCAAATCATATTAAAATTAAGATGCATTAAATTGGATTTCCTAGATTATTAATCGCTCCACAAACTCGTATAGATTAATAAACCACACAAACTTGATTCTCCACACAATAGTTATCAAATTTATGTCAATTATTAATTTCATATAAAATAAATTAAAATTAGCATTATGAATTCTGAAATTAAATACTCCACAAACTGGTATAGCCTAATTCAGAAATTCAATCAACTAACATAAAAGCTTTAAGTACAATTAATAATTGATCAGAAAAGATTAAAACAAATAAAATAGGGTTCAAATAATTTCCCTTCGATAATAATCTCCTAAAAATAAAATAAGTAAAATATGGAGTTCGTCCTAGAATTGTAGAGAGATAATAACTAAATAACAATAATAATTGAAAGAATTACACCAAGAATAAAACAGGATCCTCGAATGTTGTCGGAGCGTCTAGATCAGCCGTCTGATCAACTCTCTCTCTTGGTCAAGCCTACAGAGCTCATGTAGAAGAAAACCACACTTCAAAGCACGAATTGGGACGATGGCTTCCTCCTCTATTTATAGGTGTGTACGATCTTCATGTTGATTACAGGTGTAAATCCTACAGCTGGATTTAAATTCACTGGATAAAAGTTGATATGGTCTCGGCCAAAATGATAAGTTCTTTTAACCATTACGCCCAAAATGATAAACTCTTCTTATCTTACTCCCTTCTTCTAATCTCGGCCAAAATGATAAGTCCTTCAATCATTATGCCAAAAATTATGTATTGTTGGCCAATATGTTTCGGCGATGTATGCATGGATCACATCATGTTACGCCCACAATTGCATTTATTTTACCCCCAAGGAAGTCAGACGTAACTTTATCCAATGAAGGTGATAAACTTAGTTTTACGCCCTGGCTGTGATCATCTCAGCTGACACGTAATTCCTTCATACGTATTTTGCCCAAAATCTCTTTGTGATGTGGATTACTGTCATTAACAACTTTGCAATTATCGTTTATGCCCAAAGCTTCTAAATGATATCCAAATCTGATTTTACCCCTTATCTCAAGTACGCCGTGACTGAATTAATCCATCCGTCAATTCGGCTTGCCTGCAAAATAATTATAAAAAATTAAGTAAATCCCTCCTTAGTTAAAATATTCAAAGCATTAATAATCAAAATCAATAAATCTGGAATTATGATTAAAAATGATCTAAAATGATGTATGCCATTATCAAATTACAGAAAAATTAATTAAAATAATAAAGTAAAATATGTTATATTTTGCATGCATCACTGCCTTACCTTGGAATCATCATCTGCAAGTACCATACCATAAGAACATACATTCATAACATACATAACATATATGACATAGACATATCATTGCATTTCATTTCCATTGTCATGTGTACTCTAAGAGTTTCTTTATAAGTCCTTAATCCTTATTCATTACATGACATTGTTTCTTTCTTTCTTTTCATTCTATACTTTACATTTCCTTCATTCTTTCTTTCTTTCTTTTCATTCTATCTTTCTTTCTTTTATTACCATATTATTTCATTGGGGCACATTATAACCTTGCATACATTAACATTATCATATGGTATCTTCAATCTTTACATTGGAAAATCTCAAACATCTCTATGGTGATGGCATTATTTCCCGAGAAGTTTCAATCACCGTGAAGTGAAAGACATTTACTTCTCATCCTTACATTCATGACTTATTTTCATTACATTCATCATATAACATACTTCTTCTTTGACTAATAGGTAATACAATTTAACATTTTTACATCAGTCAATCGGGCATTGGAAAATCTCAAACACCCTTTGGGTGATGGCATTATTTTCCAAAGAAGTCTCAGTCACTATAAAGCGAAAGGCATCTACTTTTGAAAAATCTCAAACACCTTTTATGTCTTGGCATTATTCCCCAAGAAGTCTCAATCACTATAAGGTGCAAGACATTTACTTCTTGCCACATCTTTCATCTTCACATCATCATTACATTTTTCCATAAAGCACTGAGAAATCTCAAACACCTTTTAGGTGATTGCTTTATTTCCCAAGAAGTCTCAATCACCATGAGGTCAAAGACATTTACTTCTTGCCTTCATCATTCATCATTACATTAGTTCATAGAGCACTGGGAAATCTCAAACACCCTTTCAGATGATGACATTATTTCCCTAATAAGTCTCAGTCACCATAAAGTGAAAGACATTTACCTCTGGAAAACCTCAAACACCTTTAGGTGATGGTATTATTCCCCAAAAAGTCTCAATCACTATAAGGTGAAAGCCATTTACTTATTGCCCTCATCTTTCATCTTTGCTTAGTTGAAGGCTCAGGGTAACATCATTACAACCAGGCCAATAGCCCCTAGGAAATCTCAAACACCCTTTCAGGTGATGACATTATTTATTGAGAAGTCTCAATCATCCTACAGTGAATGGCATTTACTTCTTAACATTAATGAGTACTGAGGCATTTCCAACAACTTTATACTTTATTAGGGTCATACATCAAGCATTCACATCAATCATTTCACCCCTAGCCTAATTATGGTTGATCATACACTTCTTGTATCTTCGTTCATACACAATTAGCCATTATCGATCATCCATCATCAATACATGGTAATGATATCATGAAAATACTTAAATATATCATAGAATCTATTTTTCATTCGGTCACGGCCGTGATGGGTTGATCACGACTGTGACAGAACCCCAAAATAGTTCCCCTTCTATCACGATCATGAGTGGCCATGGGCGTGACAACACCCCTTTCATTTTCCTTCTCTGCTGATCGTGATTGGGAGTGTCACGATCGTTCTTGGCACGTCACGTCCGTGATAGGGCATGTCATGGTCATGGCAGTGCCTTGGACGATTGGCCAATTTATCTCTCATTCATGACCGTTCCAATAGTCGGCACGGCCATGCCGGCGGTCCATAATCTGATCTTCCACCCGAAATTCTCAATTTTTAAGGTTAAAACTCCAATAAAAATAATCTAAAATATCATAAATATTTCAAGTATTATCTCTTAGCATCTATGCATCATATAACACATTAAAACATGAAAATTTTCATTTATTAACAATATTTAGGACTTTTTCCAATAAATTCATACAACCAACATAATCTATTCTCTGCACTATTTTCTGTCAGCAGTCATTAAAATATTACTAACATAACTTATACTTGTTCTTTTCAGATGATTCCAATTTTCACAGAAAGATAAAACCTTTAACTCGTGACTAAACTTCAAACCCTAGTTCAGTATTTCAAATGTATTATACTTTTTACAATTTGGTCTCATTGTTATGCGAGACAACATGACATTAGTCCGGTGTTTGGATCATAACTATTTGTATACATCTTCAAATCATATGAAACTAATTTCTGTGGAAACTAGACTTCGAGGGCTTTCCATCCATATATTGTTTGTAATTTGTGTATAAGTAAAGCCTAAACAAATAATTATTACAAGTCAGTCACGAATTTAATAGATTATGCAACATAAATCATGAAACCTTCTTTCATACAATCCTTATTTATGTAACCCTCAATCAAAATCCCTATCAAGAACATGGTGTTCTTAAGACTCTCAATCCAAACAAAACATCATTGAGAGGGGAGAGAGGGGTTTGGATCCCCTTTACATACCTTTAGGTTTTAGATCTAAAACCCCTTTTTCCTAATCATCTAGTATCCTTATTCAGTCAGGAAAGGAGGCAACTTAAAAGTGAGAATGGCCAGATAAGAAAGAAGTATCCATTCTAATTTCCTAGAATATGTATCTAAATTTCGGGGACGAAATTTTTTTAAGGAGGGGAGAATTGTCACGGACGTGCTCCACAAATATCATTTTAACATAATCTTATTTTTAATTAGCGTATTAAGTTATCTTGGATGATTGTATAGTCATGATTGCGTGTAGCAATTAACTTTTGGATTAAAGCATAATCATAATTAAATTATTGATAAGCGTTATAAAGAAATTATATAATATTATTAGGAATAAATTATAATATTTGTAAATATTATAATAAACATATTTAACTATGATTAAATATGATTAATTATAGGTTTAACATTAATTTTTAACAAAATGATATGATTCGACCTTTATTTCAACCAATAGGATTTAAAGCAGCTCAAGCAGGCAGCTCACCGGCTGCTTAGAAATATATATTTTCAAACTGCCATATGACGTGTTAAAATTCTGAAAAAAATATATAAATCATTTATTCTTATTATCTGCAAGCCGAAAATTTTCCAAGATCATATCCATTTCCGAATAGCCGGAGGAAATTCGATAAGTTTTCTGGGTTAAGGTGAATCTGCAGATCCGAAACTGACCTTCAACTTCATATGATCATATCTTCGTGAGTAGTTATTCATAAATCTTGAAATTTTGCATGGTAAATCATATAAAAAGGACTTGTGTAGAGAAAGTTATAAATTCAGCACCGTAAGTCGCTCACTCTGTCTCGAGTCAGAGATAGGTCCGCCTTGTAGATTAGAGTATGACTAGGGTAAATCGATATAGGATTTGAAATTTATACATGTTAAAGTATACTTCACAAGGGTTTGGTGAGAAGTGAAATCATCCAATTAGGATACGTAGATGTGGAGAAATGAATTTTTCAATTCATAGTAAGTTTTCTGTCAGGTTCCAGGACATTAACAGAACACGACCCGAATTGACTATTTTGGTTATAGAGTTATACAAGGAGTTAAATTCTCTAATTTTTATGAATAAAAATAGGGAAGTCTAGTTTTCGGGAAAATTATTATCTAGTTAAATAAGCAAGTGTGAAGAAACATATAAATTAATCTTTTAGTGACACACAGTCTGTCAAAACACAAACCCTATGTCAGATTGCCTTGAATTTTATGACTTGCTCATTTGGAATTAGTAAATGAAGTTTGGGGATTGGAAACCTTAGTAAGTCTAGTTTCTAATTTATCTGAAATCATAAGATTTGCTCATATTGTTAAGAAATTATGAATTATGTATTGAGAGTCACTTAGTCTGAAATCTTGAGACAGCACATAGTTAAGTTTTAGGAGATTGGGTAGTAATAAGTAGTTGAAGTGTGTAATAGCCTATGGACATAGACACCTGAGATTGAACAATGAATACTTAAAAGAAATTACATGCATTCTAAGGTGTATAATTATTCATGCATCATGAGCATGCATTGCATAGTATTTTTACTAGTGATGGAAAAGTAAAAAGACATCATTGCTTGTAGGAAACCAACAAGCTATAAGTGAAAGGAGGAAAATCTAGTAAGCCTCCTTGAAAACATAAAGTACAAGGTGAGTGGGTAAATTTACAACATAGCAAAATATTATATGTTAGTTCATTTATTTATGGTATTACCTCAAGCAAAGATTATTATTGTTGTTATTGAAACATATCTTGAGCTGTGAAAAGTATTTATGATATGTTTCAAGGATTTCATATGAGATGGAGTTATACAAACATATTTTCAGGGAACAATGCTTGTGAAGTGAAAATAAGTTTTACTTGATAATGATATGTGATTATGACATGTGTATTTTGATATTATTAAACTTCATGTGTTCATTAGCCATGCTATTTCAAAAAGGTCTTTGGGACCGCATTCGATATACATGAAGCCTTTGGGGCGTATATCGGGTGTCTTTGCCCTTTGGGGGCTGCTCTGCGTGCACGTATTGACCCATGATTTGCTCTGCGTATCTGAGAATCATGATTGGGTGGCACACAATCATGATTGGGATCCGTATTGACCCATGATTTGCTCTGTGTATCTGAGATTCTTGATTGTGAAGCTTTGCTTAATTGTATGACACACAATCATAGAGGGATACGTATTGACCCATGATTTGCTCTGCGTATCTGATACTCTTGATTATGAAGCTCTGTTTAGCTGTATGACACATGATCATAGAAGGATACGTATTGACCCATGATGAGTATCTGCAATGACACATGTGTGAATATGATGATATCTTGAATAATTTGTATTTATGTAAAAGTTCATATGATTTGAAAAGTTATGTGATATGAGTTATGCTTTAAATGTTTTCTCATATGAAAGAAATATGATTATTTAAATGTTATATGCACTCGTATTGTTCCCCAATGTTGTACTTTTATTCCACTCGCTGAGCAAATGATTGTTGCTCACAGTACCCATTTTAAATTTTTCAGATACTTGTAAGTTCTCGAGTTGAGTCGACTCAAAGCTTACTTTTGATGCATATAGAAGAGGTCGAACCGCCGAAGCACTGTTATTTTTCTTTCACATTTATTTTTGAAAGTATGCATGTAATAGATAAACTCAAGAGCTGTATTAGAGTTTATTAGAATCATTTTATAAGGATGTATAAAACTTGATCCTGTGGGGTGTTATATGTGGAATGATTTGTGAAACAATAATGATAATGTGTGAATGTGATATCTTATAACTTTTATTTAAACTTTGATAAATATATAAATGCATCTATTGTATGTATTCACAAATGACATAAGATAATTAAGGGAGGAGGTTTTGTCGATTTTATTTTTAGAATTGCTAAATATGGTTCAAGGAAATAATAATTATATTAGAACTTAGTCTCTAGAAATCTTGATATTCTCTTGTTTTATCTTAAAACATAGCCACCATGAAGGATAGGACTCTAGATCTCCTAGCCTTAGCCTTTTCTTGATGGAGAAGAAAAAGAGAAGAAGAGTTGGCAACTAGATTTTTGAGGAATTAATAAGGTTTTGTATCCTTTATATAAGATTTACATTAGGGCTTTGGTCAAAAGGCCCAATATCCTTGGCCCAAAATTTTGAGTTATTACAAAGATTAAGAGGAAGACGCTAGGGCACAAACCAACGAAGAAAGAACCGAAAGATCAACTAAAAAGTTGTGCTTTCAGGATGCAAGATGTGCATGTTTTAAGATCCGTATTAGGATTTAGGTCCATGCTAGTCTAGGTAGTTATCATGCATATACATATTTTATGCTTCAATGATGATGATCTTGAGTTGTTATTCATATGATTATGTGGATGTTATTATGTGATTTGCATGCCATAATGTTGTGATTATATGGATCCACTCATGGTTATTATGTCAGTTTTAAGCATGTTGCTAATCTTAAAGTGATTATTAGAGAATAAATGTAACGGCCAATAATTTCATCTTAAAGTAATTAACTTAATTAAATGCTAATCTTATTTGGTAAGCACTACTTCGTGCAAGATTCACGAATGAATCCTTTTTCTATGGGAAGTATAACGTAACACACCATAAGTTTCTTAAAAATTTAAAATTTTATATGTTGCTAAGGTCGGATGTCGGACATCTAATTTGTAGAACGGGTGCTCGATATCACGATCGTCGACAAAAATGATTGACGCCCCATCAGCTGTTCGAAACGGACATCTAATTTGTAGAACGGGTGCTCGATATCACGATCGTCGACAAAAATGATTGATGCCCCATCAGCTGTTCGAAACCCAATCGAGCATTCGGAAGTGCAACAAACAGAAATGAAGAGAGATAAATTTTGATCCTCTCCTCCATTATACCACCATAGCTTCTAGACTTTGTAACCGCCCTTCACCCATGATCTCTAGGTTTCAAAAGGCATGAAACTCCAAGGCAGTGTTTGGATGGAGAGTTTTGCCCAGAACTTCGCAAAGTTCTAGCAAACAGCCTTTGTGATGGGAACTTTCCAAGTTCTCTTCATGTGATGGAGGGCAAAACTTTTTGGGCAAAAGTTCTGCACAAAAACTTCTCAGCCGACTCGAGAACTTCACGCGACGCCTAAACTTCCCCATAGACGTTTCTCTCTCTCTCTCTCACTTTCCTCTCCCTATCAAGCCGCTGCCTCCTCCCCCTTTCCCTCCCCCATCGGCCTCTGCATCCTACCCCTGCCCAGCTATCCCTCCTGCATCTGTCACGGGGTCATTTTTCGCTCGACCGACCGGTGTGGCGCCTAGATGTGCTTTGCGAATAAATTCTCTAGCAAGTGCACTAATCACTCAAGTAACATAGTGAAAATAATAATGAATGTCGAACCCACGAGGAACTATCTAAATCAATTCTATCCTAAAAATCTACTAGGAGAAGAAAAGGGAGTGGTGAAGAGCCCTAAGGATTCTGGATGATCAAAAGTAAGGTCGACTCACAAAACAGAAAAGATTGAATTTTTAACAAAGAGATTCATATGTTAATTCTCAAGACGGATTAAGATCACGCGAAGTAAAGATATATGCACTGATTAAATCGAACAATCTTAGTCCCTGAATTTCAGAGATCTCTAATGATGAGTAGACCCCTTGATCAATAGAAAACTCAGATTCATGACTTTGTAAATCCTAAACTAACAACTATTCTCATTGGATATAATCTATTAGACTGCAGAAAATCGAGTATTGCGTTGAATTATAAGATTTCTGTTATGATTTAACCTATAAGTTAAGTTTATATTTTCTAAAAAGTATGACATTCTGAATTAAGTCACCCCAAAACTGGTTTGTAATCTAAACTCACAGCATGATATTTTTAGAAAACAAGATGAAGCGCACCACAATCATAATCTAAAAGAACTAGCAATTATATTAATCCAATACTAAACTGATCCGTGCAGTTTTCCAGAAACAAATATGAATCTCTATCACAAACTAAAAACATAGGAAAAACAAAATAAATAGTGGATAGAGCATCCACAAAAAGAAGAGATAAGAGGTTCTTGCTTTGGACGATTCTTGTAATGAATTTGGAGCCTTGACGCTAAGTTGCTCCTCCTTCTCCAGCAGTTTTCCTCGACTTGAAGTGATTTCTTCCGCAATAAGCATGGCTCCTAGGGTCTCAAGCACGAATGTATATGTCTTCTGAGGTCTTCTATTTATAGTTTCAAGGCTCCCGATGACTCTCGATGAGTTGGGAGTCCTAGACTTATCCAAAGAATAATTTGTAGTTAAGACTCCTCATTGACCAAAAAAGTCTCGTGATTTATCTGTAATTCCAAACTCTTATCATCAAATAAGTCTTCTAGAAGGTTGGGCACCATCCTGGCATCTTAATTTAATCAAAATCCGTTCGGGAAATAAACGATGAGCAAAAATCAGCACTCTTAATGGCCTGTAATGAGGTATTCACGGTCCGATTCAATTCTGAATAGGAGTTTTCATATCACCGTTAGACCCGTAACAACGATGTTACGACCCGTAACTCGGGCAGTTCTGTGTTTAGCTTCTGTGTGTGTCATGATAATCTCCTTACGGTGCGTAAGTTAGGTCCGTGATATATGTCATACGACCTGTAATGACTTCAACTTGCTCTTTTGTGGGCGTAATTTGTGATAGTTGATAGATCTGCTAATATAATAGGTCGTTAGATGCCTGTTATGACCCGTAATAGTTCCGGCAAGAGATTACACCTTTCTGTATGCATCGTTATAACTTCATTACATCCCGTAATATAAGTTTGCCAAATTTTCATTTGATTCTGGATGGGCCATTAGATAGATATTACGGTGGGTAAAGAGGGAGATCGACTTTGGTTATGGTTCATATTGTCGGATGAGACCCGTTAAAATCTTCCTTGGCTGGAATCTTCATTCTGTAAGACCCGTTACAAATGTGTTACGCCCCGTCATGAGATATGTCTTTGTTTAAATAACGTTTATGTTTGCAATGTGAAAGCCTCATAATGGCCTATAATGATTTCATGAGGGATGAATGTCTCTCTGTAAGGTCCGTGAAATGTCCCTAACGGTCTGTGTCTTCACTCTCGAGAGCTGTTGAACTGCACTTACGACCGATGACGAATGAGAGAGCATATGGTATTCATTTTGTGAAGGCCATGAGCTGAGAATTGCGGATCGTTAAGATTAGCTCAAGGGGCGTTATATACTCATCACGGGTCATGAGAAAAGCCTAAAAGGCCATTATTTGTCCATTACGCATCATGAGAAAAGCCTGTTTTCTCCTTCTAAAGTTGATTTCTTCCTTCTTTTTTCTTCGGGTAATTTTCTTTGATAATTTCCATCAAAAACAGAGATATTCCTCAAAAATCACGCTCACTTAGGTAGTTGAAGGGTTCAAGAAAATAATTGTAATAAAACAAAATGGCTGCATGTTATGATAAAATTATGGAAATAAATTTAAATGCAGCCTAAATTAAATGTTTTAAAATGCATGCATCATCCACTTTCTCAATGTCACAATTTTTGAGACGCTTGGTCCCGAGCGGAACACTCAATCACTTAGGACGCTTTAGGATGCTTTGTGGGTTGCCATCCCACACTTGAGGCACCGTGCTAGATAATGTAAAGCTTTGAAATCTTTGTTGAATAATATAATGATTACAAAGACTTTGGGGGGAGCTCTAGCGGTCTCCCCTTACTATACTTTAGGCTCGTGAGGTAGTTTTGTGACGTGTGATGTGGAGAACAAGCTAGGGGGTGTACTTTTCTGGAGTGCATATTATAAAATTGCCACTATCATATTTAAAAATAAAACTAAGTACAAAAGTGTGCTGAAAAGGAAAACACAAGGAACTAAGATAACTTGACTGTCCACGGGAAAAGCCCCCAGGACATCTCCCCCACTAAAGTCAGCGATGTCCCTGAAGCTGCAGCTTCGAATTCTTCAATCTTCTACTTGAACTGCCATAGTGCTTCTGCCGTCTCTCAACTCGTGTTGGCGTCCAGTCTTTCGTTCCATCGAACAAGATATTCCTTCTTTAGATTTTTCATACAGACGGCGAGTACTTCTTCAACTTGATCAGTGAACTGCTAATGGATGGCCGGTGGGGCACGGTTTGAAACCTCACGCGCAGGATCATTTTCGGACACTAGACTTCATGCGGGGACTAGGTGGATAGGCACCTTGCCAAGCCTATTTTGAGCGGTAGCGGAAGATTTATGGTTGAGACGGCCGAGAGTCGTTCTTATAGGCGTTCGATCACGGACATGACCAGAGTGTTGGACTACTCATCAAGGATCCATGGAATTAGCATGTTGCGGCGCTAATGCAGACGTTTGGGCGCTTAAAGTATGAAGGGGCAACCAATGTACAACGGGGCACCGAGAAGGGTCACCGATATGGGTTGCCACCCCACGCTCAAGGACATGACACTAGATTTAAGGAAAGCTTGCTTGTATTAAATATGATGAAACATAACATACATTTGGGTCTCGGAAGGCACTAGTGAACTATTCCTAGTGAATCGTAGGTATATGAGTCTTATTACATATGGAAGATGCAAAAGACGTACCCTACGGGTAATGCCACATACTTGACCATTCATAAGGATGGCCTTACAAGATAAATGCCCTGAGGGAGGATAATTTAGTACTTCACAATATTATGCAGTGCGGGGCGATTGTATGTGTTTCATGGTTCGGCGTTGAGCGGCCGAGAGCTTTAAGTTGGGAGGCACCGGTGCCACGAGGCTTCATGCGTTGTGCCACGGTAAAATGCCCCATGACACGTCCATGCCATCTGCTCAAAAAGCCGGTGCTCTCTCGTTGCCATCTCCCTTTTCAGTCGCTCCATCATCGTTGTTGTTGGTGCTACTATAGTCATAGTTTTTGTGGAGGAGGCAGAAGGAGAGGGAGGGCTTCTAGCCGCCAGATCTAGATGAAGGTGCGATCCAAGGGGTGACCCGGTAGGGCGTGACGACACGACGGACGTCGATGGTGGTGAGGCGCGCCTTCGCGAGTGTTTTGCATCCACGGAGGCATCGCCCCGATGCCTGCCTGTTGTGCAACCTGCTATGGTCAAAACACGGCACTAGCCATCATTGGCAGTTCAATGTAGACGAGGCATCTCCTTCACCATTTAGTTCGAGAACAATGGAACTTCATCCAAACATGGAGCCAAACTTTATGGGATTTAAACATCTAATCAGCTCAAAAGTTCTCGTCAATAGCGGAACTTCCAAACGTTGAACCCGAACTTCACTGTCTTGTCACCTAGTTCCGAGAACATTGGGGAACTTCCCCAATCCAAACACTGCCCAAAGTATTATGGCCATGAAATCCATTTATACCTTTCCTATCTCCTCTTCATCTTTCTCATTTTCTCTCCCCATCTTTGTTTTCTCCTCTTGCTCCACGACTTGGTCTCCACTGGAGGACGTACGAGTGACTTTTGTAGGTGTGGAGGCCATGTTGAACCAAGAAGGATGAAGAGGAAGAGGCTAGGGTGCGAACCAATGAAGCAAATAAAGAACTGAAATATCGACTAAAAAGGTGTGTTTTGGGGATCTAGGTCATGGGGATGTTTTCCTACAAGATATGTATATTTTAAGGTCCATATTAGGTTTAGATCCATGCTAGTTTCTGTAGATATCATGCCTATATGTTTTGCTTCAATGATGATGATCTTGACTTTTACTCATATGATTATGTGGATGTTGTGTGATTTGCATGCCATGATGTTGTGATTATATGAATCTATGGACTCATTGTTAAGTGATTATGTGGATGTTGCTAATTAAAGTGATTATGAAGTTATAGAAAAAAGGCTGGATTTAAGATGATTAAAATGATCACTGTGATATTTGCATATGGTTAAAAGAGAAGAGATATTTTCTTATTGATGTTCACACTAACTTAGATATGTCCATGTTTAGATCTGATTAATTCATTTATAACACAATTAAATAGAGTTATTATTGAAAAAAACTAAGGTTTCAACCTAAAAGAATATTCATTTATAACATAAAAGATATCACCCTAAAAAAATAAAGTTTAACCCTAGAAGAGAAGACATGTAGGACAAAAGTTATCCACTTAGAGAAAAGCAAAATTTCAGCATAAAAGAATTTATGCTTTTTTAATAAAATGAAATGAATGTAAATTGTTCAATGATTAAATTTTAAGACATGTATCCATAAGATCAAAAGATGACACATTCATACATTTCAAATTCTAAAAAGAGATGTCTTTTGAGCACAAAAAGTTAAAAATGAATTAATAAAGTCGCGTTGTGCCTTAACATGCTAATCAACAAAGTTTTGGAATAAACAAAAGTTGTGGTTTTTTTAGCTTTCGCGATGGTTGTTTTATGAATTGAAAGTTTCTTCTCAAAATCTTCTAAGATAGATCACACTACAAGAAAATGGAGGAATAGCGACTCACGAGACGTGATGCTAGGAAGGCGCTATTGCGTCTCCGCGCCGTAGAGCGTCTCATTGGCGTCAAACTAGCACCACACTCATGGGACGCTAGAAATTAGTGGCTAATGGCGTCGCAATAGAGTTAACACAAAGTCTGCTACTAGCATCACATGTTGACGCTATCTCGACATTATTAAGACGCGTAGTGTCGGGCTGGGAGCAGTAGAAATACGTCACTAAGTCGACGCGCATGTGGCGCTCATATTCCAGTGCCCAAGAGTCGCTAGCATTATGGTGTTTGCATCGTCGATGAGACGCGAATATGGTGCTAAGAACGATATATTTAACTTAGCATCTACTCTTTCGGTGATGCTAAGGTGACGCTATGGAGGCGCTACCTACAGATTTTTTTGACCCATACCGGCCACATTTTTTCTCCTTCCCACACCATACAATTATATAATGCATATAAATGCATTGATATTCATCACAAGCAATATAAATGCATCACAGGCATAATAGGAAAGCATCACAGGCATAATATTTAACATAAGAATATGAAAAGTAATAACTGAACAATTAATACGTATACATAAGTCTATAAGTAACAAAAGCATAGTTTGTATTCATGGTTTGTTTCTATCTTAGGTTTGGGAGTTATTGTTATCATTCCGGACGTTCGACTCAGACATGCTCGGTCCATGGCCTCGCGGGGATGGATTCTGCGTCGGGATCAATCCTTGAATCGCTTGCAATAGCGGAGCCAACTGCTGTGACAACTGGCGCGACACCTGCCACGATATCTGCTCCGATAATTGTTGTGATAGCTGATGCGATAGCTGCTGTGATAGCTGCGTCATATCAGGTGTAGCGGATGGACCGCCTGCATATCCTCCGATCCTCCTAGGAATCTGAGCGGCTATGCCGAGGCCACGCAAGTATCCCCTCGTGTCGTGCCGGCCACCTCCTCTCAAATAGTAGGGTCCTCTACGAAAGAGAAAAAATATACAATCATATAATATATAAATTATATATCAAGAAACACATAAATTAAAAGCATGACAAAACCAACAAAGAAACATTACCTAGTGGCTGAATACTCGGATCATCTCCATACTTTTCAGCCATTTTCGCATTCTGCTCATCCTAAAAAAAATTAAATATTGTGTATTTCAAAAATAGTGCACTAACGTCAACAACAAATGACCATGTCATGAGACTTACCAGAAGCCTACGAGTAGTGGGCGTGACTAAGTCGTTTCTCTTCTGGCTCTTATGCGTGGCCTCATAGTCCACACGAAAGTCAACGGGACCGCCTTCTTTCTCCTCCTACAATAATGTTTCAAATTTGATAACATAAGTATAAGTCAAAAGTTTGATAAATTGAATTTATATGTAAATTACCATGCGCCGTCGATGCTTGTCAAATCACATCGACCCCCTTGTGTGGATGTTGACCTTGGGCTTCGAAAGACGGTTAACTCTTGCCTTTTCTGACTTCCTTTGCCATCGTTCATTCGTCATTTAAGAGCATCAAATACTTAGACTTTCAAAAACTATAAATTTAATAAAAATAATTTAGAAGTAAACATACTTACCACTTCCTACATAAGGACTCCCAAACCGAGTGCCTAATATGCCTTGGGCATCTTTGTATGCCCTGCTCCAAAGTGAGGTCGGCGGACGTGATGACCTTGCAAAACTTGTATAATCGATTTCGAAGGCGTTTCACAGCGACCTCCTCAAAAGCTCTCCGGATCGTCCCTAAACTAAGATCCGGATGAAACTGATTTGCCTCCTACAAAATACGTTAAAACTTAGTAATTTTAAAATAATATAAATCAAAATATGTAACCCAAATAGAAGATCGTACCGTAAAGGCTCGAAAGATGTCATCCCGCACTTGAATTGGGACATCTTTCTAGAACCCTGCCCCTTCCGACAAGTGGAAAAGAACGAGAGCACTGACATTCCGCACGGTACTATCGGGTATGAAAGTGGTCCTACCAATTACAAAGAAGAATTAATTTTCAATGATAACCAAAATTATAACAAAATTTGTACAACTTATTTAACTTACGGTCGAGCAATATTATTCACAGTGATCACCCCATTATCCTGTAACCCCTCTTCATCACTCGAAGATGAATCATCATTCGGTACAGCTGAGGTAGGCTGAGAAGGTCCGACATCATCTACGGGCCCTAATACATAATAAATCATTAGTGTCATACCATATTAAAGTTGTGATAATTGATATATGTACAATAATGTTCTCACATTGATTGATGTGTACCGTAGCATGATCAGTGGCAATCCACTCGTCTGATTGAATTGAGTCAAGTGCTTGTGCTATTGGCGGCGTAGCAACTAACATTATTAAAAAATAATTAATATAATTAACTGAGAAATGTCAATAACAATAAATATATCACCTGTGGTAAGATGTCGCTCGCCAATGCTAGAATGTGGTGAAGCGTCCAGAAATCTCGTCGGTGGCAGTGGGGCAGCAATTGTCATTGATAGTGATATTTGGGTTTTCTAGTGATAACTTGCTGAAATTTAAGAAAATGTCAATTTTTCATTTTTTTTTGGTCTCCCAACTCACTAGCTGCAAGTGCACAGGTAAGTTGTAGTAGACTCAGGTTGTCGTATCCACAAGAATTTGAAGTCTAAGACACCCTAAAACAATCTAGATTAGTTCTACTTAAGTGGCTAAAAATAGATTTTTAATGAATAGTGAAAACAGATTTTTTTATAGAAAGTGAAATGATAACTGGTTTTTGGATTTTGGAAATTTATCAAAATAGAATTATAAATGCTAGATTGAAGTCTAAAAAGGTTTAACTATCTATGAGGAAAGTTCTTCTAGGATTTGGGGTTCATCTAAATTAATTAAGGATGGAATGAAACAAGTTATCACTAAATGTCCAACTTTTGATTCAACTTGAAAATGGCTGTGCCCACAGCTCAATTGGCTTCTAACTAAGCAATATATGATTATATAATTGTTAGCTAGGTTGAATCAAAAGAGGATCCTCACTGAAAATCAAGTTATCATTGGGCTCAAAAGAAAGTTCAATGTTGATTTTTTGCAATTCAAGGAAGTTTGGAATGATGACTTGCATTTGCAATCATAAAAAGATGGAATCATTCCAATCAACCAAACCAGGATAAAATATACTCAATAATGGTGCTTGTGTTCCATGATTCATCTCTGAATTCAAGGAAGATTCAAAATCAACCTCTCGGTTGCAAAGTAAATTGGAATCCACACAAACACACTCAATTGGAAATGCAAAACATATGGCCACATGAGTTCATAATTCCCATTGCTCCTTGGCCCATCTCTGGATCTCAAAGAAGCCCTTAAGACTACCTCTCAGTAGTGGATTAATATGAGGGTTGACAATGGAAATCAGAAGTAAGAAAAATGAGAAAACAGAAATCAACATTTCAGGAAAATCAGCAATGTGGATTGATGGAATTCAAGTTTGCCAAATGCCCCTTGACCCATCTCTGGACTGCAAGGGATTTCTAGAGTACACCTCTCAGTGATTTGAATAAAATAGGGATTAACAATTGGCAAATCAGATTCTAAACAATCAGAAAATAGAATTAGAATCAAACTAAGAAATCAGATTTTGGAAAAATCAGATTTGAATTCTGAATTGTCAAAGATCTTAATTCATTTCTGAATAAGATCAGGGCATATATTAGCCTCTCAACTATTCAATTATCCAATCCTTGATGACAATCAGATCCCAAGCCTAGGAAATCAAATTTCAGGAATTTTAGGAAACCAGAAATCAGCAACTCATTCAACTCATTCAAATCAGGAAAAAACCAAATCAGATTTGAATCATAGGAATGTCAAAGCTTCTCAATTCATTTCTGAACAAGATTGGGATAGATGTTAACCTCTCAGTTGTTCAATTAATTCAATCCCCAATGACAATCAGATTCAAACAGCCCAAGAAAATCAGAATTCAGATTTCAGAAAAATCAGATTTCAAAAAGTAGAAATCAGAATTCTAATTGGGTTTGTATCTAGAACTTGGCATTGATTCTTGATTCATTTCTGAACAAGGGTTAGACCAAATGATAACTTCTCAGTTATAAATACAAATAGGGTCTTCAAATGACAAGATCAGATTTATAACAAATCAGATTTCAGAAATGTAAAACCAGAAAAATCAGATTTCTGATTTCTGTTCAGGAATCAGTGGAAAATCTGGTTTGAGTCAAATGATTGCCCAAACAATCTTGATTCATTTCTGAACAAGATAGGGACAATACCAACATTCCAAAGACTCAATTAATCAGGTTGAGAGTAACAAACAGATTCTGCAGTTCAGGAAATCAGATTCAGAAAAAATAGGAAATCAGATTCAGAAAAAATAGGAAATCAGATTTTCAGGAAACCAAATTCAGAAATCAGATTTGCAACTAAATGGAATCCAGAAATCTGACTTTATCTCTTAATACATTCTGAAGGGAGATTAGATCAAATAACACATCTCAATCATGGTTTACAATGGATCTAATGATAACATGAATCAGTGCAGAAAAGTTCTAAAATTTGAAAACCAGAATTGATTTCAGTGCAGGATTACAAATCAGTCCATATCCATCCAAAACTAATCTAAACTACTACCCTATCCTAGAAGAAATGGAGTTTAGATCCTCATAATTACAAGATTTGACATGAAATGGGATAAGAAACAGATACAATTCATGGTTCCTTCAAGCTCTCGGCAATAGCTCCCAAAATCCAGCAGCCCCCTTCCTTGCCTTGCTCCAAACCCTTGAATGACCAGCCTCTCTTCTTCCCCAGAAAAATCCAGCTTATATATCACTCCTTTCCACCCTTTGATCAGCATCTAAATGTCCTAATCCTCCTGATTAAGCCACCTGTCCATCTGCAGAAATTCCAGCAGTGACAACTTCCCTTTTGTGCAGGAAAAAGTAGTGGTCCCCCCTACTTTTTCCACCTTTTGGCCACCTTTTCTTCTTGCTACAAAAACCCAAACAGCAAGCATCAAAGCTCTTGAGTAGTATTTTGACAAATAAGGATTAGGATAATGCTGGTAACTAGTTCAATTATCAGATGGGTTTATGTGTTGTGCAAGAATGAAAACTTATATCGATATGAATGAATTCAAGGGCCCGGAATGATAACTTTATGGAAATCTTAGAAAATGTCCTAATATGGGTGGTTCAAAGCATTTCAGGCATCAAATTGATTAGAGTGACAAGTGAGTGAGGTCAGAAATCAAATATGAATGAGATTCCTAAAAGTGATAACTTGAGTGCCCCAAAAACGATAACTTATATGACTTTAAAATGATAACTTGTCATAACTTGAGTTTTGATTATCCAAATGTGATGAAATTTGACCAGCAATGAGTTAGAACAATAATAAGATGATTGCTTAAGGTCCTTGTGCAGAATTAATGGTTTTGCATGTCGAAATGACAGAATTTCCCTTTAACGATAACTTGGCACTTGAAAAATGATAACTTGTTCAAATGGACTTAAAACTTTGCACAAGTTGAGATGTGACTATCCAAATATGATTTATACATGATAATATGGATTTAGGGCAAGAAAACCATTGAAAATAAGTTCATTCAAAATAATGATAACTTGACACTTAGGAATGATAACTTGTCCTCAAAATGATAACTTGGCATAGAATTTAAATATTAATGGATTTTGGCATTTCAGAACCTCTATGCACATGGAATTAAGTATGAAATGAGGAATATCAACTAGTTATCACAATGTTTGCATTCCAAGTATAATTGGCCCAAAAATAGGCAAAAGTGGGACTCGATATGTATGAATTGCATCTAAAATGGGTTAAAATCATATAGTGATCAGCAAGTGATCAGTCATCATAAGAAAATACATAAAATTTACCTCCTATTTAAAATTATGGAACATACAAAAAGTAACCTGGTGTGACATGAAGATCATCGTCATGCGATCGAGACGTCCCGTACCTTGAGTGATACGCGGAGCAGACCCACCAATGGATCGCCTACTATGTGACGATCCAGCTATGTGCCTCGTCGGCGACGGAGGAACTGATATTATTAAAAAAAGGAATTTAACTATTATAATCAACTATAAATAAGCGACTGACAATAAATATATTACTTTGTGGTTGTGATGGCTGACTGGAGTGAATGCCTGGAAGAGCGAGATGACCCAGATGCTCGACCCCAAGTAACAATGACTGAAAAAAAGTAATAATCTTCTCTTATTATCGGTAACCATATATAACTAAAAAAAGTAAAAAGCTTATGTCATTAGGATAACTACGGGATTCATTTGCTTATTTCATATTCTGATTCATTTTCATCATCTTCATCATCGTCTCTATAATCTTGGTTCGAGTCATCATCAACGAAATTATCAAAGTTCACTTCCAAGAGGTTAATTGAATTGAACTCTTCCATTGGCTCAGTGTCATCTACCAATTGAAAATTCTCAACTCCATCGACCACATCAATCGTCTCATTCACTCTATCTTCTTGATAGTAATCATCCATGGACACATTGTTGTGTACGAATGATATTTCATTGTCATCTATCATTGTTTCTGCTAAGAATAGTCTACTTCTCACCTTGCATGATGCCCACCATTCATCCATGGTTCTTTTCGATGGATACTTAGTGTAGTACACTTGTTTCGCCAATACGAATGGATCGTATGATTGAAGTCTCGACTGAGGGTTAATATCCACCAATGTAAACTTTTGATCGAACTGAACTCCTTTCTCTAGATCGAACCAACGACATTTTAGCACCACGACTTTGTTAGATTTTTCCAAATAAGACAATTCTAGGATGTCTTCTATAACACCATAGTAATTAAAGTCGTTGTCCTCGTACATGCTTCCTAGAACACTTGCCGCTATTAATAGTTGAACGTTGTCGGCTATATTCTTCTGTATGGAACCGATATCCATTGAATATGACGCCGCGGTAGCTAAGAACTTGTTTCTTCGGGCCATGAATGAGATCTCATAATTTGTTCTCTATGATTGAGCCATTAATAACCTATAAGAAAAATAACTAAAAACTTTACTAAAAGTTACAAACTTATAACAATTAAGAACAAGCGGAAAGATTTCTCACTTCACATCTCAGCCAATCGGCAAAATGTTCATCCCGTAGTTTCAATAACTCATCGTTTGAAACTAATGGATTGATTTCTCGTTGTAATTCTTTGAATTTCCCGAATTCATAGTTTTCAATTAATGAAATCATATAGCAACAATTAACTTTAAATTATATAACAAATTAGAACAAATTGTCTAACTCGAGATACGGCGTCACTTCGCTATAATTTGCAAGAACATAATTCTCAATGGCGGTGAGATCTTTGTCATTCGAGATAACTTTGCGTCCTGTACCAAGAAGCCAACATGGGTATTTGAAGATGAATAGAATATTCATGTCAACTTCTCTTTCACCACCATCATCGTTTCTTGGAACTTGAGTGTGTCATGATTGTATGTGTGGCTCAATTTTTGCCTTATTATTCGCCTTCCTTTTCAAATATAACATGCAGCTTTCGAAAGGATACATCCATCGATACTGAACTAGACCCACAATTTTTGTTTCATATGATAGATGTACAATCAAATATTCCATCACATCAAAGAAAGAAGGTGGAAATATCTTCTCAGCCTTGCACATGGTAAACACAATAGAAGCCTCTAACCGAGAGATGTCTTCTTTCTGAACGATGGATGCACAAAGCTCTTTAAAGAACATAGACAATTTTGTTAAAATCTCCCAGATGGCCTTTGGCAAAAGTTCTTTAAAGACAATTGGAAGCAGCCTTTACATGAAAATATGACAGTCACGACTCTTCATCCCATGTTTCCTCTCATTGTCCAAGTTAAAACAACGAGATATATTTGATGCATATCCGTTGGGGAATTTCAATTGCTTTGCCCATTCAAAAACCACTTTTCTTTGATCATTGCTCAAGACATAAATAACTTTTGGCTTTTTTCATTTACCATTTTGAAGATGAATGATATCTAATTCTGGTCTTTTGCATATTAATTTCATGTCTTTGCGAGCCTATATGTTATCTTTTGTTCTTCCATTAACATCCATAATAGTGTTGCAGATGTTGTCAAATACGTTCTTCTCCACATGCATGATGTCCAAGTTATGACATAACAAGTTTAAAGACCAATAAGGCAACTCCCAAAAAATACTACTTTTCTCCCAATTATGTTCACTTCCAAACCCAATTTGCTTGTAACTACCGGCCTTCAGTCCGAATGAGACTTCACTAAGCTTGTTTACTTGCTCTAGCAATTCATGTTCTGTCAAATGAGTTGGAGACAAAGTGTTCACGGATGTATTCTTTTTAAATGAGTTTCGATCACGACGCATCGAATTCTCCAATGGAAAAAACATTCTATGACAATCAAACCAGCAAACTTTCCTACAATTTTTCAAATAAAATGATTTCGTATTCTTTCCACATATGGGACAAGAAAGTTTACCTTTTGTGCTCCAACCACTCAACATTCCATATGCCGGAAAATCACTTATGGTCCACATTAATGCGGTTCTGATAATGAAATTTTTCTTTTTAGATTTGTCATATGTAATCACGCCATCCTCCCACAACATCTTGAGTTCATCAATCAAAGGTCTTAAGTAAACATCTAAACTTTTACTAGGAGATCGAGGACTCGGGATTATACAGGTAAGCAATATATTCTCTCGTCTCATACACATCCTTGGAGGCAAATTATAAGGTGTCACAAAAATTGGCCAACATGAATAAGCAGTACTTGATGAGCCAAATGGGTTGAAGCCATCGGTGCAAAGTCCTAATCTAACATTGCGTGATTCTGCAGAAAAAACCGGATGAAGTGCATCAAATCATTTCCATGCCTCCGCATCCGAAGGATGTGTAATTGAATTTTGATCATCACGTGCCCCTTCTTTGTGCCACCTCATAAATGATGCAATTTTTTAGAAAGAAATAGACATTGTAATCTTGGAACAATCGGAAAGTATCTAAATATCGCATTTGCCACATTTTTTTTCAAACTTTGGGAATTCTTTTTCGGCTTGAATCTGGGCTCGCCAGAAATAGAACAACTCATAAGTGAGTTATTTTCCTTGTAGTACAACATGCAATGATTGCGACATGCATCAATCTTTTGATTTTCCAACCCTAAATATCTCATCAACCGTTTGCACTTGTAAAAATATCCCGGTAATTTCTCTGAAGTTGGAAGCATACTCTTAATAATGGCAAGCATCCAGTCAAAACAACTTTCACTCATATTAAATTTTGTGCCACTACAAAAAGTGTAGTTTGCTTCACGCATCCATCCCATAAAGTTTCATCTGCTTATTCGAGAAGATTATAAAACTTTGAAGCCGAAGGATTTGGGTCTTCTTCAATCAATGTCAATATTTTCTCCTAACATTGCATCTCATATCATGTCCTTGTACGGATTGCTTCAGTCGCCCACAACTGTATTTACATTAGTTGTTTCTTTAGCCCATCTTTCTTCTCCATGAAAGAACCAATTTGTGTATGTCAGTAAGAAACCATTGTAATATAAATCCTTCTGCACATCATATTTTACTTTCCACTAATAACATTTGCACTTTCGGCATGGACATAAGATTTCGTCATATGAAGAAGCAACACATTCATTTTGATATGTCACATTAATGAATTCATCAACATCATCCTTATATTCTTCAGTTTTGACGCCATGTTTATCCTTCCAACGACGAATCCAACTACGAGCTGGCTTTATCATTTCTGTAACGGACAACATTAAGCCATATGTCAATAAATTCGTGTACTTGAAACGTGTGATTTTGAAGTTACGAAGTCCATAATCACATGTTTCAAAATACTTATAAGTTCTCGAGTTTGGTTGACTCGGAGCTTGTTTTGCTGCATATAGAAGAGGTCGAGCCGCTGGAGCACTTTAATCCCCCTTCACTTTTATTTTTGGAAGCATGCATGTAATAGATAGTCTTAGATATTGTAATTAAGTTTGTGAGAAACTTTTTGTAAGATTGTATAAACTTGATCCTGTGGGGTGTTACATGTGAGATAGGTTGTGAAACAATGATGATAATATGTGAATGTCATGTCTTATAACATTTATATCAACTTTGATGAATATATATATGTATCTTTTGTATGTATTGGCAAATACCACAAGATAAGTAAGGGAGGAGGTTTTGTCAATTTTATTTTCAAAATTGTTAAAGATAATTAAGGGATACAATAATTGATATTAGAACTTAGTCACGGAGTTGGGTATGACAGGCAGCATTTTAGCAAACTCAATTGTGACACTAAGAAGACGCCAACAAAGATGCAACATAATAGACTCAGAAGAAACACCAATCTACTAGTCTCACAATTGATTTGAAATTGCGTCGCTTTGATAGTCGATGCCAAAATTTTCACCCTCTATGACACCACTATATATGTGCAGTAAGACATAGTGCCAAGACTACTAAAATCGCACACAAACTTGTAAACTCGTACGAGTTTACGACTTTGTTCCTAGATAGTATAACAACTCACAAAAAATTAGTTTCTGGCATGGACTCATTAGATATGCGAATAGACTCGGTAGACTCGGTGCACTCGTACGCCCAGATTCGTGGATTCAACGGATCTATTGTAAGCCCTTAAAATTCCTCTAATAAAAGCCAAAGTCTCTATTGCCCTCATTTTTTTCCCAATCTTGCAGTTTCTCACCTTTTGTGCATCTTCTATGGAACGCTATCTAGTTGCTACCATCACCTCCAAGGATCCTCTGTCGAGTATTTTTGATGGTGTGATGCAGGATGATCATAACCAAGGCTTTGACTACTTGATGATATCACGTATGTAGTCTCCTCCATCTGAAATTTTGCATATCTTGTTCATTCTCTAAAGTGCCTATTTGTGAAATGTGATCTTTGATTTCTTCTTCGATTTGGTTTTTCCATATGATATTTGTGGTTCTATAACACTTATGTAGTGTAGTGTGATTGATCATGTTCATATGAAATTTGTGACTCTATAAGACTATAACTTTTCTGTATTGTGATCTGATCACATTAATCTGTGGCTCGAACTCCTCACAAGGCTATAGAGATTAGCAAAGCTACTCTATAGAAATCTGTAATCAATTTTTTTTGTTTAAACCCCCAAAATTTGTTATGAAAATATCAATTTGTATTTGTCCTGAAAATATTCATTTCTATATAAACCCCCAAATTTTGTCTCGAGGGAGCCTTTATCTTGTCAACTTTTTTTAGCTTGAGTTTGATACTATTACTGAATTATCATTTCTAAATTGCGACTGCATTCTGATAAACTAACTTGTTGGAAGCCTTGTGAAAACTATTCATATATTGTGCTCCTTTTGCTTTTTATTTCTTCATTTCTTTTACTTTTTTAATAGACTTTTGATATTTCTTGTTAGATTTGGATCATTTAAGCTAAAATAGCTCATTGTTGTTTACTCATTTTTGTTTTTACTTGAAGCAAATAATAGACCACAATATCACAACAATGTCTAGTGTTGCTGCAAGTTCAGAAAAAAAAGCCAAAACGAAAGTATGTTGGTGGTTGTCGATTTGATGTTGGGTGGGAACATGCAATCGATGTGGACAATAATGGAAAGAGCGTAAAGTGCAAATATTGTAGCAAGATATTAAGTGGAATTTTTAGATTAAAATATCATTTGGTTGGTACACACAAGGATGCTAAACCTTGTGTATCTATTTCATATGACATTAGAGCTCGTATATTATCAGTTTTAGGGACTATTTGACAACATGTACAACTGAAGAAAAGGGCAATGTGTGGAGCAAGAAATGACACTAATGAAGATGAAACTGAACTTGAACTGGAATAAGAGATAGTGAATCAACAAAACATGGGTAACACCTTGAAAGGAATGTGGAAAAGTAATAGTTCAACAGTTGGGAGTACTAGCCAAGTCACGTTAAATCATATGCTGAAAAAATAAATACGAGAAGTGGCTTATAATCAAATCTATGATTATTGCAGAGGTTCTTCTATACTAGTGGAAATCCCTTTAATTCTGTGAAGAATCCTGAGTTCACAAAAATGTTTGAGATTGTTGCCACACATGGGTCTGGTTTCAATCCATCATCATACACATGAAGTGCGTGTGAAGTACTTAAAGAAAAACTTACAAGAAAAAGAAAAGGTTATTGAAGAGTACAAGATGGAATGGAGGAAAGCATGTTGTTCTATCATGTTTGACTCAGGGACAGATAAAAAAAGGAGGTACATTTGCAATTTTTTGGTGAATAGTCCCAAAGGTACGGTGTTCTTAACTTCACTCGATACACGGAGATTTCAAAAACAAAGGAATTTTTTTATGAAACATTAGATAAGGTGGTTGAGATGCTTGCACAAGAAAATATGGTTGAGATTGTGACTGTTAATGCGGCAAACATAAAGCAGTAGGACACATGTTGATGGAGAAAAGAAAAAAAAACTATTTTGGACACGTTGTGCTGCTCACTGCATTGACACTACAAGAAAATTGATGATTAGCGCACTCAGTAGCGTCTCAAAATATGGTGATGCTAAATCGACACCACTAGCGCCGTCATGGTGTCCCCGTTGCGTCCCAATTAAGAGACGCTATTTGCCTCTCAATAGCGTCTCATTAGCGTGTTCTTAGCTATTCAGGAAATAGGCGCTAACTAAGGCGCCTTGAAGATGCCAAGTAGACGCTATTATTGCGCGCCATGACGCGAAAGTGCGTGGGAGAACCTAGCGCCATTCTCGCGTCGACAGCGTTTGACGCCAACCCCGCGTCTCATACCGAGCGACGCTATGGAGACGCTATCTGGCGTCACAAATGAAATGACGCTATGTAGACGCCAATGTGATTACTTGGGTATAGGCTATCTATATTTATATCGCTATTCGTTTTATATTTAAACCTTAAACCCTATATATTATCTATACTATATGTTAATCAATAAATAAATTAAATATTATATATGTATCTTCATCATATATATGTACTCTACATGATTACCTATATTATATATATGTACTACATGATTACATATATATGTATTTCTACATCATGGGAGTGTTCCTAAATATATAATTTGTTACCTATATTATATACCTTATTTATACATACAATATATATCATATCTTAATTATGCATATATTATTTTTATATTCTTAATCATGAAATTATGTTGGTTGAATTAAGATAGTGATTTACTACAAACTATCCCATTTTAGCGTCACCGTGGAGGCTTAATAGCATCTACTTAGCGTCCAACTACAGCCGCCGACATTATCGAAGCCATGGTGACACTATTGGCGTCTCTATAGCGTCGCCATCTTGAGACGCTAATAAGCTTTAGACGCTAGTTCGGCACTATGGCGTCGCTAAACCACTCTAGAACTCAATAGCGTCTATATTGCACCGACGTAGCCGACTTTTAATCACACTCGCTTAATCGGGCACATATAGACATATAAATACGCGTATATACTTATACTTGTATATAATAAGTACATATATACATATTATTATCACTTAATCTCACACATATAAACATATACATACATATATACACTTGGAATACATATACATATACACGTTATCTATATATGACTCGCACGTGTATAGACATATACATACACGTATATACTTATAATACATATAGTTAAACACATTGTTGTGACTTAATCTCCCACACATAGACATATACATACGCATATATTACATATATATATATATATATATATATACACAATTTTGTTATAGACACATATACATATAGACTTATAATTTTATATGCATACATGATAGATTGTGGTAAGGGAATAAAACAACTGGAACAGGGCACAATGCGATGAGACGCTATATTCATAAATAAGATTACATACATAATAGAAAATTAGAAATAGAAAAACAATTAGCGTCTCTCTGGCGTCACAATTTTGAGATGCTAAATCTAAATAGACACCACTACGACATTATGATGTCACTACAGTTTCTTAGCGACACATTAGACTCCCTATAGCGCCTCATTAGTCGAATTTTTATTACCCTCACTTAATTGGGCGCTTATACAGCGTCGCGGATGGATGAGACGCTAAAGAATTTACTTAAATCCCTAACCCCTCTTCTTCGTTTTCACTGTTTACTATTACCGCTCCGTTTTCACCACGCCGACGGTCGACGCCCTCCGCTCTGATGCCCGACTTCCGACGGCTGCTGCTACGATGCCCTCCGCTTCCTCCGCCTGTCGTTCGATGCCTGACGCCCTCTGCTTCCTCCGCCCGACGACCGACGCCTGATGTCGACGTTCGACTCCTCCACTACGTCTGCCTCCGCCGCCTCCACCTCCTCTGCTGCCCTACGCCAACCTCCGCCGCCTCCTCTACCGCCATTCTCCTCTGCCTCCTCCGCCTTCAGCCTCCACTGCCTCCTCTGCCTCTGCTGCCTCCGCCTCCGCCTCCTCCACCGCGCCCCTCCGCCTCCTCCACCACGCCCCTCCATCGCCCTCCACCGCCGCCTCCGCCTCCTCCACCGCGCCCCTCCGTCGCCCTCCACCGCCGCCTCCGCCTCCTCCACCGCGCCCCTCCGCCTACTCCAACCGCACCCCTCCGTCTCCTGCGCCTTCTGCCTCCTCCTCCGCCCTCTGCCTTCCGCCTCCTCCTCCACCCTTTGCTTCCTCTGCCCGTCGACTGTGCTCTTCTGTCGGGTGTCGGCCATCGGCCGCCGCCTTCCTTCATCGCCGCCCGCCGTCATCCTTCTCCTGTTAAGAAGGTACGAGCCCGCCACCATGTTAAGTTAATTACTAATGCATGTAAGTTAAATACTACTTAATTACTTGAAACTATTGTTGTTAAGTTAGTTACTAATGCATGTTAAGTTAAATACTACTTAATTACTCGAAACTATTGCTGTTAAGTTAGTTACTAATGCATGTTAAGTTAAATACTACTTAATTACTCGAAACTATTGCTGTTAAGTTAGCTACTAATGCATGTTAACTTAATTACTAGAACCTCCTTTTGATAAATTATTAGTGCAGATAAATCTTTTTTCATAATTCTAGAACCTTTTTTTTTATCATGTTCTCATAAATTTTACTAAGGGTGTACTTTGACATTCTTAGTGATAAAATGAACAGCAAGTATCAAGGTCCTCTAATAGGAAATAAACAAATAAGGGTGAGAACAACAAGTAAGCTCAGCTCAATAATAGAAAGGAGTTTGGTGTAATACAAAAGGGTGGAAATCAATATGAAAAACTAATAGTTTAGAACCCGGAAATGATAACTTGGCACTAATCATGGAAATTATCCAAATGCAAGTGATTCAAAGCATTAGAGGCATTAAATGGATTAGGGTGGCAAGTGAGTGCAGTCAGAAATCAAATATGGATATGATTTTATAGAAATGATAACTTAAGTGCTAAAACGATAACTTGTTTGCCTTAAAAATGATAATTTGTCATAACTTTTGTTGTGGTTATCCAAATGTGATCAAATTTGAACAGCAATGAGTTAAGACAATAATATAATGAATGCCTAAGTCCTTTGTGCAGAATTAATGGTTTTTCATGTTGAAAAGATAGAATTGCCCTTTAACGATAACTTGCCAATGAAAAAAATGATAACTTGTTCAAATGGACTTAAAACCTTGCACAAGTTGAGATGTGACCATCCAAATATGATTCATACATGATAGTAATAGATTTAGGGCAAGAAAATCATTGAAAATCAGTTCACTCAAAATAATGATAACTTGGCCTATTGGAGTGATAACTTGTCCTAAAAATGATAACTTGACATAGAATTGAATTATTTATGTATTTTAGCATTTCAGAACCTCTATGCACATGGAATTAAGTATAAAATAAGGAATATCAACTATTTATCACAATCCATGCATTCCAAGCATAATTGGCCAAAAGGTAGGCAAAAATGGGGCTCGATATGAATTAAATGCATCTAAAATGAGATAAAAACTTATAGTGATCAGCTAGTGATCAAACTCCCCCAAGCTTAGCCTTTTGTTTGTCTTCAAGCAAAACATTTAGAAATTAAGGACAAATTTGAATTTACCATCCACAAATGAATAGGAAAATTCAACTGAATAAGATCTAAATGAGTTTCCCACTTTGCTAACATTCCATCCCACTCTTTCCAATCCCAAATTCTAGCTGAGAAGTCACAAAGGTTAAAGAAAATTTAAGCCTTGATAGAAGTAATAACATTAACTGATTTGGATTACAAGGATTGTCAACTTTACTAAAAAGTTTGAAACATCAATATCTTCATGAAGAAATTTTTCTTTCATTGCTTAAACAGGTTTGAAAACCAGACTTTTATTCATGAGGATGCAATAAGCAGGTTTGAACCTGATTTTTATTCATGCTGGTCATAGGATAAAAGTCCTGGCTTTATTCAGGAGAGGTTTCTTTTTGGAATTTTCACTCTCTTTATTCATGTATGCATGGAATGCAAAATGCAACTTTTCACTTTTCCTTTTTCATTTTTTTTTTCTATTCTGTTCATGAAGTGAGCAATGGTTCAAACTCAAGTATAGATTAGATCCTTAAATGCAAATAGTCAAGATTTCCTATTTAACATGACAGCAAGATCCTTGACTCCTTTCTAGACATCTTCTACTTTTCAATTAGTCCATGAATGTCAGCTAGTGTTACCCACAAAAAGAAAAATATTAGCTGAAAATTCATTTAAATGCATCTGAATTTATAATGTCAATTGAAGCAAGAAGACTAATGGCCAAGTTCGCCACTTGGTATTGGAGTGTACTAACTGTCATAATGAAGTATTCTACCCAATTCAGAGTTAAAATAAATCCAAAATTGAGTTGAGCCCAAAAAATGATAAATGAGTGATAACTCATGATAACTTGCAAAACCTACTGCTAACCTGATGATAAATGATATATGGACATTAAAATCAATTGAAAACATGGTGTAAAGGTTAGAAAAGCACCAGGTTTCCTCCCCCAAGCTTAGCCTCAACACTGTCCATAGTGTTGAAACTAAAGGCAAGGGAGAGGGGTGGGTGTGTTGATAGTGATATTTGGGTTTTCTAGTGATAACTTGCTGAAATTAAAGAAAAGAGTCAATTTTTAATTCTTTTTATCTCCCAACTCACTAGCTGCAAGTGCATAGGTAAATTGTAGTAGACTCAGGTTGTCGTATCCACAAAGATTTGAAGTTCTAAAATACCTAAAAATAGTTTAGATTAATCCTAAGTAAGGTGGCAAAAACAGATTTTTAATTGGAAGTGAAAACAGTTTTTTAACAAGTGCAGAATGATAACAAGTTTTGAGGTTTTGGAAACTTTTGCAAAACTGAATTTTAAATGCTAAACTAATGGCTAGAAAGGTTTAACTATCAATGAGGAAGGTTCTTCTAGGATTTAGGGTTCATCTAAATTAGTTAAAGATGGAATGGATCAAGTTATCATTAAATGTCCAACTTTGATTCAATCATGAAAATGGTTGTTCCCACAACTCAATTGGCATGTAATTAAGCAACATATTGTCATATAGTTGTTAGCTAGATTGAATCAATAGAGGGTCCTCACTACAAATCAAGTTATCATTCAGCTCAATGGGGAGTTCATTGCTGATTTTTTTCAATTCAAAGAAATTCTGCAATGATAACTTGTGATAGCATTCATAAAAAGATGGAATCATTCCAATCAATCAAACCAGGATGACATCTACTCAAATATGGTGCTTGTGCTCCTTGATTTATCTCTGAATTCCAGGGGGATTTAAATTCAACCTCTCGGTTGCAAAATGAAATGAAATCCACACAAACACATTTCAATTGGAAATGCAAAGCATATAACCACAGAAATTCATAATTGTCATTGCTCCTTGGCCTATCTCTAGATCTCAAGGATGACCTAATGACTACTTCTCAGCAGTAGATTAAGTTGAGGCTTAACAATAGAAATCAGAATTTAAATAGAAACCAGAAAATAGGATTCTGCAATTCAGAAAAATCAGCAACAAAACCCTTAGAATTCAGGCTTGCCAAATGCGTCTTGATCCATCTCTGGACTGCAAGAGATTCCCATAGTACACCTCTCGATGATTTGATGAAATAAGGATGCTCACTTGGCAAATCAGATTCTAACCAGAAGAAAAATCAGAAGAACAGATTTCTGAATAAATTTATAAATCAGATTCTGGAAAAACAGAATTGAACCTTAAGTTGTCAAACATCTTAATACATTTCTAAATAAGATTAGAGTAAATACTATCCTCTCAGCTATTCAATTAATCCAATCCTTAATGACAAACAGATTCAACAGTTCAAAAAAATTTAGGTTCAGGGAATTCAAAAAACCAGAAACCAGGAAATCAGTATTTCAGAAATCAAAATTTTAAATCAATGGAAATCTGATTTACCAACTGATTCTTGACCCATCTCTGGACTGCAAGACATCCCTAAAGTTCACTTATCAATGATTGGAAGAAATCAGGGGACTCAATTGGTAAAACAGATTTCAATAAGAAATCAAAAAAATCAGAATTCAAGTTTTCATTTCAGAAATCAGTGGAACAATCTGATTTGGGTCAAATGATTGTCCAAACATCTAGATTCATTCCTGAACAAGATAGGAAAAATAGCAACTTCCCAAGGACTCAATTAATCAGATTTTGAGTGAAGAATAGATTCAACACCCACAGAAATCAGATTTAGATTCAGAAATTCAGGAAACTAGGAAATCAGAGTTCAAAAATCAAGTTTGCAATAAAATTAAATCCAGGAATCTGATATTATCTCATAATTCATTCCTGAAAGATGTTTAGATCAAATAAGACTTCTCAGTCATCAAATACACATGGATCTAATGACAACATAGCATAAATCAATGTAGAACATTTCTGAAATATGAAATCAGGATTAATTTCAGTGCAGGATTATAAACCAGTTTATATTCATCCAAAACTAATCTAAACTACTACCTATCCTAGAAGAAATGGAGTTTAGCTCCTCATAATTACAAATCTTAACATCAGTTGGAAGGAGATACAGATACAAATCATATTGATGCTTGAAGACTCTCGGCCAGCAGCAATAGGTCTAGCAGCAGCTCCTTTCCTCTTCCAAACCCTGAATGACCAGCCCCCCTCTCTCCTCCAGAAATTTCACCTTTTATATGGCTCCTCTCCATCTTTGAATCAGCATCAGAATGTTCTAATCCTCCTAATTGCAACCATCTATTTCTGGCCTGAAGATTCCTTGCTGCAGTGATAGCTTTTGGTGCAGGAAATCAGTGGTCCCCCCTACCTTTTTCCACTTTTTGGCCACCTTTCTCCCTGCTACAAATCCCCAAACAGCAAGCATCAAAGCCCTTGAATGGTGTTTTGACAAATAAAGAATAAGGTGATGATAATTGCTAGCTCAGATATCAAATGAGATTAAAAGTTGTGCAGGAGTGATAACTTGTATCGTTATTAATGAATTTAGGGGCCTGGAATGATAACTTGTCACAAATCGTAGGGATTATCCAAATGCAAGTGATTCAAAGCATTAGAAGCATCAAATGGACTGGAGTAACAAGTGAGTGCATTCAGAAATCAAATATGAATGAGATTTCTAAAAAGTGATAACTTGGGTGCCCAAAAACGATAACTGGTATGACTTAAAAATGATAACTTGTGATAACTTGAGTTGTGGTTATCCAAATGTGATGAAATTTGACCAGCAATGAGTTAGAATAATAATAAGATGATTGCTTAATGTCCCTGTGCAGAATTAATGGTTTTGCAAATGACAGAATTTCCCTTTAACGATAACTTGGCAAAGGAAAAATGATAACTTGTTCAAATGGATTTAAAACTTTGCACAAGTTGAGATGTGACTATCCAAATATGATTTATACATGATAATGATGGATTTAGGGCAAGAAAACCATTGAAAATCAATTCACTCAAAATAATGATAACTTGACATATAAGAATGATAACTTGACCTCAAAATGATAACTTGGCATAGAATTTAAATATTAATGGATTTTGGCATTTCAGAACCTCTATGCACATGGAATTAAGTATGAAATGAGGAATATCAACTAGTTATCACAATGTATGCATTCCAAGTATAATTGGCCCAAATATAGGCAAAAGTGGGACTCGATATGTGTGAAAAGCATCTAAAATGGGTTAGAAACATATAGTGATCAGCTAGTGATCAAACTCCCCCAAGCTTAGCCTTTTGCTTGTCCTCAAGAAAAATATTCAGAAATTAAGGATGAGTTTGAATTTACCATCCACAAATGAATAGAAAAATCAGCTGAATAATATCTAAATGAGTTTCCCACTTAGCTAACATTCCATCCCATTCTTTCCAATCCCAAATTCTAGCTGAGGAGTCACAAAGGTTAGAGCAAATTTAAGCCATGATAGATGTACTAACATTGACAAATTTGGATTGCAAGGATTGTCATCTTTACTAAAAAGTTTGAAACACCAATCTCTTCATGAACAGACTTTCCTTTCTTTGCTTAAACAGGTTTGAAAACCTGACTTTTATTCATGAGGATGCAATAAACAGGTTTGCACCTGATTTTTATTCATGCTGGTCACAGGATAAAAATCCTGGCTTTATTCAGGAGAGGTTTCTTTCTGGAATTTTCACTCTTTTTCTTCATGTATGCATGCAATGCAAAATGCAACTTTTCATTTTCCTTTTTCTTTCTTTTTCATTCTGTTCATAAAGTGAGCAATGGTTCAAACTCAAGTATAGGTTAGATCCTTAAATGCAAATAGTCAAGAATTTCTATTTATCATGGCAGCAAGATCCTTGACTCCTTTCTAGACATCTTCTACTTTCCAATTAATCCATGAATGTAGCTAGTGTTAATCCACAAAAAAGAAAAATTGCAGCTGAAAATTCATTCAAATGCATCTGAATTTAAAATGTCAATTGAAGCAAGAAGGCCAAAGGCCAAGTTGGCCACTTGGTATTGGAGTGCACCCACTGTCATAATGAAGTATTCTACCCATTTTAGAGTCAAAGTGAATTCAGAATTTAGTTGGGTCCAAAAATTGATAACCGAGTGATAACTAGTGATAACTTGTGAAAACCAATGATAACTTGCAAAATATACTAATAACCTGGTATGATTTATGATATGAACATTAAAATCAATTGAAAGCATGGTGTAAAGGTTAGAAAAGCACCAGGTTTCCTCTCCCAAGCTTATTCTCAACACTGTCCCTAGTGTTGAAAATAAAAGGCAAGGAAGAAGGGTGGGTGGGATTGAAATGCATTAAATTGGGCATTTGAATTCTCTTGGCACTTCATCCAGAAACTTTGGGTGGTCTAATCTTCATTAGTTGCAACTGATCCTGCAGAGAAACAAAGGATACCAGTTGGTATGGCAGATTTGCAACTAATCAGATTTTTGAGTGCAGAATTCAGCAATGCATTGGGAATTTCTAAAATTCACTGGAATTGGGCTATAGCAGATTTGGATAACTGATATGGGTGTAAATTCAGATGATGATATGATCAATGAAGCATAATGAGAAAGATAATATCAGTTATCATTAAGTTTTCAGTGTAAGAATCAGAAATAGGGGTAAGGGTACTCCCTAAATTTGGAATTATGGATGAATCTGATTCCTCTCTTTTTTATTCCTACAAAACAGAAAAGTTAAGTGTAAAATGCCTTGGGTTACCTCCCAAGAAGTGCCCTACTTTAATGTCTTAGGCTGTACATCTTTCCACTTGAATTCAGCTAGGCAAACTTGACAATTCTTGCAAATTCAGCACCTCCTTAGCTGATTCTTGAGCTGCGGGACTATATGGCTTCAACCTCTGTCCATTATCCTTGAATATATCATTCTTATCATTCAGAAGGTCCACAGCAACATAAGGATAAACTTTGTGGACTTTGAAGGGTCCACTCCACCTGGATTTCAACTTTCCAGGAAATAGTTTCAACCTTGAATTAAACAATAATACCAAGTCTCCAACCTTGGATTCCTTCTTCAGAATTCTGCTATCATGCCATTTCTTGGTCCTTTCCTTGTAAAATTCAGAATTATGATAGGCATTTAGCCTAATCTCATCCAGCTCATCAATTTGGAGAAGCCTCTTTTGTCCACATGCTTGCATATCAAAGTTGAGTGCCTTTACTACCCAATATGCCTTATGCTTCAACTCAATTGGTAGGTGACAAGTTTTCCCATAGACCAACTTATAAGGAGAAGTGCCTATAGGGGTCTTATAAACTGTCCTATATGCCCATAGTGACTCATTCAGCCTCGAACTCCAATCTTTCCTAGTTAGAGACACTGTTTTCTCCAATATGGCCTTGATTTCCCTATTTGAAATTTCTGCTTGGCCATTTGTTTGGGGATGGTAGGCATTTGAGACCTTATGCTTAACTCCATACTTGTCTAGGAGTTTCTCAAAATACTTTTCAATGAAATGGATCCCTCCATCACTTATTACTACTCTTGGGATTCCAAATCTTGGGAAGATGATCTCCTTGAACAACCTGATTACTACCCTGGAATCAGCTGCAATGGTGGGAATGGCCTCAATCCACTTTGACACATAGTTCACAGCTAGAAGAATAAACTTGTAACCACATGAACTAGGGAAAGGCCCCATGTAGTCAATGCCCCGTACATCAAATATTTCCACTTCTAAAATTCCTTGTTGTGGCATTTCATTCCTTCTTGAGATGGAACCAGCTCTTTGGCATTGATCACAGCCCTTCACAAAGATGTGTGCATCCTTGAATAAACTTGGCCAATAAAATCCAGATTGGAGGACTTTGGCAGCAGTCTTGTGTGTGGCTCCATGGCCTCTATAAGGGGATGAATGGCATGCCTCCAAGATTTCCTGAAATTCAGATTGGGGTATACATCTTCTATATATGCCATCAAGGGATTTTCTGAATAGAAGTGGATCATCCCAATAGTAATCTTTCAAGTCATGAAAGAATTTCTTTCTTTGCTGATATGTGTAGTCAGGAGGGATAATTCCACATGCAAGGTAATTGACAAAGTCAGCATACCAGGGAACTTGATTAATTGCCACAGCCATCAAACTATCATCAGGAAATGCATCATTGATAGGAAGTGTAGATGATTCATGTACTCCTTCCATTCTTGATAGGTGGTCAGCTACAAGATTTTCACTACCCCTTTTGTCCCTGATTTCAACATCAAATTCTTGCAATAATAAGATCCATCTGATGAGCCTTGGTTTGGATTCCTTCTTGTTGATTAAATGCCTAACTGCTTGATGATCTGTAAATACAATAACTTTGGATCCCACCAAGTAGGGCCTGAATTTGTCAAATGCATACACCACAGCAAGAAGTTCTTTCTCAATAGTTGCATAATTGATTTGGGCTTCATCTAGAGTCTTGCTTGCATAGCATATGACATAGTGTCTTTTATCCCAGGTTTGTCCCAAGACTGCCCCTACAGCCTGGTCTGAAGCATCACACATAATTTCAAAACGAAGGGTCCAATCAGGTGGCTGCACTATAGGGGCTGAGATGAGGGCTTCTTTCAACTTCTTGAATATCTTCATACACTCTTCATCAAAATAAAACTCAACATCCTTGGCCAGCAACTTGGTGAGGGGCCTAGTTATCATGGAGAAATCTTTAATAAACCTCCTGTAGAAGCATGCATGCCCCAAAAAACTCCTAACTGCCTTGACATTTGTGGGTGGTGGTAGCTTCTCAATCAGCTCAATTTTTGCCTTGTCCACTTCAATGCCTTTACTTGAGACCACATGTCCTAAGACAACCCCTTCTTGGACCATAAAATGGCACTTCTCCCAATTGAGGATCAAGTTGAACTCTCTACATCTTTGTAGCACCTTGGTCAAATTTTCTAGGCAAGCATCAAATGAGTCTCCATATACTGAAAAGTCATCCACGAAGACCTCCATAATTTCTTCAATGAAGTCTGAAAAGATAGACATCATACACCTTTGGAAGGTGGAGGAGCATTGCATAAGCCAAAGGGCATTATCCTATAGGCAAAAGTCCCATATGGACAAGTGAATGTAGTCTTGTGTTGATCTTGAGGGTGAATTGGAATTTGCAAGAAACCTGACTACCCATCAAGATAACAGAAATGGGAATGCCTAGCCAACCTCTCCAACATCTGATCAATGAATGGCAATGGGAAATGGTCCTTTCTTGTGGCCTTGTTTAACTTCTTGAAGTCAATGCACATCCTCCAATCTGTAATGGTTCTTGTAGATATCAACTCATCTGAATCTGATTTCACCACTGTGATTCCTCCCTTCTTTGGCATCACCTGCACTGGACTGACCCATTCACTATCTGAAATGGAGTATATGATTTCTGCGTTAAGCAACTTCAATACTTCTTTCTTTACCACTTCTTTCATGGTTGGGTTGAGTCTCCTTTGACATTCAATGGAGGGCTGGTAGCTGTCCTCCATAGGGATCCTATGCATCCAAATGGAGGGATTAATACCCTTGATGTCTTCAATTGAGTAGCCTATCACCTCCCTATACAGTTTCAACCTTTTCAGCAGCTCTTCAACCTGATCCTAGGGTAAATTAGCATTGATGATAACAATAAAAGTTGCATTCTCTCCCAAGAATTCATATTTCAGATTGCTAGAATGAGGCTTGAGTTCCAAATTGGAATTGACTTTAGCTGATTTGCCTTGGACTTCAACAGTGATAACTTGTTGTAACTCCCCTTGAATTCCTGCATTTTCCACTGATATTGAAGAGTTCAGCACTGATTTATATGCCATAGCCTCTGGATCTTCCAATTCTCTGGATCTTCCAATTCTCTCAAATGGTCAGACATTAGACACCTTTGCAATGGATCTTCAATAGGGATTATAGCTGAAACTTGCTCCACCACTTGATCTAACTGCCCATCTTCAAAGTCATTCTCTAAAAAACTTGGCCTATTGATAACTTGTGCCAAATTGAATTCAATCTTCTCCTCTCCAATTTGGAAGGTCAATCTCCCTTTCTTGACATTAATTATAGCCCCTGCAGTGGCTAGAAAGCGCCTCCCAAGGAGAATAGGGGTATTCACATCTTCATCCAAATCCAATACAACAAAATCAACTGAAATATAGAATTTACCAACTTTGAGGGGTATGTCCTCAATAATCCCATATGGATATTTGATGGATCTATCTGCCAGCTGAAGGGACATATTTATTGGCTTCAAATCTCCAACTTCAAGTTTCCTGCACAATGATAAGGGTATGACACTCACAGAAGCTCCCAAGTCACACATGGCTCTTTGAATTTTTCTATTCCCTATCTCACATGGAATTGAGCAGCTTCCTGGATCCTTGAGCTTAGGAGGCAACTTGTTTTGGATAATTGCAGAAGCCTCTTCAATCAATGCTATAGTCTCATGCTCCAATACCCTTCTCTTCTTGGTTACAATTTCCTTTCGGAACTTGGCATATGATGGCATCTCCTGGATGGCTTCAACAAAAGGCACATTTATGTATAGCTTCTTCAGGATTTCCAAGAACTTTCCATATTGCTGGTCTTGCCTTGCCTTGATTAGCCATTGAGGGAAAAGTACTTTGTCAAAAACCCTTGTATTTGCTTCAATTTGAGGGCCTGAATTCCTGATTTCCTCACTTGGCTGTTCACTTGACTTTTCAGCAATTCTTGAGTCTGAATTTACTTGATTTTCATCAACTTTCTTCATTAGTTCCTCCACCATCTTTTCACTCCTGAGCTGGATGGCCTTTGCTTGCTCCTTTGGATTTACTTCTGGCTGTGCAGGAAAGAATAAGGGAGGTCTAGTGGATGTACTAGCATGTTGAACAATTTGGCTTTCCAACAATTTCTGATTTGCATTCATGGCATCCAATCTAGAATTGATCTTCAATATCTCCTCTCCTTGGCTGTCCTGCTTTTTCAGAATCTATTGGAGCATCTCTTTCATTTCATTTTGGAATTGAGGTTCTTGGACTTGTGGTGGTGGCTCATATGGATTCCTTTGAATTGGTGCATTTTGGCCTTGATTTCATAAGGTGGTGGCTGATTCCTTGGCAGGATTTTGGGCTGCCAATTTGAATTCTGCATAGGAGCCCCTTGATAATTATTGCCCTTGTAAGAAAAGTATGGATGATTCCTATTTTCTTGAGTGTAGAATTCATTAGGAGGTTTAATTCCATAATTGCCCACAGCATTGATTTGATCCACTGTTTGCTCCACTTGTTGCATAATGAAATTGCAATTTTTTGACACATGGCCTTGATTCCCACATACACAGCACCTAGTTTCAAAATTGGAAGCCCTATTGCCATTGGGAGTCAAGTTCAACCTCTCCAAAGTCTTGTACAGCACCTCCTCAAGTTGGATTGATAACTGGTTCACTGAATTGTCCATAGGTGGCTTCCTGGTCCTATCATGTGTGAGGAAGTGATGGTTCTTTGTAATATTCTCTATCAGTTGGTATGCCTCATCTATATTTTTTGATGCAAAGATACCTCCTGCTGCAGTGTCCAATGCCACCTTGTTAGGGTAGTTCAATCCCTTATGAAAATAGTTGACTAATTGCCACTTTTCAAATCCATGGTGGGGACATGCCCTTAACAACCCTTGGAGCCTTTGCCATGCCTCACAAATGTTTTCTTGATCCAATTGGTAGAATCTGACTATTTGATCCCTGAAGTTATCAGTCTTTGAAGGAGGAAAGAATTCTGAAAGAAACAATTGGACAATTGATTCCCAAGTGGCCACCTCTTCAGGATTCAATCCTTTGTACCATGTCTTGGCCTTGTATTTGAGTGAAAAGGGAAACAATCTCATATAGACTGCATTCATGGGAATTTTGTTGAAGTTCACAGTGTTGCACATCTCCTTAAAATTATCCAAATGAGAGGTTGGATCCTCAGTCCCAAGTCCAGAAAATTGACTTTGTCTAATCATTGAAAACAAGGCTGGATTAACCTCAAAGTTTGCCACAGGTGCTAAGGCTCCTCCCCCTTGCTGATTCATGGCATTACTTGGTGAATAACAGTCCCTAAGAGTCCTAGGAGCTGCCATATTCTGATTCACAACTTCAAATTCAGGGTTGTATGCCTCTTCCTCTTCTTCTTCAAATATCCTTCTCCTTGCCTCAAGCCTTTGCAATCTCCTTCTTCTTAAAAATCTTCTTTCAGGTTCAGGATCTGATTGGTAATGTTCTTCTTGATGGTCCAAGTCCTGCATAAAGAGATTCAGAAGTATCAAATTCAAGAAAGAAATGAAATCTAGACAAAAGTGAAAAGTAAAAAATGATAACTTGCAAAAACTGAAAATTGGCCTACAAAATAAACTAAAAACTAATCTAAAAATAATCTAAACTATCTAAGTTAGTATAATTGACCTCAAATCCCCGGCAACGGCGTCAAAAACTTGATAGTGATATTTGGGTTTTCTAGTGATAACTTGCTGAAATTAAAGAAAAGAGTCAATTTTTCATTTTTTTTTGTCTCCCAACTCACTAGCTGCAAGTGCACAGGTAAGTTGTAGTAGACTCAGGTTGTCATATCCACAAAGATTTGAAGTCCTAAGCTACCTTAAAATAGTTTAGATTAATCCTAAGTAAGGTGGCAAAAATAGATTTTTAATTGGAAGTGAAAACAGTTTTTTAACAAGTGCAGAATGATAACAAGTTTTGAGGTTTTGGAAACTTTTGCAAAACTGAATTTTAAATGCTAAACTAATGGCTAGAAAGGTTTAACTATCAATAAGGAAGGTTCTTCTAGGATTTGGGGTTCATCTAAATTAGTTAAGGATGGAATGGATCAAGTTATCATTAAATGTCCAACTTTGATTCAATCATGAAAATAATTGTTCCCACAGCTCAATTGGCATCTAACTAAGCAACATATTGTCATATAGTTGTTAGCTAGATTAAATCAATAGAGGGTCCTCACTACAAATCAAGTTATCATTCAGCTCAATGGGGAGTTCATTGCTGATTTTTTTCAATTCAAAGAAATTCTGCAATGGTAACTTGTGATTGCATTCATAAAAAGATGGAATCATTCCAATCAATCAAACCAGGATGAAATTTACTCAAATATGGTGCTTGTGCTCCTTGATTCATCTCTGAATTCCAGGGGGATTTAAATTCAACCTCTCGGTTGCAAAATGAAATGAAATCCACACAAACACAATTCAATTGGAAATGCAAAGCATATAACCATAGAAATTCATAATTGTCATTGCTCCTTGGCCTATCTCTAGATCTCAAGGATGACCTAATGACTACTTCTCAGCAGTAGATTAAGTTGAGGCTTAACAATGGAAATCAGAATTTAAATAGAAACCAGAAGACATGATTCTGCAATTCAGAAAAATCAGCAACAAAACACTTAGAATTAAGGCTTGCCAAATGCCTCTTGATCCATCTCTGGACTGCAAGAGATTCCCATAGTACACCTCTCGATGATTTAATGAAATAAGGATGCTCACTTGGCAAATCAGATTCTAACCAGAAGAAAAATCAGAAGAATAGATTTCTGCATAAATTCAGAAATTAGATTCTGGAAAAACAGAATTGAACCTTAAGTTGTCAAACATCTTAATAGATTTCTGAATAAGATTAGAGTAAATACTAGCCTCTCAGCTATTCAATTAATCCAATCCTTAATGACAAACAGATTCAACAGTTCAAAAAAATTTAGGTTCAGGGAATTCAGAAAACCAGAAACCAGGAAATTAGTATTTCAGAAATCAGAATTTTAAAACAATGGAAATCTGATTTACCAACTGATTCTTGACCCATCTCTGGATTGCAAGACATCCCTAAAGTTCACTTATCAGTGATTGGAAGAAATCAAGGGACTCAATTGGTAAAATGGATTTCAATAAGAAATAAAAAAAATCAGAATTCAAGTTTTCATTTCAGAAATCAGTGGAACAATTTGATTTGAGTCAAATGATTGTCCAAACATCTAGATTCATTTCTGAACAAGATAGGAACAATAGCAACTTCCCAAGAACTCAATTAATCAGATTGTGAGTGAAGAATAGATTCAATACTCTCAAAAATCAGATTCAGATTTAGAAATTCAGGAAACTAGGAAATCAGAGTTCAGAAATCAAGTTTGCAATAAAATTAAATCCAGAAATATGATATTATGTCATAATTCATTCCTGCAAGATGTTTAGATCAAATAAGATTTCTCAGTCATCAATTACACATGGATCTAATGACAACATAGCATAAATCAATGTAGAACATTTTTGAAATCTGAAATCAGGATTAATTTCAGTGCAGGATTATAAACCAGTTCATATTCATCCAAAACTAATCTAAACTACTACCTATCCTAGAAGAAATGGAGTTTAGCTCCTCATAATTACAAATCTTAACATCAGTTGGAAGGAGATACAGATACAAATCATATTGATGCTTGAAGACTCTCGGCCAGCAGCAATAGGTCCAGCAGCAGCAGCTCCTTTCCTCTTCCAAACCCTGAATGACCATTCCCCTTTCTCCTCCAGAAATTCCACTTTTTATATGACTCCTCTCCACCTTTGAATCAGCATCATAATGTTCTAATCCTCCTAATTGCAGCCACCTGTTTCTGGCCTGAAGATTCCTTGCTACAGTGACAGCTTTTGGTGCAGGAAATCAGTGGTCCCCCCTACCTTTTTCCACTTTGTGGCCACCTTTCTCCCTGCTACAAATCCCCAAACAGCAAGCATCAGAGCTCTTGAATGGTGTTTTGACAAATAAAGAATAAGGTGATGATAATTGCTAGCTCAGATATCAAATGAGATTAGAAGTTGTGCAGGAGTGATAACTTGTATCGTTATTAATGAATTTAGGGGCCCGGAATGATAACATGTCACAAATCATAAGGATTATCCAAATGCAAGTGATTCAAAGCATTACAAGCATCAAATGGACTGGAGTAACAAGTGAGTGCATTCAGAAATCAAATATGAATGAGATTTCTAAGAAGTGATAACTTGGGTGCCCAAAAACGATAACTCGTATGACTTAAAAATGATAACTTGTGATAACTTGAGTTGTGTTTATCCAAATATGATGAAATTTTACCAGCAATGAGTTAGAACAATAATAAGATGATTGCTTAAGGTCCCTGTGCAGAATTAATGATTTTGCATGTCGAAATGACAGAATTACCCTTTAACGATAACTTGGCAAAGGAAAAATGATAACTTGTTCTAATGGATTTAAAACTTTGCACAAGTTGAGATGTGACTATCCAAATATGATTTATACATGATAATGATGGATTTAGGGCAAGAAAACCATTGAAAATCAGTTCACTCAAAATAATGATAACTTGACATATAAGAATGATAACTTGACCTCAAAATGATAACTTGGCATAGAATTTAAATATTAATGGATTTTGGCATTTCAGAACCTCTATGCACATGAAATTAAGTATGAAATGAGGAATATCAACTAGTTATCACAATGTATGCATTCCAAGTATAATTGGCCCAAATATAGGCAAAAGTGGGACTTTATATGTGTGAAAAGCATCTAAAATGGGTTAGAAACATATAGTGATCAGCTAGTGATCATGGGTGTGAAATGCATGGAATTTGGCATTTGAATCCTCTTGGAATTTCAACCAGATGCTTTGGGTGATCCAATCTTCATTAGTTGCAAATAATCTTGTAGAGAGACAAAGGATATCAGTGGAATAGTAAAATTAGATTTTTGAGTGCACAATCAACAATGCATTGGAAATTTCTAAAATTCACTGAAATTCAGCTATAGCAGATTTGGATAACTGATATGAATGTTAATTCAGATGATGGTATGACAAATATACCATAATGAAAAAGATACTATCATTTATCATTGAGATTTCAGTGGAAAAATCAAAACTAAGGGATAGGGGTACTCCCTGAATTTGAGAATTGTGGATTGACCTTGTTCCTCATCACTTATTCCTGCAAAAATAGAAAGATTAGGTAGAGAATGGCTTGGGTTACCTCCCAATAAGTGCCTTTCTTTAATGTCTTTGGCTAGACATTGTTACAATGGGAAATCAGCTAGGTGGTTGTGGCAAATCTTGTAGAATCAGCTCCTCCTTAACAGAATCCATGGTTGTGGGGTTGTAAAGCTTCAACCTCTGTCCATTCACCTTAAATATATCATTCTTGTCATTCAGAAGGTTCACAGCACCATATGGATAGACTTTGTGAATTCTAAATGTTCCACTCCACCTTGACTTCAACTTTCCTGGAAAAAATTTTAGCCTTGAATTGAAAAGTAGCACGAGGTCTCCAACCTTGAAATCCTTTTTCAGAATCCTACCATCATGCCATCTTTTGGTCGTCTCCTTGTAGAATTCTGAATTGTGGCAGGCATTTAGCCTGATTTCATTAAGTTCATCAAGTTGCAAGAGCCTCTTTTGTCCACATGCATACATATCATAATTGAGTGCCTTGACTGCCCAATAGGCCTTATGTTTCAACTCAATTGGTAAATGGCCTATTTTTCCATAAACAAGTTTGTAGGGAGAGGTACCTATTGGGGTCTTATATGTTGTCCTATATGCCCAAAGAGCTTCATTCAACGTCAAACTCCAATCCTTTCTTGTTAATGAAACTATTTTCTCCAATATGGCCTTTATCTCCCTATTTGATATTTCTGCCTGGCCATTGGTTTGAGGGTGGTAGGCAGTGGAAACTTTGTGCCTCACTCCATACTTAATTATGAGGTTCTCAAAACACTTTTCAATGAAATGGCTACCTCCATCACTTATGACTACCCTAGGAATTTCAAACCTTGGGATGATAACCTCCTTGAACAACTTGATCACTGCCCTAGAATCAGCTACAATGGTGGGAATTACCTCAATCCACTTGGATATATAGTCTACAACTAGAAGGATAAACTTGTAACCACAGGAACTAGGAAATGGGCCTATGCAATCAATGCCCCAAACATCAAATATTTCCACTTCCAGAATTCTTTGTTGTGGCATTTCATTCGTTCTTGAGATGGAGCCTGCTCTTTGGCATTGATCACAGCCCTTCACAAAGATATGTGCATCCCTGAATAAACTAGGCCAATAGAAGCCAGATTGGAGGACTTTGGCAGCAGTTTTCTGTGTGGCACCATGCCCTCCATAAGGGGGTGAGTGGCATGCCTCCAAGATTTCCTGGAATTCAGATTGTGGTACACATCTCCTATATATGCCATTAGGGGATTTTCTAAATAAAAGGGGGTCATCCCAATAGTAATCCTTCCGATCATGAAAGAATTTTTTTTCTTTGCTGATATGTGTAATCAGGAGGGACAATTCCACATGCTAGGTAGTTTACAATGTCAGCATACCAGGGGATTTGATTAGTTGACACACTCATCAAGCTATCATCAGGGAAGGCATCATTGATAGGAAGTGTAGAGGACTCCTGAACACCTTCCATTCTTGATAGGTGGTCAGCAATTAGATTCTCACTACCTCTTTTGTCCCTGATTTCAACATCAAATTCCTGTAGTAATAAGATCCATCTGATGAGCCTTGGCTTGGATTTCTTGAATGCCTTCATACACTCTTCATCAAAATGGAACTCAACATCTTTGCCCAGCAACTTGGTAAGGGGTCTAGTTATCATTGAGAAGTCTTTAATAAACCTCCTGTAGAAGCCTGCATGTCCCAAATAGCTCTTAATTTCCTTGACATTTGTAGGTGGTGGTAGCCTTTCAATCACTTCAATTTTTTGCCTTGTCCACTTCAATCCCTTTGCTTGAGACAACATGTCCTAAAACAACCCCTTCTTGGACCATAAAATGGCACTTCTCCCATTTTAGGATCAAGTTGGACTCCCTACATCTTTGTAGCACCTTGGTCAAATTTTCTAGACAAGCATCAAATGAATCTCTATATACTGAAAAGTTATCCATGAAGACCTCCATAATTTCTTCAATAAAGTCTGAGAAGATAGACATCATACACCTTTGGAAGGTGGCAGGTGCATTGCATAAGCCAAAGGGCATTCTCCTATAAGCAAAAGTCCCATATGGACAAGTAAATGTAGTCTTGTGTTGATCTTGAGGGTGAATTGAGATTTGCAAGAAGCCTGAGTATCCATCTAGATAATAGAAGTGAGAGTGCCTAGCCAACCTCTCTAACATCTGATCAATGAAGGGCAATGGGAAATGGTCCTTTCTTGTAGACTTGTTTAGCTTCCTAAAGTCAATACACATCCTCCAATCTGTAATTGTCCTGGTGGATATCAATTCATCTGAATCTAACTTCACTACTGTGATCCCTCCCTTCTTTGGCACCACCTGCACAGGGCTGGCCCATTCACTATTTGAAATGGAGTATATGATCCCAGCATTCAACAATTTCAATACTTCCTTCTTGACCACTTCTTTCATGACAGGATTGAGTCTCCTTTGACATTCAATTGAGGGCTTGTAGCTGTCCTCCATAGGGATCCTATGCATGCAAATTGAGGGATTAATACCCTTAATGTCTTCAATTGAGTAGCCTATCACCTCCTTGTACAACTTCAACCTTTTCAGCAACTCTTCAACTTGGTCCTTGGGTAGATTAGCATTAATGATAACAGGAAAAGTTGAATTCTCTCCCAAGAATTCATACTTCAGGTTGCTAGGGAGAGGCTTGAGTTACAACTTGGAGGAATTTGCTTGGGCTGGATCAGATTGGAGCTCAGCAGTGATAACTTGTAGAACTTCATTCTGAAATTCAGAATTTTCCACTGATTTTGATAAGTTCAATGCAGATTGATATGTTTAAGCTTCTGGATCCCTCAATTCTTTCAAATGATCAAAGATTAGGCACATTTGTAATGGGACTTCAATGGGTATTATTGCTGAAGCTTGCTCCACAACTTGATCTAGCTGCCCATTTGCAAAATCATTTTCCTGAAAACTTGGTCTACTGATAACCTGTGCCAAATTGAATTCTATCTTCTCCTCTCCAATTTGGAAGGTTAGTCTCCCTTCCTTTACATCTATCACAGCCCCAGCAGTGGCTAGAAAGGGCCTCCCAAGGAGAATGGGGGTATTCACATCTTCATCCATGTCCAATACCACAAAGTCCACTAGTATATAGAATTTACCCACTTTGAGGGGTATGTCTTCAATGATCCCATGTGGGTATTTGATGGATCTATCTGCCAGTTGAAGAGACATATTTGTAGGCTTCAAATCTCCAACTTCAAGTTTCCTGCATAAAGATAGTGGTATGACATTTACAGAGGCACCCAAGTCACACATGGCTCTTTGGATTCTCCTATTTCCTTTCTCACATGGAATTGAGAAACTCCCTGGATCCCTTAGCTTAGGAGGAAATTTATTTTGGATAATTGCAGAAGCCTCTTCAGTCAATGCTCTTGTCTCATGCTCTAATACTCTTCTCTTCTTGGTTAGAATTTCCTTGAGGAACTTGGCATATGAAGGCATCTCCTGAATGGCTTCAACAAAAGGCACATTAATGTATAGCTTCTTCAGGATTTCCAAAAACTTTCCATATTGCTAGTCCTGCCTTGCCTTGATTAGCCTTTGAGGGAAGGGTACTTTGTCAAAGACCCTCTCTTTTGCCTCAATCTGAGGGGCTGAATTCTTGATTTCCACCACAGGTTCTTCACTTAGCTCTTCAGCAACTTTTGAATTTGAATTGACTTGATTATCCTCAACTTTCTTCATTGGTTCCTCCACCATTTTTCCACTTCTGAGCTGGATGGCCTTTGCTTGCTCCTTTGGGTTCACTTCTGGCTGTCCAGGGAAGAACATAGGAGGTCTAGATGATGTACTAGCCTGCTGAGCAATTTGATTTTCCAACATCTTCTGATTTGCATTAATGGCATCCAATCTAGAATTTATTTTCAATATCTCCTCTCCTTGACTATCCTGCTTCTTCAGAATCTGTTGGAGCATCTCCTTCATTTCAGTTTGGAGTTGAGATGCTTGGACTTGAGGTGGTAGCTCATATGGAGTTCTCTAGATTGGGGCATTTTGGCCCTGATTTCCATAGGGAGGTGGCTGATTCCTTGGCAGGATTTTGGGCTGCCAATTTGAATTCTGCATAGGGGGCCCTTGATAGTGATTGGCCTTGTAGGACAAGTAGGGGTGGTTCCTATTCTCTGGAGTATAGAATTCTGCAGGAGGTTTGATTCCATAGTTGCCCACAGCATTGATTTGATCAACAGATTGCTCCACTTGCTGCATAATTAAATTATAATTCTCTGTCACATGGCCTTGATTACTACATACACAACATCTGGTTTCTGGAGTAGAGGCTCTATTGACATTGGGAGTTAAGTTCAGCCTCTCCAAAGTTTTGTACAGCACCTCTTCAAATTGAGTTGACAAGTGATTTACTGAATTATCCATGGGTGGCCTCCTGATCCTGTCATGGGTAAGAAAGTGATGATTCTTGGCTATGTTCTCAATGAGTTGATAGGCTTCATCAATATTTTTAGATGCAAAGATGCCTCCTGCAGCAGTGTCTAGTGCCACCTTGCTAGGGTAATTCAATCCCTTATGAAAATAGTTGACTAGCTGCCACTTTTCAAAACAATGGTGGGGACATGCCCTCAACAGCCCTTGGAGCCTTTGCCATGCCTCACAAATATTTTCTTGGTCCAATTGATAGAACCTCACAATCTGATCTCTGAAATTGTCAGTCTTGCTAGGAGGGAAGAATTCAGATAAATTAATTGGACAATTGATCCCAAGTGGCCACCTCTTCAGGATTTAGACCTTTGTACCATGTCTTGGCCTTGTCTTTGAGTGAGAAGGAAAATAATCTCATGTAGACTGCATTCATAAGAATGTTATTGAAGTTTATTGTGCTGCAAATCTCCTTGAAATTGTCCAAATGAGAAGCTGGATCCTCAGCCCTAAGTCCAGAAAATTGGTATTGCCTTATCATAGAAATCAGGGTTGGATTGACTTCAAAATTTGCCACAGGTGCTAAGGCTCCTTCCCCTAGTTGATTCCTGACATTGCTAGGTGAGTAGCAATCCTTCAAAGTCCTTGGAGCAGCCATATTGCCTTGCTCCTCTTCCTCTTCTTCAAATATCCTTCTCCTTGCCTCAAGCCTTTGCAATCTCCTTCTTCTTAGAAATTTTCTTTCAAGCTCAGGATCTGATTGGTAATGTTCCTCTTCATGGTCCAAGTCCTGCATAAAGAGATTCAGAAGTATCAAAGTGAGAAAAGAAAGAAAACTAGACAAGAATGGAAAATTTGGAATGATAACTTGCAAAAACTGAAAATTGGCCTAACAAATGGACTAAAAATTAATCTAAAACTAATCTAAACTACCCAAGTTAGCCTAATTGACCTCAAATCCCCGGAAACGGTGCCAAAAACTTGATAGTGATATTGAGGGGTTTAGTGATAACTTGCTGATTTTTAAGTCAAAAGTCAATTTTTCCAATTTTTGTTTTAACTTCCTAACTCACTCTTTACTGCAGTGCATAGATCAATTGTAGTAACCCTAAATGTCATATCTACAGTGATTTGAAGTCCTAGACTACCTAAAAATAATTTAGACTAATCCTATTTTATATGGCAAAAACATATTTCAATTAAAAGTGAAAACAGATTTTTAATGAAATGCAGAATGATAACTATTTTTGAGGTTTTGGAAATTTGTCAAAACTGAATTATAAATGATAGATTAATGACTAAAAAGGTTTAACTATCAATGAGGAAGGTTCTCCTAGGAGTTGGGTTCATCTGAATTAATTATGAATGGATTGGATCAAGTTATCATTAAAAGCTCAATTTTGATTTCAACCTAAAATATAGCTGCTCTCACAGCTCAATTGGCCCTTAACTAAACAACATATTATCATATAATTGTTAGTTAGGTTGAATCAGAAGAGGATCCTCACTGAAAATCAAGTTATCATTGGGCTCAAATTAAAGTTCATTGCTGATTTTTACAATTCAAGGAAATCTGAAGTGATAACTTGTAATTGCAATCATAAAATAATGAAATCACTTCAATTAGTTAAACTAGGATGAAATCTATCCAATAATAGTGCTTGTGCTCCTGAGTTCATCTCTGAATTTGAGGGGGACTTGAAATCAACCTCTCGGTTGCAAAAAAAAAATGAAATCCACACAAACTCTAATTAATTGGGGTTAAAAGACATCCTATCTAAAATGGAGAATTCAGTGATTATCCAATGCTCCTTAGTTCATCTCTAACTCTCAAGGAAGGCCTGAAGACTACCTCTCAGTAGTTGAATGATTTGAGGCTTGACAATGGAAATCAGAATTCAAAAAGAAATCAGGAACCAGAAATCAGCAATTCAAGGAATCAGAAATATTAATCAATGGAATTTAGGCTTGCCAATTGCTTCTTGACACATCTCTAGACTGCAAGAAATACCTAAGGTTCACCTCTCAGTGATTGAATGATTATCAGGGGTTCAATTGGCAAGACAGATTCCAAAGAATTCAGAAAATAGATTTCAGAATTAAAATTCAGAAATCAAAAGAGCAAACTAATTTGAATAAAAAATATGTCAAACATCTTGATTCATTTCTGAAGAAGATGGGGGCAATAGCAACCTCTCAGTTGCTCAATTAATCAGATTGAGAATGACAAACAAATTCAAATAGCCATGAAAATCAGATTCAGAAATTTCAGAAAACCAGGAAATCAAGAATCAGAAATCAGATTTGCAAATCAAATGGAATCCAGAAACTTGACATTGACTCTTAATTCATTTCTGAAGAAAGATTAGATCAAATGATAACTTCTCAGTTATAGATTACAATGGGATCTAACAATGGCAAGAATCAATTCAAAACAGTTCTGAAATCTAAAAACCAGAAATGATTGTAGTGCAGGATAAATTTCAATACACATCCATCCACAATTAACCTAAATTACTACTCTATCCTAGAAGAAATGGAGTATAGCTCCTCATATTTACAAAGCTTGACATAAAATGGAATGGAGAACAGATACAATTCATCCTTGCTTGAAGCTTCACGGCAGGTTCTTCCACAGCCAGCAGCAACTCCTCCAACAGTAGCTCCTTCTGGTGCAGAAACCCTTGCTCCAAACCCTCAATGTCCAGCCCCCTGTTGCTCCAGAAATTCCAGCTTTTATATGACTTATGTCCACTCTTTGATCCTCATCAGAATGTTCTATTCTTTCTGATTGCAGCCATCTGTCCACTGGTCTAAAGATTCCCTAACTGCACAGCTTTTTTGGGCAGCAAACCAGTGGTCCCCCCCCCACCTTTTTCCAGCTTTATCCATTCCTCTTTTCCTGCTAGAAGACACATAACAGCAAGTATCAAGGTCCTCTAATAAGAAATAAACAAATAAGGTTGAGAACAACAAGTAAGCTCAGCTCAATAATAGAAAGGAGTTTGGTGTTATACAAAAGGGTGGAAATCAATATGAAAAACTAATAGTTTGGAACCCGAAAATAATAACTTGGCACTAATCATGGAAATTATCCAAATGCAAGTGATTCAAAGCATTAGAGGCATTAAATGGATTACGGTGGCAAGTGAGTGAAGTCAGAAATCAAATATGGATATGATTTTATAGAAATGATAACTTAAGTGCCAAAACGATAATTTATTTGTCTTAAAAATGATAACTTGTCATAACTTTTGTTGTGGTTATCCAAATGTGATCAAATTTGAACAGTAAAGAGTTAAGACAATAATATAATGAACGCCTAAGGGCTTTGTGCAGAATTAATGGTTTTGCATTTCAAAATGATAGAATTGCCCTTTAACGATAACTTGGCAATGGAAAAATAGTTCACTCAAAATAATGATAAATTGGCATATTAGAGTGATAAGTTGTCCTAAAAATGATAACTTGGCATAGAATTAAAATATTTATGGATTTTAGCATTTCAGAACCTCTATGCACATGGAATTAAATATAGAATGAGGAATATCAACTAGTTATCACAATCTATGCATTTCAAACATAATTGGCCAAAAGTTGGGCAATTTAGGGATTCAATAAGGGTGAAATGCATCTAAAATGGGATAAAAACCTATAGTGATCAGCTAGTGATCACTTAAACAAGATGATGATCTAGGAGATTCATATGTCATAGATGAGAAGTTAGTATATTTCTGGTACAATGGAGGAGGGAATCAAACTAAAAAACAAAGGTCAATCATTGACAAACTAAGAGATCCATATTTGATTAGTGAAGCTGTCCACAGATTGAGATCTCTACTTGATCATATCATACTATTTAAACCTCCTTAATATCAAGAGTTGTAACAATGTCTAGGCTTAGACATTAAAGTAGGACACTTCTTGGGAGGCAACCCAAGCCAGTTCATATATATTTTCCCTTGTTTTGCAGGAATAAACTAGAGAGGAATCAGATCTCCCCAGAACTTCAACCTAGTGATAGTGATAATTGGGTTTTTGAGTGATAACTTGCTGAAATTAAGTAAAGGGTCAATTTTTCATTTTTTTTTTTGGTCTCCCAACTCACTAGCTGCAAGTGTGATCACTTGTTGATCACTATATGATTCTAACCCATTTTAGATGAAATTCATACATATGGAGTCCCACTTTTACCTATTTTTGGGCCAATTATACTTGGAATGCAAACATTGTGATAACTAGTTGATATTCCTCATTTCATACTTAATTCCATGTGCATAGAGGTTCTGAAATGCCAAAATCCATTAATATTTAAATTCTATGCCAAGTTATCATTTTGAGGACAAGTTATCATTCCTAAGTGTCAAGTTATCATTATTTTGAATGAACTTATTTTGAATGGTTTTCTTGCCCTAAATCCATCATTATCATGTATAAATCATATTTGGATAGTCACATCTCAACTTGTGCAAAGTTTTAAGTCCATTTGAACAAGTTATCATTTTTCAAGTGCTAAGTTATCGTTAAAGGGCAATTCTATCATTTCGACATGCAAAACCATTAATTCTGCACAAGGACCTTAAGAAATCATCTTATTATTGTTCTAACTCATTGCTGGTCAAATTTTATCACATTTGGATAATCAAAACTCAAGTTATGACAAGTTATCGTTTTTAAGTCATATAAGTTATCGTTTTTGGGGCACTCAAGTTATCACTTTTAGGAATCTCATTCATATTTGATTTCTGACCTCACTCACTTGTCACTCTAATCAATTTGATGCCTGAAATGCTTTGAACCACCCATATTAGGACATTTTCCAAGATTTCCATAAAGTTATCATTCCGGGCCCTTGAATTCATTCATATCGATATAAGTTTTCATTCTTGCACAACACATAAACCCATCTGATAATTGAACTAGTTACCAGCATTATCCTAATCCTTATTTGTCAAAATACTACTCAAGAGCTTTGATGCTTGTTGTTTGGGTTTTTGTAGCAAGAAGAAAAGGTGGCCAAAAGGTGGAAAAAGTAGGGGGGACCACTACTTTTTCCTGCACAAAAGGGAAGCTGTCACTGCTGGAATTTCTGCAGATGGACAGGTGGCTTAATCAGGAGGATTAGGACATTTAGATGCTGATCAAAGGGTGGAAAGGAGTGATATATAAGCTGGATTTTTCTGGAGGAGAAGGGAGGCTGGTCATTCAAGGGTTTGGAGCAAGGCAAGGAAGGGGGCTGCTGGATTTTGGGAGCTACTGCCAAGAGCTTGAAGGAACCTTGAATTGTATCTGTTTCTTATCCCATTTCATGTCAAATCTTGTAATTATGAGGAGCTAAACTCCATTTCTTCTAGGATAGGGTAGTAGTTTAGATTAGTTTTGGATGGATATGGACTGATTTGTAATCCTGCACTGAAATCAATTCTGGTTTTCAGATTTTAGAACTTTTCTGCACTGATTCATGTTATCATTAGATCCATTGTAAACCATGATTGAGATGTGTTATTTGATCTAATCACCCTTCAGAATGTATTAAGAGATAAAGTCAGATTTCTGGATTCCATTTAGTTGCAAATCTGATTTCTGAATTTGGTTTCCTGAAAATCTGATTTCCTATTTTTTCTGAATCTGATTTCCTGAACTGCAGAATATGTTTGTTACTCTCAACCTGATTAATTGAGTCTTTGGAATGTTGGTATTGTCCCTATCTTATTCAGAAATGAATCAAGATTGTTTGGGCAATCATTTGACTCAAACCAGATTTTTCACTGATTCCTGAACAGAAATCAGAAATCTGATTTTTCTGGTTTTACATTTCTGAAATCTGATTTGTTATAAATCTGATCTTGTCATTTGAAGACCCTATTTGTATTTATAACTGAGAAGTTATCATTTGGTCTAACCCTTGTTCAGAAATGAATCAAGAATCAATGCCAAGTTCTAGATACAAACCCAATTAGAATTCTGATTTCTACTTTCTGAAATCTGATTTTTCTGAAATCTGATTTTCTTGGGCTGTTTGAATCTGATTGTCATTGGGGATTGAATTAATTCAACAACTGAGAGGTTAACATCTATCCCAATCTTGTTCAGAAATGAATTGAGAAGCCTTGACATTCCTATGATTCAAATCTGATTTGGTTTTTCCTGATTTGAATGAGTTGCTAATTTCTGGTTTCCTAAAATTCCTGAAATTTGATTTCCTGGGCTTGGGATCTGATTGTCATCAAGGATTGGATAATTGAATAGTTGAGAGGCTAATATATGCCCTGATCTTATTCAGAAATGAATCAAGATCTTTGACAATTCAGAATTCAAATTTGATTTTTCCAAAATCTGATTTCTTAGTTTGATTCTAATTCTATTTTCTGATTGTTTGGAATCTGATTTGCCAATTGTTAATCCCTATTTTATTCAAATCACTGAGAGGTGTACTCTAGGAATCCCTTGCAGTCCAGAGATGGGTCAAGGGGCATTTGGCAAACTTGAATTCCATCAATCCACATTGCTGATTTTCCTGAAATGTTGATTTCTGTTTTCTCATTTTTCTAACTTCTGATTTCCATTGTCAACCCTCATATTAATCCACTACTGAGAGGTAGTCTTAAGGGCTTCCTTGAGATCCAGAGATGGGCCAAGGAGCAATGGGAATTATGAACTCATGTGGCCATATGTTTTGCATTTCCAATTGAGTGTGTTTGTGTGGATTTCAATTTATTTTGCAACCGAGAGGTTGATTTTGAATCTCCCTTGAATTCAGAGATGAATCATGGAACACAAGCACCATTATTGAGTATATTTTATCCTGGTTTGGTAGATTGGAATGATTCCATCTTTTTATGATTTCAAATGCAAGTTATCATTCCAAACTTCCTTGAATTGCAAAAAATCAGCATTGAACTTTATTTTGAACCCAATGATAACTTGATTTTCAGTGAGGACCCTCTTTTGATTCAACCTAGCTAACAACTATATAATCTTATATTGCTTAGTTAGAGGCCAATTGAGCTGTGGGAACAGTCATTTTCAAGTTGAATCAAAAGTTGGACATTTAATGATAACTTGTTCCATTCCATCCTTAATTAATTTAGATGAACCCCAAATCCTAGAAGAACTTTCCTCATTGATAGTTGAACCTTTTTATACTTCATTCTAGCATTTATAATTCAGTTTTGATAAATTTCCCAAACCCAAAAATCTGTTATCATTTCACTTTTCATAAAAAAAAAATTTGTTTTCACTTCCCTTTGAAAATATGTTTTTAGCCATTAAAGTAGAACTAATTTAGATTATTTTAGGGTGTCTTAGACTTCAAATTCTTGTGGATACGACAACCTGAGTCTACTACAACTTACCTGTGCACTTGCAGCTAGTGAGTTGGGAGACCAAAAAAATGAAAAAATTGACATTTTCTTAAATTTCAGCAAGTTATCACTACTCAATCCCTAAAATCACTATCAAGTTTTTTGGCGCCGTTGCCGGGGATTTGAGGTCAATTAGGCTAACTTAGATAGTTTAGATTAGTTTTAGATTAGTTTTTAATTTATTTGTTTGGCTAATTTTCAGTTTTTGCAAGTTATCATTTTTAACTTTTCACTTTTGTCTAGTTTTCATTTCTTTCTTGAATTTGATACTTCTGAATCTCTTTATGCAGGACTTGGACCATCAAGAGGAACATTACCAATCAAATCCTGAACCTGAAAGAAGATTTTTAAGAAGAAGGAGATTGCAAAGGCTTGAGGCAAGGAGAAGGATATTTGAAGAAGAAGAGGAAGAGGCATACAACCCTGAATTTGAAAGAATTATGAATCAAAATATGGCAGCTCCTAGGACTCTTAGGGACTGTTATTCACCAAGCAATGCAAGGAATCAACAAGGGGGAGGAGCCTTAGCACCTGTGTTAAACTTTGAAGTTAATCCAGCCTTGATTTCAATGATTAGGCAAAGCCAATTTTCTGGACTTGGGACTGAAGATCCGGCATGTCATTTGGACAATTTCAAGGAGATGTGCAGCACTGTGAACTTCAACAATATCCCCATGAACGCAGTGTATATGAGATTGTTTCCCTTCTCACTCAAGGACAAGGCCAAGACATGGTTTAAAGGATTGAATCCTGAAGAGGTAGCCACTTGGGAATCAATTGTTCAATTGTTTCTTTCAGAATTCTTTCCTCCTTCAAAAACTGATAACTTCAGGGATCAAATAGTGAGGTTCTATCAGTTGGACCAAGAAAACATTTGTGAGGCTTGGCAAAGGCTTCAAGGATTATTAAGAGCATGTCCCCATCATGGTTTTGAGAAGTGGCAGCTAGTCAACTATTTTCATAAGGGATTGAACTACCCAAGCAAGGTGGCATTGGATACTGCTGCAGGAGGCATCTTTGCATCTAAAAACATTGATGAAGCTTATCAACTCATTGAAAACATAGCCAAGAATCACCACTTCCTTACCCATGACAGAACCAAAAGGCCACCCATGGACAATTCAGTGAATCAATTGTCCACTCAACTTGAAGATGTGCTGTACAAGACTTTGGAGAGGTTGAACTTGACTCCCAATGGCAATAGGACTTCCAATTCTGAAACAAGATGTTGTGTATGTGGGAATCAAGGCCATGTGTCAGAGAATTGCAACTTAATTATGCTGCAAGTGGACCAAAATGTGGATCAAATCAATGCTGTGGGGAATTATGGAATCAAACCTCCTGCTGAATTTTATACTCCAGAAAACAGGAATCATCCATACCTTTCTTACAAGGGCAGCAACTATTAAGGAGCTTTCATGCAGAATCCTAGTTGGCAGGCAAGGATTTTGCCCAGAAACCAACCATTTCCATATCCAAATCAGTCCCAAGGTGTTCAAGTGCAAAGACCTCCTTTTGAGCAACAGCCACCACCTCAAGTCCAATCACCACAATTCCAAAATGAAATGAAGGAGATGCTCCAATAGATTCTGAAGAAGCAGGACAGCCAAGGAGAGGAGATATTGAAGATCAATTCTAGATTGGATGCCATGAATGCAAATCAGAAATTGTTGGAAAGCCAAATTGCTCAACAGGCCAGTACATCCACTAGACCTCCCTTATTCTTTCCTGGACAGCCAGAAGTAAATCCAAAGGAGCAAGCAAAGGCCATCCAGCTCAGAAGTGGTAAAATGGTGGAGGAACCAATGAAGAAAGTGGATGATAATCAAGCCAATTTAGACTCAAGGCTTGCTGAAAAGACAAGTGAACAACCAAGTGAGGAAATCAGGAATTCAAGCCCTCAAATTGAAGCAAATCCAAGGGTTTTTGACAAGGTACCCTTCCCTCAAAGGTTAATCAAGGCAAGACAAGACCAGCAATATGGAAGGTTCTTGGAAATCCTGAAGAAGCTATACATAAATGTTCCTTTTGTTGAAGCCATCCAGGAAATGCCATCATATGCCAAGTTTCTAAAGGAAATCCTAACCAAGAAGAGAAGGGTATTGGAGCATGAGACTATAGCATTGACTGAAGAGGCTTCTGCAATTATCCAGAATAAGTTGCCTCCAAAGCTCAAGGACCCAGGAAGTTTCTCAATTCCATGTGAGATAGGCAATAGAAAAATTCAAAGAGCCATGTGTGACTTGGGAGCTTCTGTGAGTGTCATACCCTTATCATTGTGTAGGAAGCTTGAAGTTGGAGATTTGAAGCCAACAAATATGTCCCTTCAGCTGGCAGACAGATCCATCAAATATCCACATGGGATTATTGAGGACATACCCCTCAAAGTTGGTAAATTCTATATTCCAGTTGATTTTGTTGTATTAGATATGGATGAAGATGTGAACACCCCCATTCTTCTTGGGAGGCCCTTTCTAGCCACTGCGGGGGCTGTAATTAATGTTAAGGAAGGGAGATTGACCTTCCAAATTGGAGAGGAGAAGATTGAATTCAATTTGGCCCAAGTTATCAGTAGGCCAAGTTTTCTAGAAAATGATTTTGAAGATGGGCAATTGAATCAGGTGGTGGAGCAAGTTTCAGCTATAATCCCTATTGAAGATCCATTGCAAAGGTGTCTAATTTTTGACCATTTGAGAGAATTGGAAGATCCAGAGGCTATGGCATATAAATCAGTACTGAACTCTTCAATATCAGTGGAAAATGCAGGAATTCAAGGTAAGGTACAACAGGTTATCATTGCTGAATGCCAAGGAAATCCAGTTCAAGCCAATTCCAAGTTGGAACTCAAGCCTCTTCCTAGCAATTTGAAGTATGAATTCTTGGGGGAGAATTCAACTTTTCCTGTTATCATTAATGCTAATTTGCCTCAGGATCAGGTGGAAGAGCTGCTGAAGAGGTTGAAATTGTATAGGGAGGTGATAGGCTACTCAATTGAAGATATCAAGGGTATTAATCCCTCCATTCGCATGCATAGGATCCCTATGGAGGACAGCTACAAGCCCTCCATTGAATGTCAAAGGAGACTCAACCCAACCATGAAACAAGTGGTAAAGAAAGAAGTATTGAAGTTGCTGAATGTAGGAATCATATACTCCATTTCAGATAGTGAATGGGTCAGTCCAGTGCAGGTGATGCCAAAGAAGGGAGGAATTACAGTGGTGAAGTCAGATTCTGATGAATTGATATCCACAAGAACCATTACAGGTTGGAGGATGTGCATTGACTTCAGGAAGTTAAACAAGGCTACAAGAAATGACTATTTCCCATTGCCATTCATTGATCAGATGTTGGAAAGGTTGGCTAAGCATTCCCATTTTTGTTATCTTGATGGGTACTCAGGTTTCTTGCAAATTCCAATTCACCCCCAAGATCAACACAAGACTACCTTCACTTGTCCATATGGGACTTTTGCCTATAGGAGAATGCCCTTTGGCTTATGCAATGCCTCTGCAACTTTCCAAAGATGTATGATATCTATATTTTCAGACTTCATTGAAGAAATTATGGAGGTCTTCATGGATGATTTTTTAGTATATGGAGACTCATTTGATGCTTGCTTGGACAATTTAACAAAAGTGCTACAAAGATGTAGGGAATCCAATTTGATACTCAATTGGGAGAAATGCCACTTTATGGTCCAAGAAGGAGTTGTCTTAGGACATGTGGTCTCAAGCAAAGGCATTGAAGTGGACAAGGCACAAATTGAAGTGATTGAGAAGCTACCACCACCCACAAGTGTCAAGGCAATTAAGAGTTTTTGGGGCATGCAGTACAGAAGGTTTATTAAAGATTTCTCCATGATAACTAGGCCCCTCACCAAGTTGCTGGCCAAGGATGTTGAGTTTCAATTTGATGAAGAGTGTATGAAGGCAATCAAGAAGTTGAAGGAAGCCCTCATCTCAGCCCCTGTTTGCAGCCAACTGACTGGACTCTCCCTTTTGAGATTATGTGTGATGCTTCTGACCAGGCAGTAGGAGCTGTGCTGGGGCAAACCAAGGAGAAAAAGCACCATGTCATATGCTATGCAAGCAAGACTCTAGATGAAGCACAAATCAATTATGCAACTACTGAGAAAGAACTTCTTGCTGTGGTGTATGCATTTGACAAATTCAGGCCATACCTGGTGGGGTCCAAGGTCATTGTATTTACAGACCACCAAGCTGTGAGGCACTTAATCAACAAGAAAGAATCTAAGCTAAGGCTAATCAGGTGGATCTTATTGCTTCAAGAATTTGATGTTGAAATCAGGGACAAAAGGGGAAGTGAAAATCTAGTAGCTGACCACCTATCAAGAATGGAAGGGAAACAGGAATCATCTACACTTCCTATCAATGATGCATTTCCTGATGATAGTTTGATGGCTGTGGCAATTAATCAAATTCCCTGGTATGCTGACTTGGTCAATTATCTTGCATGTGGAATTATCCCTCCTGACTACACATATCAACAAAGAAAGAAATTCTTTCATGACTTGAAAGATTATTATTGGGATGATCCCTTTCTATTCAGAAAATCTCCTGATGGCATGTATAGAAGATGTGTACCCCAATCTGAATTTCAAGAAATCTTGGAGGCATGCCATTCATCCCCTTATGGAGGTCATGGAGCCACACACAAGACTGCTACCAAAGTCCTCCAATCTGGATTTTATTGGCCAAGTTTATTCAAGGATGCACATATCTTTGTGAAGGGTTGTGATCAATGCGAAAGAGCTGGTTCCATTTCAAGAATGAATGAAATGCCACAACAAGAAATCCTAGAAGTGGAAATATTTGATGTTTGGGGAATTGACTACATGGGGCCTTTCCCTAGTTCATGTGGTTACAAGTTTATTCTTCTAGCTGTGGACTATGTGTCCAAATGGATTGAGGCCATTCCCACCATTGCAGCTGATTCCAGGGCAGTAATCAAGTTGTTCAAGGAAATTATCTTTCCAAGGTTTGGAATTCCTAGAGTGGTCATAAGTGATGGGGGTAGCCACTTTATTGAAAGGTGTTTTGAAAACCTCCTAATTAAATATGGAGTGAGGCACAAAGTTTCCACTTCATATCACCCCCAAACAAATGGCCAAGCAGAAGTGTCAAATAGGGAGGTAAAGGTCATATTGGAGAAAATAGTTTCTTTGACAAGAAAAGATTGGAGTTTGAAGTTGAATGAAGCTCTTTGGGCATATAGGACAGCATACAAGAATCCAATTGGTACTTCTCCCTACAAGCTTGTCTATGGAAAAACCTGCCATTTGCCAATTGAATTGAAGCATAAGGCATATTGGGCAGTCAAGGCACTCAATTATGATATGCATGCATGTGGGCAAAAGAGGCTTCTCCAAATTGATGAACTTGATGAAATTAGGCTAAATGCCTACCATAATTATCATTCCTAAGTGTCATTTTGAGGACAAGTTATCATTCCTAAGTGTCAAGTTATCATTATTTTGAATGAACTTATTTTCAATAGTTTTCTTGCCCTAAATCCATCATTATCATGTATAAATCATATTTGGATAGTCACATCTCAACTTGTGCAAAGTTTTAAGTCCATTTGAACAAGTTATCATTTTTCAAGTGCCAAGTTATCGTTAAAGGGCAATTCTATCATTTCGACATGCAAAACCATTAATTCTGCACAAGTACCTTAAGCAATCATCTTATTATTGTTCTAACTCATTGCTGGTCAAATTTTATCACATTTGGATAATCAAAACTCAAGTTATGACAAGTTATCGTTTTTAAGTCATATAAGTTATCGTTTTTGGGGCACTCAAGTTATCACTTTTAGGAATCTCATTCATATTTGATTTCTGACCTCACTCACTTGTCACTCTAATCAATTTGATGCCTGAAATGCTTTGAACCACTCATATTAGGACATTTTCCAAGATTTCCATAAAGTTATCATTCCGGGCCCTTGAATTCATTCATATCGATATAAGTTTTCATTCTTGCACAACACATAAACCCATCTGATAATTGAACTAGTTACCAGCATTATCCTAATCCTTATTTGTCAAAATACTACTCAAGAGCTTTGATGCTTGCTGTTTGGGTTTTTGTAGCAAGAAGAAAAGGTGGCCAAAAGGTGGAAAAAGTAGGGGGGACCACTACTTTTTCCTGCACAAAAGGGAAGTTGTCACTGTTGGAATTTCTGCAGATGGACAGGTGGCTTAATCAGGAGGATTAGGACATTTAGATGCTGATCAAAGGGTGGAAAGGAGTGATATATAAGCTGGATTTTTCTGGAGGAGAAGGGAGGCTGGTCATTCAAGGGTTTGGAGCAAGGCAAGGAAGGGGGCTGCTGGATTTTGGGAGCTACTGCCAAGAGCTTGAAGGAACCTTGAATTGTATCTGTTTCTTATCCCATTTCATGTCAAATCTTGTAATTATGAGGAGCTAAACTCCATTTCTTCTAGGATAGGGTAGTAGTTTAGATTAGTTTTGGATGGATATGGACTGATTTGTAATCCTGCACTGAAATCAATTCTGGTTTTCAGATTTTAGAACTTTTCTGCACTGATTCATGTTATCATTAGATCCATTGTAAACCATGATTGAGATGTGTTATTTGATCTAATCACCCTTCAGAATGTATTAAGAGATAAAGTCAGATTTCTGGATTCCATTTAGTTGCAAATCTGATTTCTGAATTTGGTTTCCTGAAAATCTGATTTCCTATTTTTTCTGAATCTGATTTCCTGAACTGCAGAATCTGTTTGTTACTCTCAACCTGATTAATTGAGTCTTTGGAATGTTGGTATTGTCCCTATCTTGTTCAGAAATGAATCAAGATTGTTTGGGCAATCATTTGACTCAAACCAGATTTTCCACTGATTCCTGAACAGAAATCAGAAATCTGATTTTTCTGGTTTTACATTTCTGAAATCTGATTTGTTATAAATCTGATCTTGTCATTTGAAGACCCTATTTGTATTTATAACTGAGAAGTTATCATTTGATCTAACCCTTGTTCAGAAATGAATCAAGAATCAATGTCAAGTTCTAGATACAAACCCAATTAGAATTCTGATTTCTACTTTCTGAAATCTGATTTTTCTGAAATCTGAATTCTGATTTTCTTGGACTGTTTGAATCTGATTGTCATTGGGGATTGAATTAATTGAACAACTGAGAGGTTAACATCTATCCCAATATTGTTCAGAAATGAATTGAGAAGCTTTGACATTCCTATGATTCAAATCTGATTTGGTTTTTCCTGATTTGAATGAGTTGCTGATTTCTGGTTTCCTAAAATTCCTGAAATTTGATTTCCTGGGCTTGGGATCTGATTGTCATCAAGGATTGGATAATTGAATAGTTGAGAGGCTAATATATGCCCTGATCTTATTCAGAAATGAATCAAGATCTTTGACAATTCAGAATTCAAATCTGATTTTTCCAAAATCTGATTTCTTAGTTTGATTCTAATTCTATTTTCTGATTGTTTGGAATCTGATTTGCCAATTGTTAATCCCTATTTTATTCAAATCACTGAGAGGTGTACTCTAGGAATCCCTTGCAGTCCAGAGATGGGTCAAGGGGCATTTGGCAAACTTGAATTCCATCAATCCACATTGCTGATTTTTCTGAAATGTTGATTTCTGTTTTCTCATTTTTCTAACTTCTGATTTCCATTGTCAACCCTCATATTAATCCACTACTGAGAGGTAGTCTTAAGGGCTTCCTTGAGATCCAGAGATGGGCCAAGGAGCAATGGGAATTATGAACTCATGTGGCCATATGTTTTGCATTTCCAATTGAGTGTGTTTGTGTGGATTTCAATTTATTTTGCAACCGAGAGGTTGATTTTGAATCTCCCTTGAATTCAGAGATGAATCATGGAACACAAGCACCATTATTGAGTATATTTTATCCTGGTTTGGTAGATTGAAATGATTCCATCTTTTTATGATTGCAAATGCAAGTTATCATTCCAAACTTCCTTGAATTGCAAAAAATCAGCATTGAACTTTATTTTGAGCCCAATGATAACTTGATTTTCAGTGAGGACCCTCTTTTGATTCAACCTAGCTAACAACTATATAATCTTATATTGCTTAGTTAGAGGCCAATTGAGCTGTGGGAACAGTCATTTTCAAGTTGAATCAAAAGTTGGACATTTAATGATAACTTGTTTCATTCCATCCTTAATTAATTTAGATGAACCCCAAATACTAGAAGAACTTTTCTCATTGATAGTTGAACCTTTTTAGACTTCATTCTAGCATTTATAATTCAGTTTTGATAAATTTCCAAAACCCAAAAGTCTGTTATCATTTCACTTTTCATAAAAAAAAAATCTGTTTTCACTTCCCTTTGAAAATCTGTTTTTAGCCATTAAAGTAGAACTAATTTAGATTGTTTTAGGGTGCCTTAGACTTCAAATTCTTGTGGATACGACAACCTGAGTCTACTACAACTTACCTGTGCACTTGCAGCTAGTGAGTTGGGAGACCAAAAAAATGAAAAAAATTGACATTTTCTTAAATTTCAGCAAGTTATCACTACTCAATCCCTAAAATCACTATTAAAGTGCACAGGTAAGTTGTAGTAGACTCAGGTTGTCATATCCACAAGAATTTGAAGTCTAAGACATCCTAAAATAATCTAGATTAGTTCTACTCTAATGGCTAAAAACAGATTTTTAATGGAAAATGAAATGATAACTGATTTTTGGATTTTGAAAACTTATCAAAACTGAGTTATAAATACTAGAATGAAGTCTAAAAAGGTTTAACTATCAATGAAGAACGTTCTTCTAGGAATTGGGGTTCATCTAATTTAATTAAGGATGGAATGGATCAAGTTATCGTTAAATGTTCAATTTTGATTCAATCTGAAAATGGCTGCTCCCACAGCTCAATTGGCCTCTAACTAAGCAACATATTGTCATATAGTTGTTAGCTAGATTGAATCAATAGAGGGTCCTCACTGAAAATCAAGTTATCACTGAGCTCAAATGAAAATTCAATGCTGATTTTTACAATTCAAAGAATTATGGAATGATAACTTGTAATTGCAATCATAAAAAATAGAATCACTTCAATCAATCAAACCAGGATGAAATTTACCCAATAATAGTACTTATGCTCCATGATTCATCTCTGAATTCAAGGGGGATTTAAAATCAACCTCTCGGTTGCAAGGAAAAGTGAAATCCACACAATTACCAATTAATTGGGATTAAGAAACAACCTATCTAAAATGAGAATTCAGTGATTATCCAATGCTCCTTGGTTCATCTTTGAATCACAAGGATGACCTAAAGACTACCTCTCAGCAGTGGATTAAGTTGAGGCTTGACAATGGAAATCAGAATTCAATTGGAAATCAGAAAATAAAAATCAGCAATTAAGGAATCTGAAATATTAACTAATGGAACTAGGTTTATCAATTGCTTCTTGATCCATCTCTGGACTGCAAGAGATTCCTAAGGTTCATCTGTCAATGATTGAATAAAATCAGGGGATCCAATTGATAAAATAGTTTCTAGCAGGAAATCAGAAAAATAGAATTCAGGATTTCAATTTAGAAATCAGAAAAAACAATCTGATTTGAGTAAAAAACAATTAATCAAACTTCTTGATTCATTCCTGAACAAGATAGGTACAATAGCAACATCCCAGTGACTCAATTAATTAGATTGAGAGTGAAGAACATGTTCAATAAGTATTGGAAATCAGATTCAGAAAATCAAGAAATCAGAAAACTGGAAATCAGAAATCAGATAGCAAATTAAATAGAATCCAGAAACCTGATATTAAATCTCAATTCATTTCTGAAGGATGATTATATCAATTGATACTTCTCAAATGTAGATTACACAAGGATCTAATGATAACATGAATCAATGCATAAAAGTTCTGAAATCTGAAAACCAGAATTGTTGCAGTGCAGGAGTACAAATCAGTCCACATCATCCAAAAATTAATCTAAACTACTACCCTATCATAGAAGAAATGGAGTTTAGCTCCTCATGTTTACAAAACTTAACATCAAAAGGAATGAGAAACAGATACAAATCATATTTCTTTGAAGTGTCTCGGCAGCAGCTTCCACTCCTTCAACAGCAGCTCCTCGAAACCCTTGCTCAAACCACAAATGTCCAGCCCCCTCTCTCCTCCAGAAATTCCCTTTTTTATATCACTCATGTCCACTCTTGGATCAGCATCAGAATGTTCATCCAAACCCTGATTAAGCCACCTGTCCCAGCTCTGAATTTTCCAGCTGCTGCAGACAGCTTTTGGTGCAGGAAATCAGTGGTGCCCCCACCTTTTTTTACTTTTTGGCCACCTTTTCTCCCTGCTACAAATCCCAAAACAACAAGCATCAAAGCCTTTGAATGATATTTTGACAAATAAAGATTAGGATGATGATAGTTGTTGGCTCAGATATCAAATGAAATTAGGTGTTGTGCAGGAGTGATAACTTATATCGATATTAATGATTTTAGGGGCCCGGAATGATAACTTTAAGGAAATCTTGGAAAATGTTCTAATATGGGTGGTTCAAAGCATTTCAGGCATCAAATGGATTAGAGTGACAAGTGAGTGAAGTCAGAAATCAAATATGAATGAGATTTCTAAGGAGTGATAACTTGGGTGCCCAAAAATGATAACTTATATGACTTAAAAACGATAACTTGTGATAACTTGAGTTGTGGTTATCCAAATGTGATGAAATTTGACTAGCAATGAGTTAAAACAATAATAAGATGATTGCTTAAGGCATCTATGCAGAATTAATGGTTTTGCATGTCGAAATGATAGAATTGTCCTTTAACGATAACTTGGCAAGGAAAAAATGATAACTTGTTCAAATGGACTTAAAACTCTGCACAAGTTGAGATGTGACTATCCAAATATGATTTATACATGATAATGATGGATTTAGGGCAAGAAAATCATTGAAAATCAGTTCACTCAAAATAATGATAATTTGCCATATGGGAATGATAACTTGTCCTCAAAATGATAACTTGGCATAGAATTTAAATATTAATAAATTTTGGCATTTCAGAACCTCTATGCACATGGAATTAAGTATGAAATGAGGAATATCAACTAGTTATCACAATGTATGCATTCCAAGTATAATTGGCCCAAATATAGGCAAAAGTGGGACTCGATATGTATGATTTGCATCTAAAATGGGTTAAAACATATAGTGATCAGCTAGTGATCAAACTCCCCCAAGCTTAGCCTTTTGCTTGTCCTCAAGCAAAACATTCAGAAATTAAGGATGAATTTTAATTTACCACCCACAAATGAATAGAAAAATCAGCTGAATAAGATCTAAATGAGTTTCCCACTTAGCTAACATTCCTTCCCATTCTTTCCAATCCCAAATTCTAGCTGAGGAGTCACAAATGTTAGAGAAAATTTAAGCCATGATAGAAGTACTAACATTAACTGATTTGGATTATAAGGATTGTCAACTTTACTAAAAAGTTTGAAACACCAATCTCTTCATGAACATATTTTTCTTTCTTTGCATAAACAGGTTTGAAAACCTGACTTTTATTCATGAGATGCATATAAACAGGTTTGGCACCTGATTTTTATTCATGCTTTCTTTAGGCGAGATTCCTTTGGAAGTTTTGCTCTCTTCCTTTTTCCTATGCATGCAACTTTTTACTTTTCCTTTTTTCTCTTTTTCATTCTGTTCATGAAATGAGCAATGGTTCAAACTCAAGTATAGATTAGATCCTTAAATACAAATAGTCAAGAATTCCTATTTAACATGGCAGCAAGATCCTTGACTCCTTTTTAGACATCTTCTACTTTCCAATTAATCCATGAATGCAGCTAGTGTTAATCCACATAAAAGAAAAATTTCAGCTGAAAGTTCATTCAAATGCATTTGAATTCATAATGTCAATTAAAGCAAGAAGGCTAATGGCCAAGTTGGCCACTTGATATTGGAGTGCACCCACTGTCATAATGAAGTATTCTACCCATTTTAGAGTGAAAGTAAATTCAGAATTGGGTTGCACTCGAATAGTGATAACTAGTGATAACTTATGAAAATCGAGTGATAACTAATGATAACTTGCAAATCTACTGATAACCTGGTATGAAATGATATATGGGCATTAAAATTAATTGAAAACATGGTATAAAGGTTAGAAAAGCACTAGGTTTCCTCCCCCAAGCTTATCCTCAACACTGTCCTCAGGGTTAAAAATAAAAGGCAAGGGAGAGGGGTGGGTGGGAGAGAAATTGGGCATTTGAATCCTCTTGGCACTTCATCCAGAAACTTTGGGTGGTCCAATCTTCATTAGTTGCAACTAATCCTGCAGAGAAACAAAGGATATCAGTGGAATGGTAGATTTGCAACTAATCAGATTTTTGAGTGCAGAATTCAACAATGCATTGGGAATTTCTGAAATTCACTTAAGTTAGGCTATAACATATTTGGATAACTGAAATGAATGTTAATTCAGATGATGATATGATCAATGTAGCATAATGAAAAAGATATTATTAGTTATCATTGGGTTTTCAGTGTAAAAATCAAAAGTAAGGGGTAAGGGTACTCCCTGAATTTGAGACTTGTGAATTGAACTTGTTCCTCATCACTTATTCCTGCAAAAATAGAAAGATTAGGTAGATAATGGCTTGGGTTACCTCCCAAGAAGTGCCTTTCTTTAATGTCTTTGGCTAGACATTGTTACAATGTAAAATCACCTGGGTGGTTGGGGCAAATCTTGTAGAATTAGTTCCTCCTTAGCAGAATCCATGGCTGTGGGATTGTAAAGCTTTAACCTCTATTCATTCACCTTGAATATATCATCCTTGTCATTCAGAAGGTCCACAACACCATATGGATAGACTTTGTGAATTTTAAATGGTCCACTCCACTTTGACTTCAACTTTCCTGGAAAAATCTTTAACCTTGAATTGAAGAGTAGTACAAGGTCTCCAACCTTGAAATCCTTTTTTAGAATCCTTCCATCATGCCATCTTTTAGTCCTCTCCTTGTAGAATTCTGAATTATGGTAGGCATTTAGCCTAATTTCATCAAGTTCATCAATTTGCAAGAGCCTCTTTTGCCCACATGCATGCATATCATAATTGAGTGCTTTGACTGCCCAATAGGCCTTATGTTTTAACTCAATTGGCAAATGGCAAGTTTTTCCATAAACAAGTTTGTAGGGAGAGGTACCTATTGGAGTCTTATATGCTGTCCTATATGCCCAAAGAGCTTCATTCAACTTCAAACTCCAATCTTTTCTTGTTAATGAAACTGTTTTCTCCAATATGGCCTTTATCTCCCTATTTGATACTTCTGCTTGGCCATTAGTTTGAGGGTGGTAGGCAGTGAAAATATTGTGCCTCACTCCATACTTAATTAGGAGGTTCTCAAAACATTTTTCAATAAAATGGCTCCCTCCATCACTTATGACCACTCTAAGAATTCCAAACCTTGTGAAGATAACCTCCTTGAACAACTTGATTACTGCCCTGGAATCAGCTGCAATGGTGGGAATGGCCTCAATCCATTTGGACACATAGTCCACAGCTAGAAGAATAAACTTGTAACCACATGAACTAGGATATGGGCCCATGTAATCAATGCCCCAAACATCAAATATTTCCACTTCTAGAATTCCATGTTGTGGCATTTCATTCCTTCTTGAGATGGAACCAGCTCTTTGGCATTGATCACAGCCCTTCACAAAAATGTGTGCATCCCTGAATAAACTTGGCCAATAAAAGCCAGATTGGAGGACTTTGGCAGCAATCTTATGTGTGGCTCCATGCCCTCCATAAGGGGATGAGTGGCATGCCTCCAAGATTTTCTGAAATTCAGATTGGGGTACACATCTCCTATATATGCCATCAGGAGATTTTCTGAATAGAAGGGGGTCATCCCAATAATAATCTTTCAGGTCATGAAAGAATTTCTTTCTTTGCTGATATGTGTAATCAGGAGGGACAATTCCACATGCAAGGTAATTGACAAAGTCAGCATCATTGATAGGAAGTGTAGATGATTCCTGTACTCCTTCCATTCTTGATAGGTGGTCAGCAACTAAATTTTCACTACCCCTTTTGTCCCTGATTTCAACATCAAATTCTTGCAATAATAAGATCCACCTGATGAGCCTTGGCTTGAATTCCTTCTTGTTGATTAAATGCCTAACTGCTTGATGATTTGTAGATACAATAACTTTGGATCCCACCAAGTAGGGCCTGAATTTGTCAAATGCATACACCACAGCAAGGAGTTCCTTCTCAGTAGTTGCATAATTAATTTGGGCTTCAACTAGAGTCTTGCTGGCATAGCATATTACATGGTGTTTCTTCTACCTGGTCTGTCCCATGACTACCCCTACAGCTTGATCTGAGGCATCACACATTATTTCAAAAAGAAGAGTCCAATCAGGTGGCTGCACTATAGGGGCTGGGGTGAGGGCTTCTTTCAACTTCTTGAATGCCTTCATACACTCTTCATCAAAATGAAATTCAGCATCCTTGGCCAGCAACTTGGTAAGGGGCCTAGTTATCATTGAGAAATCTTTAATAAACCTCCTGTAGAAGCCTGCATGCCCCAAAAAACTCCTAATTGCCTTGACACTTGGGGTGGTGGTAGCCTCTCAAGCACCTCAATTTTTGCCTTGTCCACTTCAATGACTTTTCTTGAGACCACATGACCTAAGACAACCCCTTCTTGGACCATAAAATGGCACTTCTCCCAATTGAGGATCAAGTTGGACTCTCTACATCTTTGCAACACCTTAGTCAAATTTTCTAGGCAAGAATCAAATGAATATCCATATGCTGAAATGTCATCCATGAAAACTTCCATAATTTCTTCAATAAAGTCTTAAAAGGTACACATCATACACTTTTGGAAGGTGGCAGGTGCATTGCATAAGCCAAAGGGCATTCTCCTATAGGCAAAAGTCACATATGGGCAAGTAAATGTGGTCTTGTGTTGATCTTGAGGGTGAATTGGAATTTGCAAGAAACCTGAGTACCCATCAAGATAACAGAAATGAGAACGCCTAGCCAACCTCTCCAACATCTGATCAATGAAGGGCAATGGGAAATGCTCCTTTCTTGTGGCCTTGTTTAACTTTCTAAAGTCAATATACATCCTCCAACCTGTAATGGTCCTTGTGGATATCAATTCATCTGAATCTGACTTCACCACTGTGATTCCTCCCTTCTTTGGCACAACCTACACTGGACTGACCCATTCACTATCTGAAATAGAGTATATGATCCCTGCATTCAGCAACTTCAATACTTCTTTCTTGACCACTACCTTCATGGTAGGATTGAGTCTCCTTTGACATTTAATGGAGGGCTTGTAGATGTCCTCCATAGGGATCCTATGCATCCAAATTGAGGGATTAATACCCTTGATGTCTTCAATTGAGTAGCCTATCACTTCCCTGTACAACTTCAACATTTTCAGCAGCTCTTCAACCTGATCTTTGGGTAAATTAGCATTGATGATAACAGGAAAAGTTGAATTCTCCCCCCAAGAATTCATACTTCAGATTGCTAGGGAGAGGCTTGAGTTCTAACTTGGAATTGACTTGAACTAGATTGCCTTGGGGTTCAGCAATGATAACCTATTGTACCTCCCCCTGAATTTCTGGATTTTCTATTGATTTTGAAGAATTCAGCGTGATTTGTATGACATAGCCTCTGGATCCTCCAATTCTCTCAAATGGTCAAACATTAGGCACCTTTTCAATGGATCTTCAATAGGGATTATAGCTAAAACTTGCTCCACCACTTGATCTAGCTGCCCATCTTCAAAATCATTCTCTAGAAAACTTGTCCTACTGATAACTTGTGCTAGATTGAATTCAATCTTCTCCTCTCCAATTTGGAAGGTCAATCTCCCTTCCTTAACATTAATTACAGCCCCTGCAGTGGCTAGAAAGGGCCTCCCAAGGAGAATGGGGGTGTTCACGTCTTCATCCATGTCCAATACTACAAAATCAACTGGAATATAAAATTTACCATCTTTGAGGGGTATGTCCTCAATAATCCCATGTGGATATTTGATGGATCTGTTTGCTAGCTGAAGGGACATATTTGTTGGCTTCAAATCTCCAACTTCAAGTTTCCTGCACAAGGATAATGGTATGAAACTCACAGAAGCACCCAAGTCGCACATGGCTCTTTGAATTTTCCTATTCCCTATCTCACATGGAATTGAGAAGCTCCCTGGATCCTTGAGCTTAGGAGGCAACTTGTTTTGGATGATTGCAGAAGCTTCTTCAGTCAATGCAATTGTCTCATGCTCCAATACTCTTCTCTTCTTGGTTAGAATTTCCTTGAGGAACTTGGCATATGAAGGCATCTCCTGAATGGCTTCAACAAAAGACACATTTATGTATAGCTTCTTCAGGATTTTCAAAAACTTTCCATATTGCTGGTCCTGTCTTGCCTTGATTAGCCTTTGAGGGAAGGGTACCTTGTCAAAAACCCTTGCATTTGCTTCAATTTGAGGGTCTGAATTCCTAATTTCCACACTTGGCTCTTCACTTGGCTTTTCAACAACTTTTGGATCTGAATTGACTTGATTTTCCTCAACTTTCTTCATTGGTTCCTCCACCATTTTTCCACTTCTGAGCTGGATGGCCTTGCTTGCTCCTTTGGGTTTACTTCTGGCTGTCCAGGAAAGAATAAAGGAGGTCTAGTTGATGTACTAGCCTGTTGAGCAATTTGGCTTTCCAACAATTTCTGATTTGCATTCATGGCATCCAATCTTGAATTTATTTTCAATATCTCCTCTCCTTGGTTGTCCTGCTTCTTTAGAATCTATTGAAGCATCTCCTTCATTACAGTTTGGAAATGAGGTGCTTGGACTTGAGATGGTGGCTCATATGGATTCCTCTGAATTGGGGCATTTTGGCCCTGATTTCCATAGGGTGGTGGCTGATTCCTTGGCAAAATTTTGGGCTACCAATTTGAATTCTGCATAGGAGCCCCTTGATAGTTGTTGGCCTTATAAGAGAAGTATGGATGATTCCTATTCTCTGGAGTATAGAATTCAGCAGGAGGTTTGATTCCATAATTGCCCACAGCATATATTTGATCAACTTTTTGCTCCACTTGTTGCATAATTAAGTTGCAATTCTCTGACACATAGCCTTGATTACCACATACACAGCACCTGGTTTCAGGATTAGAAGCCCTATTGCCATTAGGAGTCAAGTTCAACCTCTCCAAAGTCTTGTACAGCACCTCTTCAAGTTGAGTTTACAATTGATTCACTGAATTGTCCATGGGTGGCCTCCTGGTTCTGTCATGGGTAAGGAAGTGGTGATTCTTGGCTATGTTCTCAATGAGTTGATATACTTCATCAATGTTTTTGGATGCAAAGATTCCTCCTGCAGCTGTATCTAGTGCCACCTTGCTAGGGTAGTTCAATCCCTTATGAAAATAGTTCACTAGTTGCCATTTTTCAAATCCAAGGTGGGGACATGCCCTCAACAACCCTTGGAGTATTTGCCATGCCTCACAAATGTTTTCTTGATCCAACTGATAGAATCTGACTATTTGATCCCTGAATTTATCAGTCTTTGAAGGAGGAAAGAATTCTGAAAGAAACAATTGGACAATTGATTCCCAAGTGGCCACCTCTTTAGGATTCAATCCTTTGTATCATGTCTTGGCCTTGTCTTTGAGTGAAAAGGGAAACAATCTCATATAGACTACATTCATGGGAATGTTGTTGAAGTTCACAGTGCTGCACATCTCCTTAAAATTATCCAAATGAGAGGTTGGATCCTCAGTCCCAAGTCCACAAAATTGACTTTGCCTAATCATTGAAAACAAGGCTCGATTAACCTCAAAGTTTGCCACAGGTGCTAAGGCTCCTCCCCCTAGTTGATTCCTGGCATTAATTGGTGAATAACAGTCCCTAAGAGTCCTTCTTCTAGCTTCTTCTCTTTGGATTCTTCTCCTTCTGTGAAATCCTCTCTCTGGTTCAGGTTCTGATAGGTATAGATCCTCTTGATGGTCCAAGTCCTGCATAAAGAGATTCAGAAGTATTAAATTCAAGAAAGAAATGAAAACTAGACAAAAGTGAAAAGTTAAAACTGATAATAGTGATCAGCTAGTGATCACCTAGGGATTACTCTTAGACTCAAATTTGATTTTCTCACCGAAATTCTACTGATGACTGATATCATTCTTTAGTTCATGTTTTAATCATCATAATGATACTTTGACTTCTCACTCATATCAGTTATCCACACTTGATATTGCTAAATTTCAGTGCATTTCTCAATCCTCATTGCATTTTACTCATTGCTAAGTTGATAATTCTCCAATTCACTATAGAATTGATTCCACACAAGGAAGAATTGGTTGACAACAATTTCTGATATCAAGATTGAAATGAAGGACCCAAATGAAGCAATGCATCTCATTTCGAGATTGAACACCCACCCAACGCTCTCCCTTGCTTGGATGACTCATCACTGATGACAGTGCTGACGATAAGCTTGGGGGAGGATACCTGGTACATTTCTGAACTCCATTATCATCGTGCCATATTTATAGTCCATTTTTATAGCTCATATCATATTTATCACCAGGTTATCACTAGTTATCACTGTCACTGTTCAGCTCAAGTCCTGTTATCATTTGTACTCACTCAATGTCGAGTAGAAATCCTCTAGTATGACAACTAGTACACTCCAACACCAAGTAGTCAATTCGGCTATTAATCTTTTTGCTTTAAACAGCTCACTTTTCAGATGCATTTGAACTCAAATTCAGCTGAAACTTTTCTTTTTGTGGGTAACACTAGACGACACTCATGGGTTGGTCAGAAATTAGAAGATGTCTAGAATTGAATCCAATGAGTTTCCCACTTTGCCAACACTTTATTCTTTCCAAAAACTCAATTTTTAGCTAGGGAATCACAGAGGCTAAAGCAAATTTAAGCCATGGAAGAAGTACTAGCAATAACATGCTTGGATCTTAGGAATTGTCAACTTTACTACAAGGTTGAACTACAAATCCCTTCATGAACAGATTTTCATTGCTTAAATAGGTTTAACACCTGACCTTTATTCATGAAATGCAAATAAACAGGTTTAGCACCTGATTTTTATTCATGCTTTCTTTAAGAGAGATTCCTTTGAAAGTTTTGCTCTCCTAAATTTTTTTTTCTTTTTGCATTGAAGAGATATTCTTTTGGAAGTTTTTCTCTCTTCCTTTTTTCTATGCATGCATGCAACTTTTTACTTTTCTTTTTTCTCATTTTTCTATCCTGTTCATGAAGTGAGCAATAGTTCAAACTCAAGTATAGTTTAGATCCCTATGTCCAAAAAGTCAAGTTTTCCTATTTAACATGGCAGCAAGAGCCTTGACTCCCTTCTAGACATCTGATATTACTAATTCAATCCATAAGTATCAGCTAGTGTGACCCACAAAAAGGAAAAAATTTCAGCTGAAAATTGATTCAAGTGCATCTGAATTGAATAGTCAATTAAAGCAACAAGACTAATGGCCAAGTTGGCCATTAGTCTTGTTGCTTTAATTGACAAGTTGGCCACTTGGCAACTGTCATAATGAAGTATTTTACCCATTTTAGAGTCAAAATGAGTGAGGGAATTGAATTGAACTCGATTGGTGATAACTACTAATAACTTGTGATAACCGGGTGATAACCAATGATAACTTGCAAAACCTACTGATAACCTGGTGATAAATGATATATGGACATTAAAATCAATTGAAAACATGGTGTAAAGGTTAGAAAAGCACCAAGTTTCCTCCCCAAGCTTAGCCTCAACACTATCCATAGTGTTGGAAAGTTAAGGCAAGGGGGAGGGTTGGAAGGGTATGAAATATATGAAATTTGCATTTGGTCCCTTCCAATGGGTCTTGCATTTCAATCCTACTCTACAGGTGTTCCATACTTCATGAATTGCATCTAATCCTGCAGAGAAACAAGAGAGATCAGTGGGGTATTCAATATCAGATTTTTAGATGCATAATTCAACAAGGCAATGGGATTCACTAAAATTCACTGAAATTCAGCTAAGGTGGATTGTGACAACTGATATGCATGATGATTCAGATATCACTATGATTATTTCAGCATGAATGAAGAGATAATATCAGTTATCAATAGGATTTCAATGAGAAGAATGAAAATTAAGGGTAGGGGTACTCCCTTCTTGTCAATTTGTGGATGGATCTGATTCCTCCCTTCTTTATTCCTGCAAAACAGAAAAGATAAGTGTAAAATGACTTGGGTTACCTCCCAAGAAGTACCTTTCTTTAATGTCTTTGGCTAGACATCTTTCCACTTGAATTCAACTAGGTAGAATTGGCAAATCTTGCAATTTCAGCACCTCCTTAGCTGAATCTTGGGTTGTGGGATTATATGGCTTCAACCTCTGTCCATTGATCTTGAATATGTCATCTTTATCATTCAGAAGGTCCATAGCACCATAAGGATAAATTTTGTGGACTTTGAAGGGTCCACTCCACCTTGATTTCAACTTTCCAGGAAATAGTTTCAACCTTGAATTAAACAACAATACCAAGTCTCCAACCATGAATTCTTTCTTCAGGATTCCGCTATCATGCCATCTCTTGGTCCTTTCCTTATAAAATTCTGAATTATGGTAGGCATTTAGCCTAATCTCATCCAACTCATCAATTTGGAGGAGCCTCTTTTGTCCACATGCTTGCATATCAAAATTGACTGCCCAATATGCCTTATGCTTCAACTCAATTGGTAGATGACATGTCTTTCCATAAAACAATTTGTAAGGAGAAGTCCCTATAGGGGTCTTATAGGCTGTCCTATATAGCCTTAAACTCCAATATTTTCTTGTCAAGGATACTATTTTCTCCAATATGGTCTTGATTTTCCTATTTGAAATTTTTGCTTGGCCATTTGTTTGAGGATGATATGCTGTTGAGACCTTGTGCTTAACTCCATATTTGTTTAGGAGGTTCTCAAAACACTTTTCAATGAAGTGGCTGCCTCAATCACTTATGACCACTCTTGGGATTCCAAATCTTGGGAAGATTATCTCCTTGAAAAGCTTGATTATAGCCCTGGAATCAGCAGCTGAAGTTGGAATTGCCTCTATCCATTTGGATATATAGTCAACAACAAGTAGTATAAATTTGTATCCAAATGAACTAGGGAAGGGCCCCATGTAATCAATGCCCCAAACATCAAATATTTCAACTTCTAAAATCCCATTTTGAGGCATTTCATTCCTCCTTGATATTGAACCTGCCCTTTGACATTCATCACAACTCTTCACATACATATATGCATCTTTGAACAAAGAAGGCCAATAGAAACCAGATTGTAGTACCATGGCAGTAGTCTTTTGAGTGGCTCCATGTCCACCATATGGAGATGAGTGGCATTCATACAAAATTGATTGGAATTCAGCTTCTGGTACACATCTCCTGAAAATGCCATCAGGGGACTTTTTGAATAGAAGAGGGTCATCCCAATAGAAATCCTTCAAGTCATGGAAGAACTTTTTCTTCTGTTGATAGGAGAAGTCAGAAGGAATAATCTCACATGCCAAGTAGTTAACAATATCAGCATACCAAGGAGTAGGGGCAGCTGATATGGCCATCAAAAAGCCATCAGGATAGGAGTCATTGATGGGGAATGAGTCATTAGAATCCTGAACTCCTTCCATCCTTGATAAGTGGTCAGCAACTAAGTTTTCTGTCCCTCTTTTATCCCTGATTTCAACATCAAATTCTTGTAGAATATGATCCATCTTATGACCCTTGGTTTTGATTCCTTCTTGTTGATCAGGTGCCTTACTGCCTGGTGATCAGTGAAGACAATTACTTTGGATCCAATCAAATAAGATCTAAATTTGTCAAAGGCAAACACAACAGCCAACAATTCTTTTTCAGTGGTGGCATAGTTGACTTGGGCTTCATCCAATGTCTTGCTAGCATAACATATAACATAGTGCTTCTTCTCCTTGGTTTGCCCCAGCACAGCCCCTACTGCCTGGTCTGATGCATCACACATGATTTCAAAGGGCAATGCCCAATCTGGTGGCTGCACTATGGGGGCTGAAGTGAGGGCTTCCTTCAAGTGGTTGAAAGCCTTTAAGCATTCCTCATCAAAATTGAACTCCACATCTTTGGCCAGCAACCTTGTGAGGGGTCTGATTATCATTGAAAAGTTTTTAATGAATCTTCTATAGAAGTCTGCATGCCCCAAAAAACTCTTTATAGCCTTCAGATTCTTTGGAGGTGGCAACTTCTCAATTGCCTCAATATTTGCCTTGTCCATTTCAATCCCTCTACTAGATACAATGAGCCCAATACTACTCCTTCTTGAACCATGAAGTGGCACTTTTCCCAATTCAAAATTAGATTGGATTCCCTGCACCTTTGCAACACTTTTGTCAAATTTTCCAAACAGGCCTCAAAGGAATCTCCATAAACTAAAAAATCATCCATAAACCTCCATAATGTCCTCAATGAAATCTAAAAAGATGAACATCATACACCTCTGAAATGTGGCAGAGGAATTGCACAATCCAAATGGCATCCTCTTATATGCAAATGTCCCATATGGACAAGTGAAGGTAGTCTTGTGTTGATCTTGTGGATGGATAGGAATTTGTAGAAAACCTGAATAGCCATCCAAATAACAAAAGTGAGAGTGTCTTGCCAATCTTTCCAACATTTGATCAATGAAAGGAAGTGGGAAGTGGTCCTTCCTAGTTGCCTTGTTCAATTTCCTGAAATCAATGCACATCCTCCATCCTGTGACTATCCTGGTGGGTATGAGTTCATTAGAATCTGATTTGACTACTGTAATCCCTCCTTTCTTAGGCACCACTTGGACCGGGCTGACCCATTCACTATCTGAAATGGAGTAAATAATCCCAGCATTCAGCAACTTTAACACTTCCTTCTTGACAACGTCCTTCATAATTGGGTTGAGTCTTCTTTGGCATTCAATGGAGGGCTTGTAGCTGTCCTCCATGGGGATCCTAAGCATGCAAATTGAGGGATTAATACCCTTGATATCATCAATGGAATAGCCAATTACTTCCTTGTACAACCTTAGTTTTTTCAGCAACTCTTCAACTTGATTCTTTGGCAAGTTTGCATTGATGATAACTGGAAATGTTGAATTCTCCCCCAAGAATTCATACTTCAAGTTGTTGGTGAGAGGCTTGAGTTCCAATTTAGAAGAATTTGCTTGAGCTGAGTTTCCTTGGAGTTCAACAGTGATAACTTCCTGAACTTGGTGTTGATTTTCCCACTGATTTGGACTGATTCAATGCTGATTGGTATGTTGCAGCCTCTGGATCCTCCAATTCCTTCAAATGATCAAACATAAGGTACCTTTGCAATAGATCTTCAATGGGTATTATTGCTGAGGCCTGCTCCACAATTTGATCAATCTATCCATCCCCAAAATCATCTTGTTGACAAGCTGGCCTGCTGATAACTTGTGCAAGGTTGAACTCTATCTTGTCTTCACCAATTTGGAAGGTCAATCTCCCCTCCTTAACATCAATGACAGCTCCAGCAGTGGCAAGAAAGGGTCTTCCAAGCAAGATGGGTGTATTCAGATCCTCATCCATATCCAAAACCACAAAGTCCACTGGTATATAAAATTTTCCAACCTTTAAGGGTATGTCTTCAATGATTCCATGGGGATATTTGATGGACCTATCAGCCAATTGTAGAGACATGTTGGTGGGCTTCATATCTCCTACCTCAAGTTTCTTGCATAGGGACAAGGGTATAACACTTACAGAAGCACCCAAGTCACACATGGCCCTTTGGATCTTTCTATTTCCTATCTCACATGGAATGAAAAAACTCCCTGGATCCTTTAACTTAGGAGGTAACTTATTTTGAATTATTGCAGAAGCCTCTTCAGTTAGTGCAATAGTCTCACATTTCATAATTCTCCTCTTCTTGGGTAGGATTTCCTTCAAAAATTTTGCATATGAAGGCATCTCTTGAATGGCTTCTACAAATGGCACATTTATGTATAGATCAAGATTTCTAAAAACCTTCCATATTGTTGGTCCTGCCTTGCCTTTACCAACCTTTGAGGGAAAGGCACCTTATAAAAAATTCTAGCCCTGACTTCACCTTGAGAATGTTGATTCTGATTTTCCAAGACAGCCCCCTCATTTGATTTTTCTATAGGCCCTGAACTTGTGCTGACTTCAGCTGGATTTCCCTCAACATTCCTCATTGGTTCTTCTATAACTTTCCCACTCCTGAGCTAGACAGCTTGGACTTGCTCTTTGGGGTTCAATTCAGGTTGTCCAGAGAAGAATGTGGGAGGTCTAGCCGAGGTGCTAGTTTGCTGAGAAACTTGGTTCTCAATAGTATCAAGCCTAGAATTAATTTTTGAAATTGCCTCCTCCTGATTGCCTTGCTTCTTCAGAATTTGTTGCAGCATCTCCTCTATTTTTGAGAATTGAGAAGGTTGAGTTGGTGGTGGTTGCTCAAAAGGAGGTCTTTGCACTTGAACTTGTGGAGGTTGGTATGGTGGAGGTTGATTCCTTGGCAAAATCTTGGGTTGCCAATTTGAATTCTGCATAGGTTGCCCTTGATAGTGATTGGCCTTGTAGGAGAGGTAGGGATGGTTCCTATTCTCTGGAGTATAGAATTCAGAAGGTGGCTTGACTCCATAGTTTCCCACAACATTGACTTTATCTATGGATTGCTCATATTGCTGCATTATCAAGTTGCAACTCTTAGTGACATGGCCCTGTTTTCCACATACATCACACCTTGATTCCTGATTTGAAGACTTTCCTACATTAGTGGACAAATTCATGTTCTCTAATGCCTTTTTCAATCCTTCTTCAATCTGGACAGCAATGTTATTGACTTGATTTTCATTGGATGGCCTTCTTGTCCTGTCATGTGTAAGGAAATGGTATTCTTGGCCATGTTCTCAATCAATTGGTAGGCTTCATCAATGTTTCTTGATGCAAATATCCCTCCTGCAGCTGTATCCAATGCAACCTTGCTGGGGTAATTCAATCTTTTGTGAAAATAGTTGACAAGTTGCCATTTCTCAAAGCCATGATGTGGACATGCCCTCAACAAGCCTTGGTCTTTGCCATGCATCACATATATTCTCTTGATCCAATTGGTAGAACCTCACAATCTGATCTCTATAGTTATCAGTTTTGCTAGATGAGAAGAATTCAGCTAGAAACAAGTGAAGGATAGATTCCCAAGTAGCCATCTCTTCAGGTTTGAGGGTCTTATACCAAGTCTTGGCCTTGTCCTTGAGTGAGAATGGGAATAGCCTCATGTAGACAGCATCCATGGGTGTATTGTTGAAGTGGACAGTACTACAAATCTCCTTGAAGTTGTCCAAGTGTGAGGCTGGATCTTCATTCCCTAAACTAGAAAATTGGTATTGCCTTATCATTGTCACCAAGGCTGGATTCACTTCAAAATTTGCAGCTGGTGCTAGGAATCCATTCCCTTGTTGATTTCTGACATTACTAGGAGAATAGCAATCCTTCAAAGTCCTTGGTGCAGCCATGTTTACTTGCTCCTCTTCCTCTTCTTCAAATATCCTTCTTCTTGCCTCCAACCTTTGCAATCTCCTTCTTCTTAGAAATCTTCTTTCAAGCTCAGGATCTGATTAGTAATGTTCCTCTTGATTGTCCAAATCCGGCATAAATGAATTCAGAAGTATCAAATTGAGAAAAGAAAGAAAACTAGACAAAAATTGAAAATTGAGAATGATAACTTGCAAAAATTGAAAATCGGCCTAATAAATGGACTAAAAACTAATCTAAAACTAATCTAAACTATCTAAGTTAGTCTAATTGACCTCAAATCCCCGGCAACAGCGTCAAAAACTTGATAGTGAAATTGAGGGGTTGAGTGATAACTTGCTGATTTTTGGGTCAAAAGTCAATTTTTTCAATTTTTGTTTCAACTCCCTAACTCACTCTCTACTGCAGTGCACAGGTCAATTGTAGTAACCCTAAATGTCGTATCCACAGTGATTTGAAGTCATAGACTACCTAAAAATAATTTAGACTAATCTTATTTAAAGTGGCAAAAACAGATTTTTTAAAGGAAGTGAAAACAGATTTTTTTTCTTTTAGGAATGCATAATGATAACTTGTTGTAGATTGCTGAAAAGTTAATTAAAATGAATTTTAATTGCTAATATAAGGTCTAAAGGAGTTTATCTATCAACGAGGAAGGTCCTCCTAGGAGTTGGAGTTCATCTAATTTAATTATGGATAGAAATAGACAAGTTATCACTTTTTAGTCAAATCTAATTCAACTTTTAATATAGCTGTTTTCACAGCTCAATTAGACCAGAACTAAATAATATATTGTCATATAATTGTTAGCCAAGTTGAATTAGAAAAGGATCCTCACTGAAAACTAAGTTATCATTAGGTTCAATTCAAGGCACTTGATGATTTTTTGGCAATTTCAATAAAATCTGAAATGATAACTTCTAGATTGCACCTTGAAAATGAAAGGAATGCTTCAATCAACTAAACAGGGATGAAATCAATCCAAAATTAATGCAAGTTCTCCTTGGTTTATCTCTAAACTACAAGAGGATTTAAATTCAGCTTCTCAGCTCTAAATTCAAATGAAATCCACATTTCCATTAATCAATTGGATAGAAATCAGCACTTAATTCATATATGGGAACTCAGCACAAGCAATTGCTCCTTGGTTCATCTTTGAAAAGCAATGAAACCTTAAAATTCACTTCTCAGTGATTAATAGATTCAGAGGCTTAACAACTAGCAAAGCAGGTTCCTAAATTTGTAGGAAATCAGAATTGAAGATTCAAAAAAAAAATCAGAATTGAAGAATTGCAACAAATTAAAGAGTTGAACCTTGGAACACCATTGTTTCTTGTTTCATTTCTGAACAAGAAGGAAACCATAAGTAACTGATGTACGAAAAATTATGCATTAGTTTGGGTCATTTGATTAACATTTTAGAATGTTTTTATGTTTAGAAAGGAGGAGTTTTAATTTGTTTTCATATAATTTGACTAAGGCACTGTCATGGCCATGACAGCTTCTGTCATGGGCGTGATAGAGAATTTTTAGCAGAAAAATTGGCTAAGTATTTTTCAGTCTTTTCAGCCTTCTGTCACGGCCGTGCCAAGGTCTTTCACGGCTGTGACGGTGGTCTGTTAGGCCGTTTTAAAGCGGTTTTTATCCACTGACAAGATCAAATGCAGAACAATTCAGATTTTAGAAAATTAAATGATTCAGTGCAGGAAATTATTTTTGTCCCTAATCCATCCACAATATATATTAGACTACTACCCTATCCTAGGAGGCATGGGATTTAACTCCTCATGTTTACAAAGTTTGATACAAAATGTAGTAAAGAGCAGAAGGAAATCATCTTGGATTCAAGCTGTCCAGAAGTCTCCTTGCAGCACTTCAGCTCCCACTCTTTTTTCCAAACCCTTGCTGCCTTCTCTCCAAACCTGCAATGGCCGACCCCCCCCCCCCCCCCACTCCACTTTGATCCAGGGTTTCTTCTGTCTATATATGGCCTTTAATCACCCTTAAATCAACATCTAGATGTCCCTTGGCCTCTCATGTGAGCCACCTGTCGAGTCCTGACATTCCAGCTACAGAAATCAGTAGCTTTTTGGAGTGGTCCCCCCACCTTTTTCCACCTTTATACACTTTGTTTTTCCTGCTACAAAGGATAGAACACCAAGCATCAAAGTCCTCAAATAGTTTATGAACAAATAAGGGTAGGGAAAGCAACTAGGATCAGCTCAAATGTCAAGTATGATTAAGTGTTGTGCAGAGTTGCAAATCAAGGTTAAAAATGATAACTTATAAATGCTCGGAATGATAACTTTGCATAAGTCTTGGAAAATGATCAAATATGGATGTTCATTGCATTGAAGGCATCAAATGGATTAGGATGGCAAGTGAGTGAAGTCAGAAATTAAATATGAATGAGATTTCATAGGAATGATAATTTGGATGCCAAAACGATAACTTAATTGCCTTAAAAATGATAAGTTATCATAACTTTTATTGTGGTTATCCAAATGTGATCAAATTTGAATAGCAATGAGTTAGGACAATAATATAATGATCGCCTAAGGCCTTTGTGCAGAATTAATAGTTTTGCCCTTTAATGATGACTTGGCATTGGAAAAATGATAACTTGTTCGAATTGACTTAAAATTTTGCACAAGTTGAGATATGACGATCCAAATATGATTCATTCATGATAGTAATGGATTTAGGGCAATAAAATCATTGAAAATAAGTTCACTCAAAATAATGATAACTTGGCATAGTAAAGTGATAACTTGTCCTAAAAATGATAACTTGGCAAAGAATTGAAATATTTATGGATTTTAGCATTTTAGAATCTCCATGCACATGGAATTAAGTATAGAATGAGGAATATCAACTAGTTATCACAATCTATACATTTCAAACATAATTGGCCAAAAGTTGGACAATTTAGGGATTCGATAGGGGTGAAATGCATCTAAAATGGGATAAAAACCTATAGTGATCAGCTAGTGATCACTTAAACAAGATGATGATCCAGGAGATTCATATGTCATAGATGAGAAGTTTTGGAATGATCAGTTAGTATATTTCTGGTACAATGGAGGAGGGAATCAAACTGAAAAACAAAGGTCAATCATTGACAAACTAAGAGATCCATATTTGATTAGTGAAAAGCTGTCCACAGATTGAGATCTCTACTTGATCATATCATACTATTTAAACCTCCTTGATATCAAGAGTTGTAACAATGTCTAGCCTAAGACATTAAAGTAGGGCGCTTCTTGAGAGGCAACCCAAGCCATTTCATATCTAATTTCCCTTGTTTTGCAGGAATAAACTAGGGAGGAATCAGATCTACCCCAGAACTTCAACCTAGGGAGTACTCTTAGACTCAAATTTGATTTTCTCACTGAAATGCTACTGATGACTAATATCATTCTTTAGTTCATGTTTTAATCATCATAATGATACTTTGACTTCTCACTCATATCAGTTATCCACACTTGATATTGCTAAATTTCAGTGCATTTCTCAATCCTCATTGCATTTTACTAATTGCTAAGTTGATAATTCTCCAATTCACTGCAGAATTGATTCCACACAAGGAAGAATTGGTTGACAACAATTTCTGATATAAAGATTGAAATGAAGGACCCAAATGAAACAATGCATCTCATTTCGACATTGAACACCCACCCAACCCTCTCCCTTACTTGGATGACTCATCACTGAGGACAGTGCTGACGATAAGCTTGGGGGAGGATACCTGGTCCATTTCTAAACTCTATTATCATCTTGCCAACTCTATTATCATCTTGCCATGTTTATAGTCCATTTTTAAAGCTCATATCATATCTATCACCAAGTTATCACTAGTTATCATTGTCACTGTTCAGCTTAAGTCCTGTTATCATTTGTACTCACTCAATGTCAAGTAGAAATCCTCTAGTATGACAACTACTACACTCCAACACCAAGTAGTCAATTTGGCTATTAATCTTTTTGCTTCAATCAGCTCACTTTTCAGATGCATTTGAACTCAAATTCAGCTGAAACTTTTCTTTTTGTGGGTAACACTAGCCGACACTCATGGGTTGGTCAGAAATTAGAAGATGTCTAGAATGGAATCAAGGCTTTTGCTGCTATGTTAAATAAGAAAACTTGACTCTTTAGACTAAGGGATCAAAACCTTACTTGAGTTTGAACTATTGTTCACTTCTTGAACAGAAAAGAAAAAAAATGGAGAAAAAGAAAAAAAGATCAAAGTTGCATTTTGCATTGCATGCATGAATAAGGAGAGCCAATTCCAAAAGGAACCTCTCCTGAATAAAATCAGGATATTTATCCTGTGACCAGCATGAATAAAAGTCAGGTTCAAACCTGTTTACTTGCATTATCATGAATAAAAGTTAGGTTTCAAACATGTTTAAGCAATACAAAAATCTGTTCATCAAGAGATTGGTAGTTCAACCTTTTTAGTAAAGTTCAAAATCCCTGAAATTCAAATCTGTTAATGTTAGTACTTCTTTCATGGCTTAAATTTGCTTTAGCCTTTGTGATTCCTCAGCTAGAATTTGGGATTTGGAAAGAATGGCAAGGAGTGCTAGCAAAGTGAGAAACTCATTTGATTTTAAACAGCTGAATACGAATTCATTTGTGAACTATTTGATTCAATCCTTGTTCTTAATATCTGAATGTTTTGCTTGAGGACAAGCAAAAGACTAAGCTTGGGGGAGTCTGATCACTAGCGGATCATACCATAATTTCACTCATTTTTACATCTGAATTCATGTGCACATAAGTTCTGAATTGTCTATATTTGGATATTTATGCTCAATATACATGCATTTATCATTCCAGCATAATGTTATGTTGCACTTGATAATTGAGCTGTTTGATGTGTTGTTTTAATCCTCATTTGTTTAATTTACATTGGAAGATCTGATGCTTGCTGTTCTCCTTAATCCAGCAATTAATTAACACATATATCTTGCTAGAAATGAGGGGGAGACCACTGCATGCTGCCATAATGCTGCAACATGCTGGAAAAGTAAGGGGGGACCACTGCATTGCTACCAAAAAGCAGATGGAATCTGCTGCAAATTCAGAACCAAAAGACAAATGGCACAATCAGGAGCTTTGGAAGCTTCTAATTTGCATCCAAGGGTGATTAAGAATCATATAAAAGCTAAAGTAATTGAGATGAGAAAGGGGGGAGCCTCCATTCTGCAGGGTGCTGGACCAGGAGCAAGAAGGAGCTAAAGAGGAAGAGCATTCTGATTTCCTATGAACTGATTTAGATTTCAGAATGCCTTGCATTGATTCTCTCTTCTGTTTTGTATTAATCTTTGTATTTATGATGAGCTAAATTCTAGCTCTCCTAGGATAGGGTAGTAGTCTAGTCCTAGTTATGGATGGATGATGAACATGCTATTTTCCCTCTCTGAGGTTGTTACAATGCTGATATTTTGATATCCTTGGAAACTGTTTTTATCATTTTGAATCATGATTTTATTGGCAACCAAGAGGTTGATTTATGATTTCTTTCTTGTTCAAAAATGAATCAAGAGCAATGATAAATTCCTAGGTTCCAATCTGTGGTTGTTAATCTGATGCATCCAATTAACTTTTGTTAATGTGAACCTCATTTGCATTTGCAACCGAGAGGTTGATTATAGGTTCCCTTGATGTTTAGAGATAAACCAAGAGCATTAGCGTTAGTATTGGATCTAAATGTATTTTTGTCTGGTTAATTGAATCAAATTCTCCATCATTATAATTGTTGAATAGTTGTGGTATCATTTCAGACTTTACTGATTTGCCAAATCTGAGAAGATTGTTGGCATATCAGTAAAGTGCTTTGTGTTGTGCTTAATGATAATTCAACATCAGTTCCTATTTCTAAGTCAACTTAGCTTACATTCATATGAGAATATGATAATTAGTCCTGATTTAATTAAACTGTGAGAGCAGTCTTTTTATTGGTTGAATCTGGATTGACTTGCATTGTTGAATTGTTCCAATCCATCCATAGTTGAATTAGATGAACCCCATTCCTAGGAGAATCTCTCATTGATTGTTAATCCCCTTTTAGTCTTCAGCTTAGTAATTAGATCTCATCTTAATCACTAAAACATAAAAAATAGTGACTTTCTTAGTTATAGTTCAAATCTGTTTTTACTTTCCTCTCATTCATTGTTTTAGTTATTTAGTCTAGGATTAGTCTAGTTTGGATAGTGAGTCTTTAGCCCTCAAATCATTGTGGATACGACACTTGAGTCTACTACTTTGATCTGTGCACTTGCAGTAGGGTGAGTTGAGGAGTTTGATCACATTTCAAAAATTTTCACTTTTTTCCCAATTCTGAGCTATAATTCAGCAAGCCTATCACACTCCACATAATTCACATCAAACACCACTTTATTTTTATTGCTTATCATTTACTTTTTGTACCTTTTTAATTTATGTTTGCACCACAAAACCATTTTAGAGTAGATTTAAATAGTTCCTCATGGATCGACATCCTTACTTTTCACTTTGTTACTTAATACGACTAGTGCACTTGTTAGTGAATTTATTTCGCTACATCATTCTATGCATCAAACTTTTGCATCGTTGTTGGGGAGCTAATTACTAAATTGTTTAAGTTCTGTCCCAAATAACTACTTTGGGATTCATTACCACACAATCACCGAACCTGGAGGATTTGAGAAAAAACAACGCACCATACAAGGGGTTCGTAGGAACCTCCTATGTTCAATTTTGATATTGAAAGGACAACATGTAAATTGATGAAAGCGGTAAAAAAGATGGATGATGAAGTGCACAACAATCAGCGCCATGAACAATAGTAAAATGAAATATTTCAGCCACAAGATAACTATCGTGAAGATGAACAAGAGCAGTCCATAAGAGAATATGTTTTAGCCAGTGACCCGAGATTAATGCTAACAATCCAGGAATCGTGCGGATGATTCAATCATATCAATTTGGAGGAAGACTACACGAAGATCCTCACAACCACTTGGATAGATTCATATCTACTTTGAGCACCTTTAAAAATGATAATGTTTCAACTGAAGTTATTCGTTTGTTCTTATTTCCACAATTCTTACATGAAAAAGCTTCTACCTGGTTCAAAACTTTACCTACAGGATCTATACATACATGGCACGAGAAGATGAAAAGTTCGTGGGGAAATTGCCCACCTTAGAAAGCGAGTAAATATTGAAGAGAACTTTGAGCATTTGTTCAGGATGATATGAGGCACGTTATGAGGCATGGGAGTGCTATATGAGTTGTTGTCGAGAGTTCCAATTAATAGGGTTCCTAAATGTCAAGTTATGGAAGATTTCTACTAAGGACTACACTCATCGGATCAGTGGTAGTGAAATTGAGGAGTGTAGTGATAACTTGCTGATTTTGGGGTTAAAATTCAGATTTTTCAATTCTTGGTTTGACGCCCTAACTCACTCTCTACTACAGTGCACAAGTCAATTGTAGTAACCCTAAATGTCGTATCCACAGTGATTCAAAGACAATCTAGACTGGCCTTAACTAAATTTACAATTTCAAGAAATTGAAGGAATATGAAAACAGATTTTTAAAAGTGGCAAAAAGGATAACTGATTTTGTACTTTTGGAAACTTATCTAAACTGAATTATAAATGCTTAACTAAGGGCTAAAAAGGTTTATCTATCAATGAGGAAGGTTCTCTTACGAGCTGGGGTTCATCTAACTTAATTATGGATGGAATGGGACAAGTTATCAATTTTTAGTCAAATCTGATTCAATCTTAACATGGCTGCTCTCACAGCTGAATTTGTCCAAAACTAATCATTATATTCTCATATAAATGTTATCTAGATTGAATTAGAAGAGGATCCCCACTGAATATCAAGTTATCATTAGGCTCAAGATCAAAATTCCTTGCTAATTTTTGGCAATTGCAGTGAAAATCAGAAATGATAACATCCAATTGCACCATAAACATGAGGGAATTACTTCAATTAACTAAACAGGAATGAAATCAATCCAATATTAGTGCTAATGCTTCTTGGTTTATCTCTAAACTACAAGAGGATTTTAAATCAGCCTCTCAGCTGTAAATGGAAATGAAATCCACATTTTCACTAATGAATTGGATAGAAATCAGCACTCAATTACATATGGAACTCAGCACATGCAATTGCTTCTTGGTTCATCTCTGAACAGCAAGAAAACCTTAAGTACACCTCTCAGTGATTAAATGAAATCAGGGGCTTAACAATAATAACGCAGATTCCACAGATTTCAGGAAATCAGCAATGGAAATTCAGGAAATCAGCAATCTGAAAATTCAGAAATCAGCATTGAAGAATTGCAAAAATTCAAGGAATTAAACCTTGGAAGTACCATTGAACAAGGATGAAACCATAAGCAACCTCTCAGTTATAATTTCAATTAGGGCTCCACAATGGCAGAAATAGATTCTATGAATTCAGGAAATCAGAAATGGGAAATCAGAAAATCAGATTCTTAATTTGGTTTGAACCTAAAAAATGCCATTGGTTCTTGATTCATTTCTGAACAAGAATAGATCAAAGGACAACCTCTTAGTTGTAAATATTAATAGGATCTTACAATGCCAAGAACATGTTCATATGAGTTCAGAATTCACAGAATCAAGAAATCAGAAAATTCGTGCAGGAAATCAGAATTGTCCATAATCCATCCATAATTAAACTAGACTACTACCCTATCCTAGGAGAAATGGAGTTTAGCTCCTCATAATTACAAAGATTGATACACAATAATAGGAAGGATTGATACAAAACATCCTGTAATCAGAGGCTCTCGACAGGATCCTGGATTGCAGCTCCACTTCAGCTCCAAACCCTTGCTTCCTTCCTACCCAAAACCCTTGCCAGCCCCCCTCTTCCTTCTGGTTTCTCCACTTATATATGATCTTCCTACACCCTTGGATGCATATAAGAAGGTTCCCTTGTACTTTGATAATGCCAAGTGTCCTGGTCCAGAAAATATTTGCAATGACAACTTTTTGGACAGCCAAAAAGCAAGTGGTCCCCCTCCTTTTTCCTCTTTATGCAGCCCTCTTCTCCATGCTAGAAAGGCCAAAACAGCAAGCATCAAAGTCCTTGAATAGGATTCTAACAAATAAGGATTAGAGCAGCAATAATTATCAGCCCTATCATCAAATGAGATTTGGTGTTGTGCAGGAATGAAATCCATAGTTGAAAATGATAACTTTTGAACCCGGAATGATAACTTTACATATTTCATAAAAAATGTCCAAATATGAGTAGTTCAGAGCATTGAAAGCATCAAAGGGATTAGGATGGCAAGTGAATGAGGTCATAAATCAAATGTGGATAAGATTTCATAGGAATGATAACTTTGGTGCCAAAAACGATAACTTGATGCCATAAAAATGATAACTTGTCATAACTTTTGTTGTGGTTGTCCAACTATGATCAAATCTGAGCAGCAAGGAGTTAGGACAATAATATAATGTTTGCCTAATGCTTTTATGAAGAATTGATAGCCTTGCACATCGAAATGATAGTTTTGCCCTAAAACGATAACTTGACACTAAAAAATGATAACTTGTGAAATGGAATGATAACTTTGCACAAGTTGAAATATGATCATGAAAATATGATTAATTCATGATGGCATGGGATTTAGGGCAAGATAGTCACTAGAAATCAGCTCAAATGGAAAAATGATAACTTTGCACATTGGAATGATAACTTGCCCAAAAAATGATAACTTGGCATAGAATTGTTATTTTTATGGGTTTTAGCATTTCAGAACCTCTATGCACATGGAATTAAGTATAAAATGAGAAAGATCAGTTAGTTATCACAATCCATGCATTCCAAGCATATTTGGCCAAAAGTTAGGCAAAATAAGGGCTCGATATGGGTGAAATGAATCTAAAATGGTATAAAATCATATTGTGATCAGCTAGTGATCAAACTCCCCCAAGCTTAGCCTTTTGCTTGTACTCAAGAAAAACATTCAAAAATTAAGGACAATCTTGAATTAGCAACCACAAATGAATTAAAAACCAGCTGATTTAAGTCAAATGAGTTTTCCACTTTGCCAACACTTCATTCTTTCCAAAAACTTAATTTTTAGCTAGGGAATCATAGAGGCTAAAGCAAATTAAGCCATGGAAGAAGTACTAGCAATAACAAGTTTGAATTTCAGGAATTGTCAACTTTACAAAGGGGTTGAATTACAAATCTCTTCATGAATAGATTTTCACTACTTAAACAGGTTTGACACCTGACTTTTATTCATGAAAAGCAAGTAAACATGTCAAGACCTGATTTTTATTTATGTTGGTCACAGGAAAAAAATCCTAGCTTTATTCCGGAGAGGTTCCTTTTTGGAATTTCACTCTCTTTATTTATGTATGCATGCAATGCAAAATGCAACTTTTCACTTTTTCTTTTCTCAATTTTTCTTTTTCTATTTCGTTCATGAAGTGAGCAATAGTTCAAACTCAAGTAAGGTTTAAATCTCTTTGTCCAAAAAGTCAAGTTTTCCTATTTAACATAGCAGCAAGAACCTTGAGTCCCTTCTAGACATCTTTTACTATCAATTTAATCCATGAAGTCAAGTTTTTCAGCTGAAATTTAATTCAAATGCATCTGAATTGATAAGCCAATGAAAGCAAGAAGACTAAGGGCCAAATTGGCCACTTGATATTGGAGCGTACTAACTGTCATAATAAAGTATTTCACCCATTTTAGAGTTAAAATGAATGCAGGAATTGAATTGAGCCCAAAAAATGATAACCAGTGATAACTAGTAATAACCGAGTGAAATCAATGATAACTTGTTCAAACAGTGATAACCTGGTGGTAAATGATGATATGAGCATTAAAATAGATTAAAAACATGGTGTAAAGTTTAGAAAAGCACCAGGTTTCCTCCCCAAGCTTATTCTCAGCACTATCCACAATGGTGAAAATATAGGCAAGGGAGAGGGTTGGGAGGGTATCAAATTCATGGAATTGGGCACTTGAATCATTCTGTATCTCATCCAGAGGCTTTGGGTGGTCCATACTTCCTGAATTGCAACTAGTCTTGCAGAGAAATAAAGGATATCAATGAAATCTGCAATATCAAATTTTTGGGGTGCACAATTCAATGAAATGCATTGAAATTCAGCAATGATGGATTTTGATAACTGATATGAATGATAACTCAGATGTCAATATGATAATTATAACATGAAAGAAAAGATAATATCAGTTATCATTGGGATTTCAGTGAGAAAATAAAAAATGAAGGTACGGGTACTCCCTAAATGAAAATTGTTGGATTGATTTGATTCCTCCCTGACTTATTCCTGCAAAACAGAAAGATTAGTTATAAAATGGCTTGGGTTACCTCCCAAGAAGTGCCCTACTTTAATGTCTTAGGCTAGACATTGTTACACTTGGAAATCAGGTAGGCAATTGTGGTGGGTCTTGCAGAATCAGCACCTACCTAGTTGAATCTCCTGCTGTGGGATTATAAAGCTTCAATCTTTGCCCATTGACCTTGAATATGTCAGCATTGTCATTGACAAGGTCTACAGCCCCAAAAGGATAAACCTTGTGGACTTTGAAGGGTCACCTCCATCTAGACTTCAACTTTCTAGGAAATATCTTTAGCCTTGAATTAAATAGCAACACAAGGTCTCCAACTTTGAAATCCTTCTTCAAAATTCTGCTATCATGCCACCTCTTGGTTCTTTCCTTGTAAAATTCAGAGTTATGATAGGCATTGAGCCTAATCTCATATAGTTCATCAAGTTGCAATAGCCTCTTTTGTCCACAAGCCTTCAAGTCATAGTTCAGGACCTTAACTGTCCAATAGGCCTTATGTTTCAACTCAATAGGTAGGTGGCAAGTTTTCCCATAGACAAGTTTGTAGGGGGAGACACCAATTGGGGACTTGTAGGCTGTCCTGTATGCCCAAAGTGCCTCGTCTAACTTCAAAATCCAATCTTTTCTGTTCAAAGATACAGTTTTCTCTAGAATGGTTTTATCTCCTTATTTGAGATCTCTGCTTGACCATTAGTCTGGGGGTGGTAGGCTGTTGAAGTCTTATGTTTAACTCCATATTTGCTTAGGAGGTTTTCAAAGCGTCTTTCTATAAAATGGCTGCCTCCATCACTTATGACCACCCTTGGAATCCCAAATCTTGAAAAGATAATGTCCTTGAACATTTTAATGATAGCCCTGGAATCAGCAGCTATAGTTGGAATTGCTTCTATCCATTTGGATACATAGTCAACAGCCAGCAGTATAAACTTGAATCCACATGAACTGGGAAATGGGCCCATGCCCATGTAGTAAATGCCCCATACATCAAATATCTCAACTTCCAGAATTCCCTATTGTGGCATTTCATTTCTTCTTGAGATAGAACCTGTTCTTTGGCATTCATCACAACTTTTACATACATATGGGCAACTCTGAATCAGCTAGGCCAATAGAAGCCAGATTGAAGGATTTTTGCTGTTGTCTTCTGAGTGGTACCATGTCCACCATATGGAGATAAGTGGCATACCTGCAAGATGTCCTGAAATTCTGAATCTGGTACACACCTCCTAAAAATGCCATCAGGGGACTTCTTGAACAAGAGGGGATCATCCCAATAGAAGTCCTTCAAGTCATGGAAAAAAAAAAAATTCTGCTGGTAAGTGTAATCAGAAGGAACAATCCCACAGGCTAGGTAATTCACAATGTCTGCATACCAGGGAGTTGGATTAGCTGATATTGCCATCAAAAAGACATCAGGAAAGGAATCATTGATGGGAAGAATTGGAGATTCCTGAATTCCTTCCATTCTTGACAAGTGGTCAGCAACCAAGTGTTATGTCCCTCTTTTATCCTTGATTTTCACATCAAATTCTTGTAGCAATAATATCCATCTGATTAGCCTTGGCTTTGACTCATTCTTGCTGATCAGGTGCCTCACTGCTTGGTGGTCTATATAGACAATCACCTTTTCTCCAATAAGATAGGACCTGAATTTGTCAAATGCAAACACTATAGCCAATAATTCCTTTTCAGTAGTGGCATAATTGACTTGAGCCTCATCCAATGTCTTGCTAGCATAGCAAATGACATAATGTTTCTTGTCTTTGGTTGGTCCCAACACTGCCCCTACTGCTTGATGAGAGGCATCACACATGATTTTAAAGGGTAGGGACCAATCTGGTGGTTGCACTATAGGAGCTAAAATGAGGGCTTCCTTCAATTGGTTGAAAGCCTTCATGCAATCTTCATCAAAATTGAACTCAACATCCTTTGCTAGCAACCTTGTGAGGGGCCTGGTTATCATTGAAAAGTTTTTAATGAACCTCCTGTAGAATCCAGCATGACCCAAGAAACTCCTTATAGCCTTCACATTCTTTGGAGGTGGCAACTTCTCAATGACCTCAATCTTTGCTTTGTCCATTTCAATACCTCTACTAGATACAATGTGGCCTAACACAACCCCCTCTTGAACCATGAAGTGACACTTTTCCCAATTCAGAATTAGATTGGATTCCCTACACCTTTGTAGCACCTTTGTCAAATTTTCTAAGCACGCTTCAATTGAATCCCCATAGACTGAAAAATCATCCATAAACACCTCCATAATGTCCTAAATGAAGTCTGAAAAGATGGACATCATGCACCTCTGAAATGTAGCAGGGGCATTGCACAATCCAAATGGCATCCTCCTATATGCAAATGTCCCATATGGACAAGTGAAAGTAGTCTTGTGCTGGTCTTGTGGATGGATTGGGATCTGCAAGAAGCCTGAATAGTCATCCAAATAGCAAAAGTGGGAATGCTTGGCCAACCTCTCAAGCATTTGGTCAATGAAGGGAAGTGGGAAGTGGTCCTTCCTGGTTGCCTTGTTCAATTTTCTGAAGTCAATACACATTCTCCACCCTGTCACTGTCCTAGTAGAGATCAACTCATTTGAATCTGATTTGACTACTGAATTAGATTGAAGTTCAGCAGTGATAACTTCCTGCACCTCATTCTGAAATTCTAATTTGTCCACTGATTTGAGGGAATTCAGTTCAGATTTGCATGCCATAGCCTCTGGATCTTCTAATTCCTTCAAGTGATCAAACATTAGGCACCTTTGTAATGGATCTTCAATGGAAATTATTACAGAAACTTGCTCTACAATCTGATCTAGCTATCCATCTTCAATTTCACTTTCTTGAAAATTTGGCCTGATGATAACTTGTACCAAATTAAATTCTATCTTCTCCTCCCTAATTTGGAATGTCAATCTGCCCTCCTTGACATCTATGACAGCCCCAGTAGTGGCTAAGAAGGACCTTCCTAGCAAGATAGGAGTGTTTAGATCCTCATCCATGTCAAGCATCACAAAGTCCACAGGGATGTAGAACTTTCCAACCTTTAAGGGTATATCTTCAATGATTCCATATGGGTATTTAATGGACCTGTCAACCAGCTGTAGGGACATGTTGGTGGGTTTCTTATCTCCCACTTCTAACTTTCTGCATAGGGATAATGGAATCACACTCACAGAGGCACCCAAATCACACATTGCCCTTTGGATTTTTCTATTCCCTATTTCACAACAAATTGAGAAGCTTCCTGGATCCTTTAACTTGGGCGGCAACTTGTTTTTGATGATTGCAGAAGCTTCTTCAGTCAAGGCAATGGTTTCATGCTCCATAATTCTCCTTTTCCTGGTCAAAATCTCCTTCAAAAACTTTGCATAGGAGGGCATTTCCTGAATTGCCTCCACAAATGGCACATTGATATATAACTTCTTCAAGATTTCAAGAAACCTCCCATATTATTGATCTTGCCTTGCCTTGATTAATCTTTGAGGGAAAGACACTTTATAAAAAATTCTGGTTTGGCTTCACTTTGAGGGTGTTGATTATGATTCTCCACCACTAGTTCAACTGGTTTTTCAACAGCCTTGGAGTTGGGATTTGTTTGAGCTGAATTGTCTTCAACATTCTTCATTGACTCCTCCACAATCTTCCCACTTCTGAGCTGGATAGCTTGGGCTTGTTCCTTGGGATTCAATTCTGGTTGTCCCGGGAAGAACATAGGTTGTTTAGTTGAGGTACTAGCTTGTTGGGCAATTTGGCTTTCAAGCAACTTCTAGTTGGCACTCAAGGCTTCATATCCATTGGTTAACTTCTGCATTGCCTCCTCTTGCTTCTCTAGTTTCTTTAGGATTTGTTGCAGCAACTCTTCCATCTTTGAGAATTGGGTGGGTTGAGTTTGTGGTGGCTGCTCATAAGGAGTTCTTTGCATTGGGATGGTTGAGGGCTGATTTCCATATGGAGGTGGCTGGTTCCTTGGCAAAATCTTGGGTTGCCAATTAGAATTCTGCATTGGTGACCCTTCAAAGTTATTAGCCTTGTAGGAGAAGTAGGGGTGGTTCCTATTTTCTGGAGTATAGAATTCAGCAGGAGGTTTCACTCCATAATTCCCCACAACATTCACTTGAACAATGGACTGCTCATATTGCTGCATTATAAGGTTGCAACTCTCAGTGACATGGCATTGGTTTCCACATACATCACACATTGTTTCAGGATTGGATGCCTTTCCTACATTGGTTGACAAATTCAGCTTCTCCAATGCCTTTTGCAACCCTTCTTCAATCTGGATAGCAATGTTGTTGACTTGATTATCATTGGATGGCCTCCTTGTCCTATCATGTGTAAGGAAATGATGGTTTTTGGCAATATTCTCAATCAATTGGTAGGCTTCATAAATGTTTCTGGATGCAAAAATCCCTCCTGCAGTAGTATCCAATGCCACCTTGGATGGATAGTTCAATCCTTTATGGAAATAGTTGACCAATTGTCATTTTTCAAAACCATGGTGTGGACATGCTCTCAACAAGCTCTGGAGTCTTTGTCATGCATCACATATGTTATCTTGATCCAATTGATAGAATCCAACAATCTGATCTCTATAGTTACAGTTTTGCTAGGTGGAAAAAATTCAGCAAGAAACAATTGAATTATGGACTCCCAAGTGGCTATCTCTTCAGGTTTGAGGGTCTTGTACCAAGTCTTGGCCTTGTCTTTGAGTGAGAATGGGAATAGCCTCATGTAGAAAGCATATCCATGGGTGTGTTGTTGAAGTGGACAATGCTGCAAATTTCCTTGAAATTGTCCAAGTATGAAGCTGGATCTTCATTGGCCAAACCTGCAAATTGGTATTGTCTTATCATTGTGACTAGTGCTGGATTCACTTCAAAGTTGGCAGGAGGTGCTAGGACTCCATTCCCTTGCTGATTTCTAACATTGCTAGGTGAATAGCGATCCTTGAGTGTCCTTGGTGCAGCCATGTTTACCTCCTCTTCTTCTTCTTATAAAAAAATCTTTCTTCTTGCATCTAACCTTTGTAATCTTCTCCTTCTTAAGTATCTTCTTTCAGGTTCAGGATCTAATTGATAATGATCCTCCTGATTGTCCAAATCCTGCATAAATGAATTCAGAAGTATCAAATTCAGAAAAGAAAGAAAACAAGACAAAATTGAAAAATTGGGAATGATAACTTGCAGAAAACTGAAAATTGGCCTAATAAATGGACTGAAAACTAGTCTAAAACTAATCTAAACTATCTAAGTTAATCTAATTGACCTCAAATCCCCGGCAACGGTGTCAAAAACTTGGTAGTGAAATTGAGTAGTGTAGTGATAACTTGCTGATTTTGGGGTCTAAATTCAGATTTTTCAATTCTTGGTTTGACTCCTTAACTGACTCTCTACTGCAGTGCACAAGTCAATTGTAGTAACCCTAATGTCGTATCCACAGTGATTCAAAGACTCCCTAAAACAATCTAGACTGGCCTTAACTAAATTTACAATTTCAAGAAATTGAAGGAATATGAAAACAGATTTTTAAAAGTGGCAAAAAGGATAACTGATTTTGTACTTTTGGAAACTTATCTAAACTGAATTATAAATGCTTAACTAAGGGCTAAAAAGGTTTATTTATCAATGAGGAAGGTTCTCCTACGAGCTGGGGTTCATCTAACTTAATTATGGATGGAATGGGACAAGTTATCAATTTTTAGTCAAATCTGATTCAATCTTAACATGGCTGCTCTCACAGCTGAATTTGTCCAAAACTAATCATTATATTCTCATATAAATGTTAGCTAGATTGAATTAGAAGAGGATCCCCACTGAATATCAAGTTATCATTAGGCTCAAGATCAAAATTCCTTGCTAATTTTTGGCAATTGCAGTGAAAATCAGAAATGATAACATCCAATTGCACCATAAACATGAGGGAATTACTTCAATTAACTAAACAGGAATGAAATCAATCCAATATTAGTACTAATGCTTCTTGGTTTATCTCTAAACTACAAGAGGATTTTAAATCAGCCTCTCAGCTGCAAATGGAAATGAAATCCACATTTTCACTAATGAATTGGATAGAAATCAGCACTCAATTACATATGGAACTCAGCACATGCAATTGCTTCTTGGTTCATCTCTGAACAGCAAGAAAATCTTAATTACACCTCTTAGTGATTAAATGAAATCAGGGGCTTAACAATAACAAGGCAGATTCCACAAATTTCAGGAAATCAGCAATTTGAAAATTCAGAAATCAGCATTGAAGAATTGCAAAAATTCAGGGAATTAAACCTTGGAAGTACCATTGAACAAGGATGAAACCATAAGCAACCTCTCAGTTATAATTTCAATTAGGGCTCCACAATGGTAGAAACAGATTCTATGAATTCAGGAAATCAAAAATGGGAAATCAGAAATCAGCAATTAGAAAATCAGATTCTTAATTTGGTTTGAACCTAGAAAATGCCATTGGTTCTTGATTCATTTTTGAACAAGAATAGATCAAAGGACAACCTCTCAGTTATAAATATTAATAGGATCTTACAATGCCAAGAACAGGTTCATATGAGTTCCGAATTCACAGAATCAGAAAATTAGTGCAGGAAATAAGAATTGTCCATAATCCATCCACAATTAAACTAGACTACTACCCTATCCTAGGAGAAATGGTTCTTAGCTCCTCATAATTACAAAGATTGATACACAATAGTAGGAAGGATTGATACAAAACACCCTGTAATCAGAGGCTCTCGATAGGATCCTGGATTGCAGCTCCACTTTAGCTCCAAACCCTTGCTTCCTTCCTGCCCAAAACCCTGCAATGGCCAGCCCCCCTCTTCCTTCTGGTTTCTCCACTTATATATGACCTTCCTACACCCTTGGATGCAGATAAGAAAGTTCCCTTGTGCCTTGATCATGCCAAGTGTCCTGGTCCAGAAAATATCTGCAGTGACAACTTTTTGGACAGCCAAAAAGCAAGTGGTCCCCCCTCTATTTTCTTTGTGCAGCCCTCTTCTCCATGCTAGAAAGGCCAAAACAGCAAGCATCAAAGTCCTTGAATAGGATTCTAACAAATAAGGATTAGAACAGCAATAATTATCAACCCTATCATCAAATGGGATTTGATGTTGTGTAGGAATGAAATCCATAGTTGAAAATGATACCTTTTGAACCCAGAATGATAACTTTGCATATTTCATAAAAAATGTGCAAATATGAGTGGTTCAAAGCATTGAAGGTATCAAAGGTATTAGGATGGCAAGTGAATGAGGTCAGAAATTAAATGTGGATAAGATTTCATAGGAATGATAACTTTGGTGTCAAAAATAATAACTTGATGCCATAAAAATGATAAGTTGTCATAACTTTTGTTGTGGTTGTCCAAATATGATCAAATCAGAGAAGAAAGGAGTAAGGACAATAATATAATGATTTCCTAATGCTTTTATGCAGAATTGATAGCCTTGCACATCGAAATGATAATTTTTCCCTAAAATGATAACTTAACACTAAAAAATGATAAGTTGTGAAATGGTATGATAACTTTGCACCAGTTGAAATATGATCATCCAAATATGATTAATTCATGATGGCATGGGATTTAGGGCAAGATAATCACTAGAAATCAGCACAAATGGAAAAATGATAACTTTGCACATTGGAATGATAACTTGCCCAAAAAATGAAAACTTTGTTGAATCCCATGTTTTGATGATAACAAAAAAATGGACCTAAAAAGTTGCTAATATTCTCTCAAGTGATGATAATACAGGTGTAGGATTGATATGAACAAATTCGCAGAAGAAATCGGCAAATTAAAAGTCGAATTAAAAATTTTCAGATACGACCGGTCGACCGACCAGAAGAACCGGTCGATTAATATTCTGTGAAAGGAAAGACAACAAGATACTGGTCGACACATCGGTCGACCGACCAGAAGCTCTGGTCGACTGATATTCGATGGAAGAAAAGATGACAAGATGCCGATCGACGTCGAGACTATACCGGTCGATAGACCGATCGACATCAATATAGACCGGTTGACGTCGAGACATTACCGGTCGTTGTATCGGTCGAAGGATCGGTCGACCGTATAGAGTCCAAGCGCAGAAATAAGACAATGGTCACATAGACCGGTCGACCGGCCCATCCCAGCGGTCGATCGACCCTTCAGTCAAATGAACAGTAACGGCTAGAATTTTGAGGAGAAAAATGGGGGAGACTTTTTGAACGGATTCTCACCACTAGGAGCCTATAAAAGGAGTGCCAAAGCCTGAAGAAATCTCATCCAAGCAAGAAGGAACATCCTAGAGCTCCTCTCAAGTTTTTGAGCATAGAATTGCAATTTCTTCCCTTTTCTTTTCTTAGCCTTGAGTATGAAGAAAAAAGTTTTGTAAAAGAAAAGAGTTAGAGGGAAAAATTCATTTTCTAAAATATAGTGAGATTGAGAGCTCCATGTAAGAGAGATGTGCCTTACCTCTTGAGCGGAGAAGAAGGCGTAATTGTATTAAGAGGGTTGTTCTCTCCCTACAAGAAAAGAGAAAGATAGTGAATCTTCGGCGGTCACGAGGTAGAGAATTCAGAGCGGGGACGTAGGCCAAAGCGTTGGGGCCGAACCTCGTCAACATATCGTGCCTTCTTGTGTTTGCTCTTTATTTTTCATCAACGTATTATCTTTATTTGCTTGTGATCGGTTTTATCATTTTTCTCCAAAGGTGAATTTTTGGAAAATTTAATTTCACCAATTCACCCCCTCTCTTGGTGCTTTCGATCCTACAATTGGTATCAGAGCCAAGTTGCTCTAGCTTTAAGATTTGAAATATCTTTAGAGCTATGACATCAAGTGGTTTCGGTTTTTCTGAAGGTCAATCTATTAATCGTCCTCCACTTTTCAATGCCTCAAATTTTGCTTATTGGAAAATTAGGATGCAAGCCTACGTTTGTTCTATTGATATTGAGATGTAGGATATTATTCAAAATGGTTTTGATTTAAGTAAAAAAAGCCTTCAGAATATACCGAATGAGAAAAACTTTTAGTAAAACTAGATTGGAAAGCTAAAAATACTTTTTATTGTGCTTTGGATCCAATGGAGTTTAATCGTATTTCTAGTTGTGGAAGTACTAATGATATTTGGAAAAAACTCATTATTACTCATGAAGGAATGGATAAAGTTAAGGAGTCTAGATTAAATATTTTAAATCATCAATATAATTCTTTTAAAATGCTTGAAAATGAATCTATTAATGAGATGGTTGTTTGCTTCAATGATATTATAAATGGCTTAGCCTCTTTAGGCGAGCCAAGAACTAATCCTCAAAAAGTGAAAAAGTTTTTCAGGTCTCTCTCCTTCAAGTGGCATACAAAGAGGACGGTGATTGAAGAAAAGGACTTAAACAAGTTGGACTTTGATTATCTTATAGGTTCACTCTTGACCTATGAGATCGAGATCAAGGAGGATGAAGAAGCAAACACTCCAAAAAGAAAAACACTTGTATTGAAAGCAAACAAAGGTGAGGAAGATACAAGTGAAGATGAGGATCTTGATGAAAAGAAGCTTTCTCTATACGCAAAGAAACTTGACAAATATCTCAGGTTTGCTAAGAAGAAGAAAGGCTATTCCAAGAGAAGATCATTAAGCAAATGCCAAATAACTTGCTTTGAATGCAAAAAGATTGGACACTACAAAAATGAATGTCCAAATTTGGTCAAAAAGGAGAAAGATGGAGAAAGCACAAGAAGGAAGAAAAAGGCTCTCCAAGCCACTTGGGACGAAAGTGAAGATGAAGAGAATGACTCCAACACCTCTTCCAGTGATGACGAGGAAGCCTGCGTATGTCTAATGGCTAATAGCCATGAGGTATCATCTAACTCCTCTAACTGTAGTGATAGTGAATATTTCAATGTGCATAAGGAGTTTAGAGGTCTAATTAATAAATATGGATGCCTAAAAAAGAAATATGATGAGATAAAAATAGAGTTTGAAAATTTGCAAAAGAAAAATAAGAATGTTAAAGCATGTGAAAAGTGTGATATATTGAATAAAGAAAACTCTAGCTTAGAACTTTCAATTGAAGAATTGAAAATGGAAAATAGTGCACTAAAATCAATATGTAAAAGACAAATTGTAGAAAGTGCATGTTTGAACAAAGAAATTAATCAATTGAAACTTGAACTTGAAAAATTCTCAAATGGAAGTAAAATGTTAGACGCAATGCTTAGTGGATCTAGAATATCTTCAAACAAAAAGGAACTTGGTTTCACCTTTTTTTGAAAAGAAGAATGACAAAAGAATTATATTTGTTAAAGCATCGCATGATTACACAAAATCACAAATTATTTGTTTTCATTGTGGATATGAAGGGCATTATTCTTATGATTGCAGAATTAGGAAAGGAATAAGTAAAGGAATGAAGAAAATCTGGGTCCCAAAAAGGACCATGACTAACCAAGATGGACCCAAGCAAGTTTGGTTACCAAAAATATGAAACTCCTAACTTCTTTCTTGTAGGAAACTTCTATGTACAATGAAGGTAAATGGTATTTGGATAGTGGATGCTCAAGATTAGTGGAGGCAATCTGTAAAAGAAAATCTGAGACCGGCGATGCTTCAAATTTCATCAATTTGTAAAAGAAAAATGGAGGCAAAGTCACTTTTGGAGACAATAGCAAAGGAAGAGTAATTGGTATAGGTAATATTGGTAAGAATGACAAAGTGTATTTAGAAAATGTTTGGCTTGTTGAAAATCTAAAACATAATCTAATTAGCATAAGTCAACTTTGTGATAAAAATTATTTAGTTAAATTTGAGAAGGACAAATGCTTGATACTAGATGAAAATAACAAAGTTTTACACATGGGATTTAGGTACAATAATGTATACAAAATTGATTTTGATAACTTGAAAAATGAAATATGTCTTAGTGTCATGCATGATGACATAAACTTGTGGCATAGGAGATTAGGATATGCAAATTACAAATTGCTAAATAAACTCTCAAATCATGAATTGGTTAGAGGCTTACCTAAAATCAAATTTGAGAAAAAACAATGTTTGTGATTCATGTTTAAAAGGTAAACAAACCAAAAGTTCTTTTAAATTAAAAGGAGTTATTAGTACGCATAGGGCCTTGGAACTTTTACATCTTGATTTGTTTGGGCCTATTGATGTGACTAGTTTAGGAGGAAAAAGATATGTATTTGTAATTGTTGATGATTTCTCTCATTTCACTTGGACAATCTTTCTCGCTAGTAAAGACGAGACGCTAAACATATTTTCCAAATTTGCAAAAAGAGTTCAAAATGAATTTGAACAAAAGATTTCAAAAATTAGAAGCGGCCATGGAGGAGAATTTGAAAATCATAAATTTGAATTATTTTGCAAAGAAAATGGAATTACTCATAATTTTTCCACTCCTAGAACACCTCAACAAAATGGAGTAGTAGAAAGAAAAAAATAGAACTATACAAGAAATGGCTAGAATAATCTTAAATGAAAGCAAATTACCAAAATATTTTTGGGCGGAAGCCGTAAACACATCTTGCTACGTTCTCAATAGAATTCTACTTAGACCTCTTGAAAAGAAAACATATTTTGAAATATTATTTGGTAAGAAACCAAACATCTCCTATTTTAAAGTTTTTGGATGTAAATGTTATATCTTGAACATTAAAGATAAATTAGGCAAATTTGATGATAAATGTGATGATGGTATTTTTCTTAGTTATTCTAATACTAGTAAAGCCTATAGAGTATACAACAAAAGAACATTAGTTGTTGAAGAGTCTATTAATGTTAAATTCAATGAAACTAATGATTATTTGAGCAAACAAGCACAGGATGATGATAAAGAAGTAGTTGAAGTACAAAGAAAACTTGAAGTTGTGAACATAGAAGAAGCAAAAGATAACACTCCAAAGGCAGAAGAAATGGAAGTACCCCAAAGAGAAGAGAATCAAATCATCCCAAGAAATTGGAGACATGCCTCATCACACCCACTTGATCAAGTTATAGGTGAGTTAAATGAAGGCATAAAAACTAGAAATTCTTTAAAAAATCTATGTGCTTTTTCGGCTTTTCTTGCAAAATATGAGCCCAACAATATAGATGAAGCACTTGAAGATCCAAATTGGATAAATGCAATGCATGAGAAATTAAATAACTTTGAAAGAAATCAAGTGTGGAAACTTGTAGAAAGACCCAAGGACCATCCTATCATTGGAACCAAATGGGTCTTTCGAAACAAGTTAGATGAAAATGGTGTCATTGTGAGGAACAAGGCTAGATTAGTGGCCAAGGGTTACTCACAAATTGAAGTGATTGATTTTGATGAAACTTTTGCTCATGTTGCTAGACTTGAAGCAATTCTAATGCTTTTGACTTTTGCATGCTATAAAGGTTTTAAACTTTTTCAAATGGATGTTAAATCGGCTTTTTTGAATGGTTTTATAAATGAGGAAGTTTATGTCGAACAAGCTCAAGGTTTTGAAAATTTAGATTTCCCCCATCATGTTTTCAAACTCTCAAAAGCTCTTTATGGATTGAAACAAGCCCCTCGAGCTTGGTATGAAAGATTGAGTTCATTTTTAATTGAAAATGATTTTCAAAAAGGGAAAGTTGACACCACATTGTTCTTAAAACATTTTAAAAATGATATTTTAATAGTTCACATTTATGTTGATGATATTATTTATGGTGCTACTAATGAATGCCTATGCAAAGAGTTTGAAACTCTTATGCAACAAGAATTTGAAATGATTCTTGTAGGAGAACTCACCTTCTTTCTAGGCCTACAAGTAAAACAATCCAAGGAAGGTATTTTTCTTAATCAAGAAAAATATACAAGGGAACTACTCAAAAGATTCGGGATGAACGAATGCAAGCCGAGCACAACTCCTATGAGCACTACTACAAAATTAGATAAAGCTGAAAAAGGCAAGTCCATTGATTAAAAAAGATTCAGAGGTATGATTGGTAGTTTGCTCTACTTGACGGCATCTAGGCCGAATATAATGTTTAGTGTGAGTTTGTGTGCTAGGTTTCAATCCACCCCCAACGAATCGCACTTAATTGCTGTAAAAAGAATATTGCGTTATTTAAAGCATACAAGTGACTTAGGCATTTGGTATGATAGAAATTCCCCATTTGAATTGCATGCCTACACCGATGCGGATTTTGTCGGGTGTAAAGTTGATAGAAAAAGCACTAGTGAGATGTGTTGTTTTCTTGGTAGTTCTCTTATTTCATGGGCTAGCAAGAAACAAAACTCCATCACACTCTCTACCGCCGAGGCCGAATATATAGCCGCCGGTAGTTGTTGTGCACAAATACTATGGGTGAAACAACAATTGCTTGATTATGGAGTAAATTGTTCAAATGTACCCGTGAAGTGCGATAACACAAGTGCTATAGAAATGACAAAAATCCAATTCAACACTCTAGGACTAAACACATTAACTTACGATATCATTTTATTAGAGAACATGTAACTCTTAAGGATATTGCCATTGAACATGTGTCCACTGAAGTCCAACTTGCAGACATATTTACAAAACCCTTAAATGAAGAACGATTCTGCATGCTTAGAAGGGAATTAGGAATGATTAACTATTGATTGCATATCAATTCAAACTAAAAGTGACTTGGTTATACAATATCACTTTTGACATGAATTGAACATTAAAAGTGTTGCACAACACTTACATTTGTATGATCCTTTTTTTGAATATGATTTTTATGATTTTTAATGAGTTTAAATGATTCAAAATTTGAAAAATACAGGGATAAGTCGATCTACAGAATAGACCGGTCGACCGATTGGAAGGACCGGTCGAACGCAGACAAACGATCAGTCGACCGATATGATACAACCGGTCGACCGGTATATTACTACGACCGGCTGTGCCATATGAAATGAAGTGTCCGGTCGACTGCGGGGCATGACCGGTCGACCGGTATATGCCAAACTCACGCGATATAAGCAATCGAACGCTCGAACCGGTCGGCCAAAAATAAAAAAACCCTCTAACTCCAGCGACTGCCGCTCCTACCCCTCCGGCAACTCCAGCGACTGGCCGCCACCTCCTAGGTCAATCGCCTCCGCCGGCCGCCGCCCCCTAGGTCAACCGCATCCGCCGGCCGCCACCTCCTAGGTCAAAACCATCCGTCAGCTGCTGCCTCTTCCTCTCCCTTCTATCTCCGGCCAGCCGCCCTCTGACCGGCTGCGTCCGCCACTCTCTCCGGCCATCTCTCTCGGTCGATCTCTCTTTCTTCGGCCGACCGTTCCATTTTCGGCCGCTCAATCCTCCGATCGCTCTCTCCGGCCGCTCTCTCTTCTTCTCGCTTTCTCTCTCTCCGGCCAACTCTCCGACCGACCCCTCTTCGACCCCCTTCTCTCCGGCCAGTCACCATACCACCGTCGGCCAACCTGTCTTGCCGGCCTTTCCTCTCTCTCTCCCTCGACAGTCCCTCTCTCTCTCTCTCTCGTCAGGTTTCCTTTCTTTCTTTTTCGTCCTCCATTGTTGAATCCCATAGCCGACAACGATGGCTATTTGCGTTCGAAGTTGGTCTTTAAACGTCGTCGTCACCTTTCTGGCTCCGGTGGCACCATTCATGTCCTCCGACGTGAACCTGAACCTGAACCCAAACCCGAGCCCCCTAGACGTAGCTGTGGACGAGGACGATCCCGTGGACGTACTCGTCAGTCATCTTCCACTGAGCCCACTGAGTTTGATAGCCATCTTTTTGTCTCTAGGGAAGTCTCTGCCAGTTTTGAAGCCTTGTACGCCTCTCGCGAAGTCCGGCGTGCCTATACCATTGATTGGGACGCGCTGAACATTCCAGATGTTCAAGAGATGTTCGCAACCATCGGTTGGCTGCCACTTCTTTCACTCACAGACCGTGTGTATCCTCGTCTTGTTCGTCATTTTTATGCGAACATGATAGTCACTCGAGAGTCCATTATTTCCTATGTCCTTGGTGTATGATAGTGATATTTGGGTTTTCTAGTGATAAATTGCTGAAACTAAAGAAAAGGTCAAATTTTTTAATTTTGAGTCTCCCAACTCACCAGCTGCAAGTGCACAGGTAAGTTGTAGTAGACTCAGGTTATCGTATCCACAAAGATTTGAAGTCCTAAACTACCTAAAAATAGTTTAGATTAATCCTAAGTAAGGTGGCTAAAACAGATTTTTAATTAGAAGTGAAAATAGTTTTTTAACAAGTGCACAATGATAATAGATTTTGAGATTTTGAAAATGTTTGCAAAACTGAATTATAAATGCTAAATTAATGGCTAGAAAGGTTTAACTATCAATGAGGAAGGTTCTTCTAGGATTTGGGGTTCACCTAAATTAGTTAAGGATGGAATGGATCAAGTTATCATTAAATGTCCAACTTTGATTCAATCATGAAAATGGCTGTTCCCACAGCTCAATTGGCATCTAACTAAGCAACATATTGTCATATAGTTGTTAGCTAGATTGAATCAATAGAGGGTCCTCACTGAAAATCAAGTTATCATTTAGCTCAATGGGGAGGGGAGTTCATTGCTGATTTTTTTCAATTCAAAGAAATTCTGAAATGATAACTTGTGATTGCATTCATAAAAAGATGGAATCATTCCAATAAATCAAACCAGGATGAAATCTACTCAAATATGGTGCTTGTGCTCCTTGATTCATCTCTGAATTTCAGGAGATTTAAATTCAACCTCTCGGTTGCAAAATGAAATGAAATCCACACAAACACAATTCAATTGGGAATGCAAAGCATATGACCACAGGAATTCATAATTGCCATTGCTCCTTGGCCTATCTCTAGATCTCAAGGATGACCTAATGACTACTTCTCAGCAGTGGATTAAGTTGAGGCTTAACAATGGAAATCAGAATTTAAATAGAAACCAGAAAATAGGATTCTGCAATTCAGAAAAATCAGCAACAAGACCCTTAGAATTTAGGCTTGCCAAATGCCTCTTGATCCATCTCTGGACTGCAAGAGATTCTCATAGTACACCTCTCAATGATTTGATAAAATAAGGATGCTCACTTGGCAAATCATATTCTAACCAGAAGAAAAATCAGAAGAACAGATTTCTGAATAAATTTAGAAATCGGATTCTGGAAAAATAGAATTGAACCTTAAGTTGTCAAACATCTTAATACATTTCTGAATAAGATTAGAGTAAATACTAGCCTCTTAGCTATTTAATTAATCCAATCCTTAATGACAAACAGATTCAACAGTTCAAAAAAACTCAGGTTCAGGAAATTCAGAATACCAGAAACCAGGAAATCAGTATTTCAGAAATCAGAATTTTAAATCAATGGAAATCTGATTTACCAACTGATTCTTGACCCATCTCTGGACTGTAAGACATCCCTAAAGTTCACTTATCAGTGATTGGAAGAAATCAGGGGACTCGATTAGTAAAACAGATTTCAATAAGAAATCAGAAAAATTAGAATTCAGGTTTCATTTTAGAAATCAGTGGAACAATCTGATTTGAGCCAAATGATTGTCCAAACATCTTGATTCATTCCTGAACAAGATAGGAACATTAGCAACTTCCCAAGAACTCAATTAATCAGATTGTGAGTGAAGAATAGATTCAAGAGCCACAAAAATCAGATTCAGATTCAGAAATTCAGGAAACTAGGAAATCAGAGTTCAGAAATCAAGTTTGCAATAAAATTAAATCCAAAAATCTGATATTATCTCATAATTCATTCCTGAAAGATGTTTAGATCAAATAAGACTTCTCAGTCATCAATTACACATGGATCTAATGACAACATAGCATAAATCAATGTAGAACATTTCTGAAATCTGAAATCAGGATTAATTTCAGTGCAGGATTATAAACCAGTTCATATCCATCCAAAACTAATCTAAACTACTACCCTATCCTAGAAGAAATGGAGTTTAGCTCCTAATAATTACAAAGCTTGACATCAATTGGAAGGAGAAACAGATACAAATCATATTGATGCTTGAAGACTCTCGGCTAGTAGCAACAGGTCCAGCAGCAGCAGCTTCTTTCCTCTTCCAAACCCTTGAATGTCCAACCCCCTCTCTCCTCCAGAAATTTCACCTTTTATATGATTCCTATTCACCCTTGGATCAGCATCAAAATGTTATTCCAAACCCTCCTTAAGACATCTATCCACTGGCAAAATTCCAGCTGCAGATTCCTTTTTGTGCAGGAAAAAGTAGATGGTCCCCCCTACTTTTTCCACTTTTTGGCCACCTTTCTCCTTGCTACAAATCCCAAAACAGCAAGAATCAAAGCCCTTGAATGATGTTTTGACAAATAAAGAATAAGATGATGATAGTTGCTAGCTCAGATATCAAATGAAATTGGGTGTTGTGCAGGAGTGATAACTTATATCGATATTAATGAATTTAGGGGCCCGGAATGATAACTTGTCACAAATAATGGAAATTGTCCAAATGCAAGTGATTCAAAGCATTAGAAGCATCAAATGGACTAGAGTAACAAGTGAGTGCATTCAGAAATCAAATATGAATGAGATTTCTAGGAAGTGATAACTTGGGTGCTAAAAAATGATAACTTATATGACTTAAAAATGATAACTTGTGATAACTTGAGTTGTGGTTATCCAAATGGATGAAATTTGACCAGCAATGAGTTAGAACAATAACAAGATGATTGCTTAAGGTCCCTGAACAGAATTAATGGTTTTGCATGTCGAAATGACAGAATTTCCCTTTAACGATAACTTGGCACTTGAAAAACGATAACTTGTTCAAATGGGCTTAAAACTTTGCACAAGTTGAGATGTGACTATCCAAATATGATTTATACATGATAATGATGGATTTAGGGCAAGAAAACCATTGAAAATTAGTTCACACAAAATAATGGTAACTTGACACTTAGGAATGATAACTTGTCCTCAAAATGATAACTTGGCATAGAATTTAAATATTAATGGATTTTGGCATTTCAGAACCTCTATGCACATGGAAATAAGTATGAAATGAGGAATATCAACTAGTTATCATAATGTATGCATTCCAAGTATAATTGGCCCAAAAATAGGTAAAAGTGGGACTCGATATGTATGAATTGCATCTAAAATGGGTTAGAAACATATAGTGATCAGCAAGTGATCAGTGTACCCATTCGATTAGACCCTGACCATCTCTGTCATATCTTTGGCGTGGCATGTCCCTTACCTGGCCTTTACTCATTTGTTACGCACGGCTGGCCTTCCGATTATCTTCCTATAGCCGATGGCATTCGTACGATTTTTGCTGGACAGGATGTTCAGTATACCGTCGAAACGACCCATCGACATCTTCATCCGATCATGAAGATGGCACATCACCTTCTCAATCGCATGATCACTCCCTGCACCGGGCACTATACAGAGGTCACTCATTTTGACCTCTTCTTTCTTCACTATCTTTGTATCCATGATGCCTCATTTCTTCACTTCGGCCATTACGTCTTCTATCATATGGACTATACTTTTCAGAAGATTTCCTCTGGTGCTCGTGGTCGATATCATTTATACTTTGGTGCCTGGATTACTAGGATTTTACTCTATTTTGGAATCGAGATTCCTGCTGACGAGGAGTACATTCGACCTCGCCCCACTGACGTCATTGGTTCCGGGACCCTTGATAGTGATATTTGGGATTGAGTAGTGATAATTTGCTGAAATTAAAGAAAAGAGTCAATTTTTCAATTTTTGGTCTCTCAACTCACTAGCTGCAAGTGCACAGGTAAGTTATAGTAGACTCAGGTTGTCGTATCCACAAGAATTTGAAGTCTAAGATACCCTAAAACAATTTAGATTAGTTCTACTCTAATGGCTAAAAACAGATTTTTAAGTTGAAAGTGAAAATAGATTTTTAACTAGTGCAGAATGATAATAGGTTTTGGGGTTTTGGAAATTCTGCAAAACTGAATTATAAATGCTGAATTAATGACTAGAAAGGTTTAACTATCTATGAGGAAGGTTCTTCTAGGATTTGGGGTTCATCTAGATTAATTAAGGATGGATTGGATCAAGTTATCATTAAATGTCCAACTTTGATTCAATCATGAAAATGGCTGTTCCCACAGCTCAATTGGCATCTAACTAAGCAACATATTGTCATATAGTTATTAGCTAGATTGAATCAATAGAGGGTCCTCACTGAAAATCAAGTTATCATTCAGCTCAATGGGAAGTTCAATGCTGATTTTTGCAATTCAAGGAGGTTTTGGAATGATAACTTGCAATTGCAATCATAAAAAGATGAAATCATTCCAATCAACCTAACCAGGATGAAATATACCCAATAATAGTACTTGTGCTCCATGATTCATCTCTGAATTCAAGGGGGATTTAAAATCAACCTCTCAGTTGCAAGGAAAAGTGAAATCCACACAAAGTTCTAATTGATTAGGGTTAAAAGACATTCAATCTTAAATAGGGAATTCAGTGATTATCCAATGCTCCTTGGGTCATCTCTGACTCTCAAGAATGACCTTAAGACTACCTCTCAGTAGTGGATTGAAATGAGGCTTAACAATGGAAATCAGAATTCAAATGAAACTAGAAAACAGAATTCTGCAATTCAGAAAATCAGCAACAAGACTCTTAGAATTCAGGCTTGCCAAATGCCTCTTGATCCATCTCTGGATTGCAAGAGATTCCTAGAGTACACCTCTCGATGATTTGATGAAGTAAGGATGCTCACTTGGCAAATCAGATTCTAACCAGAAGAAAAATCAGAAGAACAGATTTCTGAATAAATTCAAAAATCAGATTTTGGGAAAACAGAATTGAATCCTGAATTGTCAAACATCTTGATTCATTTCTGAATAAGATTAGGGCAATTATTACCCTCTCAGCTATTCAATTAATCCAATCCTTAATGACAAACAGATCCAAAAGCCCAGGAAATCAGATTCTGAAATTTAGGAATTTCATATTCAAAATTTGAGAATAAATTTGAATCATGGAATGCCCAAATATTCAAAACTCATTTATGAACAAGATTAGATTGAAGACCAACCTATCAATTGCTCAATTAGTCAAGTCCAGAATGACAAGTAGATTCAAACAGTTCAGAAATCAGATAACCAGAAAAACCCAAAAATCAGAATTTCATAAATCAGGATTTTCAATCAATTTGGAATTCAGAACTCGACATTGATTCCTAATTCATTTCTGAAGTAGGGATAGATCAAATGATAACTTCTTAGTTATAGACTACAATAGGATCTACACAATGGCAAGAAACGATTCAAAACAGTGCTGAATTCTAAAAATCAAAAATGATTTCAGTGAAGGAAATTAATTCAATCCATATCCATCCATACTTAACCTAGATTACTACCCTATCCTAGGAGAAATGGATTTTAGCCCCTCATATTTACAAGGCTTGACAGAAAATAGATTGAAGAACAGGTACAATCCATCTTCTTGAAGTTGTCTCGGCCAGCAGCAAGTCCAGCATTAGCAGCCCTCAACAGTAGCTCCCTGGTTGCTCCAAACCCTCAATGTCCAGCCCCCCTATACTCCTCCAGAAATTCCACCTTTCATATGACTCCTCTCCACCCTAGGATCAGCATCAGAATGTTCTTTATCCTTTGATTGCATCCACTTGTCCCTGGACTAAATTCACAGCTGCAGATTCCCTTTTGTGCAGGAAAAAGTAGGTGGTCCCCCCTACTTTTTCCACTTTTTGGCCATCTTTCTTCCTGCTACAAATCCCAAAACAGCAAGCATCAAAGCCCTTGAATGGTTTTTTAACAAATAAAGATCAAGATGATGCTGGTAACTAGTTCAAATATCAAATGGGATTATGTATTGTGCAGGAATGGAAATCTATATGAAAACTTTATGGTTTTGAACCCGAAAATGATAACTTGTCACAAATCATGGAAATTATCCAAATGCAAGTGATTCAAAGCATTAGAAGCATCAAATGGACTAGGGTAACAAGTGAGTGCAGTTAGAAATCAAATATGAATGAGATTCCTAAGAAGTGATAACTTGGGTTCCAAAAAATGATAACTTGTATGACTTAAAAATGATAACTTGTGATAACTTGAGTTGTGGTTGTTCAAATGTGATGAAATTTGACCAGCAATGAGTTAGAACAATAATAAGATGATTGCTTAAGGTCCTTGTGCAGAATTAATGGTTTTGCATGTCGAAATGAAAGAATTGCCCTTAGACGATAACTTGGCAAAGAAAAAATGATAACTTATTCAAATGGACTTAAAACTTTGCACAAGTTGAGATGTGACTATCCAAATATGATTTATACATGATAATGATGGATTTAGGGCAAGAAAATCATTGAAAATCAGTTCATTCAAAATAATGATAACTTGACACTTAGGAATGATAACTTGTCCTCAAAATGATAACTTGGCATAGAATTTAAATATTAATGAATTTTGGCATTTCAGAACCTCTATGCACATGGATATAAGTATGAAATGAGGAATATCAACTAGTTATCGCAATGTATGCATTCCAAGTATAATTGGCCCAAATATAGGCAAAAGTGGGACTCGATATGTGTGAAAAGCATCTAAAATGGGCTAGAAACATATAGTGATCAGCTAGTGATCAAACTCCCCCAAGCTTAGCCTTTTGCTTGTCCTCAAGCAAAACATTCAGAAATTAAGGATGAATTTGAATTTGCCATCCACAAATGAATAGAAAGATCAGCTGAATAAGATCTAAATGAGTTTTCCACTTGGCTAACATTCCATCCCATTCTTTCCAATCCCAAATTCTAGCTGAGGAGTCACAAAGGTTAAAGCAAATTTAAGCCATGATAGAAGTACTAACATTAACTGATTTGGATTATAAGGATTGTCAACTTTACTAAAAAGTTTGAAACATCAATCTCTTCATGAACAGATTTTTCATTGCTTAAACAGTTTTGAAAACCTGACTTTTATTCATGAGGATGCAATAAACAGGTTTGAACCTGATTTTTATTCATGCTGGTCACAGGATAAAAATCCTGGCTTTATTCAGGAGAGGTTCCTTTTTGGAATTTCACTCTCTTTATTCATGTATGCATGCAATGCAAGATGCAACTTTTCATTTTCCTTTTTCTTTCTTTTATTTTTCTATTCTATTCATGAAGTGAGCAATGGTTCAAACTCAAGTATAGATTAGATCCTTAAATGCAAATAGTCAAGATTTCCTATTTAACATGGCAACAAGATCCTTGACTCCTTACTAGACATCTTCTACTTTCCAATTAATCCATGAATGTAGGTAGTGTTAATCCACAAAAAAGAAAAATTTCAGCTGAAAATTCATTCAAATGCATTTGAATTTATAATGTCAATTTAAGCAAGAAGGCTAATGGCCAAGTTGGCCACTTGGTATTGGAGTGCACCCACTGTCATAATGAAGTATTTTACCCATTTCAGAGTTAAAATGAATTCAGAATTGAATTGGGTCCAAAAAATGATAATCGAGTGATAACTTATGATAACTTACAAAAATCTGCTGATAACCTGGTATGAATTATGATATGAACATTAAAATCAATTGAAAACATGGTGTAAAAGTTAGAAAAGCACCAGGTTTCCTCCCCCAAGCTTATTCTCAACACTGTCCCTAGTGTTGAAAATCAAAGGCAAGGGAGAGTGGTGGGTGGGAGTGAAATGCATGGAATTGACCATTTGAATCCTCTTGGCCTTTTATCCAGAATCTTTTGGTGATCTAATCTTCATTAGTTGCAACTAATCCTACAGAGAAACAAAAGATATCAGTGGAATGACAGATTTGCAACTAATCAGATTTTGGAGTGCAGAATTTTTGAAATTCACTGAAATTGGGCTATAGCAGATTTGGATAACTGATATGAATGTAAGTTCAGATGATGATATGATCAATGAAACATAATGAGAAAGATATTATCAATTATCATTAAGTTTTCAGTGTAAAAATCAGAAATAGGGGTAAGGGTACTCCCTGAATTTTGGAATTATGGATGAATCTGATTCCTCTCTTCTTTATTCCTGCAAAACAGAAAAGTTAAGTATAAAATGCCTTGGGTTACCTCCCAAGAAGTGCCTTTCTTTAATGTCTTTGGCTAGACATTTTTTTTCACTTCTTCATGTCAAGGAAGTTTGAATAGTATGATATGATCAAGTAGAGATCTCAATTTGTGGACAACTTCACTAATCAAGTATGGATCTCTTAATTTGCCAATAATTGACCTTTGCTTCTCAACTTGATTTTCTCCTCCATTGTACAAAAAATTCCCTAGCTTCTCATCCCAAAAATCCTCATGTATGATATATGAATCCCCTAGATTAGGAGGAGGTTTCAGCTCAACAAGGCAGACCCATTCACTATCTGAAATGGAATGTATGATCCCAGCATTCAGCAACTTTAATACTTCCTTCTTGACCACTTCCTTCATGGTTGGATTGAGTTTCCTTTGGCATTCAATGGAGGGCTTGTAGCTGTCCTCCATAGAGATCCTATGCATGCAAGTTGAGGGATTAATACCCTTGATATCATCAATAGAATAGCCTATTACCTCCTTGTACAACCTTAGTTTTTTCAGCAACTCTTCAACTTGATTCTTGGGCAAATATGCAATCATAATATCAGGGAATGTTGAATTCACTCCCAAGAATGCATACTTCAGGTTGTTGGGGAGAGGCTTGAGTTCCAATTTGGAAGAATTGGTTTGAGTTCCTTGGAGTTCAGCAGTGATAACTTCCTGAACTTGGTGCTGATTTCCTGAGTTTTCCACTGTTTTGGACAGATTCAATGCTGTTTGGAATGCTGCAGCCTCTGGATCCTCTAATTCATTCAAATGATCAAACATTAGGCACCTTTGCACTGGATCTTCAATGAGAATTATGGCAGAAACTTACTGAACAACTTGATCTAGCTGTCCCTCCTCAAAATCATTTTCCTGAAAGTTTGGTCTACTGATAACCTGTGCCAAATTAAATTCTATCTTTTCCTCCCCAATTTGAAAAGTCAATATGTCCTCCTTGACATCAATGACAGCCCCAGCAGTAGCTAAGAAGGGTCTCCCAAGAAGAATGGGGGTATTCAAGTTCTCATCCATGTCAAGTACCACAAAATCTACTGGTATGTAGAATTTGCCAACTTTGATGGATATGTCCTCAATGATTCCATGTGGGTACTTGATGGATTTGTCTGCCAGCTGTAGAGACATATTTGTAGGCTTCAAATCTCCAACTTCAAGCTTCCCACAAAGTGAAAGAGGTATGACACTCACTGATGCACCCAAATCACATATTGCCCTTTGAATTTTCCTATTTCCAATTTCACAAGGTATGGAGAAACTTCCTGGATCTTTCAACTTGGGTGGCAATTTGTTTTGGATGATTGCAGAGGCTTCCTCAGTCAAGGTAATAGTTTCATGCTTCATAATCCTCCTTTTCTTGGTTAAGATTTCCTTCAAAAACTTTGCATAGGAGGGCATCTCCTGAATTGCCTCCACAAATGGCACATTGATATTTAACTTCTTCAGGATTTCAATGAACCTTCCATACTGCTGATCCTGCCTTGCCTTGATTAATCTTTGAGGGAAAGGTACCCTATCAAAGACCCTAGTCCTGACTTCATTTTGAGGGCCTTTGTTCTGATTTTCTCCCACAAGTTCAGTTGGTTCTTCAGCAGCTTTGGACTTTGGATTCACTTGGGCTGGATTGTCCTCTACTTTCTTCATTGGTTCTTCAACAATCTTCCCACTTCTGAGCTGGACAGTATGGACTTGTTCTTTAGGGTTCACCTCTGGCTGTCCAGGAAAAAATAAAGGAGGTCTAGCTGAGGTGCTAGGTTGCTGAGCAACTTGGTTCTCAATGGTATCAAGTCTAGAATTCATTTTTAGAATTGCCTCCTCCTGATTGCCTTACTTCTTCAGAATTTGTTGCAGCATCTCCTCTATTTTTAAAATTTGAGAAGGTTGAGTTGGTGGTGGTTGCTCAAAAGGAGGTCTTTGCCCTTGAACACCTTGGGACTGATTTGGATATGAAAATGGTTGGTTTCTAGGCAAAATCCTTGGCTGCCAACTAGGATTCTGCATGGGTGGGGCTTGTTGATAATGGTTTGCTTTGTAGGACAGGTATGGGTGATTCCTATTCTCTGGAGTGTAGAGTTCAGAAGGGGGTTTAACTCCATAATTGCCCACTGCATTTACTGAATCGCTTGAGTGGTCACCTTGCTGTACAATCAAATTGCAACTTTCTGTGGCATGCTCATGGTTACCACACACATCACATCTGAATTGAGAGTTGAAAGCTTTGCTAACATCTGGAGTTAGATTCATCTTCTCCAAGGTTCTGTACAGCACCTCTTCAAATTGGGATGACAATTGGTTCACTGAATTATCCATAGGTGGCCTCCTGGTCCTATCATGTGTGAGGAAGTGATGGTTCTTTGCAATATTCTCTATCAGTTGGTAGGCCTCATCTAAGTTTTTGGATGCAAAGATATCTCCTGCTGCAGTGTCCAATGCCACCTTGCTAGGGTAGTTCAATCCCTTATGAAAATAGTTGACTAATTGCCACTTTTCAAATCCATGGTGGGGACATGCCCTTAACAACCCTTGAAGTCTTTGCCATGCCTCACAAATGTTTTCTTGATCCAACTGGTAGAATCTGACTATTTGATCCCTGAAGTTATCAGTCTTTGAAGGAGGGAAGAATTCTGAAAGAAACAATTGGACAATTGATTCCCAAGTGGCCACCTCTTCAGGATTCAATCCTTTGTACCATGTCTTGGCCTTGTCTTTGAGTGAGAAGGGAAACAATCTCATATATACTGCATTCATGGAAATATTATTGAAGTTCACAGTGCTGCATATCTCCTTAAAATTGTCCAAATGAGATGCTGGATCTTCATTCCCAAGTCCAGAAATTGACTTTGTCTAATCATTGAAATCAAGGCTGGATTAACTTCAAAGTTTGCCATAGGTGCTAAGGCTCCTCCCCCTGGTTGATTCCTTGCATTGCTTGGTGAATAACAGTCCCTAAGAGTTCTAGGAGCTGCCATATTCTGATTCACACCTCTTTCCATTTCAGGGTTGTGTGCCTCTTCCCCAAAAATCTTTCTTCTAGCCTCTTCTCTTTGGATTCTTCTTCTTCTGTTAAAGGCTCTCTCTGGTTCAGGTTCTGATAGGTATAGATCCTCTTGATGGTCCAAATCCTGCATAAAGAGATTCAGAAGTATCAATCAAGAAAGAAATGAAAACTAGACAAAAATGAAAAGTAAGAAATGATAACTTGCAAAAACTGAAAATTGGCCTAACAAATAAACTAAAAACTAATCTAAAACTAATTTAAACTATCTAAGTTAGCCTAATTGACCTCAAATCCCCGGCTACGGCGCCAAAAACTTGATAGTGATATTTGGGATTGAGTAGTGATAACTTGCTGAAATTAAAGAAAAGAGTCAATTTTTCAATTTTTGGTCTCCCAACTCACTAGCTGCAAGTGCACAGGTAAGTTGTATTAAACTCAGGTTGTCGTATCCACAAGAATTTGAAGTCTAAGACACCCTAAAATAATTTAGATTAGTTCTACTCTAATGGCTAAAAACATATTTTTAAGTTGAAAGTGAAAACAAATTTTTAACTAGTGCATAATGATAACAGGTTTTGGGGTTTTGGAAATTCTTGCAAAACTGAATTATAAATGCTAAATTAATGACTAGAAAGGTTTAACTATCTATGAGGAAGGTTCTTCTAGGATTTGGTGCTCATCTAGATTAATTAAGGATGGATTGGATCAAGTTATCATTAAATGTCCAATTTTGATTCAATCATGAAAATGGCTGTTCCCACAGCTCAATTGGCATCTAACTAAGCAACATATTGTCATATAGTTGTTAGCTAGATTGAATCAATAGAGGGTCCTCACTGAAAATCAAGTTATCATTCAGCTCAATGGGAAGTTCAATGCTGATTTTTGCAATTCAAGGAGGTTTTGGAATGATAACTTGCAATTGCAATCATAAAAAGATGAAATCATTCCAATCAACCTAACCAGGATGAAATATACCCAATAATAGTACTTGTGCTCCATGATTCATCTCTGAATTCAAGGGGGATTTAAAATCAACCTCTCAGTTGCAAGGAAAAGTGAAATCCACACAAAGTTCTAATTGATTAGGGTTAAAAGACATTCAATCTTAAATAGGGAATTCAGTGATTATCCAATGCTCCTTGGGTCATCTCTGACTCTCAAGAATGACCTTAAGACTACCTCTCAGTAGTGGATTGAAATGAGGCTTAACAATGGAAATCAGAATTCAAATGAAACTAGAAAACAGAATTCTGCAATTCAGAAAATCAGCAACAAGACTCTTAGAATTCAGGCTTGCCAAATGCCTCTTGATCCATCTCTGGACTGCAAGAGATTCCTAGAGTACACCTCTCGATGATTTGATGAAGTAAGGATGCTCACTTGGCAAATCAGATTCTAACCAGAAGAAAAATCAGAAGAACAGATTTCTGAATAAATTCAAAAATCAGATTTTGGGAAAATAGAATTGAATCCTGAATTGTCAAACATCTGGATTCATTTCTGAATAAGATTAGGGCAATTATTAGCCTCTCAGCTATTCAATTAATCCAATCCTTACAATCAAACTCACATTCATACATCAATTAATCAGAAAAGTAATGGATCCAATCCTAATGCTAATGCTTCTTGGTTTATCTCTAAACAACAAGAGGATTTTAAATCAGCCTCTCAGTTGCAAATAAAAATGAAATCCACATTATCATTAGTTAATTGGAAGCCTTGAACACATGATTACATATGGGAACTCAACAGATGTCATTGCTTCTTGGTCCATCTCTGAAGAGCAAAAAAACCTTAAGTTCACTCCTCAGTGATTAATAGATTCAGAGGTTTAATAATAATAGGGCAGAACTCCACAGATTTCAGGAAATCAGAATTCAGAATTCAGAAATCAGCAATAAGAGGTTTGCAACAATTCAGGGGTAGAAATCTTAGAAAATACCATTGCCCCTTGATTCATTTCTGAATCAAGAATGAAACCATAAGCAACCTCTCAGTTGTTAATTCAATTAGGGCACCACAATGATAAAATCATATTCAACAAAATTCAGGAATCAAAAAATAGAAAATAGATTTCAGAAATCAGAAAATCAGATTCCTAATTGGGTTTGAACCTAGAAATTTGCCTTTGGTTCTTGATTCATTTCTGAACAAAGAGTAGATCAAAGAACAACCTCTCAGTTGTAATTATCAATAGGACCTCACAATGTCAAGAATAGATTCATATGAAGCATATTTCAGAAATCATAAATCAGAACTAGATTCAGTGCAGGAAATCAAAAATGTCCATAATCCATCCACAATTAAACTAGATTACTACCCTATCCTAGAAGAGTTAGAATTTAGCTCCTCATAATTACAAAGATTGATACAAAGTATGAGAAGAAACTGATATAAATCATTCTAAAATAAAGCCTGTCGACAGATTGTCCTAGCAGCTCCACTCCAGCTTCTTCCTCAGCTCCTTGATGCAGAAACCCTTGCAATGTCCAACCCCCCTTTTTCCTTCTGGTTTCTCAGCTTATATATGATCTTTCCTCACCCTAGGATGCAGATAGGAATCTTTCATCACTCCCTGATTGTGCCATGTGTCCTGTCCAGAAAATATCAGCAGATGCCAGCTTTTTGGACAGCCAAAAAGCAAGTGGTCCCCCCTCCTTTTCCAACCTTTTTTAGCCTTGTTTATCCTGCTAGAAAGGCAAAAATAGCAAGCATGAATGTCCTTGAATATGATTTAAACAAATAAGGATTAGGACAATAATAATTATCAGCTCAATTATCAAATGGGATTTGGTGTTGTGTAGGAATGAAATTCTTAATTAAAAATGATAACTTTAAAGCCCGGAATGATAACTTGCACCATATTATGAAAATTGTCCAATTATGAGTGATTCAGGGCATTGAAGGCATCAAAGGGATTAGAATGACAAGGGAATGAGGTCAGAAATCAAATGTGGATAAGATTTCATAGGAATGATAACTTTGTTGCCCCGGAATAATAACTTGGTGCCATAAAATGATAACTTGTCATAAATATAGTTGTGGTTATCCAAATGTGATCAAATCAGAGCAGCAAGGAGTTTGGATAGTAATTTAATAATTGCCTAATGCTTTTATGCAGAAATGATAACCTTGCACATCGAAATGACAATTTTGCCCTAAAAATGATAACTTGACACCAAAAATGGTAACTTGTGAAATGGAATGACACAAGTTGAAATATGATTACCCAAATATGATTAATTCATAATGGCAAGGGATTTAGGGCAAGATAATCACTAGAAATCAGCTCAATTAAAAAAATGATAATTTTGCACATTAGAATGATAACATGGCATAGAATTGAAATTTTTATAGATTTTAGCAATTCAGAACCTCTATGCACATGGAATTAAGTGTAAAATGAGCTTGATCAGCTGATTATCACAATCCATTGCATTCCATGCATAATTGGACAAAAATAAGGCAAAGTGAGGGCTCGATATGGGTGAATTGAATAGAAAATGGGATAAAAACCTAATATGATCAGCTACTGATCACTACCTGATCATGAATTTCAATAATCATATTTCCAAGACGTTGAAAATGTTGTGCCATGACCTCCATCATTCTTGTTTGATCAATTTCTTCATTTTTAGGATTAATCACTTTGTCCTTTCCTGTTAACATTGTAGGAAATTTCTGCAACAAAAGTTAGTAAAAATAACCTCACTACCTCACGTGGTGACACTCAATGGTGACACTCGTATTTTACCTCAACTCTATTTGGCTTTTTTCCTGAATTGTACTCACCACTCCGCTTTTTTTTCTCTCTTGAACCCTCCAACAAGTTCTAAGAGAACTAATGCTAGTCAACACAAGGCAAAACAATTAAATCAATCTAATTTATCAATATGATTGCAAGATCAAAGGAAATATTGAAGCTGAAATTAGAATAGAGATCAGAAAAAAAGGGTTGCCAAATAAGGATAGATATGATATGTAACAAAATCAAAGATCACTGATGCATTGGATTAAATCATTCAAAATCACAACATAATTTCTTGTGCACCTTTCTCTCTAGAAATAAGCTTTCCTTTTCTTTTCTTTCCTTCCTATTCCTTTTGGTTTTTTTCTCCTTTCTCTCCAGAAATAACCTTTCCTTTTCTTTTTATTCCTCTTTATTTGAATCCTTTTTTTCTTCTATTTTTTGGATTTTTTTCAGATTTTTTTTCCTGTTCTTCTCTTTCCTCCTTTCTTGCACTTTCCTTTTTAGTCTTTTTTTTTCTATGTAGAATTTCTAGAGAATTATACAAATCTCAGTAGAATTTCCATGTATAATTAATTCCGAAAATTCCAAATAAATATGGTTAAACCATGATTTATTTAGCCCAAGTGATGCTGACTCATCATGCTGCTCAATTTATAAACCGTTGAGAAGTTGGATCTGATCTAACTCGATCTTGTAATGGATCAATTGTAAATTTCAAACATTCTTGATTATCTTCAATTTCCTTATGCTTGAGATCCGCACCATTATCTTGATTATCCAACTTTGCTAGAGCATTCTTCTATTGCCGGCTGCAATTGTATGCATTTTCTGGTTCATATCATTCCCCTCCTCTTCAAAAGGATTCATCCTCGAATCTGCAACACAATAAGGAGAGTATATCCAGGTTCATATCATTTCCCTCCTCTTCAAAAGGATTCGTCCTCGAATCTACATTCATAATAAGGAGAATATAACCTATCACATATATGAATTTATTAAATAATTTAGGACACGCATAATGGAGATATTTATACTTCACTTTCTAATGTATCTCAATCAGGATTGCAAGTTTGATCCCTCAACTGAGATCCCGCAAGTGTAAAGCAAGAACAAGATAAGTAATATGAAATTTAATATAAAATTGGAAGATTTATTGATGAAGTATTATGTGATGTGGTGTCAATGCATGATTGTCATATCCTTTTGGGGCGACCATGGCAATATGACCGAGGTGTGACACATGAAGGAGCTACCTACCATTATAAATGTCACAAGAATGGAAGAAAGTATACTTTAGCACCATTGCCACATCAAGAAGTATACACAAAGCAGTTGCAACTTAAGGAGCGTGTAGCAGCTTACAACATTGAGAGGAAGAGCATAGCTGCACAAAATCACTTGAAGAAAGATTTTCGTCCACATAGCAAATCTGAAAGTTCAACTTTTGCTTAGCATGCAGATTACAAGGCTGGACATTCCAACTCAAGGAATACATGTCATATTACTTCACAATGTCCAAATGAACATGCTATGATAATGATGGAAAATGGTGATATTGCATTTAAAGAAGAGTTGTCACAAGAGAGTGCAACTTCCTCTGGAGAAGAAAGTGGGAAAGAAATTGAAGAAGTTGGGAAATGTTTGGTTGCATAGCATCATTTGAAGGAAGATACAACAACTCAAAATAATTCTGAGAGTTGTGAGAAAGACAAAGATGAAAAACATGAGTGCCACAACTTGAGAGATGAAAATGAGAGGCACAAAACTTTTGAGTGTTTAGAAAGGCCACCTTCTAATAGCATTGAGATGCAACATTTAAATGTTGAGTATTATGAGAGTTGTGAAAATGAGAGAAGATTAGATATTGAGTGTTTAGAAATGCCACCTCCAGAGAGATATGACCAAAAAGACTTGAGTGTTAAGGCAAAAGAAAGAGAATTCAGTAATTTTGCTCCTAACACTAACCATCTTTTGTCATTTGATTTTGATTTGTGCATGCAGATATGTAGGAGTGGAGTATATGAAGATACAAATTCCATCATGCAAGGATTTGAAAGAGGTTGTATTGAGTTTATGACAACTAGTTTGAAAAGTCCATCTCTTACTTTTGAAACATTATATTTGTTTGATGTGACTAACTTGCAGGTTTTAATTGGAAGAAGTATTGAATGGCATGCAAACATTAGATCTCAATTTTGTATTCCACCTTCTTATTCATAGGGTGTTGGAAAACTTTATTTCAGTCATATGTTGAAATTTTGGAATGAATATTTTTTAGTCCTGAGTACTTTTGATTGGTTGATTTTGATTTCAAGATTTTCTGAGTCTAGAATCTTATTTATTTCTTTAAATCTACCTTTGTGCTTTCCTAAGAACATTTCTGCGGATGATGGTTGCAATGTTGCATATAATTTTCACAACATGATTGGAAAATTCATTGCATTTGCATTAGTAAGACTACTGTGCATTTCTCATCGAATATTTGAGATTAATTTCTTTACAGATATCTTGATTAATAACAATCATTTACAAGGTAATTTTGATGATGTTGTGGTTTGTTGCAAGGACTTGCATGATTCCTTTTATAAGCCAAGTTATTTGCTGCGTTACAGATCCTATGATATTTCACTTGAAGATTTTAAAGATCCATTTTATTTTGAGGGAAAAGATGTTCTTATTTTGGAACTACTTGACAATCCCCATGTTAGATCTCTAGTTCCTTGGAATACATTGCACATTTTATTTGATTGGATCCTTATGCGCAAAGGAAGGTCTCCGAAATTTTGCAATTTGTTTCTTAAAATACTATCATCTCATGGGCATAAAATATTTCATCCAGGTGAGTATGAGAGTTACATTAAATTTCATATTACTTATCTTGTTCTTGCTTTACACTTGCAAGATCTTAGTTGAGGGATCAAACTTGCAATCCTGATTGAGATACATTAGAAAGGGAAGTATAAATATCTCCATTATGCGTGTCCTAAATTATTTAATAAATTCATATATGTGATAGGTTATATTCTCCTTATTATGAATGTAGATTCGAGGACGAATCCTTCTTAAGAGGAGGGAAATGATATGAACCTGGATATACTCTCCTTATTGTGATGTAGATTCGAGGATGAATCCTTTTGAAGAGGAGGGGAATGATATGAACCAGGAAATGCATACAATTGCAGCCGGCAATAGAAGAATGCTCTAGCAAAGTTGGATAATCAAGATAATGGTGCGGATCTCAAGCATAAGGAAATTGAAGATAATCAAGAATGTTTGAAATTTACAATTGATCCATTACAAGATCGAGTTAGATCAGATCCAACTTCTCAACGGTTTATAAATTGAGCAGCATGATGAGTCAGCATCACTTGGGCTAAATAAATCATGGTTTAACCATATTTATTTGGAATTTTCGGAATTAATTATACATGGAAATTCTACTGAGATTTGTAAGAGGAAATTGAGTTTGTTATTTTACTAAATTAGTTAGGTTACTTGTGGGCTAAGTTAGGGTATTTTCTTTCAGCCCAAAGTATATTTCTAGGGTCTATAAATAATGCTACTCATTGTTATTTTAGACATCTTTGAATCTATAAACAATTTGGCTTAATTGCTTTTGCTGTGAGGGAACTCCTGCAACCCGTTCTTCGGGAACTTCCGTCGTTAATTATAAGGTTGGCAATCTTGTTATTAAATCCATCTATTTATAGTATCGATTGCTTGGTTCATTGTAATCTTGAGGTAAATATTCCGCTGCCTTGAAAATTCATTTGATCTCATTTCTTTGATTATCATATATTGTTCCGGTCACTCAAGGCATTGTTCTTGAGCATCGTATCAGCGACACTAAAAAGTTACCTTAAATCCCGAAGTTCTTCATCTATTTCTTATTGTTTACTGCTTCGCAACTGGTGCCCGTGCCGATGATCGACGATCGTGCGATCGATGATCGACTACGACTGCCAGCCTCGTCCTCCGCTGCCCTCCACCGACCCCCTCACCCTCCTTCGGTGCCCTGCCCCAACGCCATCTCGGGATGCTGCCCTCCTTCGCCTCCTCCGCTGCCCTCCTGCGACCCCATCGGTCTCTTCCTACCGCACCAGCCGCCTACGACCCTATCGCCCTCCTCTGACCCAGTCACCCTCATCCGCTTCCCTCGTCCAACCCCACCGGCCTCCTCCGACCCTGTCGCCCTCCTCTGACCCCGTCGCCCTCATCCACTGCCCTCATCCGACCCCTCTGGCCTCCTCTGATCTTGTCGTCCTTATTTGGTGCTCCCTTGTGAACCCGCCGGCCTCCTCCTACCACGCCACCCTCCTCTGACCTTGTTTCCCTCCTCCGCTTCCCTCATCCGCTTCCATCATTCGACCTCGTCAGCTTGTTCCTACCTCCTCCCCGCCCTCCTCAAACCCCGTAGCCCTGCTCCGACGCTCTCCTCCGACGCCACCACCACCCTGCTCCAACGCTCTCCTCCGCGTTGCTCCGATGCCACCTCTGCTCTGCTCCGACCCACCTCTGCCCTACTCCGCCATTCACCGATGCTAGCTCCGCCCTCCTCTACCCTGCTCCAACACCACCTCCGTCGGATGCTGCCCTCCTCCGCCCTCCTCCGACACTGCCGCTGGACTCCCTCCTACACCCTCCTCCAACACCACCGCCGGACGCTGCCCTCCTCCGCCCTACTGGATGCTGCCCTCCTCCAATGCCACCGTCGGATGTCGCCGTCCTCCACTGCCCTCTGCCACCCTCCTCTGACACCTCCGCCTCCCTCTTGAAGTCCTCTCAACGTGGAGTAAGTCCCTTTTTTAATTGAATAGTGCTATTTGAATTATATTGTTCTTAGTTATAGTTGCAATTATATTGTTTAATTATGTTTCCAACTATGTTTTTCTTGATTATGCTTCCAATTAGATTATCATTAACAAACAAATCATATTTTTCTTAATTATGCTTCTAACTAGATGAACATAGTGACTTTAAAAATAAATAAACAAAAAAAAAATTATATTGTTTCTTATGCATGCCTCCAACTAGAGGAACATCATGACTTGAAAAATAAATGAACAAATTAACTATATTGTTCTTAATTAAGTCTCAAATCTATATTCGATGAGATTCAACTTGAAATCAAATACTGATCAATTATTATCAAATTTTGGTCCTTTTGGTCATGTTCTCATTTTAGTTGACAAGAATGTGGATGAACATTCTTGGAAAATAAAATGAGAATACTAAAAAAAAGAGACCATAATATGTTAATTCATTGATAAATAAGAATTTATTGACATATCCCTTAATGTTGTCCATTATAGAAATGACAAAGACAAATCATAGTTGGGATAAACGGGACGTTATATCTGAAGAATATAAGGACGGTGTTGATGAATTTATTAATGTGGCATATTTAAATGAAGGTGTTGCTTCTTCATGTGGCAAAATCTTATGCCCACCGGAAATGTAAATGTTATCAGTGAAAACTAAAATGTGATGTGGAGAATGATTTATATTACAATGGTTTCTTATTAAAATACACAAATTGATTCTTTTATGATGAAGAAAGATGGAATAAAGAGACAATAGTTTATGCTAACATAGATGCCAATGTGGGTGTGTCAAGCAATCTGTATTGGGACATGATACAAGATGCAATGGAAGCAGAAAATGTTGATGAAACATTTGTTGAAGAAGATTCGAATTCTTTGGCTTCTAAGTTTTATAACCTTCTCAAAGAAACCAACGAACCTTTATCGGATGGATGCGTGAAGCAAAGTACACTTTCTGCGGTGGCACAATTAATGAACTTGAAATCAAAATTTAATATGAGTGAAAGTTGTTTTGGTCGGATGATTGTCTTTATCAAGAGTATTCTTCCGACATCAAAGAGGTTACTGGGAAATTTTTACAAGTGCAAAAGATTGATGAGAGATTTAGGTTTGGAATATCAAAAGATTGATGCATGTCGCAATCATTGTATGTTGTGTTACAAGAAAAATAACTCATTTCTCGGTTGTTCTATTTGTGGTAGCCTAGATAAAACTGAGAAATAATTCTCAAATTGCAAAGAAGAATGTGGCAAATGCAGTGTTCATGTTCAAATACTTTCTCATAGTTCCAAGATTGCAACGACTATTTCTTCTTGAGAAAACTGCATCATTCATGAGGTGGCACAAAGAGGGGGCACGTGATGATCCGAATTCCATTACACATCCTTCAGATGTTGAGGCATGGAAACTATTTGATGCACTTCATCCGACTTTTGTAGTAGAATCACGCAATGTTCGATTAGGACTTTGTACTGATGGGTTCAACTCATTTGGCTCATCAGGAACTTCTTATTCATGTTAGCTAGTTTTTGTCACACCTTATAATTTGCCTCCAAGCATGTGTATGAGACGAGAGAATGTATTGCTTACATGTATGACCCCATGTCCTCGGTCGCCAAGCAAAAGTTTAGATATTTACTTAAAACCTTTGATTAATGAACTCAATCTGTTGTGGGAGGATGGCGTGTCTACTTATGACAAATCTAAGAAGCAAAATTTCATTATAAGAGTTGCATTAATGTGGATCATAAGTGATTTTTTCAGCATATGGAATGTTGAGCGGTTTGAGCACGAAAGGTTAACTTTCTTGTCCCATATGCGGAAAGGATACTAAATCATTTTACTTAAAAAATGGTAGAAATGTATGCTAGTTTGATTGTCACAGGATGTTTTTGCCAATGGAGAATTCGATGCATCACGATCGAAACTCATTTAAAAAGAATGCAACTGAGTACACATTGTCTCCTCCTCGTTTCATGGGACAAGAAGTGCTAGAGTAGGTCAATAAACTTAATCAAGTCTTATTCGATTTGAAGGATGGTTCTTACAAGCAAATTGGGAAGTGAACATAATTGGGAGAAAAGAAGTATTTTCTGAGAGTTGCCTTATTGGTCTTCAAACTTAATACGGCATAACTTGGACGTCATGCATATCAAGAATAACGTCTTTGACAACATCTTCAACACTGTTATGGATGTTAAAGGAAGAATAAAAGATACCATACAAGCCCGCGAAGACATGAAAGATATATGTAGAAGACTAGAACTAGATATTATTTATCTTCAAAATGGAAAATGCAAGAAGCCAAAAGCTACATACGTCTTGGACAATGACCAACGCAAAGTGGTTTTTGAATGGGTCAAAAAATTGAAATTTCCAAGCGGATATGCATCAAATATATCTCATTGTTTCAACATGGAAAATGGGAAGATACATGGTATGAAGAGATTGTCATATTTTCATGCATAGGTTGCTTTCAATTGCCTTTAAATAATAGAGTTATGTATGTTCTTTAAAGAGCTTTGTACATTTAATAGTGTTATGTATGTTCTTTAAAGAGCTTTGTACATCCACCATTCGTGAAGAAGACATATCTTGGTTAGAGTATTCTATTATGATTACCATGTGCAAGCCTGAAAAGATATTTTCACCTTCTTTCTTTGATATCTTGATTGTACATCTTCCATATGAAATAAAAGTTGATGGTCTAGTTCAATCTTGGTGGATGTATCCTTTAGAAAGATGCATGTTATATTTAAAAAGGAAGGCGAAAAATAAGGCAAAAATCGAAGGCTCCACATGTGAAGCATATTTCATTTTCATTAAGGAAGTATCCAACTTCACTTCAATGTACTTTGATCCACACATACAATTGCGACATACGCAAGAAACAGTGAAGGTGGTGACAGGGAAGTCAATGTTTAAGTACCCATGTCGTTTACTTAGTAAAGGACATAAAGTTATGTTGACCGATAGAGATCTCACTTCAGTTAGAATTATATCCTTGCAAATTGAGCGAGATGACACCGTATCTCGAGTAAGAATATTTATTTAATATGTTATAAAGTTTGAATATAATTATTGCTATGTCATTTTACTAATTGACAATCTTTGAATTCAGGATATTTGAAGAATTGCAAAGAAAAATCAATCCTTTAGTTTCCAACGACGATTTGTTGAAACTAAGAGATGAACATTTTTCTTCTTAGCTGAGAAGTGAAGTGTGAACGTTTTTCTTTTTAGTTTCAAATGATGAATTATTGTATTTATAATTTATAATTATTATTTTATTTCAAACATAAGTTATCAATGGCTCATTGACCAATTTGAAAATTCGAGAAGTCAATTACGGACCGTAGAAACAAGTTTGTAGTTACTATGGCATGATAGTTAATGGATACATATTTCATACGAAAGAATATAGTAGACATCATTCTACTATTAATAGTGGCATATGTATTCTAAAGTATGTACGGGGATAGCAAGTTATCTATGGAATTATAGAAGAAATCATATAATTGTCATATTTGGATAAATTTAACAAAGTTGTAGTAATAAAATGTCATTGGTTTATCCAAAAAAGGAAGTTAGATTCGATCAAAAGTTTAATTTTTTTAATATTAAGCCACGATCGAGACTACAATCATACAATTCATTAGTGTTGGTTGAACAAGCGCAACAAGTGTACTACACTAAGTATCCATCGAAAAGAACCAAGGATGAATTATGGGCATCATGCAAAGTGAGAAGTAGACAATTCTTAGAAGAAAAAATAGTAGATGATTGTGAAATGTCATTCATTTACAATGACGTGGCGGTAGATGATTACTATCAAGAAGATCGCATGAATTGATATAGTTGATAAAGTTGAGAATTTTCAACTAGCCGATCGCTAAGCTAATGGATGACTTCACTTCAAATGACCTTTTAGAAACAAACGTTGACAATTTTATTAATGATGACTCGAATCAAGATTATAGCGACGACAATGAATCAGAATATGAGACAAGTGATTGAACCACATAGTTGTTTTAACAAATTTAATGTTTTCACTAACTATTTTTTTAATAAGTATCTAAATTTATTTTATTTTTCACTAAGTATCTAAATTGATCAAAAAAAATTTCAAGCATGATTACACAAGGTCGAGCTTCAAGTGCGTCCCATGCTTCTAGGCGCTCATTCCATATGAGTGATGTGAGTCGACTGCCATGTGATATATTTATTGTAACATTTTTATATTTGATTAATTGGTACTGATTAGTAACATTTTTTATGGTGACAGTTTCTCCACCGCCAATGGGGCACATGGATCGTCACATAATAAGCGGTCTGGTAGATTGTCTTGATTGCATGACAACAATCGATATGTCACCACAGGTTATTTATTGTGTATTTAATAAATTTAAATACATGCAAAAGTTTTAACTATTTTTTTAAAGGTGATAGTTGCTCCACCGCCAACAGGGCACATAGCCGAACCGTCGCATAGTAGGCAGCCCATTAGTGGATCGTCTCGATCGCATGACGTTGATAGACATGTCATCCCAGGTTATTTTTGTGTATTTAATAAATTTAAGTACATCCAAGTGTTTTATCTATTTTTTATGGTGACAATTGCTATGCCTCCGCCGAAACTAATGGACGCTTCTCCACATTCAGCATCCATTCCACACGATCATGTCACACCCAACTCTATGACTAAGTTCTAATCATAATTATTTTAACTCGTAACTTACTTAACTATTTTAGAATAAATTCGACAAAAAATCCTCCCTTATTTATCTTACGTTATTGTCAATACATGCAATAGATGCATATATATACTCATACAAGTTTAATCGAAAAGAATAAACCATGTCATTCACATATTGTCACTGTTATCACACACCAACTCATGAATCATACCCCATATGATTAGGTTCCATTCCATCTTACAAAAAAAATCTAATCAACTCTATTACCACACTTATGTTTATCTTTACATGCATGCTTTTCAAAAATAAAAGTGAAGGGGAATAAAATTTCTCCAATGGCTCGACCTCTTTTATATGCATCAAGAAAAGTTTTGATCACTCAACTCGAGAACCTAAAATTATCTTAAAATTTTAACAAGGGTAATGTGAGCAATAATCATTTGCTCAATGAGTGGAATAGAAGTACATACATCTGTCATTTCCTCAATCATATTCACAATTAAACTCCACACAAGTGTCATCATATTCACAGTTAAACTTCACACATGTGTCATTGCACATACTCATCATGGGTCAATACGTATTCCTCCACAATCATGTGTCATAGAGTTAAATAGAGCTTCATAATCATGACTTTTGGATACGCAGAGCATATCATAAGTTAATATGTATCCCTCCATGATTATGTGTCATACAATTAAGCAGAGCTTCATAATCATGAATCTCGAGTACGCAAAGCATATCATGGGTCAATATAATCCCTCCATGATTGAGTGTCATATAGTTAAGCTTTCACAGTCATGATTCTCGGATACGCAGAGGATACATATCCCTCCATGATTGTGTATCACATAGTTAAGCAGAACTTCACAATCATGATTCCCGGATATGTAAAGCATATCATGGGCCAATACGTGCACGCAGAGCAGCCCCCAAAGGGCAAAGACACACGTTATACATCCCAAAGGCTTCATGTATATCGAATGTGGTCCTACAATTTTTTTTCAAATAGCATGGCCGATGAACACATGGAGTTTAACAATATCAAAATACACATGTCATAATCACATATTATTATCAAGTAAAACTTATTTTAACTTCACAAGCATTATTCCCTGAAAATATTTTCATGTAAGAAGTTATTCCATCTCATATGAAATCGTTGAAACATATCATAAATACTTTTCATAGCTCAAGATATATTTAAATAATAACAATAATAATCTTTGCTTCAGATAATACCATAAATAAAAGAAGTAGCATATATCATTTTTCTATGTTGTAAATTTATCCACTCACCTTATACTTTATCCTTTCAAAGGAGGTATATTAGATTTTCCTCCTTTCACTTGTACCTTGATGGTTTCCTACAAGCAATAATGCTATTTCACTTTCCAATTACTAATAATAATATGCAATGCATGCTCATGATGCATGAACACTTCTTCACCTTAAAATGCATATAATCCCTTCTAATATATTCATACACTACTTCACACTTGAAATTATTCAATCTTCTAAAGTTTTATTATGGGTTGTCTTAGGATTTCAGACTGAGTAACTGTCAATAATTAATTCATAACTTCTTAACCATAAGCTCAAATATTATGATTCTAGATGAATTATAAACTAGACTTACTAAGGTGTTCCACCTATAAATATCATCATCTAATTTTTAGTGAGCAATTCATAAACATCTAGATAATTTGACCTATTATATCTTCCTCAATGGTTGTTTATTTGATGAGATACTGATTTTCCTAGAACTTATACTTCATTATTATTTATGCATAAAAATTGTACAATTTAACTCCTTGTATGCTTTCTAACACAAATAATCCATTCGGCTCATGTTCTGTCTATGTCTTGAAATCAGACAAAAGAAAGCATATGAAATGAAAATTTTATTTCTCCATAGATACTAGTCCAAATTGGATTATTACAGTTCTCAATGAACCATTTATAAATCTAGTTAATCATGTCCAAACTTCAAACCATAATTCAGTTTACTCTAATCATGCCCTAATTGACAAGGTAGACCTGTCTCTGACTTAGGATAGAGTGAACGACTCATGAAGATGGGTTCATAACTTCCTATATAGAATTACTTAATGAGATTATTTTTGAAACCATGAAAAGCTAACATCTAAAAGATGAATCATGGTACATTTCAGAATTTATAGACAACGAACCATGAAGATATGAGCGTATGAAGTTGAGGGTTAGTTTCGGATTTGGGATTCACCTTAAACCAGCAAACTTGTCGAATTTCTTTGAGACATTTCTCTACGGATTTCATCTTGGTAAATTTTCAGTTAACTTAGATAAGAACAGCTCTGTTATATATTTTCGCAGTTTTTTAACATATCATATGGTGGTTTGGAATAATATATTTCTATGCAGCTTGTGAGCTGCCTACTTCAACTACTTAAAACCCTATTGGCTGAAATGAAGGTCCGATCATATTATTTTATTAAAAATTAGTGTTAAACATTTAATTAACCTTAGGTAATCATAGTTAAACATATGTATTATAATATTTACAAATTTTAAATTTTATTTTTGATAATCTTATATAGTTTCTTTATAATGCATATCCATAATATAGTTATCATTATGCTTTAATCCAAATGTTAACTACTACACACAAATCTGGCTATAGAAGAATCGAAACTAATTTAATATGCTAATTAGAATCGTTATTATTGAAAAATGACATGTTTGGAGCACGTCCGTGACACCACGCGATAAAGAGAACATATTACACTAGGTGATATATTTATTAGTATTTTATTTATAATTGTAATCTAATTATATTAATCATTTCATATTTGAATGATTGTCAGTTGCGACGTCGTTAATGGGACACGCAATTGGATCGGCACATTTTGACGAGTGGACTATCGTACTTCTCTTACAAAGCCTTTCTATCTATCTATCTGAGAAAATAAAGGGAAAAAAGAGGGCTTCGGATATGGAAACGCTAGATATCGCACGGGTGAGAACTTTACTTTTGATATATGAACTATCATTATTTTAATTTTGTATTAGACTAATGATTTGTTCTATACCAGGGCCTGTCGATCATGTCGGACCCTCTCGGCCTACTCCAACTGCTGCGGATGATGATTCCTCTTCGGCAGAAGAAGAGGGATTACACGATAATGGGGTGGTAACCGTGAACAATATTGCTCGGCCATAAATTAAATAAGTTCTACAAATTTCTTTATAGTTTTGCTTATAAACACAAAATTATTTATTTTCATAAACTGTAGTGCCACTTTCATACCCGCTTCTACCATGCGGGATGTCAGTGCTCTTATTCTTTCCCACTTGCCGGAAGGGCCAAGAACATGGAAAGATGTCCCAATTCAAGTGTGAGATGATATATTTCTGGTGTTTAGTGTATAACCTTATTTTTGCATTAGATATTTTGTTTTATATTAATTTTAAATTACTAACATCTATAATATTTTTTAGGAAGTAAATCAGTTTTATCTTGATCTAAATTTAGGGACGATCCGTAGAGCGTTTGAGGAGGTGGCTGCAAAACGCCGTAGAAATTGACTATATAAGTTTCGCAAAGTCGTTACGTCCACAAGCCTCAGTTTGGAGCAAGGCATACAAAGATGCCCGAGATATATTAGGCGTCCAGTTTGGGGGTCGTTATGTGAGAAGTGATAAGTTTACATTTGAATTATTTTTATTAAATTTATAATTTTACAAGTCTTAAGTATTTCATGTTGATACAGGATGGATGAAGAATGGCAAAAGTTAACAGGCTTTCGAAGCCCGAGATGCACATCCACACAGGCGGCTCCATTCGATTTGACAAGCATCGAAGATGCATGGTAATGTCGTTACAAAATGGAATAATCAAACTTTTAACTTATACTTATTTATAAAATTTGAAACTTTATTGCAGGAAAAAAATAAGGTGGTACTATAGACTTTCACACTGTCTACGAGGCCATACATAAGAGCAAGAAGACCAACGACTTGGTCATACCCACTGCTCGTATAGTTCTGGTAAGTATCATCACATGTTCACTTGGTTGTTCATATTAGCGTAAATGATTTTTCAAATATGCAATGTTTAAATTTTTTAGGATGCGTATATTCATAAGATGGCCGAGAAGTACGGAGATGATTTTAATACTCAGCCCCAAGTAAGTATCTCCAAAATGATTCACATTTTTAACGTTATAACACTTTGTATTTTATATATTTTTTATGTTATATAATTTATATGATTTATAATGTTATATATAATTTGCCTATTTTGTAGAGGATGCTATTCTTTGGGAGGAGGTGGTCGGTATGACACGAGGAGGATTCCTGTGTGGCCTAGGCACAGCTGCTCAGGTTACTAGGAGGAGCGAAGAATATGCAGGTGACTCATCTGCTGAAAGTTCATCCACCACACCTGAGCACACCTTGGACTACATCAAGGGACTCATCTTGAAGCAGCTTGCTCAGCAGCTTCCTCGACATTTGGCTCCCATTTTGCAGGCGATCCATACCGTATTTCAAGCACAGACTCAATCCCAATGAGGCCAAGGACTGAGTACATCTTCGAATGTCAGGAATGACAATGATGACAATAACGATTTAGGATAGAAACTTTTGTATCATATATTTAATGACTCAGCACTCGAGCCAGCAGAAGCATTTCTTTGGCTTTTTTCTTTTGCTGGAGCATTCGATCGCTACTTCTATCGTCTTGTCATAAATAAAACTCGTACAGAATAATTTTTTTCTTTATATTATTCACACAAGGAAACTCCAATATTCATATATCAGATACTAACATCTTTAAATATTATTACAAGGTAATGAACTCGATGAAAAAAAAACCCTCCAACACTCAGTTCCATGTGTCATCAATTGTCATGAGCATCGACCACCCGTGCCTTTGACCTGCAGGATCCAAGTACAGGGAAATATATGCATATATATTGTACATATATATATGTATAATCTCCATGAGCAAAGGATCGTATGTAGGGCTAAAATAGTATTTCTTAAAAGACTCTAAGTTATAACTTATTCAAAATATGGAGCATTTAAATGATCAAGAACGATAATATCATTTGAAGAATTCTAAAGTTTGATACATATTTATCATTGCTATAAAAACATGGGTTATCCTAACCTATCTTATCAAAACACATGTTCTTTCGTATAAGCATGAGCTGTCACTACATGTCATAATAAAATCATATCATCTTATGTCAAAATCCTTGTTCATATATATAATCATTATCATACAAACATTGTTATCATATCATTCACATCAAAGTATGTCATATAACTATACAATATCACAATTAATAATGCATCAGAGGCCATGCTCTTTAAAGTAGGATGTATGCAAAAAGAATGATGCATGCACATGTCATATCGCCAACTGGCTAGAGGCATCCCTTTCATGATATATGTCGACCCTGCCGTGGAGGCTGATGGATTCTATAGGTGGCCCTTGTGAATTCAAATGTGGCTCACACTGTTTCCACATTCTGGTTCACATGGAACTTAGCTCCTAACAACCTAAAATCCCATTCAGGATATTTGTCGTCACTATACGGTCTTTCAACCATATAGGGGTAAGTTGTTGGTCTTACAAGGTTTTTCAACCATGTAAGGGTAAACTTGCAAGTCTTTCAACTATGCAAGGGTAAACTGTCGGCCTTGTAAGTCTTTCAACTATACAAGGGTAAGGCCTTGTAAGTCTTTCAACTATACAAGGGTAAACTATCGCCCAGCAGGGGTAATGTACATGCATGATAATGAGATGCAATGCATGTGCATAACCCAAGCATAGCATATCATGTTATGTCATATCGTGTCATCTTGTAACATGTCATGTCATATCCTTTTCTATCATATCTTGTCATGTCATCGTGTGTAATATCATATTATATCATATCATGTCATATCATGTCATGCCATGTCATATATAGTTTTCTTAGTAGCAATAATCATATAATGATGTTATTATGAATAACAACGACATTTCAGGAACACGTGCAAGAACTTATTCATATCTATATCATATCAGTTTATTTTTCATACATTCTTTTCCATCCATATAATGATCTCTTAATTATCATATGAGATAAATATGTCAGCATTTGTGCAAGTATTCATTTAATCATTTATTATGGATCCACAATGATGCATAAAATTTCATGTTGCATATATCATAACCAAATGCTTATAACAATGAATGCAATAAAAGCACATGGATCCACCCTACATACCTCTTCTTCTTTGACTTGCTCCCTCTAAATTCTTACATCTTAAGCCAAGATCATCTTTCCATTTTACTTATCTTAGTCTTCCTTCCTATAACAATAGTATATGTTCATAATATTATTAAGGCATGGAATCAACATAAACACCTATCACATGGTACTATAAGAACCAATCATACATTCTCCTTAAGTTGAATGGTATTAATACTTTTAACACATGGAATTCCTATAACATAACCCTATTGAGTATGCACATCTTTTCGTTTTGGCATAATGTATGTTTCATGGAACAAAATTCATGTATTGTGTTAGACATGATCAAATCTCATGAATCCAATTTTAAATGAACATGGGCTTCTACAAAACTAATCAGTGAAAGATTGAGATACTATTTCCTTATGGTTGCTTCTCAAGTAAATCAACGCTCAACCAATATTTTGTGTTAATTCTGGGTTCCAACAAACTAAGTGACATTGCTTCTAAAATTTGTATCAATTAGTAAATGACTCTTACTTCAGTACTTTCAATTTTCTTTGAAAGTAGACAGCCTAAAGTCTCGTTCCAAAATTATTAAGATTTATCTTAACAAATAATTATCCTAATAATTTTGGCAAATAAGATCATATTCTCTACTATGTTTTATATTGGCAGACAAGGTGATGTTCAATTTAACATTTCATAACCCCTATACACCTAACATTTTCATGTGATTCTAATTTTCCATAAAACTAGACATCATTAGATATATCCCATAAAAGTTTTATGATTTATATCATCCTATGACTATCAAAATAAATTTCTCAACTTGACTCGTGTTCTGATATATTCTTCTTCCCGACAGAAAGGGTAATTTAGAATGATAAATCAATGTAGACATAATCTTTTCGAATGATTCCAGTTGGAAACATATGCTAGGTACTCTAAGGAGCTTAAATATCAATTTATATGATTACATATCCAATTTAATATCTAATTTGCAATCCGGACTAACAACTTTATTAAATAGTATGATAGACCCTTAATCATGATGGCATAACTTTCGTTTCATAGCTCCTATTAACATGATTACAAATCTCATGTAAACTAGACTTTGAAAGGCTCCTACATGTTAATTTTCATAATTGTTAAGGAAGAATTGGTATGAAAGAAAACCTTAGGAAGAACACCATCAGTCTAGGGTTAGAATCTTCACCTTGAATGATCTTCCTTGTCGAATTTTCTTCAAAGTACGTGAAAGGAGTCATAGTCTGAAATTTGTTTTGTGTTGTCTAAAGAGAGGGATAAGACCATAAGAATTTTTCCAGATTTTTATCACCTATTCTGGGAAAATAGACTAAGCATGAGATGGCAAGCTGCTAGCTTGATGGCAGCTTGCATGTCAAGAGTTCAAACTCTTGTCCTATTAAAATTTGACATTCAAAGTCATTAATTTCATCCCTAATTAATATTTATTAATTATTATTATTAAATATTAATAGCATAATATAATCCATGTAATTTATTCACATATTTTATATATTAATTATTGTTACATATATATTTTTTCATATGCCACTTGGCCTCATTTGATTGGTCCACCAGACTTAATTCAATCTTAACAAATCACATGCATAGTTAACCATAAGAGAATATGCTTTATCATATATTATTAATCATACTTTATTACTTTAATTAAATTTTATAAATTCTTATTATATCAATACGTGACATTACAACCTATACTACAACACATATATTCAATTGATTATAGCCATATAATATAGAATCTAATATGGATTAGATCATCGATATTACAATATATTTTTCATATTATTTTATTTATGATGTATCATATTATTTTGTTATCTTAATAGTACATTTGTGATGGTTATTAGTGCTTTGCTTTTATTATTATTATTATTATTATTATTATTATTATTATTATTATTATTATTATTATTATTATTATTATTATTATTATTATTATTATTATTATTATTATTATTATTATTATTATTATTATTATTATTATTATTATTATTATTAATGTGAATAATGCATTATATATGCATTCTATAATTTGTATAGTGTGGGAAGAGAAAAAATGACTGGAATGGGGCAAAATTATTGGTACTTAAGGTCGCCTTAGCGTCGCAATAGCAACGCAATGTGATTAGACACAATTTTAAATATATTGTAAGTGGCGTCACTTTAGCGCCTAGTTAGCGTCGTAAGATTTGGCGTCACAATAGTGTCGCAGCAGAGATGACAAACGACATCACGTTAGTGTCACATTAGCATCTAAGTAGCATCACACTAAGCAGTAGAGATGACACATGACATCACGTTAGCATCAAAGTAGCATCGCAAATTTTAGCGCCACCTTAGCATCAAAGTAGCATCGCAAATTTTGGTGTCACATTAGCGTCGCAGTAGAGACGACACATGACATCACGTTAGCATCACATTAGGGTCTAAGTAGCGTCACACTAAGCAGTAGTTTGCCGCCACCTTAGCATCAAAGTAGCATCACCATATTCAACGCCAACTTAGCGTCAGGTTAGCGACGCTCTTAAACTCTTCACAAGGATACATTTCAGTCATGATAACATCTCAATAGCATCACTCTATGACGCTAGTAGCATCGTGTTTTGTGTCAACACCGTTGCAACGCTAATAGCTACCGAACATCAGCGTCTCCAACGTGTGACGCCATTTCGATGCTCATGTGTGCCTATTTCGTTTAGCCACGCATTGGCGTCTCCTTAGCGATGACAAGCCTGTGTCGACAATCGACAAATTTCTTGTAGTGGTTAATTAGATTTAAAACATGAGTTCATAAAGGCTATCTGATAAATTTTATGTATTAAAAAACATAATGTATCCAAGTTGAGTAATAAGTTCTTATAACTAATCAAAGTAATGATGAAAAGTGGCATCTTGCATTTATGTATATGCTTCAAAGGTGCAAAGTTCCATGAAACAAACTCTCTCATAAAAAATAATGAATGTATTATCAAATATATGGTATATTAAATCAATGTGATGATGCTGACATGATTCTTCAAATCAAGCTAAAATCAAAATAATGACATCATGTGATCAAGATGAAGAATATCACTTCAAAATCTCATATGATAATAAAAGAAAATGAAAAAAGGTCCAAAGGACTATAAAGCCATTTGGATGAAATATAAAAACAATGAAAGAAAGAAAATAATATAGTTAAATGATTAAGAAATATTCATAAAGTTATGAAGCAAGTCCTCTTAGATGTTATATAAGAAAGCAAAGAAAAGAAATGACATGATGTATGCTATGAATGTTGATGGTATAATTGATTTTATGATGAATATATGTTATACTATAAATGTTTATGCACCATATTATGGATATAATGCATATTGAATGTTTATGCACCATATTATGGATATAATGCATATTGTTATATCAGGTAAGGATTCATGCAAAGTTCAAACATGCAATATTTATGTTATTACGTTTATAATGTACATGAAATATGCATCGCATATAGTATCATATGATAGGTCATAGCATGTATGACCTTTATATATTATAATTGAAAAATCTTGTACCCTAATTCTCATAGGTAATCAAGAATAAAAAATGACAACTCAAACTCTTGACAAAGAAGTAGTATTAATAATTAAGTCCAATAATATTTCATATTATGGTGTACTATAAGTTTTATTAATTAATTTAGTGTAGTTGAATTTATTTAACTTGGGATACCTAGAGTAAAGTTCTTATTTATGAAGTCTTCCATTGTTTATTGTTTTATTGATAATGTAAGGCTACTGGATTAATGATTCAAAATTCTCTAAATGACAATAATTTTTAGGACAGATTTTATGTGTTACATCTACAAAGAAGATGGAGAGGGCAAACACCATCAGAGGTGGATCAACTCTAGATTTAGTCATTCGTGACTTTGCCATAACAAGATTTATTAGTTGACGATGAGCCATAGGTGCTTAGATCTGATCCAGTCTTTGTTATAGCATTGGATCTATGAAGGTGATGAGGGTGCAGCACCCAAGGAGGAGAATGAGTGGCATGAAGGGGATAAAAGAAAAAAAATACGACTACACAAGGGCAAATCGTAGCAGAGGTGGTAAGTTCCTAATTCAACTAGGATTCTAATTTGATCATTTGAGCGGAACAACCCCTCCAATAGAACACTTCAAGAGGGGTTCAAGTTACACCAAATAATTATAAAAAAAAGATTTATCCTCATATGCATGATTAAAAAGATTCCAAAAATCCATATTTAGAGGGTAAGCCCATAACTATCCTAATCAACGTAAAAAAGCTAAATTAAATAAGAAAAGTAAAATAATAAAAGGAAATCATATTCTTAATCTAATATTTAATTCTAATAATATCACAATTAGTTTCCTATTGTTTTCGCTCTCCAAAATATCCTTGTCATCAACGCTATGCAAAAACATGTGAGCGAACTTTTCTTTTCGACACTTGATCATATGAGGTCTCTTGAAAAAAATAAAGATCCTTATTTAGAAAGTGGCTTTGACTATGGATTGGTGGCATTCGAATAAATTTGCATTGGCTGAAAGTGAAGTTGGACGACTTTTTTTTTGCATGAATAGATTTGTCATCTAGTTTTTTTAGCATTGAAGTCTTGAGAAGTCTTCGAGATTGAGTTAATTGTCGTAAGCATTTATAAGTCCCTATTAATATTAATGTTTGCATGATAATAATGCATTTTATAATAGTTTCTTCAAAAGTTGTTTGCTCATTTGAAGGTTGTATAGATGTGTCATCTTTAATATATTTCACAACTGATGAATCCAGAGTTTGAATTTCGAATGAACGGTTTTCAACATTCTTCATTTCTTGTTGAGATAAACTTTTACAAAGATTTCAGAAGAAATGTGCAATATCCCAAATTTAATTTGCATATAATCATATGGATTAATATTATATAATATGATGATAAACAATATAATGTATGTGTTAAGGCATGAGTTATAACTCAAAGTGTTATATCACAAGAATTGATAAATAAGAAACTACCCAATATTTGGATTCAAATAAATTATTTAGAAAAATAAATAACCAAGGAATCGAAATATAAATTTTTGTCCGAAGAATAAAAGTCACGATTTTACAGATTTTTTGGTTTTATGACTTTATTTTACCTAAATAAAACTCCACCTAAAAGTTATTAAAAATCACTTTTAGCATACCTTCACATATAGAAATAATTACTAAGACTTTAATCTTCTAAATTTTCACATTTTTTAAAATCATATTTTTATGCCTTAGATGAATTTTGTCTTAATTAAATAATTAAATAAAAGGAAAATGCAAAACCATTTACTTATCTGCGCCTATGTGGCCATATTGGTACACCAATGTGTCCAACCTTAAGTAGATTTTCTCAGCCTTGTCCTTTTAATTCAGAGGTTTTACCACCCCCTTCTCATTCCTTATCTCCACCATCTGAAACTAAGAAGGCAACATCATATACCAAGCATGATGAGAAAACAGAATCAATGAGAGAAACTTACAATTCTCAACCTATATGGTAAGTTCTTTTCATCATTATAACTATGCCTAGACTAGGGTTTTCTATGACTCTGTATATTTCTTCTCTCTTGCATCTTAGTTAATTGTGGGGTGGAACACAACTCTTTCATGAAGAAGAACAAATCTTGGGGCTAACCGATTTCTAAAAGTTTAGTTGATGACTTGCATACCTTTGAATGGTCTAAAATTTATGAAATAAATTGTGCTTAATCATATATGGGTCTAGTTCTATTAAGCTCTAGAATCATATTAATCATATGTTTGTAGGAAAAGCATGTCTTTATCTTCAAGGTGCTATCATTCTGCCTATTGAAATTGTTATCTGATTTTGTATATTAGGCATTAAATTGGATATGTTATATAAAATTTTCATAATTTAGGGTTAGAAGGATACTAATTCTAGACTTCATATCTGACTAGAATCACTTGAAAAGGATATTTCTAGGGTATAAATTATTAACCGAACTCTCCCCGGTCTATCAAAATGAAATTTAGGACACATCATGCTAGTATTTGTTAAATTTATTTTGCTTGGTTCAGTAGAATATAAAACCTAGAAATTTTATGAGTTACACCTCTGAAAAACTTAAGTTAGGAAAAATTGAAAGTACCAAAGTGGTAGTTATTTACTAATTGATATAAATAATAAAAGAGAGACATATAAAATGAAATTTAGGTTGAATATGATTTACTTTAGACTTACAACCATAATGAAATAAAATTTGAAATTCTTTACATATTAAGAGTTTTGTAATTTGAAAGTAAGAAAAATTTGAATTATGAAATTTGGTTATGCAATCTGTCATAATATAAGACCTCTTAGGTTATAAGAGTAAGTTCATGGGTGCCATGTAATCTTTGTATTTATTTATGTTTTATGTATGATATGTTGGTGTTCAAAACATAGTAGTAACATTCTTGTTACTACTATGATTATAGGATTAGAGGAGTAAAGTAAGGAAAGAAAGATGAAAATCTTTTGATTTGTACCACACAACACTACAAGAAAATTGGCGATTAGCGACGCCATGTAGCGCCTCAAAAATCTGTGATGCTATAAAGACGCCACTAGCGCCTCCATTGCGTCTACTTAGCGTCACTAGAATCAGACGCCACTTGACTCTCAATAGCGTCTCATTAGCGTCTTCTTAGCTACTTAGAGAGTTAACATTAAAAGTAGCGCAATCGAGACGCTACGTAGACGTTATTATTTCGCGCCAGGAACCGCAAATGCGTGGCAGTACCTAGCGCCGTTCTGGCGTCGACAACTTTAGACGCGAAACTAGCGTCTCATGTCTGAAGACTCTAAAGAGACGCTATATGGCGTCTCAATCAAAGGAGACGCTAATGAGATGCTACTGTATATATTTAAACACTATATTATATATACTATATGTCAATCAATAAATTCATTAAATATTATATTAGTATTAAGTACACGATTATAAACATATTATCAATAGCATAATATCAACATATATATGCATTAATTACATGATTATATATATATATGTATTTTTAGTGTTCCTAAATATAAAATTTTTTACCTATATTATTTATGTTATCTATACATATAATATATATATAATATCTTAATTATGCATATATTATTATTATATACTTAATCATGGGATTACGATGGTTGATTAAGTGAGTGATATATTAGCGTCACAGTAGACACACAATAGCGTCCACCTAGCGTTTAACGAGCGCCGCAGCTGTTGTCGACGCTATGATGACACTATGGGCGTCTCTCTAGCGTCGCATGCTCAGACGCCATATTGTTTTAGACGCTAGTTCGGCGCTACAGTGTTGCTAAATGAATCTAGCGACTCAATGGCGTCTGTATTGCGCCTCCTAAGCCGACTTTTTACCCCTCGCTCAATCGGGCACATATAGACATATAAATACACGTATATGCTAATACCCTATATATAATAAGTGCATATATACATATTATTATAACCTAATCTGACACATATATATATATTCACTTCGAATACGTATGCATATACATGTTATCTATATATATATGACTCGCACATGTATAGACATATACATACACATATATATTTATAATACATATAGACGAAACACATTGTTGTAACTTAATCTCTCACACGTAGACATATATATATATGTACGCATATATTACATATGCATATATATACACACACAATTGTGTTATATACACATATACATACATATTTATAATTTTGTATACATATATAATAGATTATCGGAAAAAAATAAAACAATTGGAACGGGGCATAATGCGGTGAGACGTTACATTGATAAATAAAATTTCTTACATACTAAAAAAATTTGAAAAAAACTTTTATTCAGCGTCTCAATGGCGTCTCGATGTTGAGACGCTAGATAATGGAGACGCCCCGACGACGCTATGGTGTCGCTACGTTGTCTTAGCCACACATTAGCTTCTCTATAGCGCCGCTCTAGCTAAATTGTGATAGTGGCGGCGCCTACATGGCGTCTACGTAGCGTCTTGTTTCCTTGCGACGCTAAAAAGTTACTTAAATCCCTAACCCCTCTTCTTCGTTTTCACTTTTACTATTTACTACTGTTTACCATCGTCCCTTCGTCCCGCTCGACACGCCCCGACGCCCGACCTCCGACGCCCTCCACTGCCGCCTCCGCCCTTCGCCCAACGTCCAACGCCCGACGACCGCCCTCCACCTCCGCCGCCGCCGCTGCCGCCCTTCGCCTCCCCGCCCTCTACATTCGATCGCCGCCCTCCGCATTCGACTGCCGCCCTTCGCCTCCTCCTCCTCCTCCTCCTCCTCCTCCTCCTCCTCCGCCCTCCCCGATGGTTCGCCTCCGTGGTGCCTCCACCGCGGTTCGCCTCCACCGCCGTCTCGGCCGCCCTCCGGCGCGGTTCGCCTCGGCCGCGGTTCGCCTCCACCGCCATCCGTCGCGTCCTCCACCGCCTCGTCCGCCCTCCGCTCTTCGCCTCCGCCGCCCTCTGCCTCCACCGCCGCCCGTCGCGTCCACCGCCGCCTCGTCCGCCCTCCGCCGCGTCCTCCCTCCACCGCCCCGATGTCCTCCACCGCCGCCGATGTCCTCCTCCGCCGCCACTGTCCACCGCCGTCTCGGCCGCCCTCCGCCCTTCGCCGTCCTCCGATTAAGAAGGTACTAGCCCGCCACCATGGAAATTAAGTTAATTATTAATGCATGAAGTTAAATTAAGTTAATTATTCATGTTAAGTTAAGTATTACTTATTCATGTTATTATCATGTTAAATTAAGTAGTACTTAAGTTAATTATCATCTCTTTGGATCAAGTTAGTATTACTTATTAAGTATAATATTAAGTATCATCTCTTAGGAATTAAGTTAAATATTACTTAAGTTAAGTATTACTTATTCATGTTATGAATTAAGTTTAGTACTTAAGTTAATTATCATCTCTTTGGATCAAGTTAATTAGTATTACTTATTAAGTATAATTTTAAGTGTCATCTCTTAGGAATTAAGTTAAGTATTACTTATTCATGTTATGAATTAAGTTAAGTAGTACTTAAGTTAAGTATTACTTAATTATGTTAATTGTTAAGTTAACTTATGAACTAATTCATGTACTTCCACATTCTTGGTGATAAAATGAGATTATGATTCGACGATGAAGTACTTGAAACATGTGATTTTGGACTTAATTCGTAAGAGTCATGATTGTCATATTTTTATGCAAAGGTTGCTTCCAATTGCCTTTAAAGAACTTTTGCCAAAGGCCATCTAGGAGGTTTTAACAGAATTGTCTATGTTCTTTAAAGAGCTTTGTGCATCCATCGTTCGGAAAAAAGACATATCTCGGTTAGAGGCTTCTATTGTGATTACCGTGTGCAAGGCTGAGAAGATATTTCCACCTTCTTTCTTTGATGTAATGGAACATTTGATTGTACATCTTCCATATGAAACAAAAATTGCTGGTCCGGTTCAGTATCGATGGATGTATCCTTTCGAAAGGTGCATGTTATATTTGAAAAGGAAGGCGAAGAATAAGGCAAAAATTGAAGGCTCCATATGTGAAGCATATTTCATTGAGGAGGTGTCAAACTTCACTTCAAAATACTTTGAGCCGCACATACAATCACAACACACCCAAGTTCCAAGAAACGATGATGGTGGTGAAGGAGAAGTTGACATGAATATTCTATCCATCTTCAAGTGCCCATGTCGACTTCTTGGTGCAGGACGCAAAGTTATCTTGAATGACAGAGATCTCACCGTCGTTGAGAATTATGTTCTTGCAAATTATAGCGAAGTGACGTCGTATCTCGAGTAAGGCAATTTATTCTAATTTGTTATATAATTTAAAGCTAATTATTTCTATATGATTGTATTAATTGAAAACTATTAATTCAGGAAATTGGAAGAATTACAACGAGAAATCAATCTGTTAGTTTCAAACGATGAGTTATTAAAACTACGAGACGAACATTTTGCCGATTGGTTGAGATGTGAAATGAGAAATCTTTCCGCTTGTTCTTAATTGTTATAAGTTCGTAACTTTTAATAAAATTTTTAGTTTTTTTTATAGGTTATTAATGGCTCAGTCATAGAGAACAAAATACGAGATCTCGGTCATGGCCCGAACAAACAAGTTCTTAGCTACCTGGCGTCATAGTCAATGGATATCGGTTCCATATAGAAGAATATAGCCGACAACGTTCAACTATTAATAGCGGCATATGTGTTCTAGGAAGCATGTACGGGGACGACGACTTTGATTACTACGGTGTTATAGAAGACATCCTAGAATTATCTTATTTGGGAAAATCTAATAAAGTCGTGGTGCTAAAATGTCGTTGGTTCGATCCAGAGAAAGGAGTTCGGATCGATCAAAAGATTAAATTGGTGGATATTAGCCCTCGATCGAGACTTCAGTCATACGATCCATTCGTATTGGCGGAACAAGCACAACAAGTGTACTACACTATGTATCCATCGAAAAGAACCAAGGATGAATGGTGGGCGTCATGCAAGGTGAGGAGTAGACTATTCTTAGCAGAAACAATGGTAGATGAGAATGAAACATCATCCGTACACAACGATGTGCCCATGGATGATTACTATCAAGAAGATAGAGTGAATGAGACGATTGATGTGGCCGATGGAGTTGAGAATTTTTAATTGGTCGATGACGTTGAGCCAATGGAAGAGTTCAATTCAAATGACCTCTTGGATGTGAACTTCGATAATTTCATTGATGATGACTCGAACCAAGATTATAGCGACGATGATGAAGATGATGAAAATGAATCAGAATATGAAACAAGCGAATGAATCCTGTAGTTATTCTAATGACATAAGCTTTTTACTTTTTTAAAAAGTTATATATGGTTACCGATAATAAGAGAAGTTTCTTTCTTTTTTTCAGTCATGGTTATTAGGGGTCGAGCATCTGGGTCATCTCGCTCTTCCAGGTGTTCACTCCAGATGAGTCAGCCATCACAACCACCAGGTAATATATTTATTATGAGCTGCTTATTTATAGTTGATTATAATAGTTAAATTCCTTTTTTAATAATATCAGTTCCTCCGCCGTCGATGGGGCACGTAGCCGGATCATCACATAGTAGGCATTGGTGGGTCTGCTGAGCGTATCACTCCAGATACGTGACACATTGTAGGCAATAGACAGTAGAAGATATAGTTTTTTAAATATTTTGCTTTTGTGACAGTTGCTCCACCGTCGACGAGGAACATAGTCGGTACGTCTCGATCGCATGACCACGATCGTCATGTCACACTAGGTTATTTTTTGTATATTACTTAATTTTATATAGGAGCCAAATTTTATGTATTTTCTTGTGATGGCAGTTGCTACCCCACCGCCACCGTCAAGAATACCAAACGCTTCACCACAATCTAGCGTTGGCGAGCGACATCTTACACCAGGTGATATATTTATTGTTATTGACATTTCTCAATTAATTATATTAATTATTTTTTAATAATGTCAGTTGCTATGCCGTCGATAGCACAAGCACCTGACTCAATTCATTCAGACGAGTGGACTGCTACTGAACATGCGGTACACATCAATCGAGGTGAGAACATTACTGTACATCTATCAATTATCACAATTTTAATTTGGTATGGCACTAATGATTTATTATGTATTAGGGCCCGTAGCTGATGTTGGACCTTCACAGCCTACCCCAGGTGTACCGGATGATGATTCCTCTTCGAGTGATGAAGAGGGGTTACACGATAGGGTGGTCACTGTGAATAATATTGCTCGACCGTAAGTTAAATAAGTTGTACAAATTTTGTTATAGTTTTGGTTATCATTGAAAATTAATTATTCTTTGTAATTGACATGACCACTTTCTTACCCGCTAGTACCGTGTGGGATGTCAGTGCTCTCGTTCTTTCCCACTTGCCGGAAGGGTGAAAAGATGTCCCAATTCAAGTGCGAGATGACATCTTTCGAGCCTTTACGGTACGATCTTCTATTTGGGTTACATAATTCGATTTATATTTATTTTAAATTACTAAGTTTTAACATTCCATTTGTAGGAGGCAAATTAGTTTCATCCGAATCTTAGATTAGGGACGATCCAAAGAGCTTTTGAGGAGGTCGCTGCGAAACGCCTCTGAAATCGATTATACAAGTTTCGCAAGGTCGTCACGTCCGCCGGCCTCACTTTGGAGCAGGGCATACAAAGATGCCCAAGACATATTAGGTGCTCGGTTTGGGAGTCCCTCTGTAGGAAGTGGTAAGTATGTATACTTTTACATTATTTTTATGAAAATTATAGTTTTTTGAAAGTGTAAGTATTTGATGTTCACAAAGGACGGATGAATGATGGCAAAGGAAGTCAGAAAAGGCAAGAGTTAACCATCTTTCGAAGCCTGAGGCCCACATCCACACAGGAGGATCGATGAGATTTGACGAGCATCGACGGCGCATGGTAATTTACATATAAATTCAATTAATCAAACTTTTGTCTTATACTTATGTTATCAAATTTGAAACTTTATTGTAGGAGGAGAAAGAAGGCGGTCCCGTAGACTTTCGTGTGGTCTATGAGGCCACGCATAAGAGCTGGAAGACAAACGACTTAATCACGCCCACTGCTCATAGGCTTCTAGTAAGTTTCATGATATGGTCATTTGGTTGTTGCCGTTAGTGCACTATTTTTTAAATACATAATGTTTAAATTTTATAGGATGAGTATAATGTGAAAATGACTGAAAAGTATGGAGATGATCCGAGTACTCAGCCATCAGGTAATGTTTCTTCGTTGATTTAGTCATGTTTTTAATTTACGTGTTTCTTGATATATAATTTATATATTATATGATTTTATAATTTTTCTATTTCGAAGAGGACCCTGCTGTTTGGGAGGAGGTGGCCGGCACGACACGAGGAGGATACTTGCGTGGCCTCGGCACAGCCGCTCAGATACCTAGGAGGATCGGAGGATATGCAGGAGGTGCATCTGCTCCGAGCTCATCCGTTGCACCTGATCTAACGCAGCTATCACAACAGCTATCGCAGTAATTATCGGAGCAGATATCGCAGCAGGTGTCGCAGCAGTTGTCGTAGCAATTGGGTCCTCTATTGCAGGCGATTCAGGGATTGATCCCAACGCAGAATCCATCCCCGCGAGTCCATGGACCGAGCACGTCTGGGTCGAACGTCCAAAATGATAACAATAACTCCCAAACCTAGGATAAAAAATAAACTATGCATTTGTTACTTATAGACTTAAACATACATATAGTTTGTTAATTCGGTTTAGTAGTTTTCGTATTCTTATGTTATATATTATACCTATGATGGTTTTATATTGTCTGTGATGGTTTTATGTTGCCTGTGATGATTTTATATTGCCTGTGCTGCTTTTATATTGCCTGTGATGAATATCAATGTATTTTGAGATGCATTATAAATTGTATGGTGTGGGAAGGGAAAAAATGAGGTTGGGCGGGTAAAAAAAATGTCAAAGTAGCGACACCATAGCGTCTCATTGGCGTCTCAACGCATGTCGACGCTACTTTAAATATATCGCACTTAGCGCTCTCTTAGTGTCTCATTGGCGACACAGGCACGAACATATTTGCATCAATATAGCGCCTTACTAGCGCCTATATTAGCCACACGTGGGCACCGAAATAGCGTCTCACGTCTACCGCCCCTTGCGCGTCGACTTAGCGACGCGGTTCTGCTTCGCGCAGCCGCAAACATCGCGTCTTAATAAAGTCGATATAGCGTCAACATGTGGCGCTAGTTGCGTCTCATTATCTTTGACTCTAGTGCGACGCCACTAGCCACCAATTACCAGCGTCTCATTTTTGTGGCGCAAGTTAGACGCTAAGGAGATGCTCTTCACAACAGAGACGTAATAGCGCCTCCCTAGCGTCTCCAACCTTGAGTCGCTAATTGCCAATTTTCTTGTAGTGCAAGGTAAGTTGGTTTGTTCTATTCTATGTATTCACCCCTTATGAATTCGATGAGACATTGATTATATATGTATTGGATATGTCTTTCATTCGTATGAAAAGTATATTTGAATGATTGGTTGATTGGTTGTGCATTTGAAATGCATATATAATATGTTATGAATTGATTTCAAGACATGCAATCATGCTTCGTTTGAAATAGTATTTGATATTGTAATATCCCTAACTTAACCATGCATGATTAGATGTATAACTGTGATGCTATATTATTTTATTAATAAGAACTATGAATGTGATGTTAAGACTTACACTTCAATGTCAACTAATGGAGTACAGAAGTAATGGAAATCTGCTGAAGGCATGAAAATGTGATTTTCGGAAAAGTAAAAATTTGGAAAATTAAATTCCCAATAATTGTTCCTATGTATGAAAGAATTCTAAAAGTGATTTTTAATGATTTTTAGGAGGTGTGTGAGTTAGGTAAAATGTAGACACAAAATTGGAAAATCTGTGAAATCATGATTTTTGTTCTTCGGACAAAAAATTATATTTTGATTTCTTGATTATTTATTTCTATAAATATTTTATTTGAATCCAAATGGGGGATAGTTCCTTATTTACATGTAATATCTTAAGTAAATGAATAAATAAATGGGAAATACAAAACCAATATGTCATAGAATTATTTGATAATTTTGGGTATTATCGAAACTGATGTTAGGTTTCGTTAAAAATTGGAATCACACGAAAATGATATCTTTAGGGAAATTTATAAATGTTTTACTGAGCCTCACTGAGTTTGTCAAGATGAAACATAGGGGCAAATTGTGCTAGTATTTGTTAAATTTTTTGTACTAAGTATAGATAGAGATAAATTCAAAGAATTTTATGACTTGCATCCTATAAAGTCTATGTTTATAGAAAATTTAAGTTACCCAAATATGACATGTTTCTTATTTTATATAAATAATACAATTAAGGTCACTTAGTCTGTCAGAACAAAGAAATACCCTGGAAGTTAGGCTGAATTTTGATTTTTTTTGTGAACAAATCATAATGAAATAAGATCTGAAACTTTATAGATAAAGATAAAGATATTAGTAATAAGGAAGTAAGTAAAATTGGAATGAACAAATTTGGTTATCAATTCAAGCAGACATGAATTTTCTTTTATTATGTATACAATATGTTTTAATAGTAGGCCAACTCTTGTGATAAATAGTTACTTAAGTTATAAGATTAAATGCTTAAGGGTCATGTACCTTTGTAATTAATTATGTTTCATGTGTGATAGGCTTGTATTCAGTTTATAAGAGTAATGTGTTTGTTATTATTATTCTTATAGGAGTAGAAGAGTAAAGTAGTGAAAAAGGAAAGGAAAATTTTTGTTAGCCTTTATAGGTAAGTTGCTTTCTCCTACTCTATATATTCACTTATTTTGAATTCGGTGTGACATTGATTATTATATGTATTAAATGCATATTTCGATAAGTTTATATAAAAATTATGTGTTGAATGATTGATCAATTGATGGTTCATTGGAAAAGTTTATGTGAAATGTTATGGATCGAGTTTATAAGATGTAATCCTATTCTATTTGAACGAGTGATTCATCTTCTGATATTCGAGATATGGTTATTATGTGATGAATCATGCATTGACATTTGCTTGCATTTCCATATATGATGGTTGGAGCTAAATACTACATCGTTGATCATGATGGGAGCCACCTCTAGAGTCCAATCAATCATTATGTTCCCCAATAATGCGATGAGATAGGCTGGAGCTAAGTGTCATGCGGAGCTAAGTGCCACATCATGAGTAGTCGCGATGGGGGCTACCTCTAGAATCCGTAGGGGCCACCTCTAAAGTCCACTTATCATTATATGATATGTTCCATGAAAAGGATGAGGTAGAATGGAGATAAGTGCTACACCATTGATCACGATGGGAGCCACATCTAGGGTTCACTTATCAACTATTGGCCACTTGATGATTCGTGCATACATATGAGAGAGTTGCATTGCATACACATGTTTGATATGTTTAAATGATAATGATTGTAAATTGGGTGTGATGATTTTGATTGGAATGTTATATATGTATTTATTAAATGTATGAAAATATTAATTTTGATATTATGATTAATGCATATATTTTTATGTCTCCCCGAATTTAAAAGATGGTAACACAACTTATGAGTTATCAACTTACTGAGCTATTATTTGCTCACGGTGTTGTTGTAACCTTTCTAGATTAGTAAAACTTTTGGGATCGCGAGAGATCAGCCTTAGCAGGGTGTGGATCCTTTTTGCTGCTAAAGTATCAAGAAGTCGTGTGCCCCGTCGCGTGTGCTAGATAGAAGAATTGTAGCTCCCATATTCCTATGTTGGAATATTGAGAGAGTTTAATATGTGCTATCTACAAAGAGTAATTTTGTACCTTGTAAAATGTAAATCTTTCACGACTATGTGGTGGTGTAAACCCTAGAGTTGCTACATGCTCTGAATGATCAATATAAACTGTGTGATTTGATTATATGTGTTATATTTTTTTGGTATTATCTAGAGGAGTTATGCACAATTTTTTAAAAAAAAATAAAATATATATATATGATCGTCCGTAATCAGTCACGAGTTCTGATTTAAACCACCATTATGAGAAGTCACCATGCGAGCCACCTGTAAATCCGTAGGAATCACCTCTAGAATTCACCTACCGACCAGTTGGTGATCCTTGTATTCATATGAGAGTATTGCATATGCTTTTGAATATAAGGTTTTATATGTAACTTTCAAATATATGAAAATACTTGTAATTGATATTATGATTATTATGTGCCTTCTAATGTCTCTCTGGATTGGTTAGTTGGTAACACATAAGTTATAAGTTATCAACATTACACATTTTGTTATTTCTAACGTTTTTTTTTTTCAAATTAATATAACTGTTTGAGGATCATGCAAGGTGATAGTCATAGAAAAATTCTATATCATCTTTGATGATAGATGAGAATATTTGTGTCTACGTGTCCTTCTATTAGGGTATCAAAATAACTAGTCATGTTTATTATAGGATTAATGTACTTGGAGAGCATCTTCTACTTTGAAGGAATGTTGAGTGCATCTTGATCGTTGATCTAATCAACTGTTCAAAAAAATAACACACTTAAATGATGTTAAATGAAGAGACTTAATCATCTATAATCTAAATTCTTGATTAGTGGCTCAAACGATTCAAATGCGCTCAGCATCCCTCTAAAACAGAAGGAGCTCTAGAGGTACATTAATTTCATTTATTATTTATGTCAAAGTAAATTTTATAAAAAAAACGAAGTCATTTTATGAAATGTAAAACTTAAAGAGTATCAATGGAATGATCATCTTAAATTGCATGGCTTATTTATTAATATTGACATTTATTATGTTATATAAAGAAAATTTTACCACATGCTTTTACAAAATGAATGGAGCATGAGAGACTCTTTTGCTTTGGATGAAAATATTGTGCTTCTAAATGGTTTGTTTCAGTTTCACTTCATTCAGGCATTCTTCTTCCACTTGGAAAAAAATAGTAACAACTATGGTAACGTGCCTTCAGTAAAAGCTTTCATTTTCCATCGAGAGACCTTCAACAAAAACTTTCACCAATCACCATTCTCTCCAAATTTTAATACAACTTGATAATAATTTGAAATGATGTACTTAATTGTTGAATCTTTACTAACTCTATCTTCTATATAATCTTCTTTGTTTACTTGTTGCTCTTTATTTTCATTATTGAATACTTGTAAATTTCATTGAAATCATTTTTCAATTTGAGTAAAACGATCCAATAAAATGTCTAAATTATCTTGAGAAGAATAATTTTTACCCAACATTTATATATTAAATTAAGGATATGAAGTAGTAATAATATATAATATGTAATTATCAATGGTAGCTATGTGCTTCTTTTAATCTCTTTTTAATATCTTCCTTTTTTATATATAAAAAAAAGACATTCCTTAAATAGTTATTTTCACAATGACTTTTCTTTCAATAAAACAAATGTATCAGAAGATCTTTTAAGATAAGTGGCCTTCTGCTTGACATTCGAAATAAAGTTTCAAACAAATAGAATTCTTCCGATCAATTGCCAATATCTTACAATTATAAACAAAAAGAATTATACAATAAAAAAAGGGGGAAATAAAGAATTGTAACTTCATGTAAACTTTTTTATAAGCCCTGCGTTATATTAACATCCTCAAGTTTCACTGCACATCCTCCCTTCTTCTGTACCCTGTTCGGCTCCTCCATGTTTAATTCGCTCAGTCCTCCTCGTCGCTACTTGAATCCGACTTCGACAAAAAATGCGGCGGAAGGTGCGGAAACCTCACGGCCGGTCTCCGTCCGCTCTCCGACCCATCAGCACCGGGGCGAGGATCCGACGTCACCGAACTCGCCGAACCTGCCGTTACCGGATTTGGAGGCGGCTTCTTCTTCTGCAGAGTCCTGGCGATATCGATGCAGGCCTTGTCGACCATGCCCAGGAAATCCCTCACGATATTGAACAGCTGAAACGGATTGGCGCTCTTGTCCTTCGAGGCGCCCGCCTGGTAGTACTCCGTGGTCTTCTTCACCAGCTCCAGGACCCTGTCCTGCTCCAACCTCGTCGTCCTCAGCTCCTCCTCTGCTCGCTCCACGAAGCTCCTCATCTCCTTCGCGAAGCCGTCGCGGCCGTCGCTGGTGTCCAAGAGTCGCTTGAGCTCGGCCACGCGGGACGCCAGAGATGGGCATGTCGCGATGACCGCGTCGTAGTCTATGCCGGCGGCGCTCTTAAGCTTGACGAACTCATCGCTGAGACCTCCGATGATCGGGAGCCCCAGCTTTATGTACTCCTTCTCCCTTTCGGCCCGGCTTGTAGTTCTCTGCAGCTTGCCGGCGCCGGGTCCAGCACCACCGACGGCACTCCCGGACCTGCGGAGGCTATAGTTGCGGTTAATGACCAAGCGCTTTCCCTCCGCGCGGACGACCTCCTCCACGACGAAGTGGAGCAGCGTCGTGCTCCCGTCGGTGCTCTTGACGTCGGCAAGCTTGCAGAGCGCCGTGAGGTTGAACGCCTGGGCGTTGCCCCTCGCGGTCCCAGCGTTCATCAGGTTCCCGGCCTTGAGCACAGCCTCGAGCAGCTTCAAGAAAAGGCCACGGCTCTTGAGCTCTGTGCAGGCGGATTCGAGCGTCTCCAGCGACTGCCTCAGTGACAGCAGGTCCGGGTCGTAGTTGACTCTGAACAGCATGGCGTTGATGCGGGCGAACGGCGCGGGGACGTTTCGCAGGACGTGGAAGAGGAACGCCTCGGCGTCGGGGAGCTTGGAGAGCTTGCCGTCGTAGCCGCGGACGGCCTCCTCCTCCTCCTTGGTGGGGGCGAGCTTGGCGAGCTTCTCGAGGGTCTCGCCGCTGAGGCCGCGGCCCTCGACGAGGGCGTCGCAGATCTCCTGCCGGCTGACGGCCAGCGAGCGGAGGACAATGGCGACGTTCTGGGACTTGCGGGGATCCAGCAAGGGGATCTGCGTCGGCGAGGCGGCGGGGTCGGAGGCCGAGGCCAATGCGCTCGATGAGGAGGTGCCGCCGGCCCCCTTGTGGTCCTTCTTGTTGGTGGTCGCCATGGTGCCGAAGAGAGCTTCCATTATGTCCTCATCAAATCTGCGTGCATGTCAAATGCGCGTCAATGATAACATTTTTTCCCACTTACAATTACATTTTTCTTAAGATTAGTTTCTGTGCACTAAATAGACGAATATAAAAAGATTAAAATGATTTAATTTAATACAAAGGCCATTTGAACATTTTGGATTGCTACTTCTCCAAATGCTAGTTCTTTAAGTTCAGTGACCTATTACTATATGACTTATTTAAATAAGCAATGAGATGTCAATAATGTCGCCTGCCCAGCTATAAGTTTAGGTAATCAATCACCATAATAGAAGTGAGGAAAATCTTGAACCATTTTTAGGTGGCTTAACTGATTATAAAAAAATAATGCAAGATTTAATTATTTGAAGCCAAATGCTTGAATAAAGCATTAGAGCACAAATGTTAGCTTCTTTTGTCTAATAAAAAAAAACAAACAAAAAATTGCTTACATTGACTGTAGAAGCAGTCAATTGATTTTAAAATTAGGATTGAAACCACGATCACTTGGTCAAAAATATTGTCTACCAACTGATCTCTGATCAGCCGAAACAGTCCAATGGAAGCAGGCCAAGTTATGAGGGAAACCCCATTTCTCTTTATGTACATCGATGGTTGACAGTGCAACATGACCTTATTAAAAGTTGGGAATCAGATTTTAATTAATGAAAAACTTTACTCATCTCTCCACTAATCAGTATATTGTATATGCCAATAATTAATGCAATTTTGATGTTTTCTAGTCGTTCCTTAACATCGACTAGGTAACACCAACTTTTGTTTGATCATAGTTGAAATGGTCGAGACTTCAAATTGCTCCTAATCTTTTACTCTTTCTTATAGTATTTTTTTTTTCTTTATTTATTCCATGGTGAAACATTCTACTATGTCCATAGGAACAAGTTGTCTTTGTCACACGTTGCTTAATAGTTTTAACCAGGTCTTTAGAAGAGATGACAAACAAGCGTTTTAATATTAAACTTTATATAATTGCAGCTGAAATAATAGCCGATTGTTGAACCAAGTCAAACCTCGCGAATTGGTCATATTATACAAACTATAAAGTTGTCATCCCCGGGTATCAGGCTAAACTAAGTCAATCACATAAAGGGGACATTATCTTTAAGTGGGTGTTCAAATAACTTGCTTTTGTACCTAATAATTGTAGGCAATATATCGATATAAAGAAGATTTATATAGACCAAATAAGTAAATTTCAGATTGATTAATATTATATTTTTAATTGTTTTGATCATTTTCTTCTTCTTTTGTTCTTTTCCATTTAATCTAGCATGATAAAATATTAAAGCATTCATGAAACTCTAATAGTTTTTTTCCCTTTTTACATTTTAGATTGTTAATAAGTTAATCTATTTCGGTTTCCCAATATGTCAGGAATTAAAAGTTGCTTCTTTTCTATCAGAAAACTAGAAAAAAATGTCTTTGGAGTTTGGACTACAATGCATGTAAACGTACCTAGAAAATAATCCTTAATAATCTATTTATTTCTACTTCTACTGCAATGAATAAAAAAAAAAGAAAATTTTGAGTTTTGTTCTGTTCTTACAGGAAAAAAAATGTTGGCAATGAAACTTAAAAGATGAGCGAGGTTTGCTGACCTGAAAGAACCGTCGTTGATCTTGTCCCACACCATTGAATGCTCCACATTATTCCTGTTCACCTTGTCCCAGTGCAACGGCTTCAGCTTCTTCGCCGAACCCTGCTCTCCCGCCGCCGCCGGTCCAGCCGGAGCTGGCGGTGGCCGTGACGAGGAAGACGCTGCTGCGCGATTGCCACCAGCAGGCGGCGGCGGCGGAGGCGCGGCCGGGGCCTTACTGTTCTTGCCCATCATTGGCGGCGGCGGAGGGCGGGGCGGGGCAGGTGCTGCATTGGACTTCATCGTTGGCGGCGGAGGCGGCGGCGGAGCAGGTGCGGAAGTCGGCTTGGCCTTTGGCGGCGGCGGCGGTGGTGGTGCGGGTATCGCGCTTGATGTCATCACCGGAGGTGGAGGAGGCGGGGGAGGAGTCGCTTGCCTCGCCGGTGACGTCGAGCTGCTGGCAGTGGCTATTGCCGGGAGCGTCGGGCTGCTGGCCGAGGATATCGCCGGCGGCGAAGCATGCGAAGAACCTCTCGAGGGAGGCAGCGGCGGCGAAGACGCCGTTCTCATCCTGCCAGGGGGCAGGGGCAGCGGCTTATTCGACGACGAGTCTGCGACCACGGAGATGGCCGTCGACGAGCTACTGCTGTAGACGGAAGGCTCGCGGAAGACATCGGAGGAAGAGCTAATCGAACCTGCCGGGAGTAAAGGCGTCTCCTGCGACGCCCTCCGTTCGCCCCTCGGGCGCCTTCCGGCGTGCTCGTCATGGTTGACCGCGCTGCGCCCTCCTGCCGGGACCGCTTCTTCCCTTTGCCTTTCGCGGCGCGGTGACAGTGGCTTGTTGCAGTTCTCGCACCTCGTCCGGCCGTTGAACTCCCTCAAGTATATAACGTCCAACCCGTCCTCGTCGACCACAACGTTCTCGAGCCTCGCAGGTCTCGCCTTCGACTGGAGCTGGTGCAGCCGCGTGTTCTTGTCGTTGCTGCTGCTCTCCACTTGCCTCAGCTCCCGGCGCCTGAGGGAGAAGCAGTAGAAGGCGAAGAAGAGGAGGCCGGAGACGGCGAAGCTGCCGGCGGCGGTGGCGACGACGGCCTTCGTTACGCTGGCGTCTTTCTTGGACGGAGGCGGTGACGTAGGCGCCGGCGATGATGGTGGAGGAAAGGACGGTGACGGCGCCGGCGACGGTGGAGGCGGAGGCGGCGGAGGAGGAGCGCTAACAGGCGCAGGGATCGAGGGGAAGTAGGTTTGTATGTTTGACGCTGCCGACGACTTCGGTACCAGAGACGAGAAGAGGAGGCCGAAGAAAGAAACAAAGAGGAGGAAGCCAAGTCGAGGCCTCCTGCTGTTTGACGCCATGCATGAATCGAGTTCGTTGCTTAGCTTTCAGAGTTGCTCCTTTAACTTACCGTTTTTTTGCAGCAGCAACAGAGGAGCGAGAGAGAGAGAGAGAAAGAGGTGGATGTTATTTGACGTGAATTGATTCCTGTAAGCCAGAGAGAGAGAGAGAGAGAGAGGTGGATGTTATTTTTGACGTGAATTGATTCTTGTAAGCGTGTTTATTGAATTTGAATACAATATCGGTGTACAGGGGAAGAGAGGTGGAGTGTGCATTTGTTGCTTTCTTCATCTTCTTCTCTCTTTTTCTTTTCCTTATTATTTTGGCTTAGTTGTTTTTGTTGACAGCTTCAATGGAATGGGGCTGGGCTGGAGGGAGAGATGGCTGATGTGGCTTTTCTCTCTTGCCTGGAGTGGTAGCTGTTTGAAGGGGGTTTGATGTGGCCTGGAAGGCTAAATTATGTCTCCACTGGTCTTCGGACTGCATGTGAGTTTTAATTGGTTGGAGACGGAGGACAAAAGTGTGTTACATAGTTGTTGGTTGTTGACAATGATAATTTAGTTAAAAGAGAGGAAGTCATACCAAAATTTAATGTCGATTATATAAGTATTATTAATTAGTTAAAGAGAGACAGGGTCAATCATATCAAAGAATATATATTATATGTGTGTGTAATATACCTGGTATGACTATGTCATTATTATTATCTATACATAAATATAATTCTAGCGCTCGTGATATGATGACATTAATGTTCTTGTGCTTCGTTTTTACTCCATCAACCGCCCATTTTTTTAATTGTTGGATGGTTCCTTATTTATTAACCTACGCAAAAAAAATTCACCTTACATTGGGTGTGAGAAAAGAGAGAGATCCCCCAACATCGAGATGATGAAGCTTGTATGGGCAAATGCACAACAGTTGGTATATGTATGAAAACCATTGATATTTATATGGAGAAAATGAATTGATCTCCTTGGTTCAAATGACCATCGGCGTCATCCCCAAATATAAATTACAAAGAACAATTTACTTCACCTCGAACTCTATAAACATATAAGAAAAGTTTATTAATATTAATTATTATTACGATATAGATAAAAAAATGAATAAAACCGTCATAAAATGGATATCAGTGCTGATTCTATTAAGAACTTTAATTGACTGGATCACAAGTGTCAGTTCAAGTTGTTCAGAATTAAGTAATATACCGCATGGAGTCTATGGTTATAGATAAGATACATATATATAAATAATATATATATATGTATATATGTATATATATGGTATTTTTTTTTCATAAAGCTACGTATCTTCTTTGTAGTTTCCTTAGAGCCGTTGACATGGATTAATACCCAACAAATTATAGTTTCTTCCATGTAAAGAACAAACCATTGGGACTAGTTCTGATTCCATGTATGCTTACAGAATTAACATTTAGTTGATAAAAAGGAAGAGGCAAAAACGGAAAAGGACTTGAAAAAGACATCTGGATTAACATTTGATTCCATTTAATGCAACAATTTGGACAAGGTGAGAGCATAGAAAGTTTTTATATATAGTATTTAAAAGAATTTAATGGACGTGTATATTTATATATTTCGATGGTTGAGAACAGAATTAATCTTATTTTAATTTTTAGAATTATAAAATCAATCGTTGGATGCTTTACATCATCGCATATAGATAAAAAAAAAGATGATATTTCATGTTTATTGACCCTCTTTAAAAGTAGAGTTAGAATAGCATCTTGCCTGTGTTGGAAAATTATGGAATCATATGAATCATGCACGTTGATCGACTGAGTGGTTGTATACACTTTTATCATGCATTCAGACTTCTCGCGAATTTATATTTTGACTACTAGACAATGGAAAAAAGAGTGTTGGCAAAGAAAGATACAACTTTGAAATAAAAAAAAACAAAGTACTTCAACTTTAACATGAGGATTCATTAATCGGTTAGTGGTTTGCGGGTTTAATTTAAAATGAGAAGATATCATAATTAAATCTTGAAGTAGTCACTCTTAAATAAGATTTAAATATTTATATTTCTTGTCAGATACCATTTAAAAGTTGAAGTTAAAAGACTTTTTTTTGTGTATACTGGTCTGCAAGCATGCAAGACTAGAGCTTATTCTTCTTTTTACTTGCATGACAGTATCAACCATCTCCTAAGATCATGTTATTTATACATGTCATGGATCAGAGTTCCATGAGGTTTTCAGATTTAGTAATTTTCACAGGTTACTTTAACTTTATTTTACTGATTTGGATAAAAAAATTTATGACCAAATTTACGGCCAAAATGTGTTAACAATAAAACGTAGAAGTGCTTAAATGCCAATCGCCACTTACAATTAATTAAATTTATTAATACAAGAATATTTTAACTTTTGACAAAATGCTAAACTCAAAGTTCTTAAAACAAGTTTATTGTAGTACGGAAACTCCATTGTAACTTCTTTAAAACTCCATTTTGTTATTTGCTAACAATTCACTTTTATGCAAAAAAAAATCTATTAGAAAAAATGAAAGAACAAAACCACTGTCATTCAAATCTGCCAAGCGTCAAGAATAATTGACACCAGACGAACAAAGATTCTCTGCAAGATGAAGGAACTGACAAAGCTAAGTTGTAGAAGTGCACACTGCTTCTGAATAAAGAGCAAGGAGCCAGCAACACCCATCTCAAAGTATAAACCCATATAGATCATGCGATGATAACTCTGAATTTATGACATGAGAAATAAAAGAATGAAAAAAATAAGGTGCAAGAGACGATCATTGTTACTATCTTTGTTCCTCAGAGATCAATGCAATTCACTGGCAAACCAAAATTTGCCGATCATGTTCTATATAATATGTCTCTCTTTACAAATTGACATGGCACAAACATCAACAAGGTAGATGAGAATTGTCAAATCTATCTTTATTTCTCAGACAACAATGTAGTTTACCTGGACCCGTTGTTCTAGCTGCTTAATGAACGGTTGGGACACCACTCATGGAAGAGTAGCTCTCACCTCCTTCCTATCTGCACCGAATGACTGTATGCCAAAAAATTTGAAGTATGAAATAATTTGGAGTATTCATTACAACAAAGTCACTGTTCTTCTCATGAACTAAGAGAAAGGCAGATAAAATCAGAAGTGTGTCTGCCAATTCCGAGGCTCATTTGATATATCACTTTTCCCCCTCAAGGTCTACTATATTTATATTTATATCACAACGGAGGCGAGTGCAGATCGTGATTGGATCTCTTACAATGTTGTCATACTCGAGATCCAACTCGTGGAATTGGACGAGTTTATGATCTTGTCTAGGAAAATTGAGTTAGTTCATTCTCCAACTAGCTTTTGATCATCACATGATGGAATCACGTGCTGAATAGTGAAATCGCTTGACACGGCATGCTGCTGTGTCAAGTTTTTTTCCCATTTTTGTTGCGTGAGTCCCATGCCCAGGCTTTCCTCCTGCCATTTGTTGATCTTTTCCCCATTCACTGCAGTCACCACCTCGCCGGTTGCCACTGTGGCTGTTGTCGACTCATCGGTCACTGCTGTGGTTGTTGCTGTGGCTGTCGCGCTCCCTTGACTTGTACTAATGAGAATTTTACTCCCCGAGAAATTGAACAAAAATCTTGGATATTTCAAGTGATTTTCAATTGTTCGTTGAAAGGACTCTTATTCTATTTCTATATTCCTTCCAAATTAAAAAATGAAGCTATTGTCACTGCTTCACGTTCCATCTCGCGGATTGCTGCTGTGGCTATGTCACCTCGTTGATGTCGTTGCCGCTGCCTCGTGTTCTCTGTTGTCGCCACCTCGCCATCTCCCTCTCTCCATATTCCCTCTCCTGCTCAGTCCTTTCAAGGAAAACCACTGCTCGAGCAAAAGAGGACTACATCCTCTCTGCTCATGCAGAGACGACGACAACAACAACAAAGCCTTATCCCACTAGGTGGGGTCGGCTACATGGATCATACGACGCCATTCCGCTCATTCGTTGATCCATGTTCATGAGATTCGACAGGGTTTTATACTGGCTGTCGGGGCCTAACACAACCCTCCTCCTTTATCCGGGCTTGGGACCGGCTATAAAACATAGGAGGAGTTCTCATGTAGAGACAACAAGACAAAAAAATGACTCTGTCCTCTCTTCTCCTGCAGTCTTTTTTTTCTGGTTTCTTCTGCAATTTTTTTGGGTTTGTGACCAGAAATGACAAGAGCAGAGAGTACGCAGTGTTCTCCCTTTTTTTTGGTTTGCGAGCAAAAAAAGGACTTGTCCTCTCTGCTCTCAAAGAGGATGCAGTCCTTTTTAATTTTTTCCATATTTATTAATTATAATCAATTATTAGGTCATAATTTATTAAATTATTAATTATTATTAGATTTCTTGAATCATATGGAATTATTAATTTGTAGGTAAATTAGGTGCTAAGTAAAATTACTAAATTTAATTGAAAATATAGTTTTGGTGAGTCCCCTTCCCCTTTTTTTTGGTTTGCGAGCAAAAAAAGGACTTGTCCTCTCTGCACCCAAAGAGGATGCAATCCTTTTTAATTTTTTCCATATTTATTAATTATAATCAATTATTAGGTCATAATTTATTAAATTATTAATTATTATTAGATTTCTTGAATCAATATTGAATTATTAATTTGTAGGTAAATTAGGTGCTAAGTAAAATTACTAAATTTAATTGAAAATATAGTTTTGGTGACATCGGACATGTCGTGTTATGATCTCCCGTTTACGTGTTTACCCAATCTTTCCGTGTTGACTTCGATTTATGAGTTTGATATCATCTCGCACCTAATTTTCTTATACGTAAAAAACAGGATGAAAAGATCCAAGGTTCATTCTTGCTATATTCAGAACAGGATATCAACTTGAAAGAAGATTCTTTTTCCTTGTTTTTCTGAGAAGGAATTGTTTCCTTTTTTATGGTCATCTATGTGTTATAAATACTATATGGCTAAACAAATGTGACCAAAATTGTATGGTATACTTCAAAATGAAAAAAAAAACATATGAACTTGAAAGGCATCAAAATTATTAATATAAAGATGCACAAAATAATGAGTAAAAAAAGTCATTACCTCAACACCATAACCTTTAAGGTACACATTGGTGAAAAGTTCAGATGGATCAGGCATAGGACTTTCCTGTAATAAGGATTAAAAAGACATTAGAAAATCAAAGATGTCAAATATTGCCAAAAGAAAAAAATCTTCAACTCTTTGCCAACCTTAGCTTTTGCAATTGCCTCATCTACTTCTCTCCTGGCTTCTTTTTCAATATCCTGCACATATATTAAAAGTGAGGTAAAATGAAAATTAATATTGTACATATCGATGAAGGCATACCATGTTCACTGTAAAGTTTTCAGAAAGGAAAAAGAAACAGCACAAAGAAATTATGAAAGTATAAGTGATTCTGAAACATAATTGAATAAACCTTTAACTCAGAGGCAGAAGCTAATTCATGAGACAATATCAACTTTCTGATCCTTTCAAGGGGATCTCTTTCCTGTGAATAATACAGAGATATGTCATGTTGCCATTAAGAATCGAAAGTCACTAATGAATTTCAGATCAGCTGACCTGTCGCACACCGCTAATCTCATCACGTGTGCGGTAAGTGCTCCCAGGGTCTGACATGGAGTGACCATGATACCTGTAAGTATCCATCTCAAGAATCTGGATGCAACAAAATGAAAGAACAATGAATGGCTTATCTAATACATTCTGAGCAATAAATGAAAACAAAACACTTGACCCAAGACAACTAAAACCCTTGTATGCATGCTGTATAGTCTCAAGTATCTGTAAAGCATCTTCTCTACTTTTATGGAAACCCCTAAAGTCTCTTGACAATCAACCAAACCTGGAGCCGGATATATGAAGCTCAATATGCTCAGACAGACATGGTTTAAACTAACAATGAAGTGTTAAAAATTTGAAAAAAAGTTTCAGCCTACATGGTGGTGTTTATAATTATTCCTTCAGATTTGCAAATGACGATGAAAAAAACTATGATTGTACTATGGGAGAACATAAATATATTATGTACATAAAGTGCTTAAAATCAGTTTTGGCTTTTGGCATATGGATCATGGACGAAAACAACTGCTGAGCTAATCAGAGAGAACCATCCCTTCTCCAAAAAAAAAGAAAGGAAGAAAGAACCATCTGGATGGTTATTGCCAATCCTAGATGGGTTGAAAAGAACAGTGCAAAACATAATAACAAGTTAGATATGTTATTTGAGAACTTTTGTGAGTGTCAAGGAAAATCCTTACTTACAATGCAATCATTTTTTTTTCTGAGAAGGACAATGCAATCATGTTAATTGGTAATACTTCCTTTTTATCTTTGTGATGCTCATAGTGATAACCCCTTCTAATTTTGGTTTTGACATCCAATGATAGATTATGGTACTGAAGTCTCTTAGGTGTACCTATAATAGATTCATGTACCCCTTTTGTGATTGCAGCTTTGATAGAAAATATCTTATCACAAGTTATGAGCACCTTTTGAATGCATTGACAAGTTATCCATTTTCTTAAATTAAGACATTATAGAATAAATGCTTAATTAGATAGGATAACGATGGGAATGATGATATGGTGGTCATGAAGATAATGCTTTTTCATTAATATATAGCAATAACACAAAGGATGACACAAATGGTTATGCTATGAGAACAGTGTAATTCAACAAAGTAAAAATTCCAATAATAAAATTCCTGATCTAGTATGTTAAACCCTGTGATCCAAGATGACAGACATAGGGACATATTAACCCAAATAAAGTTCATATATTGCATAACTAGGCAACTACCAAAAAAGTAATCTATACAAGTCTCATATAAAATTTTACATGAGAACTTCATTAAAAAAATAAGATTTACATGAGAAATGCAATAGCAATGCTTACAAATACTTACAATAGGTCCCTTAGCTAGAACATGTTCTTTAGCAAATGCACACGCTTGTTTCACTGCAAGAGCATCCATTCCATCAACCTGTCAAAAAGTTGTAAATCCTTGTAAAGCAGAACATAATCAACAAGTCATTGTTATACAAAATGTTGATGCCCCATTAATTTATTAACTTCAAATGAAGATTCCTAGCCTTGAACACAGTTACTGCTTTATATTTCAGAATATGTTGGCATAATACAAACACACAATTAGGTAATAAAAATATGTGTGGATGCTCAAATTTAATAAATGGGTTGGTACCCTCAGAAAGTTTTTTTTATTTTTCCTATGATTGATTCATAAATGGTAACAGCAATGAGACAAGCAACTGAAATTTTCCAAACTGAAGACATAATCGATGTTAGTAGTTATCATAATATCAAAAACAAGTGTCACAATCAGAAATTGATTCAGACAACGAAAAAGTAAGCTTTCCATGCAAATGCAAAATCCCTTTTTCCCGAAGTAGATGTGTGATGCGACCCTTTTGTTTTTTGGTTGTTCCATGTCTATACGGGTCTAGGCCAAGGCGGGCATTGGATGGTTCGACAACACTTCAGAAACTGCTTTCTGGCGCTCCTTTTGCAACGGCAGCAGAGACTTCCGTGAGCGTGTTTATGTTTGCACGAGACAGAGGGCACGACCGCTGGCATTCATACGGCCATTTGGATGCAGAGGAATGCAACTATCTTTCAGGGTAGCCGTGCTTATGCGGAGAATGTGGGACATCATGCAAGGGGACAGGAGGAAGTACGTGTAATGTAGGAAATTTGTGTACTGGTGGAACCTTTGCTTCCCATTTACATTTGAATTGTAATCATGCATCTCATTAATAAAAATCCTGGACGACTACCTCCTAGCTAGTCGTCCTTTTTCCTCTCAAAAAAACAGAACTCCCAATGAGATCTATTCATTCCAGGACAACTGGCTCAGGAAGAAAAGTGGTCACTTACGTAAGAATCAATCGGATTTTGGTTAAAATATTTAACAAATAGATAATACCGATGCAAAGTAAAGCCTAATAACTTCATACAAGAAAATATGGCCATGAATTGTGTCTCAATATCCCAGAAGCAATCCTAATGCTTTAAGTATCAATGCAGCCCTCTGCTGATGTTTTATGCAGCTTTTGCGGGGATGAGGCTGAGGATGAAGGGTTACATTTAATGGCATGGAAGAATGTCTGAAGACTCGTTTCAAAAAGAATGTCTGAAAACCTTTTTCATTTTCAGCAAGTGGTTTCAGTGTGGTTAACCATCAGATGATGAATAACCCTCTCTTGCCTAAATGGATATGATGTTAAATGGATCTGACAGTAAATTATTCATATGTTATGGGAGAGTCACTCCTGGGATTCCACGGGGATGATATACGGAGGTGCTTATTAGTTTTGGTTAGGGATGGCAGTACTTTTCCTAGAGTAGCATCATTCTTTGAATTAAGCAGGACAAGTTAATCCAATAAGTCCAATTATGGGTTTTCTGTGACCACTTTATATAACCACATCAAATCTTCTTTCCTTCTGGTTTTGGTTAGACATAAAAGAAAAAACTTCAGCTTCAACTTGCCCCTTGAGCCTGAAGGATGCCTCTCATGGGAGTTGGACGTCATAAACACTAGCATTTTCCATGAGTTTCTATTACTTTTGCACAAATATATGATCTACATCCTGATAGCTCTATTCACAAGGGGTAGGCGTTTGGGCCTAAAGACATTTCAAAGTTAAAAGTCTATAATCCCCAAGATAATGGATCTCTACCCCAAGATAATGAATCTCTGCAAATATATAAATTAGATTCAAATGAATTTCCTCAAAGGAGACAGACCCAATTAAAAATTATTTTCTTTTTAGGATACATAAAAATATGAAAGTTATTCCTGACCTTGAGACCGGGAACATAATCACCACGCTTGTAATACGCAGGGCTCTTTGCCGCTCTCCACTCTGCTGTGCCCATTCCATCTGCAATAACAAATTATTCAGACCTCGATCCTATCGTCTCAAAATTTTCTTCTTCTAAACGGTAAGCCTAATCGCCATAACACTCACAGTGATTGTTCTCGCAGACCAAGATTATGGGCAAATCCCAGAGTGCCGAAATGTTCAGTGCCTCAAAGAGCTGACCTTGATTCGCAGCCCCATCACCGTACATGGCGAATGTTACCGTCCCCTCCTTGTTGTACTTCTGGGCAAAGGCGAGACCGCACCCAAGCGGCACCTGGGCGCCAACAATCCCGTGGCCGCCGAAGAAGTGAGCGTCCCTCTTGTAGAAATGCATGGACCCACCCTTTCCCTTGGAGCAGCCGGTGCGGCGCCCCATTAGCTCGGCGAAAGCCTCCACAAGGCCCCCGCCACGGGCGAAGAAGGTGCAGTGATCGCGGTAGGCGGTGATGATGGAATCCTTCCTGGTGATGGCGGCCTCCATACCGACGGCCACGGCCTCCTGGCCGTCGTACAGGTGGCAGAAGCCACGGATGAGCTTGGCCTTGTAGAGTGAGTCGGCGGCGATCTCGGCACGGCGCATGGAGGACATTTCGCGGAAGAAAGCGAGCAGCTCTGCGGGCGTGGTGGTGACGGTGCGGGAGGGCGGCTCGATCCTGTGGCCCGTGAAGGGGACGCTGGTCTCGACGGTGAGGACCGTCTTGTCGTCGGCGGCAGAGGCCGCGGCAGTGGAGAGCGGGCGGAGGGAAGCGGCCGCGGAGGAAGAGGAGAGGATCCTCGACGCAGCGACGCGGCGTAGGGCAGCCATGGCGATGGTGTGGAATTTTGAGGAGGACGCTGAAGCGATGAAAGGATTCAAAGGAAATGGGAATCGGCGAGCGACAATTGGTAGGAAAAAGATCGTTCCATACCAAGAATTTGGAATTTCCCAATTCATCCAATGGGCCCTTGGGATCGACTGGTAGAGAAAACTACAAATGCCAAGGATTGCGTTATACCTTTTTATTTTTTTTCCTAACGAGCATTCCATTCATTAGTGCATAGCTTAATGCACCTAAAAAAAAGGTTTAATGAGGTGCTCCCAACTTTAATAACATCAAACTCCAATAGCTAGAGACGTTGGATCTAGATCGGATGGTGCAATTCTGTTTTTTCCTCACTTTTTTTTCCAAGTGGCCTTCTCTCTCCTCGCGCGTCGCTGACTCGTTGTCTTCCGCACGCCGCCAACGACGACAATAAAGAAGCCGTTGACGCCGGCAGGTGGGCTCGGATCTCACTCGAGAAGCCCTTCCGCAGATCGATGCCGCTAGGCACTCTCCGATTTCGCTCGAGAAGCCACTTGGCCGACGTCGCCGGGCGCGCTTTGATCTCGCTCGAGAAGCCTCTTCGCATGTCACTGTCACTGCCAATGCTCAAGAAGCCCATCGCCGATGCTTGCGCCGCATGTCGTTGGGCGCACTGCTATCTCGCTTGAGAAGCCTCGCCGCCTCGGGCGCTTTGATCTAACTTGTTGCATGCCGTCACTCCTCGCTGACACTTCGATCGCATGCCACCGGTTCCGCTTCGACCTTACGACCTCTCATCGGCGCTGCCTCGCAACCACTCGCCGCTGCCGAAGCATCGACAAGGAGCGATGTCGAAGCGCGTGCGGCGGCGCATGGGTGGCGCAGGCGGCGATGACGAGGCGACGATGGCGAACGGGTCGCGCAAGCGGCGGCGAACGAGCTCGCAGGGTTCTTGTGCGGCGAATGAGCTCGCACGGCAGCAGGAATGTCAGATCGGAACTTAGCCTAACGGCGAGGGCTCCTCGAGCGAGATCGAAGCGCTCGTGGCGGCGAGGGCTCCTTGAGCGATATTGGAGCTTCTCCCGATGCAGTCAAGCGTCAAAGAGGGTGCGTGCTGGTTGAGCATCAGCAGCATTGCTCGACGAGGGTGCGCGCTGTCGGACGGCGCACGAGGAGAGAGAAGGAGAGGAGGAGAAGATTAGGGGAATGATGTCAGCTATCGCTGTGAATCGAACGATTGGGATATACGCGAATTTGAGCCCTTGATTCACGATTTAAGGATTGTAAAAATGGGAGCAGGGTGCTCCCAACTTAAGTTGAGAGCACCCATTAAACCCTAAAAAAATATAATATTAAGTAGCAAATAATATTTTGACTCAAAGTGCTTAAGTTTGAAAAATATATATATTTTTTTAAAAGTAACGTATAGAAGTTTTAATATAAAATGTTACATACTATTTTCACTAACTTATAAAGTATAAGCCCTAGACATCCGTGGGTCTCAACCGAAAAAAAAAACTTATAAAGTATAGAGTATAGTAATTTTGTATTTTATTCCTACTATATTCTCATTCATTTCAATATAAAACTTTATTTAATTTTTAAACATCATATATTATTTGTATATATTACATCTTTAATATCACTTAAAATATGAACATTTTTTTATTTCAAAATAATTTTTTTATATTAAATAATATTTTTTAAAAAAATATTTATGTTAAAAAGTATAATAAATAAATTATTATGAGTATGATTATTATAAGAATAAATCTAAATTAGATTGTTATGTTTATTTTTGTCAAACAATTTTTAACAAATTTATAAACATATGACTATCACTATTCACTCATAGCTAATCGTTTTAATTAAATCGCTATCTCCATGTGTGTTTTGGATCTGCATTGTGGTAGGAGGAGGAGAAATACAACAACGTCATGGAAGCCTTGGGATGTGTTATTTTCATAAATTATTTTTAAATTATCATGATTTTCTACATCTAATTTTGAATTACGACATTATTATTTTTTGTCATTAAATTATCATAATTTTTCTAATTTGGTCTTTTTTTAACTTTGATTTTTCTATTTATAAAAATCAAGAATACTCCTTCTCTCATTTCTTCTAATATTTAAAAATTTAAAAAAAATTAAAAAGACAGCCGACGTTGATGAAGACTTTTTCTACTACCTCTCCCAAGTGGGCAGTGGTAGGGGGTGTGTCGCCCCCTTCGCTTCGCCGGTTGCAGCAGACCCCCTCCGTCTGCACGCGATGCACACCGGTGAAACTTATTTATTTTATTTTTTTCTACGTGTTATCGATGGAGGGGTAATTTTGATTTTTTATAATAAAGTTAACAAAAAAATTGATAGAAGTCAATGAAAGTATCAAATTGAAAAAATCACGATAATTTAAAAATTAAAAAAAATAAATTCATAATTTAAGATTAGATGTGAAAAATCTTAATAATTTAAAGGTGACTTATGAAAATATTCCTTAAAAATTTCACAATAATTTTCCATGAGTAAACATAGATGATATTTACTCTCTCCTGAATGATTCATGACTTTTGATCCGCATTACAACTTAAATATCGCTTAGAGTGACAGCTCTACGAATGTATGACAGTAGGACGATTTTTTTTAAAATGTTGTACTGTAACCCCCAAAACGTTCGTTTTGACATCTAATGCATTAACAGGATATATTTATGGCTAAATGTATCTATTACATTAAATGCACACATCTTACAGCTGAAAATGCATCTCACGTATTGTCTCATCTACCACGATACCCTTTGTGGTACTGTAGCTATTGTATTGCTACATATCTTTGAGCAAAGTTGAGGATTGTTTTTTAGAGGTAGAATCGTGAGGGCTTCGAGAATCGAGAATTATGAGATCTTATTTTATAAATAAAAAATTATTTTTTTAATATAAAATAATAAAATAGTATATTTATTCATAAATATTATATTTATATATAAGTTAATTAAACATTATCCATTAATACCTTATTCATATTTTCAAATTTAATAGATTTTTTATATCATCCGAAAGACAATATGATGTATTCTTAAAAAGCACTAAAATAATAATATATAATATTTGATTTTAATGAACTATAAAATTTATTAAAGTGCAATATAATTCTTAGCATACGTACAATAATAAAAAATATTTTGATGATTATTACATTTATAACATAACATTAAGTTATTAGAAGATATTAAAATTCATCAAAACAGGGACGGATCAAAATTTTTATACTAATGTTTTTGAGTTTATACTAAGGTTTATTTAGTATAATACGTAGAATACTAAACGTATATATATCTTGGTCCCCTCAAAATTTCAAAAAATTAAGGTTGGTTTGCTGGTAAGTGCATGCTTTAGGGTTTGGGAGGTCTCGTGGTCGATTTCAGCTTCAAATTGTTTTGTTATATTTTTACATTTCATTTATTGGATGTTAGGAGTAACTTGAATATATAATAATTTAATTAATTATATATTAAATGCAGTAAATATAATTTGTGGATCTAAAAAACATGGGGCCAAATGCATTAATTTGAAAAACTTATTTTTTTAGAGTTGCATTTATTTTGTTGCTATTTTTTATTATACTTTCTTTTATCCTTCTTTTCTTTGGTATTTTTTAGTAATATTTTTATTTATTCAGTTAAAACTAATTAACTTCTAATTTATTTCATTTATATTTTAAAGTATATATTTTATGGTGTATATTAGTAATGTAAGAAAAATTCAATCAATTCGAAAAACTTATTCAACCCAAAAAACAAAATCAAAAAAATTGAAAATTAGGAGACCAAATAAGATTTACGGCAGTTTTTTAATAGAGCAAAACTAACCTGCTTAAACCAGTGCCCTACTCGAAAAACTCATAGGGTCCATGTCCATTTTTATTTATTATTTATTATTTATTAATTTATAAGTAATTATTTTTATTATTGGTATAATAGTTTTTTATATACTTTAATATGTTCAAATCACATTATGAAACTCTAGATCAATAGTTCTAATATAATATCCTATGTTTAGCTATAAAATTAAATATGTTAATATTAATAATAATTTATTATATATTTTTCAAAAATATTATTTCACTAAAACAGAGGTTCGAAAAAATCACCCGAAAAACTGGGATAATTTTTCCTTTTTCTAAATGATTTTAGGCTGGTTTTTGTAATTTAAAAATTGACCAAAAAATAATGGATAATTTTTTTAATCGAAAAATCGACTCGACCCGAACCACTTTCGACCCTAGTATATGTTAGCCCCCCCCCCCCCCCCCCTAAAATATTTTTATGGCTCCGTCCTTGCATGAAAGTGAGACTAACATATACAATATATATAATAGTTAAATCTAATTTTCTCAAGGACCTTTATGTTTACTTTTATTTTTTTATTCGAATAAATAAATTTGTACCAATATCGTAGGATCGTTAGGATCGTAAGATCTTACTATCCGGTTATAGATCCTAAAATCCTACCGTAAGATACTACTAATCTTAAGACCCGGTTATAGATCCGCTATAGATCTTACGTTTAAGATCCTTCGAGTAGGATTGAGATCATTTTCTGTCCAGAGGATCGTAAGATCTTACTATCCGGATCGAGATCCTGACAACCATACCTTTGAGTACTGTAATACTTGTGGCACTATAGCATGTGATTATTTGTATTGTATTATATTATACAACCATCCCAGACTCATTCCTCATATTGAATTTCTCTCTTCTGTTATATAGCACATGCACATTCATTTTATAATAGCCATCATCAACGCTGATTTCTATAATTTATCCCTTCAAAATTATATTAACTTGTCCTAGTAATTAATTGCGTTGTCGAGTTATTACGTGTGTATCATTATCTTTGATCATTTCAACACTCTGCTAAGTCTTATTATATTATGATTGCATCTTGAATCAAATATTCTTGACTTGATTATTCATGGCACTTGATTTTTGAACCCCAAAATAGTTATAGAATAAATAAGATGAAAGATATTAAATGCAAGAGTTCTTATGTGTTGTTGACGACGGTCAACCAGATCAAAAGAGAGTATACTCTGACATGTCACCAGCCACCTTAGACGGTCATCCTAGGATGGACAGTGAATGCACTGCCCAACCCACCCAAGTCACAGGACATCCCAAAGTGGCACCTGGAAACTTTGAGACAAGGAGAAGGCCATCACAAAGGTCGAGAAGGAGCCTCGATGAGAGTTTGGGACATGCTGGACGCAGCGGGGCAGCCAAGGGGCAATATCGCCTCAATGGGAAACAACCCATCCCAACTAACTTCCAAGGGTGTCAAACTTCGAGTAGGACAGTTTGCATCAAGCATGAAGATTCAACGACAATGGTGCATCCTAACTACCCGAAGATAAATGAGGAGATTTGGGAAGATTCAGCTAGAAGATAATCCCAAGGAATCAAGGTAGGGTAGTTATGAGGACTATCCAAGCATGCGAGAAGATCAAAGGGATTCTGATGAGGAGATTAGGCGCATCAGGGGGTTTTATTCACTCAGGAGATCCTGCGAGATCCCTGAAATTACAACTAGATTGGGGAGGTAGTTAGAGTTGTAACAATCACTTGTATATATAAGTCACATGTATTAGTCATTGTTGATTGGTGAATGAAATCACGAGATTTCCCCTTTATCTGAGAGTCTATTTCTATTGTGTTGGTGTGTTTTCGTTGTGAAGGTGCAGGGCCATTCATGAGATGTCCGAGAAGAGGCTGCTTGGCACTCTTGTGCAAGAGAGAGCCAAGGTCGTGCACTGAGGTTTCTAGATGTAGAAATTAAGGGTGTGACAATGTGGTATCAGAGCCAAGTTGCAGTGACGATATCTGGAGAAGGTGGAGGAACATCCATGCGGGGCCGACTGGCAGAGGCGGAGATGACCATAGGCGATGGCGGTCATGGTCCTAACAGCAGGGAAAAGAAGCGAACGAGATCCAAATCGAAGGATCCGATCGACCATCTGGAGAAACACGTCAAACTACTAGAGGAGAAGCTCCATAGAACCAATGTGGTCGTTCGAGACTTGGAGGGTGTTGTAGGACAACATGGCCTGGCCTTAGAGGAAAACAAGGTCACGCGCGATCTGTTGGAGGCCCGACTTGTGTCTCTGGAGGAAACCATGGAAAGCAAGGTCAAGGCGTGGGAGGCCAACCTCCTGCTGATCCGATGTCACCTCTTCAACTCAGAGGGTCTGAGATCGAGGGCCACCAACTTGAAGTTCACGGGCTGATAATTGAAGAAGTACGATGGCATACTGGAGGTGACAATCATCGACGACTTCCTATGGTGTCTTGAAAAGGGATTTAAGACTAACAAGATCATGGTCGAGAATTGGCGGTGTGCTATTTGGTGGACGGCGTGCTCTTGTGGTGGTGGCGCATAGTGGAGGTCACAAGGCAAGGTCATCATCGGATGCCTTCAAGAAGGAGTTGAAGAAGCAATTCTATCCATGCAATGCCTAGGACATTGCCATAAACAAATTGATCGTCTCAAGCACACTACCTCGGTGAAGGAGTACATCGAGAGGTTCCAACTGTTGATGCTACAGATGCCTAGGATCATGGAGGAGTCAATATGGTTGTTCTTCTTCCTCAGAGGACTCAAGCCATGGTATGCTCAAGAGGTGAATCGTCAGAAAATCATGACCATGAAGGAAGCTTTGGTCGCAATTGAGGCTGGTGGAGTACTCAACAAATAAAGACTTTGAGGTGATAAGAGGAAGGACAAGAAGGTGACTACTGCAAGCAAAGGAGATGCCAAGAAGACGATGAGGTGCTATGTTTGTGGTGCGACAAGAAGGCAAGCTTGGCCGCCATGGTGTCTACCTCGGACGATGAATGAGGTGTTGCTCACATAGGGTCCATCATGACCCTAACTACCGTGGCCCCGATGCTCCTCAACAAGGACATGAAGGGGGGCATGAAAGGCCTTGTGTTCGTAGAGGTCATGGAGAATAGCGACACCACGGCCGCCCTAGTTGATACCGGGGCTACACACAACTTCATGGCAGCACAATAGGCAGGGCTCATGAAGATGGTAAACTCCACGTCCCAACCTATACTTGGCATGGCCAAGGTCGTCCCAGTGCGTGTGGGAAGCTGGGAGGGCGCAATCGACATCACGATCATCAACAAAGATGACAGCAAGTTCATCTTAGGAGGTAAGACTAACTCAAGAGGGGTTACTCTTGTTATCTCAGGAGACAATGCATGAGATGCCCATGACAAGAGTCAAGATCGAGTCTCGAATGCTCTCAGCCATGCAGCTGAACAAAGGCATGCGTTGAAATGAAGTCACATACCTGGAGACCTTGAAGGTGAATGAGGCCGACCAAGGAGTCCCGGAGAAAGTCAGGGCACTTCTGGAGTAGTACAAGTACATCATGCCTCTAGAGCTGTCGAGCAAGCTTCCTCCTTGCCAAGATGTTGACCATGCCATCAAGTTGGTAACGGGTGCCAAGCCATCGGCTATGGGGTTGCACTGTATGGCGCCCCATGAGTTGGAGGAGCGCCACAACTATTAAAGGTAGGGTTCATCAGGCCCTTGAAGGCACCCTATGGGGCATCGATTTTGTTCCAGAAGAAGTAGGATGGGTCGTTGTGCATGTGCATCGACTACATGGTACTCAACAAGATCACGGTGTGCAACAAGTACCATATACCACTAATAGGGGACCTCTTCGACTGACTTGGGAAGGCGTGGGTCTTCGCCAAGCTAGATCTCTGGTTAGATCGCAAAAGGGCACATGTCCAAGACCAAATGTGTGACGAGGTATGGCTCATACAAGTTCTTAGTCATACTCCTCTTTTTAGAACTTCATCATTTGGATTCCACATGCTTAATTCCTTCATCGTCTCATACTCACATAGTCTCATTGAAGCCTAGCGAGCCTCCCCTCTTGTGTTTGATCACATGTGGAATTGGGTTCGTCTTACCACAGTGGTAATTTATGAGGAACTCAAAATCCTTTTGAAACTTCATATAAGTAGTGTTTCAGAATCCTTAAAGATAATACTATAGATCATTTAAGTTCATTTGAGTTCCTAAGGTAGCTATTTCATTTATACTTCTTCAGCTAGAATTCACCTTTTTATTACTTTTGCATATGATTATGATATCCTATTACCATTAGTACATTCTCATATGTTCCTTATATTGCTCCGAGATAGTCTGAACACTATGTTCATGAGGTCCATAAAAGTTCGAGGGGTATTCATTAGTCCAAATGACATCACTAAAATTTATAGTGATCACACATTGATAGAAAGACTACCTTCATTACATCTTCTTCAACAACCCAAAGTTGTCGGTACCCATTTCGTAGGTCAATTATGGGGGACATCCTGGCCTTGGATAAATTGTCTATACATAGTAGTAAGTACTTTTGTATTGATGATTGTCTTGTTTAACAACTCGTAATCAATATCTAACTTCTTAGACTCATCTATATTCTTTACAAAAGAATAGTAAGATCTAAAAATGAGACACTCAATCTCTGCTTCTTCAATTCATGCGTTAAGAGAGGCCTTTGAAATTAGAGTCAGAGGAGATAGATATGACACTCAACCTCTAACTATAGCTTTATGGTCCATTTGGGTATTGGTAACTATTTTCTTCTTCTTACATAATATTTATACATCTTGGGAGAAAAAAAATCAATTGACACTAAGAATCCCATCATAATCCTCCTAAAAATTTCTAACTGATGTGAATAAAAGATCTTATTTCCAGTAGTCATTGATACCACTAGGATGTACTTTATGGTATGAAATTATTTTCATAGGATCATCATCCTTAAAGATAGCTTATGTCATGCAAAGATCAATAGGCTCACCAAGAGTGTTGTCCTCCATCATATGATTCGATACGGTTAGTAATGGCAATCATCGTCTTTACAAGATCAATATAGATCAATCATTTTTCTTATGACTTATGTTTGATGTGACCATTTTCTAAACATCATCATGGAAGGATTCTTCTTTGATAACATAAACAACTATGTAGATTGGGGTCACATATGAAATCAATAAACATTTGTCAAGTCATCACTAAATCATTCCCTAATTAGTAAATAGGGATACTAATAGGATAGAAAATATGATCAAGTCAAAAGTGTGACATGAAAAACATATGATGAGATCATATGGAAGATAAATGTTGACAATGTCACTTGTCACATCATGGGATTATTCTACATTCATAGAGTACTTCATCATTAGTCATCATGAATTTGGATCATCACTAGAAAAGATCCTAGGGATCGATAAGATCCATCTTAACATAATCAAATATCATGAATTAAGAGTTGTCATCATAATCATTTAGCTTATGAGTGGAAGACATAACTTACTTGAATTTATGTCAGGTGGCGCGATGACTGCTCGTGGCACTTATCTTTGTTAAAGCATATTAATATAAGATCAAGAGATCAAAGATCATCATAAGAGTGACAAGAGCTATTAATCATCATAAGGAGATACCAGTGAGGATATACGTAGTGAGCACTCTTGATCTTGTCGCTAGCATGAGAGTTCACTAGCACTGCCACAACTCACAGTGATGTTTTAAATTCGTGGGGATCGTTTCACGCCTTTTCTTCAACTTGACTTACATTTGATATGATTATTAAGTAAGCCCTTACTTGAGGGTATTCCTTCGAGATTTTACAATTAATATGCTTCTATCTTTTTCTTCATTTTCATCTTTGACTTATCATGAGGTATATTTCAACCTACGGGAAGGTCTGCGTCAACCCGTCATCATCATCATAACTGGCAAAGTCAGCTCATAGCTGATCGGAGTCAACCCATAGTTGACCACTGTCAGTCCACCATCATAAGAGCTCTTTGTTTGACATTTTTTTATCTTTTATCTTGCAGCTTTTAATTTATATTTATTAGGACACAAGGATCATGCTTCTTGTGAGAAATCTGTGCAAGTATGAAAAGCAGTATTCGCACTCTAGATACGGGTATGTAAAGATCGAATTTCCTTTCGTAAAAAGACGTAAACAAGTTTTAAAAAATTTGTAATCTCAACTACACTTCTCAGGTTGCAAGTGTACAATCGTCGTTATTGTATAGACTGGGGTCGATCCGCAGGGAGAGAATTTAGATTATGTTTCACAAACACTGCCAAGAAAATGTCGTGAATTAAAAAGGAGCGACTAAAAGAAGTAAATGACAAAGAAATAAGAATATATTTTGTGTTTTAGATTTTGTAGTTTGTTTGTTGTTTTCGTTAGAAAGCTCGAGTAAAATAAGATCTGGAATAAGTATCGTCGCTAAATTAGTATGTAAAAATAGAGGCACGTGGGATCATTCTCATGGGGGAACTCGGCGAACAAATATTGTTTCCTTAAATATTACATTCGGATGATGACACTTAGTGTGCATTTTTCATTCTCATGAAAGATAACCTTAGGTTCTCCTATTCTCGTATTTGAACTGAGTCAATTCACCAACAGGTGATATCAAACTAGAAGTTCATAGAAATCCTCTCTCGATTCATTCTACATAAGGAAGTGAAAACAATAGTTATGGCTCTTCTTCTCTACAACCATGCTAACATATCGGTGAATAGGATTTACCTTAATTAATACCACTACTCATGTACAAATTCTACACAAAAGATGATGAATTAATAAAGTAAAATTTCCAAATTGATTTAAGCAATATTTTAGGCTTTAAATCATATTTTGAAATCAACAAAAGATATTAACCCTCTCGGTTTTTAATCTAATTTATTAGATCTCAGAATGTACTCAACTGGAATATAAAATTAAGGGCTTTATCAAGTCACGTTAACAATAATACAATTGGGTCTCTTGTGATTTTCCCAAGAGTGGCATGTAAGAGAAAAACCAGAGAAAAACTCTAGAGAATCTAAAAACTTCTTTTCAGATAATCAAAAGATTCAAAGGAATAAATCTCAGACAATAATTAATCAAATCATCAAACATGTTATTGATCCATCAACTAATTGTACGAATAATTCATAAAGAATAGGGTTCAATCAAGAAAATTCTAAAGAACTACTCCATAAAACTAAATTACATCAATGTAAATAATGTTTTCAGGAAAAGAATAGAGAACAAGAAGAACTACTCCTAATTCTACCGTCCTCTCTCAAGTTTTCGACAGAACTTCGTTGTAGCCTCTGCATCTCCTTCACCAAGCCTTCAACCTCTAAATTCTACCCTCCAAAGATTCTCTTCCAGTTGATTTGGGATCTCCTTAAATAGTTTTTCCCATAGCATGGCTCAACAACCCGAAGTCTTATAAAAAAATGTGGATAAAAATTACTTTAACATTGCCTAACAGACCGTCGTCACACGGCCATGACAGGGACAGTCAAATTTTTTGATTGCTGATCTTCCTGTCACGACCATAAAAAGAACTGTTACGGTCGTGACAGTCTTCTGAACTATTTTAGACATTTTCTTGTCTTGATTTCGATATTTTTTTTTCATATCCTGCCATGAATAATTTTCAGACTTAGGTAGAAATCAAATCTAAATGAAATTATATGAAGACAAATCAAAACTCCCCTTTTCTAAACCATTCTAAAATGTTAATCAAATGGCCTATACTATTGCATGATTTTTTGTACATCAAATATCCCCAAGCTTAATATTTTGCTTGTCCTCAAGCAAATTTCAGAAAAGGCATAGTGCTCCATCACAAAACCAATATTTTTCTTCCACTGTCCTTTTACACGACCATCACCAGAGTATCTATTCTCAACAAATACCCAACCTTGCAGAATTCTTAGCATTCAAACATGTTTTTCCTGCATATCTACCAATAATATTAGTCAATCTCATAAGAGTATCAATATTGAACCACAAGTCTTTAAGGAGCTTATTTTCATACTATTATCATTTCACATTTCATCATTAAGAATTTTTTTCTTTTCACTTAAGAATTTAGTAATCCTCCATATTGCACAAAATGGTCCATGTAACGGGCTTTCGATCGACGGATCCCAGAGTAGATGCCCTTAGGTCGCCAAGCAAGAATCCCCTACGGATCTAATCACCCGGACACACCAAGGTTCCAGAGGATATTTTATACTTTTTATTTAACTGTTGGGGCTCAACTAGTCCTCTTTTCATTCATTTTAACATTAAAATTAATTAGCATAATTATAAGCTCCAAAAAGACTTACTGCTTTCAATAGAGATGCAATTATAATCAAGACTAATATCATAGTAAATAATAGAGAAATTCATCATTTAAAAGCTAGTCCTTCTACTTAGCATCAAACTCAATCCAAATCCCAATACTCTGGAGATACCGATAAAAAGAAATAATGATTGAATTTCATAGATTAAGCGATGTTCTGAAAATAAGCTTTCAAACAATAAAATAGTAAACAAGAAGAAATGAGATGGCACAAAATTTTTTTAAAAAAAAATCATAATTAGATGCATGCCAAAAAATAATAATAAGATAACCGACTCAAAATACTGAAAATGGGCATGCCATGCAAATGAAACAAAATAACCTAAGTCCCTCCCCCAATCTTGAACAACTAAGAGAAGAAAAATACACAAATGGGAAAATGTAAAGGAAAAGAAATGATCAAGACTTAATCTTCTGGGGGTGGCGATGGCGAGAAGGGTGTGGTCAAGTCTGTGATCTAGGTCTGCATTATAAGCAGAAATGTAGTATGGTCTAGTCTCTGCCATGACCGAGACAGAATGAATATCCTTTAGGTCTTGAGAACGATCGTGAAGGCAGTCGTAACTGAAGTTTTTCCTGAATATGAGTATAACTAAGTTAATATCAAATCTACTCCACAACTAAGAAACTAAAAGAAGTAAAGAGAAAAGGGTTCAGGTAGTGTAGTTCTAAGTTATAGTCATTAGCTTGACTTTCAGCCTTGTCGCCTTCAAGGGTCTAATAGGGGCACTGAGTGGCCACTTATTAAGGTGATTGAATTCACTTGCTCTCTTGAATTTTTCTCTGTATTTCTAGGCAAGCTCCATGACTATCTTCCAGATACCATATTTGCCAATTGTCCGATCTGTGTTTCTAAGTTTCTGATTGATACATCTTGATTAGTAAACTTGGTCTCCACAGTGAGGATGAACTTTGATAGGACATTTTCCAAATCACTTTTAGGTTCGCTATAAGGTTGATAAGCAGGGGTTGTGCTGAACTCCTATTATTTACCCAAGAGTAATTAGGAGGGGATCTCTGAGTAATTAACATATCCATTTTCTTTGCTAAGGCATTTAATTGGGCTTGAATGTGGGTAGCCTTATCAACTTGATAAAGTCCAGTCTTCTTTGCCTTTGAGTTTTGCCAATTGTTCAAGAAAAGATTGTCGAATAACTTATAAAATCTTCAGGGGATCTATTAGCAATGGTTCCTCCAGCAGCGGTGTCGATCTTGTCCTTTATCTCTGTTGAGGCCCCATTGTAAAAGTATTGGATTTGTTGGTAAAGAGGGATGTTATGATTTGAAACTTTACTGACGAGATCCTTGAACCTATCCCAAGCTTCGTGCATAGACTCTGTATCATGTTAACAAAAAGAAGAAATCTCGTATAAGCATCTAGCAGCTTTTTGTGGTTGACAGTACTTGTTAATGAATGCTTAACGCATTTCTTCCCAATTTGTTATGGTTCCTGTCGGCAATGTAGTGAGCCAAGTATAAGCTTTTCCTTTCAAGGAAAAAGGAAAAAGTCTTAGACGAACTACATCATCTGTTACTCTTTGAAATTTGAAAGTTGAACATAATTGGACAAATTTCGTAATGTGGCCGAATGGATCTTCGTCTCTATCTCCTCCAAATTGTGTGTTTGATATCATTTGAATTGTTCCCTGCTGGATTTGAAAATTGTTAGCACCAATTTCAGGGATTGTAATACTCCCTCTTTCATCAATCATTAGTCCCATTGTGTAATCTATCATAGTTCTACACACAGGTGAAGGTGGTGGTAATTGATTCTCAATCGGCCTTTGTTGCTTTGCCATTTCAACAATAGTAAAAATTTTCTTCAATCTTCTGGTAGTTTTCTCTATCTCAGGGTCAAACACCACTGGTCCACTTGAGCTTCGGGTATTATGCCTATGTCCCAAGGCACTAGTGCTAGAGTCCTCCAGAATGTGGGGTTTATAAACTATTCAATTCCTGCAACCACACCAATGAAAATGAATGGTAATAATTCTCAGATTTAATAAGTAAGATAAGAAATTAATTACAAACATCATCCCCAGCAACGACGCCAAAAACTTGATGCGAATTTAGAAACACTGGCAAGCGCACTAATCGTTCAAGTAATAAAATGATGAATATAAGTATCGTTCCCACGAGGACAATAAATAATTAATAACTTCTTTTACTTATAAATTGATAAAAGATAATAACTCTGTGCTTTGTAAAAATAAGAAGAGTAAATAATATAAATATAGAGTTAGATCAATGGGGTTTAAATGTATAGAATTGATGAATAGAATTTATCTTAATTAATACCACTACTCATGTACGAATTCTACACAAAAGATGATGAATTAATAAAGTAAAATTCCCAAATTGATTTAACTAATATTTTAGGCTTTAAATCATATTTTGAAATCAACAAAAGAGATTAACCCTCTCGGTTTTTAATCTAATTTATTAGATCTCAAAATACACTCAACTGAAATATAAAGTTAAGGGCTTTCTCAAATCACCTTAACAACAACACAATTGGGTCTCTTACGATTTCCCCAAGAGTGGCATGTAAGAGAAAAACCAGAGAAAAACTCTAAAGAATCTAAAAACTTCTTTTCAGATAATCAAAAGATTCAAAGAAATAAATCTCAGACAATAATTAATCAAATCATCAAACATGCTATTGATCCATCAACTAATTGTATGAAGAATTAATAAAGAATAGGGTTCAATCAAGAAAATCCTAAAGAACTACTCCATAAAACTAGAGTATATCAATCTAAATAATGTTTCAGGAAAAGAATAGAGAACAAGAAGAACTACTCCTAATTCTACCGTCATCTCTCGAGTTTCCGACAGAACTTCGTTGTAGTCTCTGGATCTCCTTCACCAAGCCTTCAACCTCTGAATTCTGCCCTCCAAAGATCCTCTTCCAGTTTATTTGGGGTCTCCTTAAATAATTTTTCCCGTAACATGACTCAACAACCCGAAGTCTTATAAAAAATGTGGATAAAAACGGCTTTAAACTGCCTAACAGACTACCGTCACGGCCGTGAAAGGCTCTGTCACGATCGTGACAGGGACTTAGTCAAATTTTCTGATTGCTGATCTTCCTGTCATGGCCATGAAAAGATCTGTCACGGTCGTGACAGTCTTCTGAGCTGTTTTAGGTCTTTTCTTATTTTGATTTTGACGCTTTTTTTCATATCCTGCCATGAATAATTTCCAGACTTAGGTAGAAATCAAATCTACATGAAATTATATGAAAACAAATCAAAACTCTCCTTTTCTAAACATAAAAACATTCTAAAATGTTAATCAAATGGCCTATACTAATTCATGATTTTTCGTGCATCAGTCCTCTTGATTCCTTGTGATCTCGCCAAACGGTATATGCAGATGGCGCCACCTGTCTTGTGGTCTAGATAAATTTGATTAGGTTGCGCGCTCTCCCTTTTTGCCGCGTCTGCTTGTCTTGCCAATCATCCGATGGGGACCGCTTGCACCTGTGCGACAAATAAGGGAATTACAAGCAGACATAAGGAAAATATATAAATATAGGTTGAAAAGTGATGGCATGGAAAGTTGGAAAAAGGGATAAATGCATGTAGTGCAAATTGCTTAACATTCGTTATCAGAGAAAATGTGGCACTTTTTCCATGTTAAAATAGGTATAAAATACAACTCAAGATTTGGTCATCATAAAGAAGATCAAAGAATCATAATAATCAAGGGTCATAATCATTATAATCATATAAGTTTTGATCAAGACTACAAGATCATATCATGGAGAGTAAATTAGAGGCATAAACGACATAATCATCATCATAACTTAGATTAAGATTAAACACATAAATCAAGAGTTAAAAGATCATAAAATCAACATATCTTGTCGGAATCCGGGCCGAGTTCATAGGGCGTCTTCTCGGAGATTTGCGACTAAACCTAGGCTAGGTTTGGGATATACCCGAGCTAGGTTCGGTCAAACCGGTTGGGTGAAAGATGCGCCCGACATGACTTCATCGTGGAAATAACCCTGGCCGAGTTATCATCAACTCGGGTCAGGTAATGCCGGATCCCGGCCGAGTTCTGGTGAACTCGATCTGGACGTGGACATACTCGGGCTGGGTTATAGTAAACTCGGGCCAAGTTTCGTTATGTAAAAACTTGCGTGAAGACGCAAGGAGTTTTTCGATCATCTTTTCGGCGATTGTCGACGTCATACATCATCTTATAACAATGGACTACAACTAGAGATTAACTGCTTCAAGCCTAAATCAAAATTTTATGATGAATCTACCATAGTTCCATACCTTGTAAAGTTCACATTCTTCTTTTTCCTCTTCTTCTTCTTCTGATGGTTGCCCCTTGTTCACGTGCTTCCCAATCTCGTCTCCTTGCAATAGGGTTGTTTCCTGTAAGGTGGCTGCCATCACCTTCGTGGAAGAGAAAGAACAAGAGGGAACTAGGGATGGTCGAGGACTTTGGTTAGGCCATGTATTTATAGGGATGTCCCACTTTCAATTGGATTTGTTTTTTTATCTCAAGTGGTTTTTTTTTATTTTCTTTTTATCTTTTCTCTCTATCTTTTATCTTTTCTTTTCGGTCTCAAACCTTATTTTATCTTTTTTTTTTCTAACGAACTGAGTGTTACAACAACAGGAGAGATCTTTTTCTTTGTACCAGTTTACAAATCAAGCCATGGGTGTATACTATGATCTTGACCGTCGAACCAAAATGAAAGAGTTATAACGGTCCGAATTGAAATTTTTGAAGGTGAGATTTGTTTTTGTCACCCTCTAATTTTTCTCATATATATAATATAATTTACAAATTCATAATATGAATTCAATTATTAGTATAGATTTGAGACAAATGCAAAATCTAAAAGCAAAACTTGAAAAACTTATGCAACATTTTTTTCAATCAACTAAGATTTTCTTTCTATCTTTTTCGTTCAAGAATGATGAAAAGTAAAAGCTATTTATTATTTACCAATTCTACATAATCACAAATAGCTCAGGGATTAGCATGTTAACGAGTTGAAATAATATAGGATGCAATGCAATCTGCCTAACGCATGTAGTCGCAGTTTCAACTTCACAAACAGTTCGACCATATAACCATTTTTCAGGTTGAACATCTATCGTGTAATTCATTTTTATTATGGATAGAACAACAGTCGACGTAATTTGGCTAATTGTACCACCCATGAAAAATCCCTAATGTATGCCGAACTCACCAACAAAATTTGCATAAACATTTTCAACTATAAAAAAATCTATCATTTAGCAACGATATCATGTGCCTCGACCACGTCCTTGTGATGTCGCTAATGCTTTCACGGCGCCATAAAGTGATAAAGTTGTGACACCCCTCTAAATTAGTGATGCAGAAAACACAACGTGAACGATGCATGTCCAGCAATCAAATACTCTAATAAAAAATGTTCTAGAATTTGCAGTATAAATGTCATCAGTAATATACAAGCCGAACAATAACAATCTTAACTTAGCACCCGCAAGCATATGTATACACAATCACGTGTACACTGACACGCATACTACAAATGGCCTGCCATCAAGAACAAATCGAACCACCTGCGTCGGGCCAATAAAAGAGAGAAAACATCAAACTAACTTTCTTTCCTTTTTCCTGGAATATAAAAAGGCTGCTATTTTGTCATAGAGCAAGTCATCCATGTTCTTCTGAAGAAAAAAAAAACAGTTGAGTAGCTGCCTACAATTATTATTTTACAGAAAATGGAAAGAAAAAAAACGTCAGAATAAGCGGTAAGTCATACTCATGACCAAGTAACAAACTTAAAAAAAAGTAAGCAAGACTGTTGAACCATAAGACTGCTAGAAATTCAAGCGCAGGACTATATGTCCATCATCTGAGATACTGAAGATGGCCTCTTGGATTTTTTCTTTTTGTCCTTCCTGGATCTCCCTGGTTCTCTTTCTTTGTCGGTTATAGGTGGTTGAGTTCTCTGTAGATGTTGGTGAATGGCAGAGAGAGGATCAATTTTGAATGTAGGATCATTCAAAACCAATCTCAGCTGTGCTCCTTCTCGTTCCCTGTTGACAGATAAATCATATCAACAAAAGAAAGTTTATGAAGAAAAGGAGTACCACAAGATTAGGAATAATACACCAGCTTCTGCCTATTCTTGCAATTTAGCTTTAAATTGAGCACTGTAGTAGATGTTTGTCGAGAAGCATCAAAATCAGGTAGACACTCGGAAAGTGATGAGAAATCATATGCTTTCAGATTCTTCTGTCGTCTTCTTTGTTTCTTTTTCTACATAAACAACAATCACAGATTTGAGTGAAGTTGTATATGACCATGAAACACCACACACAAAAAATATTAATAATGGGCATAAGGATTGTTATTCAGGATGTTATATCAAACACACGACCAAACATTTCGTTACAATGAGTTTTATTTTAGGAAAATGATTAATCGATTAAAGATCAGTCACCATCAGTATACAAAAAAAAAATAATAATAGAAAAATGACCCCGGACGCTCCTGTTTCAAAAAAAAACATCAGTATACAAAACAGGGATAATAAGAATAAGTATATACATTCCCCCCAAGAGTTTCGAATACCCACCCACTGCACAAGCATGTGATTTTGGAGTAACAAGGACACATTTCATTTCATAGAAAAGATGAAATGAACACTTTTACTACATTTTATGTACTGTAAAGTACTACTTTTTTTCATGCCAAGGCCTAAAACAATTTCCGATATAAATGTCTAACTCCTTGAGAAGACCTCTCAAAAAAACTGCACGAGATGATATGGGTTTGTCGCAGCACTTAATCGGACTCTTTCAGATGACTTCAATTGACTAGGACTATTTGTAACATGCTGCCTGAAAGAAAATAAAGGAAAAAAAGAAAAATTGAAAAGGGAAAGAAAGAAACAGAAGAAATGATGGGCAAAATATTTATATGCTCCTAAAATGGGGAAAACAATGAGGGGGAAGTTGTAGGAGAAAATCTCTTGCAAGCAAGCCTCATTGAACATGAAGACACAGGATAAATGAGGGAGATTAAGGAGAGATGTATCACATATACCTGAGTTCATATTTCAAATTTTGTTCTATGCTTATTAGTCAGCATCAGTAAACCATCATATGGTGATAACTTTTTTTTGAGAAGTCATATGGTGAAAACTTAACCAAAGAATAATACTAAAACCCATAAAGATCAATCCCATGATAATAGCAAAAGTGTAAAGAAGATCGAGAGCATGTACAAATACCTTGGTGATTGCCTTCTTGGCACCCAAAGAAGTGACGCTGTCTTTAATTTCTGAAAGAAACAGAAAAAAAAGACTCAAAGATTGTGGATATTTCTTAGTCATATTACAGAAGAGGAACACTTTATTAACACGGTCATAGAACACACTTTTTTTCTTAAATGATGTATCAGATACTTTAAGAGAAATGACGATCCAAAATAGATTATCCTCTCTTTGGTGATTCCATTATTCATGATAGAGTGATTCCAGTAACGGGGATTACATATGCACCATGATAGAGTGAAAATGTGATTTATGATGGTTCAATTGTTACAATATAAGAGTTGCATTGCGCATATTTTCCTGAAAATAGGACAACAGAAGAAAAAAAATAATGGAGACGAATCGTGAATACTAAATAGCTAAAACCCACAATCAACAAAACTCTCGTAACTCAAACATGTTACTTATTGATATGACATCATGCCTGTTTCTGTTGTGTTCAATATGATAAACAAATCATCATAAAATGAAAAATCAATCAACATGCGAATGACCAAAGCCAAATGTTCAATTACATTCCATAAAACTGTACCAAACTGAAAATAGTATTGAAATCCAAGTCCTTCCACATATATTATTGAAGAGAGTTATTTCAACAGTTTAAGAGAAGAAATGAAAGAAGAAACAGATTCAGGCGTTCAGATACTTTTTTCTCAAAGGATGTATCAGATACTTTAAAAGAAATAAAGATCCAAAATACATTGTCTTTTCATGAGAAGTTCTCACCGCCCAATGAACACATGTGAATAGGAATTCCAACTCCACTCATGGTGAGCAACTAATGCAAATGGAGTTCTTATATTCAGATGTTCCCAAAATTGAACTATGACAATATAATCATATTTTCATAATCCTCTAACCTATGGAATTATTCTTTTCTTTCAATGGTAGGAAGCTGATTTTGAGTTCCAGATTTCAGTTAAACAACAAATGGTTTCTTATACAATCATTTCAAGTTTTCGACTTATCAAAATTCTTGCAACAATAGAAGGGGAACTAAAAGAAGTCAATCTTATTTACTTTTTAAAAAAGAGAGATAAAGAATGATGGATCCTGCTAGCCATCAGTTATTATTTACTGAAATTTATTCCGCAACCAAAGTTGTATTGCACAAAAAAAATAGCTTTACTTACTGTCAACCTAAAATTATCATAAAAGATTTTCCACTCCAAAGAAAAAACAAAGTTAGTCTTATTTGCTAAAGTTACAGAATACACTCAGCCAAACTACCAGGTGGGTCAGATTTTTTCAAATCCTGAAAATATTCCATTGAAAAGTGCTATAAAAATTCTAGAAACTATTATATATTTGAGTGTTTAGGAACTATCATCTTGAAATTATGTTCTTTATGACAGACCATATACCCTGAGCTCCTGCGATAGACACACCACTTCAACATAATCTTAATCCATAAATCTTTCTACATCAGTAGACGGATACAGGGGATTGGGATGTCTTAGAAGCTAACTTCTTTGTACTGCCCCCCAACACATTGCAAGATCCTTACATGTACAAGAAACAAATTATTGGCTTACTTCAAGTCCTTAGAAAAGTTTTCCATAAGTAAAAGATGACGGCCTAGGACATCAGATATATCAAGCAGGATATGATATAGGTAGGCAAAGCATATTTTTCATTGTGATAAAGGAGGCAGGGCATATTTGGCAAATGAACAGCAAGGCAAAATGCATCTGATGTGGAAAATTGAGAGATGCATACAGTAGATGATTGGAAAAGTCAATGTACGAATACAAGTACTGTTTCAGTACTTTGTGGAAGTACATAATGTAATGAAATAATGGTTTTTTGACTCCATGGATCTTTTTTTTTGCGACAAAAACAGAAATAAAATCCATGAAGACAAAACAAAGACAAATCATTTATTTTTCCAATGCAAAAACAGAGACAAATTGTTGATCACCGGAAAAAGAAAGCCAGCAATGAAGTATTGGTCGTTCTAAAAGTTTTTACTTGTTAAAGAGAAAACAGGTTTATGGATAAAGATTAGGCAAATATAGGGTACGTCAAATACGGACAATATAAACTCAATCATGATACAGATGCCCAGCTTAAAAGGTAATAATCCTGAACTTTCAACAACTTGATGAGAAAAAGGCAGACTGACAACTGGGAGTCACTAATTTAAAAGAAAAGTAGCATCAGAGGTGTAGTTGTGTGTTCTTAGAAAGAAACACACAACAGATGACCACCGGGACATGACAGAATCTTTATTTTCTGAGAAAGAGCATAGGACCATTCAAGATCACTAGTCATCCATGTTTTTTAGAACAAGAAAATCCTTGACTATGCAATGAAAAAGAGAAATATGATGGATTCCTTTGTTATTCGATTTAGCTAGATAAGGTAATATCCGGAAAAAAAAAGACAGAATACCAATTTGTCATATTAGTTAATATATATGCATCACACTGGTAAAAGAATGGGTCTCCATCTTATTGTTATGTCTAATCCTGGGAGAAATTAAGATGAAAAGCACACTTACTTGCATAAAATTTCTGTCTCTTTTCAAGCTTAACCTTACTTTTAGATTCTCTTTTCCCTATTATAGATCTGAAGAAAAAGAAAAAGGAAAAGAAAACCATTTTTTATCATCAAAATTAATTTTAAATATTTGAAGATAAATGAGGAATTAGACATCAATATAGTTGAAACCATATGCATCAATCTTAAAGCTGGAAAACGAAATAATAGATAAATCATTATAGAGCACAATATAAAAATGAATGGAGCAAAGATGAATAGAAGTTCTCTTTAGAAATCCAAGAATAAAGCTAGCAAACAAAATAATACATAAATCATTATCTAGCACAATATAAAAATGAATGGAGCAAAGATGAATAGAAGTTCTCATTAGAAATCAAAGAATATTATCATAGAATAGCATACTATTAATTTCCAACAATAAGTGGTCAAAACCTTTCAAAATTAAGCTACTGACTGTAACTAAGAGGACAGATGGCAATTAAGAGAAAAGAAATCATAAAATCATGAGGCAAAAACCAAAACACAAAAAGCTTTGAGGACGCTAATATCCTGGAAATAAATATTGAACACCTCCTCAAGATATTTTTCAATAACCCGTATCATCCATCGTGATGTAGTTGTTAGATTAGCAAGTTCAAAAGCTGGGATAGGTACTAGTACAAAGATATAGAAAAGTGTACCTTCCATGTGAATGTGAATTTGCAAATAAAAAAACTAATAGTTCACAGAAAATAATAAGATATGGGAACTAATAGCAAATTGTTTTCACAAGTCTGAAAACATGGAATGTTTAAGGTCATTCATCTCCCAACGGTGGTGAGTCCAGAGGGCTACTAACTTCCTCGATCGAGATTCAAACCCACCAGCCAAATTAACAAACCAACATTAAATATGAACATTTTGGACTTATAGAGCAATATAAAAAGGAATCTAGGTAAGGAAAGTTGTTGCTTGCTTATGTGCTGGTATATGTCTTGTAAATTTTATGTAACTACATTGGACATCGAATAAAAATTAATTCATCAGTTCATTTTAGATTAAAGATATGAATGATAACAACTTCTAATCTAGAAACAGATATGGATACAAATACTTATTTCAGTTCCCTAATCAAAGATGCTGGATATAACACAACAAAATATGGAACATACAACTATCCAGCAAAGAGAAGTCCCAGAACTATGATGCAGGTAAGTAATAGTTCAGACGTCAATCAGTTGGGCTAGAAGCTCATATGCTCAAGCATGTAAATATTTGTGCATTTAGTGGTTTGTTGAGGGTAGACTTGTGGAACATTTCGGAGTGTCATATCTCGATGCTCAATACTGGTTCGATGCAATGCCAAAGGCAAGAGAACAAAAAAAACAACATCTCCCACCGATATTTTTTTTAGTTTACAGAGCGTTTTTAACGGTTTCGATAGTTCAACACCAAGGGTTTAAGCCAATGTTCGCAATAAGACTAATATTGTCCATATGTAAACCAGGAATTTTTTCGATCGTCCCCGGAGATGAACCTCGTGTCAGTTTCCAAAACCCACGCAAACGATATACGGCAACCAAAACCCTAAATTTTGAAGATCCAACTGTGCGAGCAATTATACGATCCCCGAAGGAAGAAGAAAGAGGAAGACCGAATATTCTGCGCTCACCCGATCGTCATGGTCAATTAAAGCAGCGAAATCTGGGATGGAGAATAAGCTTCCCGGCGTCAATACGTCTCTCCGGGGAGGCGAGAGAAAGGAAGCACTTGCCGACACCTGCGAGGAATCGGAGGACGACGTCGGGGTTCTGAGCAGCACAGCAATGGTGGCGGGTGGAGGAAACGGTGAATCGAGACGTTTTAGCAGAGGGGAACGCAAGTGCGGCCACGGTCGGTCGGCGATCGGAGAAGAGCCCGAGGAAGTAACAAAGACGCCGCGAGCTGCGGCCGTATGAGCCAAAGGCGTCGTTTTTATACTTCTCTCCCTTGGCCAACATAAATATTAGCCGTTGGATCCATGAAGAGAACTCTTAACAAAGAGGACTTGTATACCTCTTTTTCTATTTTTTCCAAAGAGATGAGTTGGAATGTTTTCCATTCTTTTGGTTTAAATTTTATTTTTTAGGGTCATTTGGAAATTGAATTCGAGTTCCTTTAGGGGCCATTTGGCAATGAGAAATAGAGTTTCACCAACTTCTCGTGAATAGTTGAAGTGACAGATTAGTTCGGGTATTTGGTTAGAGTAAAATTTAATGATAAAGAATAAGGTAGTTGATGTGATAGGAAAAAGTAGATATAATTGATTAATTTTAGTGGATGATTGAATTAAAAATATATATTATAAATATAGATTATAATATTATTAAAAATTAAAATACATAATATAAATTAAAAAATATGTCAACAATTTTGTCAAAAAAAAATTATTTAAATATAAAAATTCATTTTTTAATAATTCATATTTAATGAAAATATTTAAATTTTATAACAAAATAATAAATAATATTATATTAATCTTTTAATATTTATATTTTATATATAATCAAATAAATTAACTTTTATAAGAAAAATTATAAAAGAAAATGATAAAGAAAAAAGTTTGAAAAAAAAGTCAAGATGTCATTTAAAAAAAAGTCAAAAAGTAAAAAAAGAAACCCTGGTTCCAAGTTGGAATCAGATGGGTTGTTTGGGAGAACCAGATGGAATCAGGGGGTTGGTTCCACCCGGTTCCACTTCCCAAACATCCCCCTTAAGTTCTTAATGTATAGTTGAATTAACAGATTAATTCGAATTGTATTTGGTTGGAGTGAAATGTGATGACGAGGAATAAAGTGATTGACATAATAGAAAAAAATTAAATGTGATGGATAAATTTTTTATGTGTTTTAAATTAAAAATAATTATAAAGTATAATTTTATTATTAATTAAAATAAATTATAAAATAAAAATTTATGAAATTTTTTTTTGTAAAAAAATTATTATTTAAAAATTAATTATATTTAATGAAGTATTAAATTTTTTATTGAAATAATAAGTAATAAAAAGATGGAACGGAAGAGGTAGAACTAGACCCAGTTCCATCCCTTCGTTCTCACCCCGAAATCTTGGGGTGTTTGGTGGAACTGGACGGAACAAGGCGCAGTTCCATTCCGGTTCCGCAAACAAACACCACCTTAGAAAATCTGATCTAAAATTTTAGAATTCTTCTTTTAGGCATATTTCACGACTCTATATTTTTTACTTTTTTTCTACTGATAATATTAACATATACTAGTACTAAGTCTCGTGCGATGCACGGACATTATAAAAAAAATATAATATAATTGAATAATTTTAAAAAAATAAATATTTTTCAACATGCAAAAGTGTTAAATGAGTGAGGCTACTTTGATAAAAAAATATTGACATAATATGAAAAATAAATTAGAAGTAAAATTTAAAAATTCCATTGTGTAATTAATTAATCTCACTTTACTTAAATAGGTATAAAATAATATTTTGTCATTATATTTAGGTAGACAAATATATTTTATCATTAAATTTAAAATATGATTCGGTTAACTTGATTATCAAAACAAAGTGGGTTGTTCCCAATAATTTGACCTAATCTAGTTTGGGTTGCATCCAATGTGGCTCAACCCGATCTAATCCCAAATTATATTTAGGTTTGAAATTTTTCAAATCAGGTTGATGGACCCTATACGACGATGAGATAATTTTTAAGTTTTTTTATTGTTTATTCTATATTTAATTTAAAATTTTAAAAAATAAAATAAATCATTTTAAGTATAGAAATAATATTTTCAATATTAATAAAAACATATTTATATTTCAAAATAAATATTATATTTTTATATTAATAAATAAAAGTAAAAAATTTAGAAAAGAGTGGTTTGGATTGACTCATTCTAGTTTGGATTTGCTGCACTCATTTTAGAAAAAAGAGTTCTATTTATAATCAAATTAGAATTTTATTTTAGGCTTATAAATATTTTAATCAAACAAATAATCATACTTCTAATCAAAGTAGTTATAATTTTTAGATTTAATTTTTTTATTTGTAGGTTTATAAATATTATTAAATATTTTTTTCAAGTGACATTATTGTCAATTCAAAACAAACTATTGTCATTCCATTTTATCTCATAAAGATAAAAATGTCCAACACTCAGATCATGAAATGGCGATAATGATGCCCTTATGTTGTATTATTTTTCTGATGTATAAATTCAATTATGTAATGATTTTTGAGAAAAAATATCATTTTTTCATTAAGAGAATTATTTCTAATCAATTTTTTTTTGTGCTTATAGATATTTTAAGCAAACAAATAATTATATGTCCAAACAAATTAGTTTGTCTTTGAATTTAATCTTCTTGTATTTTAATTCTGAAAAATATTTTCACATTGTATAAAAATATTAGGTTGGAATTATTAATTTTTAAATTTCCCAAGGTAAACATGGATGATGTGTCTTACCTAGATTCTTTCCTCTTTTTTTTCTAAAAATAATAATAAATTTAGTATGATATTGTAAAGATTCAATTTTTTAGTTGATGTCTTCATATATATATTTTTTAATTCAATCGTAACAAAAATCCTATTCCTACTCAAATTAACTTTATCTTTTTAATTTTCAGTTTCACATCTTTTATATTTAATAATAAATAGAACATACAGATATTATAAATATTAGTTCCTTATATAACAAATTTTTATTATAATATTGTTCTATTTTCTGAAAAAGAAATTGAGAATACTAACAATGATGAGGTTTAATCAATAGAACCCTATTTGTAATCCAATTAGATTTATATTTGAACTTAATATTCTATTTTTTATTTTATAATATTTTAATCAAACAAAATATTCAACTTCTAATCAAATTAATTTTACATTTTAGAATTAATCTTCCGTTGTTTTTAGGCTTATAATTATTATTGCATTGTAGAACAACCTTTTAGTATAAAATATTTATAAGATACTAAATAATTATCTTATATTATATACATATATTAATATTAGAGTTTTAGTTTAACTTAAATTCTTATATAATTATATTATAATTTAATTAATATGTTTTGCATATAATATGAGGTACTGCCGTATTGGTGGTGCTTCATGAGACATTTCTTGTGGTTTGCCACATTTGAGTTTGATTATGATTATAAGAATATTATTTTTGGGGGATGATATTAACCTATTTTCTTATTTTAGTTTGATTAATATTCTTATTCATCAATAAATTTCAAGAATAATTATTTTGCATTGTTTGTGCTTGATTAGAGTTCTTAATTTTTCTAACTTTTACTTATTCTTTATTTTATTAAATTTCGAAAATAATAATTGTTATCTAGTTTATCTTAGACTACGTTTAAATATTATTAGTCTTAATATACTTTTAGGAATACAATTTCATACACGTTAATGTTATTAATTAAATTTAAATATTAATATTATCTAAATAATCTCAAAAAATTAATTAGTTATTTTCAGTTAATTTATCTAACATTTTCTTTATTCTTCCTTTATTAATAAATTATCTTTTCAAAAAGAAATGATATATCTTAATTATATATATATATATATATTGCTATACAAATCGTAATATGGATTACATTATTGTCTTCTATTAGGATTGTTAATACTATTAGGATTATGATTATGATTAATAGATTGTTACATATTAGGATTAGAAATATAGTATTAAATATAAACTTTTACTTAGATATTCTAATTTCAATGATTACCTAGTTGACATGAAAATTAGATATTTATCTAAATACAATTATTTCTTATTTTTATTCAAAATTAAATTTTAAATATTATTATTATCAATTATAGTGATAAAAATATTAAGGTATGTTGAGTTTAGTATTACATATACATTATCCTGTCATAAGATTAGCTATATTATGATTAAATAATATTAGGTATATTATGATTACAAATAGTTACATTGGATTAAAAGTTAACATATTTAAATTTTATTAAATTTTATCTATATTATGTTTCAATTTTGGAATCGATTGGAACTTTTTTAATATATTGAGAGTACGGATGAGATAAACTTATTCGGATAGGATATATCTTAGTAATATTATTAGGATATATCTTGATATTATTAATATTATTATATACGATTTCATAGAGGATTCTATATTATCACATAGATATATATATATATATATATATAATATTCTATTTAAGAATATATTGAAAATATTTAATTTGAATATAATATGTTACTTCATTATCTTAATACGACTAAAATTATATATTTAATGTTGATAACATTCATTTTAATAGTTAAAACAAATAATGGATAAAACTTGTTTTAATATTGTCATTAAATTAGTCTTAAATTATTCTTAATTAAATTCTTACATTAGATATGCGTTCTCATTTAAAAACTTTTTTTAATATTTAGCAAATTTTGAATGTGGGACTAAAATTTTGATCCAATGATTCATATTGGTCGTGTCGTCAGATCAAAATATCGTCAATTTGATTGCCTAAAACATGCAATCCCAAATTGTGATTGCACCATAATTTAACTCATATTATAATATGTAAATTTATTTTTATGCATCATTTAAAAAAGATATGAAATATATATTATAATATATGAATATTTTTTGTTCTTTCGAATACAATATAGATATGAAATATAAACATTATATTTAGTTTATATATACGTGAGTATTAAAACTTATTTATTTTTTATTTTATTATCATTCACGTGTCTCTGACTTAATGATGATGTTCCTCTTTAAAATGAAAAACACTGACCTCTATTTTTTTCATTATATCAAAAGTATATGGATCATATCAAAATTATTAAATAAAAATAAATCAAATATCATATATTAATTTTTAATCCGACAATTTAAAAAATAATGGACACCATATTTCTCCTTTAAAGAAGGAATACTTGCATATTATCCATATTTATTTCAAAATTTTAATGATAGTATCCCTGTTTTAAAGGATGGACACATCAAAAGTATATGGATAAGCTTAAATTTCTTAAATGAAAACAGATAAAAAATCTTCTATTAAATAATATTATTACATCTTCTTGCATTAAAAAATAAAATTTAAGTGAATATGTGGCATATATTATCTCCCTTTTTATTTTATTTAAAATATTTCTTTATAGAAGTAGGAGTGTTAATTGGATTAGCTCGAAAATTATTATTTTTAAGATTTAAATTTAATCTAAGTATAAGTAGAAAGCTTTGGTTGGAATACATAAAGAAAAATACATTTCTTGAAAAAGATAAAGAAAAAGCATGACATAGCATTAGAAAAGTTCATTCAATTTGAGTATATGTAAGGGTAGTTTAGTCCAAACCAAAGCACACCATATGCTCCAATTATAAAGTCCAACAACTTTATCATTTTCTTAAAAAAAAACTAGCCGTCAAGTCCTTCTCCTCCCTCTCTTCTCCATCAAGAAAACAACGAGGCTAAGAGACCTAGAGTTATATTGACTAGTTTTCAAGATCGACGAAGGACATTAAGGTTTCAATGAAAAGACACAAAGTCCTAAAGATTTCTACATGGTGAAGAAGGATGCAAGATGATAAGGGAAAATGAATTTTAAATCCAAAATTCGAAGATATATAAAGGGAATCTAAAATCCTCCCCCCTCTTAATCAATTTTATTTTTGAATTGGGAGATCTAAAAACATCCTAATTTTTAATAGAGTTTGTGATTAAAAGCGCATTAGTCATGTGCTTATATCTACATGTTTTATGATTAAATATATATAGATAGAGAGGTTAAGTCACATGCAACTAACTTTTGTACAACTAATATGCAACCAACAAATCAAGATATTAGATCATGATTATATAGTTGAGGTTCAATATTTATTAAATTTAATATCAACTGTATAATGATTCATTGGGTGCATGTTGGTTGTACGATTGCATATTACTTAAATTCATATATATATATATATATATGTGTGTGTGTGTGTGTGTTTATTTACTTTGCAAATGATGTTTATGCTCTAGATCTAATGTTATATATATTCTGGGGAAGAATCTTAGAAATTTTATTGATGTCATGATTTACATTTTTTCATACATGTTAAGAGGCCGTTTGGAAATGGAATCACAATTCCTCTTAAGTTCTCAGTGCATAGTTGAATGATATATTAGTTCGGGGTGTGTTTGGTTGGAGTGGAATTTAATAATAAGGAATAAGGTAATTGATGTGATAGGAAAAAGTAGATGTGATGGATGAATTTTGAGTGGATTTTGAATTAAAAATGATTATTATAATTGAGAAGTATAATTTTATTATTAATTAAAATAAAATTATAAAATAAAAAACTTTAATGTCAAAAATTTTGTTAAAAAATTATTACTTAAATATAAAAAACATTTTTTAAATTAAGTGAAATATTAAAAATTTTTAATGAAATAATAAGTAATAAATAATATTATATTAATCTCTTATTAAAATTATTTTATATTTATTAAATAATTTATTTTATAAAATATATGGTGTGAGAAAAAAAAGACAATGAATTTTGAAAAAAATCATCACTTCAAAGTCAAATGAAAAAAATTAAAGCACCTCCCGGTTCCACCATAGATGTTCCCGCCCCAGAACCTGGTTCCTGGGCGGTGTTTGGCGGAACCGGGCGGGAACCATGCCCTTGTTCCGCCCGGTTCCGCAAACAAACGATCCCTAAATGTTCTTTAAATGTCTATAAAAATCTTTAGAAATTGTTCATCATGATTTATATTATCTCTAAATGATCTCTACTCTGAAATTACATAAAATATATAATTTCAAGGATGAAAATGGAATTTTTGGGCATCGACATGAACGTGACTAGTCCTAGTCATGGTCGTGAACGAACGGACAAAATTTGGACAAAAAACGTAATGAAAATTAATCTCGGTCACGCCTGTGAAATTGAGTTTCACGATTGTGATTGCACGGGCATGACTGAATATAGTGGTAGAAAACATAATATCAAGATCATGACAGATGTTATCACAGACGTGACCAATATATTACGTCTGTGACCATTGGGAATTATCTTTTATGACATATTAAATGTGTTTTCTAAAGTACATATGTTTATGTGTGAATGATTTATGCTTGTATATTATACCTAGATGCATGCAATGAATTGTTCATTCGTAATTAGGATAAAAGATGAATAATGGTTAATGTGAATGTTTAATTTTTGTGCGCCCAAGGACTACAGGAGACTTTCGATGCCTAGGACTATTAACACCTAACTAATTTGGGGTCGGGATTAAAGAACGGTAAATATGAAATTCCCTGTCCAAAATGGTGGCTCCAAGGATTAACTACTAGTACTCATCAAATGACTTGGGACACAACCCTGCTAGCCGATTGTACCAACCAACCTTGGTTGAATATTTGATTTATTGAAAAAAGCATAATGCATTATAAAGTTGAAGAATAAGTACTTGTCACTCATCAAAGTAATATTGGGAAGCAAAGTAATACACTCATGTATGTACTTTAAGGGAACTAAGCTCATGAAGTAAAGTCTTGCATTTGTATATATGCTTTTCAGAAAATAAAGTCAATCATCAGAAAGTGTGTGCATTCCTCGAAATAGAGTCCCTCATTATTATGATGTGCATATTCCCAAGTATGTGGCATAACTAGCCAAATGATAATGTTGACATGATAATAAAGAAAGTTAACATGATTATAAGATAAAGATGGAAAGTAAAGTCATACACTTATATATGTACTTCAAGAACACCAAGTCCAGAAAGTAAAGTACTACATCTGTATGTGTGATTCTCAAGTAATAAAGCCCATCATTAGAGAGTGTTTGTATTCCTAAAGATGATTAGGAATGAAGTTCATTATTATTATGATGTGTGTTCTTAAGATGTGTCTTAAGAAAATGAATGAAAGGTCAAGATGATGATATTAGGTGATGAAGATGAAAGATGATGAATCTCACTTCAAAGTCTTAGGTAATAAAGAAAGAAGTAAAGAATGAAAGAAGATTCAAAGGATTATAAAAGAAACTCTTTGAAAATGTAAAATAAACAATTAAAGATGTTAAGTAATGAGGATCAAAGAGTTCTAAAGAAACTCATAAAATGTATATGACAATGAAAATGAATTGTAAGGATAAATTATATGTCACATATGTTTATGTGATGAATGTAGATTTTCATGATATGAAATTTTCGATGACTTTGAAGTTAAGAATGTATGTCAAAATATTTATATTACAAGGAATGTTACGTAAAGAATGATAAATATGATGTGATATTATGTAAGGATCAAGATATAGCTAATTGCATGCATCTTCATATGTTATGTTATTATAATGAGGATATGTAGGAATTTATAATAGATATAAATCTTAGAGGTTGCGAAATACCTCTTGCAGCGGAAGCGGATCGTCAGGGTTTTTCCACGAACTCTTGACAAACACACTTGCACCTTGGGATCGAGGACCGAACCTCTGAGGAACGGAACTCTTTGCATAGCACAAGTACGAACCTCTGCGAAAGCGTGTTTGGAACATCTGCTATGGGTCCCCTTTTATAGGATAGGGAGACTTGGGCGAAAAGATAGGCAGAACACATCACACACGTCCATCGCGTGTGATGTGCAGCCCGCAACTCTCGCTTGCGCGCGGTCCACATGCCGCGCGAGCGTCCCACGGGCGGCCAACGTGCCCCGCGAGCGGCCAACGCGGTCCGCGCGACCAGCGCGCGGTCTGCGCGCGCGTCATGCGGTAATGCCCACGCCAGCATTATCCAATAGGATAGATGCATCACATGCTGTAACGTGAGATGTTATCATAGCATGCATGACATTTACATTTTTTAACTGATAAACCTTGCATTCTAGATCCGTACAACAAGAATAAAAGATGTCAGCTCAATTTTATTAGTGAAGTGTTGCACATGCTTAGGGTTTAATAAGTTTTATGGTTGTAGTTGAATATTGAGGCTAATGTTGTAATGAAGGTTTTAAGCATTTAATGCCTTACGAGATATTAGTTTATTTGATTAATAGAAATTTTTTTATTTATTATGATTTTTATCAAAATATTAAAGTCTTTCTATTGTTAAATTATTAAAATTATGTATGATGAACGGACTAATGACATGAAATTTCCCTAATTATCCTTTAATTTTTTTATAGCAGGTATCAAAGTAAAAGGTGGGACCTAAGTCTAAGTAATGTGATGACAAAAAGTTTAAGTACATGTGCAACCATTATGAGCAATCAAAAGTTTAATGTCTTGTTACGTGCGTTTGTTTTGAATTAACCATTTAATGTCTGGTTGATCCTTTGAAAAGAGTAGAAGCAAAAAGTTTTCAATGGAAATGCAAATGCTGACAATTCAAGTTTGATAGTATTGTCAAGTTGATTATGATGTATTAAGGTCAGAGATACGTGAATCTCGATATAAGATTTTATTGATGATATGCATATGATAAGGACTTTGTCCAAAATTGTGTGCATGATTGTTCAAGACAATTGGTCAAGTTTTTATTGTTCAAAGACTATGAAATTATTAAAAAATTATAGTTGAAAATTCAATTTTCTTAAACGAAAGAAGATAATTAATGGGACGGGTACACAAGAAAATATGATGAACCATTGTTATGTTGCTATAAGCTGCAACAAGAATGAATTATCAAGTACATTATAAATATTACAAATCAAGTTAGGATATGATATTATGAATATGGATTTTCACTAAACATTAAATAAAAAAATAATATTCAAACTAATGTTATGGAGATTGATATATGAGTCTTAGATATCAAAATGTGAAGCATGAATTAATTGATAAAAGTTGAATCTCTTAAAATCATCTTATAGAAAAAAGAGGGTTTAACTATTACCAAGCATCTTAGGAAAAGTGAATTATAATGATGCATGAAACCTAGGTGATATTGATGATACCATATCATGATCTGAAATAGAAAATGAAAGTTAAATATAAAGCTTAAAGCATATAAAATATTGGAAAAAAAATTAGCCTACAGGATGAACCTTATCACCTTACTAGCTATTCCAAAATATTTAATGTAAGGCAGGAAAAGTAGTATCAAATGGTTTCTAGGTATATGAAAACTTGAAATTGTAAGGCAAGAAGTTTTTATTAGTCACTATGTGTTTATGTCTTAGGCAAAATTTGAGAACGAAATTATTTTAAGGGAGGAAGGAATTTACAATAAGGATTTAGTCCAAACTAAAATATACCCTCCAACTATAAAAACCTAACAAACTTATGATTTTCCAAAAAACTATCCATAAGTCCTCTCTCTCTCTCTCCCCCGTGCACAGGCGCTCAGTGTCTCTTTTTCAAGATCAATAAAGAGGATCGATCAAGATAAGGGAAAGGAGGACAAGATGTTGAAGAATGATACAAGATGATTAGGAAAAATGAATTCCATATTTAAAATTCAAAGGTATATAAAAGGGGATCCAAACTCCTCTTTACTCTCTCAATGTATTTCATGTTAGGAATGAGAGATATAATGATAAGGACTTATTCTTTAACTTTATTATGCATTATGCTTTTTTAATACATCAAACACTCGATCATTCTTTATATTTTAGCCTAATTACAACTGAATATTCATTTTCATGCGTTATGTGATATACAAGCATCAATCATTTCATACACAACACATATATTTTAAAAATACATTCATTATATCATAAAAGATAATTCTTAGTAGTCACGATCGTGACATATTGGTCACGCCCATGTCAACATACCATGAAACATGAAATCATGATTGTGACATAATATTTTTTGCCACTACATTCTCTTATAGTTGTGTTCAGCTTCTTCATGGTCATGACAAGTTGGTCACGATCATGAAACTCATTTTCACGAGTGTGGTCGAGACTGATTTTCAGATTGTTTTGTCCAAACTTTGCTCGCTCGGTCATGATCATAAGTAGGACTAAGAAGTGTCATTTTCATCCCCAATATAATATATTTTTTACAAAAATTTTGAAAAAATCGTGTAGATTATCATGAAAAAATTTATACACATTTAAAGAGCATTTAGCATGGATGAAAACATGTAAATCGTGATATCAATAGAATTTCTATCGTTCTTCCCCAAACATATACAGATTTAGGGCATGAACATCATTTGCAAAGCACGATCAAATCATAAAACATGTAGATCTAACCACATGAGGGAAATAAAGTACTCCACTAATGTATGTAATTGAAGGGAAACTAAGCCCACGATATAAACTATGTATATGTTTTTTAGGGAATAAAGTTCCTCATTAGAAAGTGTGCATATTATTTAAAATAAAGTCACTCACTTATTATGATGTGTGTTTCCAAAGATTTGGCATAGCTAACCAATGTGATGATGTTGATATGCTTTTTTCAAATATTGATAAGATAAAAGATATTATAAGATAAAATATGAATGAAAGTAAAATTTAACTTCAAAGTATCTTATGACCAAGAAAGAAAATTAAGATTATGATGTAAATACAGAAAGTAAAGTTTTGCACTTATGTATGTATTTCACACTAAGTCGCGGAAGTAAACACACTGCATTTGTGTATGTGCTTAACGAGGAACAAAGTTCTTCATGTGTGTACTCCTAAGAATGGTTAGGAATAAAATCCCTCACCATTATGATGTTTGTGTTTCTTAAGATGTGTTTTAAAGATAATGAATAAAAGTCAAGATGATGATGTTAGGTAATGAAAAATGAAAGACGAAAACTATCACTTCAAAGTCCCACATAATAAAGAAAGAAACAAAAAATGAAAGAATATTCAAAGGATTATAAAGCAGTCATGAGAAAATGTAAAATAAACACCAAAAGATATTAAGTAACAAGTAAAAATAAGTTATATGTCACATATGTTTATGTGATGAATGTACCTTCTAATTGTATGAAACTTGTGGATGATGGTTGAAAGTTAAGAAGATATGTCAAAAAATTTATGTTTACATCAATGATATGTTAAGAATGATAAGTAAAATGTGATGTCATGTAAGGATTATAATATAGTTCATGCCATTCGTGTTCATATGTTATGTTATTATTATGATGATAGATGCATCACATTTATCATGGCATGCATGTTTTTTATATATTTTAATTGGAAAACTTTGCACTATGAATTGTAGATAATCAAGAATAAAGAATGACAACTCACATGGTTGGAGTTTAATAACTTTTATGGTTGTAATTGAAACATTGAGTCTAATAATGTAACGAATGTTTTAGACATTTAATGTCGTATGAAATATTAATTGTTATTTGATTAATATTTTTATTTATTTATTATAATCTTAAAGTCATATGGTGTTAAAGGATTACAATTAAGTATGACAAATGGACTAACGATATGAAATTCTCCTATTGTCCTTTATTTTTTAAGGCGAATTTGAATTCATTACAACATGATATTTGTATTGTATGAAAATAAAAGTGGGCACTTTTGGGTGTAAGAAAAATCTGTCCGATCCGAAAATCGAATTGAAAAAATAAAAAAACTAGGGTCCCGAATATGATTTAGGATGATTTTTTATAAACTAAAATTCACCTGTTAAAATTAGAGCCCCACACAAAAAAATCATATGAGTTCGTGGAGCCAATTTTTTATTTATATAATTAATTCATAAGTTATCCATTTTTATTATAGATATAATAATTTTTGTATAAAATGTCATACTTTTCTATCACATTATCGAAATTTAATTTGGTAACTTTAAAATTTTAGTAGTATGTTTTATATTTAATATAAAATTAATGCTTTTGTGCTAATTTTAATTTATTATATATATTTTAAAAATATAATTACATAAAATTAGAGCCCCAAAAAAATAATTAAATTGACTCAATAGAGGGTAACTTTTATTTTTTTAAAATAATTTTTAATTTGAAAAAACTGATATGAAAAATAGTGGATGATTTTTTTGATCGTAAATCCGACCCAACCTGCACTCCTATGCTACATGGTGTGTTAACAAAAATTTTAAATTTTGTTTCCCCCTAAACTATCTGTTTCTTTATCTTTCTATAATTTTAAATATTTTTATGATATAGTAATATAAGTATAAGTAAATTTTTTGTTGAATTTAAGTAAAAAGTTATTATTTTATAATATAAAGAAAAAAGAATGCCGAAGCAATACCGATATAACTAACATGAGAGTAAGTATGTAAAATAATTTAATTTGCGTAGAACTAGAAGTTTTAGATGAATCAAATTAAGAAAATATAAAAGGTAAGAAGTATATATTACATTACTACTCTTCAAAATTTAAAATTCAATTTTTAAAAATATAGTTTTAAAGATACATATGATGATGGAAAAATTATTGTCATATCTATTTATATGTTTACATATAACAATATATAGAAAATGAGGTAATTTAATAAAATCTATATTGTGCTTAAAAAATCTTCTTTAAATTAGATTTAATGGTGTAACTTATTTCTTTATATTAACTCAATTATTTCTTTATCCCATTTAAGTGCTAATAATTTAGTTTTATTAATTATGAATCCTAACATTGGGATTGTATATTAATTGACTTTTTTGCAACATCAGGTCTTTGCACTAGTCTACATATAAAATGAAATTGATCCTCAAATTAAATCAATCTAACTTTGTCTACTGGAAATTAGGATCAGCTATTGAGAACAAATAATGTTCTTACTAAAATAATCTACTTATATCCTCAGTTTAGTTCTCTTCTTAAAAGAAATATATATTCACTTGCTTATTTATTTATTATTATTTTTTTAAAATATTATGTTAATTTTACTTTTTCCAGTGCACATTCTATTTCTTTCAAAAAAGTATAACCATGTCTAATAAAGAGAAAGAACGCTTAAAAAGACAATTTTTTACTAATGCGGTTCTAGATTTTTAAAAAGACGACAAAAGATAAAGAATAAAAGTTAAATAAAAAATTATGGTGGGTAAATTAGGAATTGAACACTTCCAAAGGAAATAAATCATTTCTTATAATGGAAAATTTCAGCCACGTGAAAAGAAATAATACAAGAATAAAATATTTTTGTGAATCCAAATTTATGCACACTGTTTACGATTTGAATATTAGGAATTTCCACGGAATAAATTTACAAATAAAAAACAAAATTTATATTAATCTGAATTAAATATAATAATTAAATTAGTTACTATAAATTACGAATATACAGTGATTAAATCAAAACTTTGAGTTCCCACAAACACGTTGCACCGAGACCGACTCTTCCTCGAACGCTGCCGTCCTCCACTCCTCCTACGCACCGACCGTTACCGTGCGGCTCGGAGCCACGTCGTCGTCAGTCGCCGGAGAAGCCTCCGGCAACGCCTTGTCGATCTCATTGTGGACCAGGTAGATTCGATCTTCCCAGAAATTATCATAGAGAGATTTCTCACCTGACCATGCAGTCGGGGGCTTTTTAATTATTATTTCAAATTAAATTGCCCCCTCTATCTCTCTCTCCTCCTCTCTTTCTCTTTCCTTTTTCGAAAAAAAGGAAGTGCTTGGGAGACACGAAAAGTGTCTCTCTCTCTCTCTCTCCACCCAGCCGATCTTGAATCGTCGGAGGACGAGGACGAAGGCAGTCGGGAGAGTTTTGTTTACCCCATCTCGTTCCTTCCGTTAATCCTTGAAACGCGGGTACGACGCTCTGATTTTCTTTCTATGTAGATGATTTTTTTCTTTACTACTGATTTCTTTGCGGAAGCGATTGATTCAATGTATGATTTAGGGTAATCAACATCCTTAAAATATGGATTCTTGTCGTTCTATTTTGGAAAATTGTTTGTGGAATCTTTTGGGCTCGCAACGACGTTGAGTGTTGATGCTTTGAGCGATATTTGCTTGTAAATTTTGATTGGAAGCTTTACCTTTGGGCTCAAGCCGAGTTGCCGCTGATTCCAAAGGCTCAAGCCAACTGCTGTCTTTGATTAAAAAAAAAAACATGCATTAAGCTTTTTATATGAGCGTATTTCTTATAGTGCTTGATATGAGCATTGTCATCTCGAGCATCATGAATTTTTGGACGAACGAGGTTCAAAATATTATTCTTCCTACATGGAACGGTTATCGACAACCTCTTTTGCATGTGCAAGCAGCATGCAAAAGAGGTTGTCGATTCTTGCAATCCTCAACGTGGTTAGCCTCATTGCTCTTCTTCTAGAAGTGACCCTCATTGTGCTTACAATTCAACGAATAACCAAGCTTGTTGTTAGTATAACAATGAATACCAGGCTTGTTATGCCTTCATCTCTGGATAACCTCCTTTTCTATGTTCCTATTTGGAACCTTCCTCTGACTCTCATAATCCTTACTTTGTCGTCATTCCCTGCCTCTGCCAATTCCTTGACTTCAGCCCCTGCCGTTTCCCTTTTGTTTTTGTCCAGAGCTTGCTTTGTAGACATTCATTGCCTATATTCTTGGCTTCCTTTGTGATTATCCCAGCACAAACAGTAAATCAAAGGATCTTTGTAATTACGTTGCATCTCCTTGGAACATTGATTAAAAAAAATCTAGATCTGGACTTTGAACTACTATACCTTGGATAATTAAATTTGAAATCTTGGAATTTGGAGATGAATATTCTTGACTTTCTTTATCCCTTCCCACGTTTTTTTCTAGTTTTCCAAGATTGTTTGAAAATTTTTTTTTCTTGGATAGGATAGCTCGAAATTGTTGAACACAGAGATCTTCTTGTGGATGACTTTGACTGTCCTTTGTATATGAGGGATAGATCTGCCTTTGAAATGTTCCTTCAATTGAGTAAATCCTTCAATTGAATGCTTTGAAATGTGATGGGATTGTCAAGTGTAATATAACACTTGTAAAAGGATGAAGGTATACATCTAATGACTTGAATATTCAAGTGAATGGTAGGACAATGTAATGAAGCCTGAGAGTCTGGATCATCACAGTCGACATGTAAACTGTTTTCAGGAAAAAGACATCTTATAAACTGCATTATTGATTCAGAAAAAAATATTGATTCACATAAATCACTTATTTTCTTTCCCCTAAAAAACAAATCACATTTTTTTAAGAATAAAAGGATGATTAACCAAAGTTATTAATCATCCAATCTTTCATTAATTAATATCATTCATCATACACTCTCAAAAAAAGATCCGTCATCATACAAAACATGGGATTGTAGGATAATAAGTATTATACAATCGGTCCAAGACTTTCCATTCCCCAGCCAATGCACAAGCATGTGATCTAGCATTCTCTACGTAACAATACCTTCCTTCCCCTCAAAAAAAAGAAAAAAACAATACCTTCCTTTAAATATTGTACCGTTCTGTTGCAGCCAGATGCTCAAAAGGCAGCCAAAATATCTGCCCGCTTCCTCCTCGATACATATGCGACGGTGTCCAATTTTCCACCCTAACTAGATGAGCTCCAGAATTCCTCCTCAGAATTACCCCTTAAAAGAAGGAAATCCTCATAATTATTGCATATCCATCCATGCTTGATTTCACACCTCTGAGTCAATCTGGTAACCAACAAAGAGATGCTCTCTGTCCTCTACCTCCTCCCAACACAAACCACATTCTCATTCATACAGAGTCATTTGAATAAGCTAAATTTCATACTTATCAAAGGAATGATGCAATGTTCATTCTTATAATTTAATATCAATTTACTTGCACAATTTATTTGAAAGGTAAATATTAACAGGACAATTCAACTCAGATATCATAATTTCTCGTGAAGCAGATAATCCGTAATAATTAAATTAAACTAGTTGAACGAATAGGTCATTCATCAAATCTAGTAGGTTGACACACAATTGAAGTTTTATTTTAAATTTTACTAGACTAAAACATATATTAATTTCAAAATTTTCTTTTGTAGAACATAATTGCAGAAATTTCCGTAATACATCTTATTGTTCTGCCCACATTTCTAAAAGCTGAAATGTATAGTTTGTTTTCAAGTCATTTCACTTGGATTAATAACCTAGTTTAACCAGGTTACAGAACCTAGAATTTTCATATTTCATTTTTAAGTATTTAATTTACAGTATAATTTCTAATTAATGCTATTTGTTCTTCCTGGAGGACAGCTTGGAATATGTTTTGTAATTAGCACAAATTTATTTTCAATAGATCTCATTTTGTGCTAATTTTTTTCTATAAAAATACGCTTCCAAAGGATCATTTTATACAATTTTCATAATTTTTTATCACTATAAAGTATTTTCTTGACATGCAAACTTCAGCTATTACGAATAATAACCAGAAAATGTGTTTTCCTAATTAATTTCATACTCCTAAACTAATTGGTCTAGCACATAACCTTTGAACTAAGTAGCTGTCTTCACATTTCCTCACATAAGAAGCAAAAAGAAGTCACCTAAGATACAGGTTGTATAATATATGAGAGATGCAAATTAATTAAGGTCAAAGGATAAGTAAAGAGATGGGTATAAAATGATTGGAAAGATGTTTTGGGCTAAAAAATTGTCAACTTGAAAAGCTCACATGGATAAGTAGAGCTCATACAATTAGGTGAGGATAGCGAAATCATAAGCTGTTGGCTCTCCATGCATGTCTAGCACCACTCCTCGGTCCTGTGGGTTGCCTCAACTTGGGGTATGTGGCATTCATCCTTTGCCAAAGTTTTTGAGGAAGATGTGCTATGGTCACATTGTGGGTTTGAACGTGATGCTTGAACAAGTATTTTCTTCATGTACGAAAAAAAAAGTGTGAATATGATCGATCATCTCTAATGCAGGTGTCACAGTTTATTCCCGTTTCTAGTTTATTCCGGTTTCTATTATTTATGTTTTCGTTTATCTCTAACTGTCTTAGAGAAGAGTCCTTGTTTTGGTGAAATGAGCCTTATTTACACCTATTTTAATGTTTGCTTTTGGAATTCTTAGCATAAATTTAATTCAGTGAAAATTACATATCCAGAATTTTTTTGAACTTAGTTTGTGAGAGGGCAATCTTTGACTTGGAGTTTATTCCAAGCATTGGTGTATTCAAGAGTCATACCTTCACGACTATTGTTTGTTTGAACTGGTGTTATCCTTCATGTGAAAAATCATGTTTTTGTGAATTCTCAATTCTCAGTTTTAGTTTGTTATTTTCTGTGCTCTGTCGATCTCCTTGTCATGCACCATAGACTACGTTGTCAAGATTTCAATTTAGATATTATTATTTCTAAACGATCTTGATATTATTTTAAGAATTTTATGCCTAAGATCTTAATTTTAGTCACATGAACTTACAATCTTATCTGATCCTATATATTCCCGTATAATTAATATAATAATTTAAATAGTAATAATATATATCCATGGTAATAATAATTAATTAGTTGAATTTTGATATATTTTATCTCATTTTTATTACATTTTGTTGTAATTTAACTTGGGAGTAATTTAAGACGAATGTGACAAATTTATTAAGATATAATTTTAATCTTATACATATATATTTTATTATTAGGTAGGATTGACTCTCTTACGATGAGATCTCGATCTGGACAATCTTACCATAGACCCTTACTCTGTCATCCCCGTCCTTGTTCACGCAAGTCATATGACACCTCCCTGGACTAAAAGAATATCAATATCCAAGGTTTAGGTGACCACACGTTCTTCGAACAAACTTTAGAAGTCGGCCAACTGCATGCACAACTCCACCAATGCCTTCAAATATCCAAGGCCTTCTTGCTTGTATTTTCCATGCCTACGCCACCATCTTCAGGAGAATAATCAAAGATGTATTCCTCCAAAATTACCCAGGAAATAAAACGCAATAGCAACTGAAAAAGGGAAGGAACGATTGCAACACCAGTTCATCTATGACAAGATGGGGAATGGTAAGATCCTACAGATCGTAACAATTACCGTATAATCCATAGGATTTTTAATAGGGAAAAGGGAAGCAGTGGACTACCGTTGATCATAAGATGTACGGCAGTCTTTCAAGGCGTGCGTTTTAGCCGTCCGAGCAGATGAGTTAAACTGGTTCGATGCGAATCCGGTTTCGGTTTAGCGAGATCCAACTCATGTCATTCCTCCAGTCCGGCTGCTGCTGCATTTGCTGCAACTCTCTCCCCCCCTCTTCTCTCTCCCTCTCGCTCCCTGTCTCTCTCACAGAGCTCTGTAGCCCCATTCACGATTCCTTTCCTCTGTAACATCTCTCTCTCTACAATTTCTTTCCACATGGTGGTTTCCTTGCAGAAGAATCGAAATCAAAGAATGTTCACTGAAGGGCTCGATGAAAGGACTATCAGCTGGGTGAAAGAGGTAACCAAGTTCTCTCTGAGTGCTTGCAAGTTGCAATGATAAATTATGGTGCTTGTTTCCTTTTTTTCTTTCTATTTGTTCCTCTTTTTTTTTCTAAGATAAAAATGGGTTATTTCAGACGACGAAGCTGAGAAGGCGGAGATGACCAGCAGCAGCATCTTAGCATCGAAGGGTGGAGATGAAAGCGGCGAAGGTCTTCCCCAAATTCGATGAAGGAGGCAGCTATGAGCGGCGGAGACACAACGCAGTGAAGAGCGGAGCAATGAAGGGCGAGCGTGATTGAAAAATTTCCCAAATTGCGAACAGAGACCCAAAGTGGAAAAAAGCACCGAACCGGCACGTTTCTGAACCAATTCAGCCGCCTCCTCTAAACCGAACACCCAACCACGGACCGCTCTTATCCTATATGCACGCCTTGAAAGAATGCCGTCGATCTTGCAATCGACAGCAGTCCACAGCTATGGACCCTTAAAGGGGTCCACAGCTTCCCTTTTCCCTTCCTAATATTCTGATCTAGTCACTTAGATTTAAGATCCTTCAGGTGTGTTCGTGATTGTTTTCTCTCCTGAGACTCATAAGATTGTAAGATCTTACTAGCCCGATTGGAAATCCGACAACCAGATGGTCTATTGATGCTTATTGATGCTCCTGGATGAAAGGGATCGAACTTTGTTGACTCCTTGATGGTGATGAAGTTATGGATCTTTGACCTTATTGACAGTTGAGAGTTGCCTTTGGAGTTCACGCTTGAGTTCCTCCATCAACCTAGATCTGCCCTTGCTGTGGTTCTCTGCACTTCAGACCTTGCATTGCCAAAACATTGATGCATCCTCCGCCATGTATTGAACTTCCATGTTCTTGGCCGAGTCACCTTTGATGTTGTCATCCCTAAACCCACTTTCAAGGCAGCAAGGGAACTCATCAATGATGTTGGCTTCGCCTTTACCATTGTATTTGACTGTTTCTAGGCCGATGAACTTGAGTTTCACTCATTCCTTTCAAATGTTGCCTTAGAAGATGCACTCCTTGAGAATGCCCAACTCATCTTGAGCATGTTGCTGCTTTCCTTCAACGCCCCCACGTCGTCCTTGAGTGTACTGTTTTCGCAAGGTGTCACAGCCGGACTTCAAGTTCTCCATGCTATCTTGGATCTCCTTCCAGCATACACCTCTCAAAGGAATCAATGCTCATCTCCTTTCCACAAACAATTGGGTTCACTATGCCTTAGAGAAAGGCATGGAGCTCTAACTGCTTCAGGCTGGTCAAGCTAATCTGGTTGAGCCTCCCTCTCGCCCATGGACTCAAGATGGATGCTCTGCACTTGATGTCACTGCTCTCTCTGAGGGTTCCGTCCCATGGCTCAGCAGTGCTGACTTGTTGTCCATACATGGTCCGTGCTCTGATCCCACTTTGCCACAATGGTAGGGTAATGCCCCCTGGATGTCTATGCATGACCTTGGCCAAACAATGTATATTCAGGCAGCTGTTTCCTTCAGGACCAAGCATTGCAGCCATCCAACTTTATTAATTGAATACGAGAGCTACGATATGAGTTGCATGAGACTATAACATTGCAAGCAAACTAATCTTATCACATCATTCAACCTGGCATTGTGTATTTTACAAATGACACCACATTCTCGAGATAGATCCTTCACCTCTGAATATAACTCCATTACATTGGGACCAGCTGGACAATAGGGCACGCATTAGGGATGACTCACTGCCATGTTGGAAAGCCCCTAAAGATGCAGTATCCACCCAATTACTTCCTCTCTCCCTCCAGACAGATCTAGACACAGGACACTCAAGAAAGAGGTGCTCCAATTCCTCTGTGGTGTCCCATTAGTGCCTCAAAATAGTCCAGTTGGTGTGGGCCGTGTGGCCCGTCATTTGCCATTCATCAAATGTTGCCATACCGTGGCGTGTATGCCACGTCCATGTACTTGGCTTCCATGCCAGCCTGTAGCTGTACTGGCGTCCCTTGGTTCTGTGCCACATGCTACAATGTCACAAGACTCACACCTATGTCTTCCGCTGCTGTACATGCATGACTTCCAATAGCAACCTTGTGGTTCCATGCGTGCTGCATGTCAGCACTGAGCATGGTGTGGCCTCCAGACCCATATGCACGTCAAGTGCCGTGGCCCTGCTGTCAGCCATGTGTGCACGTCCTCAGCACCACTGTGCCCAGCTCCATGTGTGTGCCAAGTGCTGCACCAGCTCCAGGCATGCACATGGCATTTCATACAGTAAGTTGGCCCCACGTGTGCATGTAGTGCCATGCCACAGTGCTATGGATTGCCTCAGCTTATATGGTGTGGCATGTAGGTCTAGATTGCTCCAATATTCATTTATTTAATGTGGATTGCACTCTCTTATAACTGCAATCAATTACTATGGCAATTTCCTCCAAGGGCTTTCCAACTTTTCAGTCGGGAGATAGTTTATAGGCTCATTAAACTTAGGTTGAATTCATAGTTAATGCAAGTTTAAATAATGGCAATTACACTACCATCAAAATTTCTTCTGGCCAGTCTCTGAAAATGAATTTTCTTTAATTTGAGGGCTTGACGCAGCGGGGGATCGTAAAGTGGAGGAGATTACAACTTTTAGATGAATCCCGAAAGAGGTTGATGGTTCAAAGCACCATCAATAGCTTGATAATCTCGGAATCCACCGATGCTCAAAATCCACCCACACAAGTTTATGAAATATTTGGATAATAATTGAGTATCAATAATAAAAGAGTTCATGCCTATTTATAGTCATTTTACAATCAAATCTAAACTAATTTAAAAGATAACGATACTAACTAATTGATTCTAACTAATCTAAAAAGATAAATATAACAACAATAACTACTAAAATATTATCTTATTTCTCCCTTTCTTCAAAAGAGTTCGATCTCAAACTCTGAAAATTGAATATGGAGGTTCACGCTTAATATCCCGCAACGGTCGAATCTTCTTTCTCAATTCATCAGATAAGTCATTTAAGCTAAGGATATTGTATAGCAGTACCAAATATATTGTTCTCAAAACTTGGCGTGAAAATGCAATCTGCAAAAATTTAAAATCTTTGGTGCTGACAAAAACTTTGACGCATCTCATATCAACTTGAAGAATTTGAAGTAAATCTTTCTTGTTAGTTGATGAATTTAATTCCAACTTTTCATCCACCTCCTGAATAAATTTATCTTCTTTTGCTTCAGAAAGAAAATCCAAAATAACAAACTCTTCAGTATTTTGATAGATTCTGATATCTTGAGTAGTTTCTTGTAATTCTTCAATTGGATCAGGCACAACTTTTAAAGATAATTAATCTTCACAAGATTTCACAGATTCTGCAAGAAAATCTAAAATAACCAACTCTTCAGTGTTTGGATAGATTTTAATATCTTGAGTAGTTTCTTGTAATACTTCAATTGGAGCAGATATAACTTTAAAAAATACTAGATCTTCACAAGATTGCATAGAATCTGATGGAGTTTGGGAAACTTTATTGATTATGTTATCCAAACGTTGCTGAAGTTTCTCAATTGAATTCTTGATATTCTCCAAATGAATTTGAACTTCTTGCATTAAATTTTGCTTATCTTGTTGAGATTTGCTTGACTGCTGAAAAATAAGATAATGATACGATGAAGGCAAAAAGTGTTGGATAAATAATTTTTTCAAGTTTTGCCATGTTCGGATAGGTGGTTTTTCATGATAAGCTCGAAGGCGCTTATTATCTTTCCACCATGATAAAGCCCTATTTGAAATTTTGTTGACCACTAATTTTACTTGTTGGGATTATGGAATATTCCAATAATCAAAGAAGTGATCAACTTTAGAAATCCAATGTAAAAATTCATCAACATGAAAATAACCATTAAATGATGATGGTTCTATCCTTATGCTGTTAGTTAAAGATAACAAAATAAAATAAAATAAGATAAAAAGAATATAAACTAACAAATCATGAGAGATAAAGAAAAAGAATGATAAGGATGTAACGAATTGGAGATAACAAAATGGAGAAAACAAAAATAAAGGATGAATCAGTTATGAATGATAAGAACAAAAATAAAACAAAAAATAGTAATAAATGGATGATGGGGAAGAAGATGAGCACCAAAACGAAGAGGTAAAACTCTTCGAAGGCTCTGAGACCACTTGATGCAGTGGGGGATCGTAAAGTGGAGGAGATTACAACTTTCGGACGAATCCCGAAAGAGGTTGATGGTTCAAAGCACCATCAATAGCTTGATAATCTCGGAGTGCACCGAGGCTTGGAATCCACCGAAAAACAAAACCACATAGGTTATGAAATATTTGGATAATAATTGACGATGAATAACAAAATAGTTCATGCCTATTTACAGTCATTTTACAATCAAATTTAAACTAATTTAAAAGATAATAATACTAACTAATCTAAAAAGATAAATATAACAACAATAACTACTAAAATATTATCTTATTTCTCCTACATCAGGGCTTACGATTTTCTTGCACTTATTGCTTAGTCAGTGACATGCATGTAACAGAAAATAAATCACTATCGTGGTTGGATGCATGTGATGTGTTAAGTTTAAATTGCATCTATTCATCCACACAAGGCTATAACTGCTGTTATTTTCTCATGATATTCTATTAATTATGTAGAAGTCAACTCTCCTATCATTTGTACTTGTACAGGTTTTAAACAGGTTCAAATGATGGTGCAATTGGGAGTAGCCATACATGGACATGCTTTATATCTGCCCCCTTTTGCCTCTTTCAAGATACAAGGTATATATACATGTGAATATTAGTTTCTACTGATTAATTTTCTTAAATCTTAATTATTCACATGTTGCAGCTAGTGCAAGAATGAAGTTTAACGTATTTTTGGTGGTAATTTATCCAAAGAGAGCTTCTTACATGTTCTGAGTCCCAATGTCTCTTAGTAGGTTACCTTTGTTTTGTTTAGAAATGACGTTTGTATACAACTCTAATAGTCTTTTTTTTTTAAATTCTCTGGATAAATAATCTATTACATTATGTTTCGAATCAATAAAATTTAAATAACTTGTCTACTCAAAAGGAAAGAAAAGTGTCACATTTGTTTGTTCTACCTTATTTCATGATGCTCCTATTCGTTCTTAAGTTATGTTGAGAAGCCTTCTTTTTCAATTGTATGCCACCTTTGTTTTTGCTCATAATTCTCACATCTGAAATGAATGCATTTCTATTAAGACGTTTTGGTGCATGTGGATGGAAATAACTCCGCCTATGTTTTATAGCCGGTCCCAAGCCAGGATAAAGGAGGAGGGTTGTGTTAGGCCCCGACAGCCAGCGTAAAACCCTGTCGAATCTCATGAACATGGATTCATGTAACCGACCCCACCTAGTGGGATAAGGCTTTGTTGTTGTTGTTGTTGGTGCATGTGGATGGAATGATGAAGGAGCAAGATACAAGAACCAATTAATTTGTGTTGGATTCGATTAATTATTGTTATGTAGTCTTCAAATTAATTATTGATTGAGATCAAGGGTATTAAATCCAATAAATTCAAAATAAAGGCCAGTGACAATTGTAATAACAATACTCACAAACTTGCATCTGCCACTAATAAGGTTTATTAGACTAGTAATTCGGATTTGTCTGTTTCTGAAAATACTGTGTAAGTTTTCACTTGTTGGATGTCCTTAGAAGCAATCAATTCTTTGCTTCATTCAAAAGTTTTGGAGTCCACTTATGGGATTTCCATACTTCGTTGAAGATATTTTCTTTTCTTTCATATTCGATTTCATCTTATTATATTGATATGTTCCGAAAAGATTATCTCCCTAAGATCAATCAACTCATGTAGAGAAAAGGACAGCTCAACTTTACAAAAATACTCGGGCAAGGTCTTTATCGATTACTAGGAGATCATCTGTGAGGCTCTATGCAACTGCTCTGGTATGCATCTAGTTATTTGGATACTGATAATATCATTTAATCATTACTAGAAGATCAAAGAATTTGTATGGAAAGCCTTTAGCGAATGAAGTAAATTCCACATTTGTCAACGTTAGCATCTTCTTTTACTATACACGTCTCATCTTAGTTTCATGGTATTCTATACTTCAGAATGCAAGATGTGCAGCAGTGCAAACTGAAAAGAAATCTATGAAGAGTCCATCAACATTTAAGGATGCACCTACTAAAGGTAATTTTACTTTAATTCATGGACTTGCAGTCTTTGCTGATAATTCTGTGTAAGTTGTTGTCGAATCTCAACTTTTTATATCTATTAGCTGCTGTAATAATTCAAGTTCACTTCAAATCGCAGGAAAGGCACCCAGGTTAGATGATGGGAGTACTGGATTCCCTCCACATGGCGGCTGCGGAGGTGGAGGTGGTGGTGGCTGGGGAAATCCTTCTGGCGGATTTTATCTTTTCTCTTTTCTTACTTTCCTTGATTACCTGAAATCTCTAGAGGGCGAGGATGAATTAGATAGAAATAGACTGTGATGTTCGTACAAATAAGCATTGTAGAGTGATTTTGGAGAAGTGGTGTTTGGTTAGAGTAGAACTGATATTCATCTGACCCTTGATGTCTCAAGTTCTAAACCAAAATAATAGAAAGAAACGATTAATATTGTTTGAATTGACACATTTGGAAATGCACCCAAGATTGGTTATAATACTGACAACGCAAAGAATCCTTGACAAATTTGCTGTGGTGGCCCATTTTTCCCCGAAGAAATAAGTTCCTAGCAATGTTTTGATAATTAGATCGGAGATTGGATCGGATGGCTAATTATGTCATGGTCTGATCGATCGGGTTCAATATGAGTTGAAACGGATTATATTAAAATAATATTATTTTCTAATAATTTGAATAGAGAAATCACAAGTAATACAATATAATATATAAATAATAATAAATCATTAGTAATAATAAAGTTATGTGAAAATATTATTTATTATAAATTAAAAATTAAGACTTATTCAAAATTATAATCACAAATATATTATCATCATCATATTTTTATTAATTATATGATACTAGTCATGCAATATAATTAATTATATTACAATTTACTCGTGAATTTTCAGATAACATATTCTTAATTTTTCTCCCCTAATTATTTCTTACAGCTAATTTTTGCTATAAATAAAATTCTTGCATTATGTATAATGTTTTCATCTTAATTTGTTACATATATTAAAATTTTAGAGATGAATTATTTTATTTTAAAGATTTTTAGCCTTCAAAAAGTTAATGCTACCAAAAATCAAGATGACTAATAGGTGATTAATTATTATTATTAGAGGTAACTTTCTTAATATTCAATTTTGGTTTCTTTTTTTCCTTTTATTTTCAAATTTCCCATGATTTTAGGCTTCATTTCATCATTTGTTTCCTTTTATCTTTCAAAATTCCATTTGAAAGTTTCCATTTCAATCACAAAAATAAAAAATGGGACTGAACCTAGATTATAGTAGTTTTTTTTTTCATACCGATGTTTTTTGTTAAAACTAGTTTTATATACAAAGTCTTTTTTATTTATATTCTATTTAAAATGTAAAATATCAAAAGAAAACATTTTAAATATAAAATTTTGTATTTAATAGCCAAAATAACTTATTTTATAAGAAATATTAATTATTTTTTATATTAAATAATGTAAAAAAATAAAGAGAACAAATGTGGTTGGGTAATGGATAATTCGAATCTGACCAAACCAAAGTTCAAATGTGCCAGTCCGATGACTCAACCAAAGTTGGTCGGGTACGACACTCGAGGATAAGTTGACGAGATTTATTTTGCAGCACAACTAGGTCTTGAGAGCAGCAGAAAATCATAATCTGTTTCTCCTTTCGTGGACATATGTGATCCCTTGACCACAGCCACTCTAGCACAAGCAATCTGCTTCTAATTGTCGCCAGTCATTAATGTACTTCAAGGCCAGTCGCCCTCTCCATCATCTCCCTACTCAAGAACTCATTGTTGGCTACACTCACCCAAGTATATCAATCAAAACCCTACTACTACTACTCTTTCCTTTTCTCTTCTTTGCTTCTTTGTGTAGTACCTCATCAGGATTGATTCTTCTAACTTTTGATATCTGACTTAATTCATTTGTGGTTCGCAAGATCTATATAATATTGTATTTACTAAGATCACTTCATGTTTGTAACCCAACACATATAATATGTCTAATTCACATTTTCTAAATGGATCGAAAACAACAAATGGTAGCATCTAGTTTCATATGTATGCACGTTCTCAATTTGGTAATGTCTCAAAGTTTTCTAGCATCAATGGTGTGAATTTCGTTCAAATTTTTTATTGCGCTCTTTATGCCCACGTTTTTACTTAAGTAAATTTTAGGAGATCCATATGGCTTAGGAAATTTTCTTTTTAATTGCACTCTTCATATATCAATTCCGTCTTTGCTTTTGTGTACAAATTGGGTGACTCGACTCCGCACATTGACCACATTGTCTATCGTTGCTCTTGAGCAATTATGAGTTTTAGGCAGACGCACTGAAGCGGTCCAAGCCCATGCGGGCAGGTTGGGCTCGCTGACATAGACTTTCCTCATACATGCACGGGCCAGGCTTCCGCGCATGATACGAAGGAGGTGACAGGAGAGGGTACGAATGAACTCAATGCCCAACGGACTCGACTTAGTTTGCTCGATTTGATCATGGATCGAGTGGGATATGAGCTAAATTTTTTCAATTCGAATTGACCCGACACAATTCGACGACCCAATTTTTTTTTATTTAAATAATTTATATTTGATTTAAAATTTCTTAAATAAATCAAAGTAAAATATTTTAATTATAGAAATTATATCTAAATAGTTAGAAAACTTATTTTATACTTTAAAATAAATATTAAATAATAGTTTTTATATTAAATAGATGTAAAATAGTAAGAAAAAACTTAAAAGAAAGAAAATTAGATGGTCGAGATATCTCCGACCTGATGTCGGGTTAGATTTGACCCCCAAAAAAGTCTTGATCCGATCCAACCAAATTTGGTCAGGTCGAGTTAACTCAACCCGTGAACATCCTTTTGAAAGGGGTTCATTTCTAAAATTTGACACATTCTTGTAATGTCTTTAAACCTTTTTCACGCCTCGCAAATAGGCTCACTATTCCACTGGATAAATGGGGTGATCTGATTCCTCACTATGATAATTTTTTGAAAGGAAAAAAATCTTGTCAGGAAGGTTGAGATGAATTCCTCCTATGTCCGAATAGACTCATTGGAGCTCCACTAATCTGTCCAAATCTTGGCTTGGTCTCGAAGAGAAAATGGGAATAGCCTAAGCCTGCATCATTAGGTACATCATTACACTTGAATGTGTGATAGATCTCCAAGAAGGTTATCAAATATTGATTAGGATCTTTTGTGGGCAGACCTCTGTAACGGCCAACGGTTAAAAAATATATAATAATAATAAATACCACAATCGTAATCGCCCACGACCGTTTCTCCCACTCCTTAAATAAGACCCCTTGAAACCTAAGTGCGCAGACCTCAACGTTTTTGTCTGTCCATTCGTACGTCGCTGCGGCAAGAGAGGAGGGAGAAGGCCATCACAGTGGACGTTGAGGATGGACTGCCACATTTGAAAGGAAGAAAACAAAAAGGTACATCTTTCTACGGATTTTTCTCGGCTTGTTTTGATTTTTGGCGTACCGCACTAGGATACCATCATGATTTGTCTCTTAGATGAAAAGAAAATTATATATACAGTATGCGCATTCGTGCCTATTATGATTTAACATTTATTACAGCCGGCACCTATGCCTATGCATTACTATATTGTTAATCATATAAATTCAGATTGACGTCTACTCATGTTTAGTGCCCACAATGTTGGTTCTTATTGGAGTATTAAAATCTTTTTAATCATACCTAAACAATATATGAAATAGACAGGAGATCATATAGGTATTTTGCACCCAGTACAATACCTTCGCATGGCTCTGTAGCTACAATATATCCTCATGATGAGTTAGTATATATACTGCTACAATAGCTACAAGTGCATTAGCGGATTATTACGAGTGTTTATCCATATTTCTATACAAATACGTTATCTATCTATGCTATGATTCACCCGATCTGCAGCATAAGCATTATCTCTCTTTCATAGTAATACTCAAGTAGTAATACACACGAAAAGTAATGATGCATTTCCGACGGATGTATGTCATGTATTAAGCACACATTTTCCGTTTACACCTTTTCACAATTTGGCATTTCATAGTTGCTACAGTACTACGGAGTACTGTAGCAGTTGCATGAAAGGATTACTCTCAAGTACAATTCATGTCTGCTATAGTAATGTATAGCATCGTAACAGTCACAGTAGTAATCATTCATCATACGATCTAACACAAGTTAATTTACTTAATCCTCTTGCACGGATGTCGAATTCCTTCTCTTTAAATCACTCTATTTTATATTTTTGAAACCCATCATAAGATTATTGTAGCGCACAGTTATTTCTAATTGTTTATCTATCTTCCTGTCATGCCTGAAATATGATGTTATTATAATTTTCATCTTAAGGCAAATCTTCTCTCAATAAACATGATCTTTAATTCCGAAACCTCAAAAATTAGTTATACTAAAAAAAAATAAAAAATGAAAAATACTAAACGAAGAGCTCTTCTTATGTTTTGTTAACGATGGTTAAAGAGAGTTGAAAAACACTCCAAAATAAGTGTAACATAATAAAAATGAAAAGATGATTATTATTATGATGATGGACAATACCCAAGGATGCATGATCTTTTAAAATGATGATTATGCTATTCTTCCTTTTACACTTATCATGTTATCATCATTCATGCAATGATGCTATACTCTATGCCTCTTGATCATGACATTATCACACCGATTATATCCATATGATTCTATCATTCATGATTATGTTCATTTGGTTACCTTTATGATGTCATCATTGCTTATACTTCTATATAATTGTTATGTACTGAGCATCAAAGCTCACAGGGAGGTTCATCTCCCATGTGTATTCAATGTCATAGGTAACAACCTGTTCTAGTAAAAAGATGATGGCGCAGGTGACAGATCGAACTCGTGGTGTCCTTTGCACATGAAGTCGAGTCTCTCCAGTTTCCTTTCTATTTTTATCGAGTTGTATTTATTTATGCAAACTCTCATGTTTATATTATTTGAGACTTAGCTGTGTTATCTTGTTAAGACTTTCGTTCTCATTATGATCATATCTCTTTTTATTCAAATGATAACTATTTTTCTTTCTCCAACTGTGTCCTTATTTTGTTGACCAATCAAAGTCCTATTTTAGTCAAATTATTGTACACGTAAGGTCATGTACCGTAACGTCCCCAAGGTGTATTCGGCCACATGGCGGGGTACATTTTGGGGGCGTTACACCTCCAAATTGATGATTGTTGAGAATCATAAGAAAAATAGAATTAAACTAGAAGTTGTTTGTCTGAGCATCTAGTACTAGCTATTTCAAAAGCCAAACCAATTCCTATGGCGTGTAGAATTTTTGTAATGGTCTTAGAGCGTCAAGGTTGTTGCCTATCTCAATATCCTCTCTCATTAATCTAGTTCATCTTTTGATATATCTCTAGTGGGCTCTTCTAAGCCTATGATTCCGTTCTCTATCTGATTCAAGTTCTTGAAATTCTTCCTCACTAGCAGAAGTTGACACACAAGACAAGAAATGGGTGAGGATGTCAATGAAAATAGATCAAAGTCACAACAAAAAGAAAGAAAAATAACATTAGAAAAAATGAAAATCAAGAGGAAAAAACTGAAATAAATGGACCAAAATGATAATTATAAATGATGATGGATTATAAAACAATGATATCAAATTCAAATCAAGCAAAATTCAATATATAAACTAATTCAAAACTCTCTCCGGCGACAATGCCAAGAATTTGATGAGCGAAAAATACATTGTTCTATGGGATCAAGGGTCATAAAAATGTGATAAGAAATATGGATTCTATACTAACTTAGAAAAATCTCAGATATATGTGTTCTCATGGGGGCACTTGATTTTCACATAGGTGATGAATAATGCCCCCACTTGAACTACTACTTCCTACAAGTTTTAAAAATTTATAATTCCCAATGTATATAATTGGCCCCCCAAGCGCATGGTGTTTCTTGTAGTATAATATGGGGTTTAGCCACAAAGAGAGGTTGTTTGTTTCTAAATTCTACAGCTATGAAAAAACAAGAATACGACTAAGGTGACAAGAAGGACTAAGCTAGGAACTATTGAAACTTACGAGTTTGAAAATGAGTCAAGAATTGTAAACCTTTTGTTTTCATTCTATATTTTTATATTTACTTTTCTTTTTGATATAGAGATTAACAAACAAGAATGACAATAGGAAATGAAATTAGAATTCAATTGATGATAATCACTAGGGTGCGAAGACCTCTTTCAGGAAAGAACCATTAACATCTGTGAATCAAACCATCCAAAATAGTTGGATATCAAGATGCTCAATCTCTAAATATGGATCCTCCCAGTCTCATGTCAAGGATCATTAAGCCTCTACATTCTCATATGGAGACTTTAAATTCAATTCAGACAGAGGTTAGGATTCTATTTCACTATCTCTCAAGATGGCAAGAGAACTTAATCTGTAACACCCGAAAAAAACCCAAATCAAATTAAAGCAAATCAGATTCCTATTGGAGTTGGAAACTTATCCAACTTAAAAGGAAATAACAAACTTTCCTCCTCTCTATTTAAACCTCTTCTCTACTCCTCATAACAAAGTTTTGCCCTAGCCGTCAAACCCCTTACGTCTCCCCAAGTCCACGAACTTAGGAGCATGCTGCCATACGAGAGACCGCCAGAGACGAATCTGAGCAAACCAAGGTGAACAACAACAATAGTTTCCCTTCTCTTCAATGTTTTCGGCTGTTATTTTCCTAACTCATTTTCTCTCCATTTTCTCCACCAAACCACGCGACCAGGGGGTGAACAAGAAGAGGGGAGGATGACATTTGAGGTTGGGGGTCCATCTAGGACTATCATCGATGAGGATGAATGAGAGGAGCCTAGAGAAATCGATCAAAACTGCAGGGAAAGAGAACAAAGGTAGATGGATCGTTGGATCAACCTTTGAATCAATTTTGACAATAGATTTCATGTTTAAGGACCCACTTGGAGCCCTAGAATCGCCTTCTATCTATCCTGCATCAATCCATGTATTTACTTTGTACTCAAGAGGTTTATTCTAGTGAAATCGCGTGGAAGATAGTGAAGCTGCGACCATGATTTCGCCGGAATCACATAACCCGACCCAGGTTTCATAGAACCTGGCCCGGGTATGACCCCATCGGGCGGAACCGATGTCGAGTTTGACCCGTCTCTTCGTCGGCCGACCCACGCCATTGCTGATGCACGCACAACCTCCAGAACTCGGCCCCGACTCCATTGAACCTGGCCCGAGTTTCGGCGTGGATCTTCCTCGAATTCCACCCAGACCGAGTCCAGTTTACACTCAGCCCGGATTGGGCTGAGTCGCTGATCATTGAAGAACCCAGCCCGAGTCAGACCTAACCCGGCCTCGGTTTTGTCGATACGTGACAGTGTGATGTGCTTTTATGTTATTATTATTTTAATGTTGTTCCATATTGATAAATTAATCCATAAGATAGTATTGCATTGCACGATCAGAAGTTCCAACTAGGCGAAGATGAGAACATAATTAATTAATAAAGATAAAAGATTGGGTGTCCATATTATAGATTTACGGGAGCTCATGTCATTGTTTTCATTGCATTATGGGGGCACTAACTAGGCCTTATCCCCATTCATGATTTCTCTCCATCGTGTGACGAGAGATACCCTCCCCTATAATGAGGATGACCGTGATGTGCACAATCACTCACCTCATGAAGTAGATGACACCTCATTATAACCAAAATGCTCAGTGATAACATTGCATAGATGACACTGATCTAGTAGTTATTCGCCTTTTATGGCACATTGATCATATTCAGAGCATTGAACTGATTAACCTTAGAGCACAACATTAATCCCCTCTATTGATTATGATATAGCATGACATTGATTGCTTTCCCTCTGATTATCCTATTGCTTCCTACGCCTATTTGTTTCATGCTTATATATTTTAATGTTTATCCATTGGTTTAATATCCACCTACTAGGTTGCGAAGCTCACGAGTTATTGTTTCCCCTGTATTAATCTTGCAAGTAATGATGATAATCAAGGATGAGTTGCACGACGTTCGAGTTGGTCTAGTGGTGTCATAGTGTTAATTCTTTTCCGTTGTTTTATGTACTTTGAGTCCATGTCATTAGGTTTCCGCACTATTTTGATATTCAGTGATGTCATAGTTATTTTTTAATTTAATTAAAAATTATTATTTGGATATCTATTTTATTGATATTATTTTTAAGTCTTCCATTTTATATTATTCGGGCCAAAGGATCGAACAAAGTCAAGATTTTGGTCAAGGTATATTATTGTTAGTAGCGACCCTTAGGTTGGATCTTGCCACGTGGTAAAGGCGATTTGGGGGCGTTACATTTATGGTATTAGAACTAGACGTGGGGACTCTCTTGACGTTCCCAAAGTACTTAGAGTATTAGAGTACCTAGAGTCCTATATGCACGCATCACGAACAAGGCACTGAGCCATCCAAACCAATCAAGTAAGAATCATTGCATTGTTTCCATCGATTTATAGATGATGACTTGATGCAGAGCTGCTGGCTTGATCGTGGAGCCAATGCCCAAGAGGGAAATGTCCCTGAGAACATGAGGCTTGATCATCCCTTATTTTGCTATTAATTATTAAAGATAAATCCATAGATTGATGTAATTTTATTATATTTGAAACACTTTTTACCTATTATCGATAGTGGAGTTGAATTAGTAAAAAAGGAACTAACTACTTTTCAAATTTTGAATTTTGAACATGGGAGAAAGAAAAGGAAGACTGGAGAAGAAGAAAACGGAGAGGATGGACGGAAGCAGAGGGGAAGGGAAGAGAAGGCCTAGAGAAAAAATTATTGACTTTGTCCAAACCTATGTCGAGCTAAAGGAATTATAATTTTCTTGATTCTAGTTCTCTGATGCCATGTTTCTAACCCTTAGTTTTTATTTGCCTAATACATTGCAAACCTATTAGTTGCATCCAATTTCAATTAGATCGAGAGATCTATTATTTTTTTATTTACCCGTTCCATTCGAGAGAAGAGACTGGTTGTTTCCACTTGCAGTGTTTTCAATAATATGATGTTTGTTGATTTTTAGAGACTGATAGGTCTATTGTTTTATCCATTATGAGATGAAAGTTCATGACGGTGACTGGAGGTGTTAGATTCATTCTAATTGCTTGGATTAGGATAGAAGGATTGGTAATTTAAGATTGAGAGATCACCCTTTTCTTTTGGTTAGGATGAGAGATCGACTAACCAGTCAGTCCTAATCTAATATTTAACGACTACCTCTCTCTTAGCTCGAAGAGAGATCGTCGAGTTTAGAGATAGAGTAATTGATTCGCATAGTAAGATCAAGAGATCATTTGACTCATAGGTGAGAACTAAGATGTAATATCCTAAATGAGTTCATCGCAAGGGAATCTATTTTTCTTTAGTTCTCTCTTTGTTTTTTTTCCTATAAATCATTTTTTTTCTGCCTTATCTATTTTCTTCTTAAATCTTTTATGACAACTTTTGAGATATAAATAGATTGATAACCGATCTAAATCAATGTGGTTACGACACTCAGGGTTTCTACTCGACTTGTGCACTTACAATTGTGTGAACTCTAGAGTAAAATTTAAACATGACTAGAATTGCTTTTAGTGCGAGAAATTCATATCCACATAAGGTTCATGTCAAGGCCCAACAACAAGTTGAATAGAGAGGTAGAAGTCGGGGGCGTGGCCATGGTCGTGGACAGAGAGTTCAACATCCAGAGATACAGCATGAGGATAACTATATCGGGGATAGCCAGACGTTGCCGCCGCCGCCACCACGACCACCTCGCCAGGAGTTCCCGCTACATCCAGTGCCTACTGAGGACACTATTCAGGGGTTTCTGAAGCTCCAACCTCCAGAATTTTATAGCAAAGGAGAAGTTGACAAGTCCGAACGCTGGATCTCGGCATGACAGAAATGTTTGAGCTGTTGAGATGCGCTGAGGATAGGAAACTTTTATATGATGCGAGGCGCTTAACTTATCATGCACTGGATTGGTTGAGAACTGTTAGAGCCACCAAGTTTCGTGGTCAGAGAGTGATCCCTTGGTAGAGTTTTTACGAACCCAACAACATGTTGAGCAGAGAGGTAGAAGTTGGGGGACGTGGCCGTGGTCGCGGACAGAGAGTTTAGCATCCAGAGATACAACATGAGGATAGCTATATTGGGGATAGCCAAATGTTGCCGCCGCTGCCACCATTATCACCACCACGACCACCTCGCCAGGAGTTCCCTCTACATCTAGCGCCTACTGAGGACAATATCCAGGAGTTTCTGAAGCTCCAACCTCCACAATTTTATAGTAAAGGAGAAGTTGACAAGGTTGAACAAGTTGACAGAAATGTTTGAGCTATTGAGATGCGCTGAGGACATGAAAGTTTTATATGCTGCGAGGCGCTTAATTGATCACACACTGGATTGGTGGAGAACTGTTAGAGCCACAAAGTTTCATGGCCAAAGAGTGATACCTTGGTAGAGTTTCTACGAAGCATTTGAGGGCTGTTATTTTCAGTAACAATGAGAGTTTCTGATAAGGCCAAATGACTGTTGAAGATTATCATATTCAGTTCGTGCAACTGGAAAGGTACAATGCTCTAAATATGGGTGAAAGCCAGAGGCAAACTAGTTCGCACAAGGCAACCCACCATCAAGAAAAATACATTATCTGCCATTGCAAAACTCTGAAGGACACCATGGAAGGACACCGTGGAACTGGCCACGAAGATGGAAAGAGACCATCTGAGGGAGCAAGAAAAACTAAAGGAATTCAGGGGAAGAGCACCAGTACGTCCCACTGAGTAATACCAACAGAGGTGGGATGATTGCCACCCAGCTAGAGGACCAGCGCGGTGTGATAATCATCACAATAATCATTAGAGGCCCTATCCTCTTCCGTGCAATGCTCCTCCGCCACAACAACAACAACCATAGAAACCTCCTCAACAAAGGAATCAGCCACCACCACAGAATCGTCCTCCACAGGTGGGAAATAGAGGATTGTATCATAGCATTGCATTGAGTGATGAAAGATTTATAGAGAATGTTAATCAATATTTACAGCCATTACGACAGCTGTCGCCTCCTCCATGGCAACCACTTGCTCAGAATGAAGGTGTTTGCGACTTTTGTGGGTTGAACCATCCTAGGGAGTATAGGAGGAAGATTGACACATGCATACATTGCAGTGGATTTGTCCACTACATCCGCGATTGCCCGAATCATCGGAGGGGTGGTAGAGAGGACAAAGAGGCAGAAATGCACTTGTCCAAGGCCACGTTTACAACATGCAGAATGATACAGAGTACAATGATAATGATGTCATCAAAGGTACCCTCATTATCTCTGAGCTACTTATTATTGTTATTTGACTCGGACGCTACACATTCCTTCATCTCTATTAGTTGTGCCAAAACATTGAACCTTCCACTCACGGCTATGAAATGTCACATGAGTGTGACCACACCGATGGGCATTCTTCATGCCCTGAATTACATTGCTAACACCCTTGTCATAGTGGAAAGAAAAGAGTTTCATCTGGTAGTCATACCCGTGGTGGACTATGATGTCATCTTCTCATTACGATGTCTCATTGCTATGCAAGAAGAAATAACTAATTATTAATGCATAGAATGGGCCACGAATTACTGTTAGAGGCACTCCTCCAGGGGAGCGCAGGGTACTTATCAAGAAAAGGATGCAGAGCGTACCGAGCCATTGTTATAGTCCACTTCTAAGGACCTGAATCAGTTGGACGTCGTTCGAGATTTTCCAGATGTCTTTATACATCTCCTGATTACCACTGTAAAGAGAAATTGACTTCATCATCGAACTATTATCGGGAACAACTCCTATATCCAAAAGCACCGTATCGCATGGCATCGACAGATATGCATGTGTTAAAGAAGCATATACAACAACTGCTCGACAAAGGCTTCATTCGACCGAGTGTCTCACCTTGTGGTGCACTGGTCCTATTCGTAAAAAAGAAGGACGGTTCACTCAGACTGTGCATCGACTACAGATTACTGAACATCGTCAAGAACAAGTACCCACTTCCGCGCATTGATGATCTATTTGATCAGTTCAGTTTTCTCAAAGATAGATTCGTGAAGCGGTTAACATCAGTTCCAAGTAGCTGAAAAGGATGTACCAAAAACTTTCTTTCGGTCCAAGTATGACCACTATGAGTTTCTCATCATGCCTTTTGGACTAACAAATTCCCTCGCGATATTTATGGACCTCATGAACAAGGTATTCAGGCCTTATCTAGATTAGTTCGTCATCATTTTTGTCGATGATATCCTGATCTATTTATCGAGCCTAGAGGAACATTGACAACATCTCGGATTGTGTTGGAGATGTTGGAGCAAAGTTTTTATTCCCTATATAATTATATTTTGATGATACAAACCTCAAAAGAAATGGAGTTATATTTAAAATGTCAAAAAAATTTAAATAGAAATGAGTTACTTCATACACTAAACCTTCAATTTACATTTGTCTATGTTCCCATGAGATTTACATTAAGAGGTGAATATAAAAGTTATATATAACTTTCTTATTTTTATAGAAAACTAAGAATCACCTCATTGGGACAACCACATAAAACGTTATGTTTAAACAAGTGAAGCTTGAAAAGTTCAAATTGAAATTTATATTTTTATGTACTAAATTTGTACTTAATATTTGAGTATTCCATCATGAGATTTGGATAAAGAAATTAATATAAAAGTTGTATATAATCTTCTTATATTTTCATAGAATTAAGAATCACCTCATTTGGACAACTGTATAAAATGTTATACTAAAAATAGTGAAGGTCGACAAGTTCTATTTGAAGTTGATATTTTTATGTGCTGAACTTGCATTTAATATTTGATTACTTTATCAACCGATTTGGGATAAGAGGTGAGCATGAAACTTGTAAATAAAGTTGTTAGATTTTCATAGAATCAAATATCATCTCATTTGGATACTAGTATGAAAAGTTATGTATAAAAGAATAAATGTCTAAAATGTTTCATCTGAAATGGACAATTTTGTGTACTGAACTTTGAATTAATATTGGACTATGATCTCATTAGATTTCGGATGAATGATGGATATAAAAGTTGTAGAAATTTCTGTTATATTTTCATAGAATAAAAAATTATCTCATTTGGATACTCGTAAGAAAAGTTATATATAAATGAATAAGGTCTAAAAAGTTTAATTTAAAATTGACAACTTTATGCACTGAACTTTGATTGAATATTTGACTATGATCTCATTAGATTTTTATGAATGATGAATACAAAAGTTGTATAGGATTTTGTTATCTTTTCATAGAATTAAAAATCATCTCATTTGGATAACTGTGCAAAAAATTATGTATAAAAGGGTGCATGTCTATCAGGCTGTTGATGACAAAACGGTCGACCGAAAATGTTCCGTTCGACCACTAGAGATAAAGCGGACACCCGAAAATGCTAGTGCAGCGACCACTGATTACAGAGAGTGCAGACATTTTTAAATCGGATGATCGAAACGCTAATGGTCGACCGTTCTGGACAACAAAGAACAAAAATGTGTAAATCGGACGACCAAAGTCACTGCATGAACGATCGCAGATTATGGAGAGCGCGGACATTTCTAAAACGAATGATCGAATCCCTTTCGGTCGATCATTATTGGAGCAAAGCAACGGTGATGACTAAATCCTTTTACGGACTACCATCAACGGATAATTGTGTAGAAAGGACAAATGCAACGGCTAGTTTTGTTCATAAAATGGATGATCGAAACAGTAATGGTAGACCGTTTTGTTTAAAATGGATGATCAAAACTAAAACGGTCGACCGTTTTAGAGGTGAAAGCACAACACTTTTCAAATTGATTTACAACGGTCATATTTTCAAGAGAAACCTATAAAAGGATTCAAAAGGCTGAAGGAAGATAGTCTAAGCAAGGCAAATCATTCTAAAAGTTTCCTTCAAGTCTAAAACATTTTTTTGAGCCTAATCTTGCAAATCATCCTTTCCCTCTTCTAGTTTCTAAGTATAAATATTCTTTGTAAGAAGAGAGAATTTGAGGGAATTCTTGTGTTCTTGTTTAGAGAGTTTTAAAGCTCCTTGTAAGAAGAGGTGTGCCTTACTTCTTGAGCAAAGAAGAAGACATTGTGGTGTAGAAATGGTTATTCTCTCCCTACAAGAAAATAGAAAGCTAGTGAATTTCCGATGGTCTCGAGGTCGGGAAGTCGGAGTGGAAACGTAGGCCAAGAAGTTGGGCCGAACCTCATCAACATATTTTGCCTTCCTGAGTTTTGATTCTTCTTACTTATCTTTTACTTGCTTGTGATCGTATTCTTCTTACTTCCTGGCTTTTATGGCTTTTTTATTATAATTTTTATACACCAATTCACCCCTTCTTAGTGCTTTCGATCCTACAGGAGACATTGAGGCAACATAAGCTTTATGCTAAACTATCTAAATGTGAATTCTGGCTAAAGGAAATAATGTTCCTAGGGCATATCATATCGAAGCAAGGTATTTTTGTAAATCCCGTCAAAGTAGAAGCAGTGGCAAATTGGTCACAGCTTAAGAACGTCATATAGATTCGTAGCTTCTTGGGACTAACAGACTACTATCGTCGATTTCTCAAAGATAACAACACCATTGACGAACTTGATAAGGAAGGGCATTAAGTATGTATGGTCTCCAAGGTGCGAGAGGAGTTTTCAAGAGCTGAAGACTCGACTGACGACGACACCAATACTCACCATCCCCTTTGGAAGTGGTGGTTATGTGGTGTACAGTGATGCATGTGGCACAAAACCCAAGCTGTGTACTCATGCAACATGGCAAGGTAGTTACTTACGCTTCTAAATAGTTCGAGAAGCATGAAGTCAATTACCCTACACAAGACTTGGAGCTAGCTGCAGTGGTATTTGCACTGAAGTTATGGCGCCACTATCTCTATGGACATTTAAGGTCTTCACCGATCATAAGAGCCTAAAGCACATCTTTGAGCAGTGAGATCTAAACTTGAGGCAACATAGGTGGCTAGAATTTTTAAACGATTACGAGTTTGAAATTAACTACCATCCCGGTAAAGCGAACTTCCTAGTAGATGCACTGAGCCGCAAGTGGGAAGAGTCATTGGCCTACATGAGTCAAGCGAGAACATGAGCTATTGGAAAAATTCAGCGAGTGGAATCCAAGGATTGGGCATAATGGGGGCATTGTGGATGGTACATCAGCTCCACCCCAGCTTGATAGATAAAATCATCGCAGCTCAACCCTCCAACGCAGAGTATCCACACTTAATTAAGAGATGCCACAATGAGCAAGCCGACTTCAAAGTCGAAATCGATGGAGGTTTCAAATAAAGGGGATGACTATGGGTCCGAAATGAATCTCTCAAGCGAGAAGTCGTAGACGAGTATCATAAATCAAAGTTTGCCATTCACCCTAGCAGTATAAAGATGTACAAGGATGTACAACGTAGCTTCTAGTGGAATGATATGAAAAGGGAGATAGTTGATTATGTCTCCAAATGCATTGTGTGACAATAAGTAAAGATAGAGCACAAAAGGCCTTATGGATCATTGAAGTCCTTGGGAATCCTAGAATAGAAGTGGGAGAAAATTATTACAAACTTTGTGTCCAACTTGCCACAGATCCAGAAGGGTCACGATGCTATTTGGGTAATCGTGGACCGATTGACGAATACTACTCACTTTCTTCCCATCAAGTGGAAGCAGTCAGTTCCAAACTTATTAGACTTATATGCGCAGGAGATCATCCGACTCCATGGAATTCCAAAGTCCATTTCGGATCGTGATCCCAAATTTATAGTTAGGTTTGGAGAAGCCTATAAGATGCTTTTGGTACCCTCCTGAACTTTAGTACTGCATTTGACCCATAGAAAAATGGGCAGTTAGAGCGCACCATACAGGCACTCGAGGATATACGGAGAGCTTGCGCACTAGATTGGCAGGGGAGTTGGGATGAGCACCTCCCTCTGATAGAGTTCTTCTATAATAACAGCTTCCACTCTAGCATCGACATGACTCCGTTTGAGGCACTGTATGGGAGACCATGCTATTCGCCAACACATTGGAATGATGTTAGAGAAAGGAAGACCATTGAAAAGAAATAAGTATTAGAGGCACAAGAGTATGCTGATAAAGTGGAACTAATAAAATAAAGGATGAAGGCTACTCAGTCTCGACAAAAAAGTTATGCAGATAGAGGTAGACGTGAGCAAATCTTCCAAGTTGGCGATAGGGTGATGTTGAAAGTCTCCCCTATGAAGGACGTTATGAGATTCATCAAGAAGGGGAGCTAAGTCCCAGATATGTGGAACCTTTTAAGGTGCTTGAGCTTGATAGCAGCATGTAGATTGACATTGCCCTCTTCCTATGGGCGCATACATAAATTCTTCCATGTATCCATGCTAAGGAAATATAAGTACGATGACGTCATATTGTGAGGTATGAAGAGCCAAACCTAAAGAAAGACCTCACGCATGAAGGGCAATCAATAGAGATACTAGAGTATAAAATTTAGCGGCACAAAAATAGAGAAGTACCAATGGTGAGAGTTGCATGGAGCCACCTCTGAGATGCTGAGCTACATGGGAACTAGAGTCAGAGATGCACGAGCAATTCTGAACTCTTTTCGGTAAGCCTGTACCTCATCCATAAATTCGAGGATGAATTTTATTTTTAAAAGATTCATAATGTAACACCTAGACAAAAAAAACTCAAATCAAATTAGAACAAACCAAATTCCTATTGGAGTTGGAAACTTATCCAACTTAAAAGGAAATAACAAACTTTCCTCCTCCCTATTTAAACCTCTCCTTTACCCCTCATAACAAAGTTTTGCCCTAGCCGCCAAACCCCTCACATCTCCCCATGTCCAAGAACTCAGAAGAGTGCTGCCGGATGCCGGAGAGATCGCCAGAGACGAATCCGAGCAAACCAAGGTGAACAACAACAATAGTTGACCTTCTCTTCAATCTTTTTGACTGTTATTTTCCTAACTCATTTTCTCTCCGTTTTCTCCACCAAACCGCACAATCAGGGGGTGATCGGGAAGAGGGCAGGATGACCTTCGAAGTGGGGCCCATCTGGGACTGTCGACGATGAGGACGAACAAGAGGAGCCTAGAGAAATCGATCAAATCGTAGGGAAAGCGAATCTTTAGATCAGTTTTAATAATAGGTTTGTATGTTTAAGGTCCCACTTAGAGCCCTAGCATCGTCTTCTATCTATCCTACATCAATCCATGTATTTACTTTGTACTTAAGAGGTTTATTCCGATAAAATTGTGCGGAAGATCGTGAAGCCGCGGCCACGATTTCGCCGAAATCACAGAACTCGGCCCAGGTTCCATAGAACCCAGCATGTGTATGAACCCATCGAGCGGAAATGACATCAAGTCCGACTCGGGCACTCCATCACCCGACCCGCGCCGTCACTGAAACGCGCACAACCACCAGAACCCGCCCCAATTTCCACCGAGTCTGGTTTACACTCAGCCCAGATTGGGCTGAGTTGCTGATCATTGAAGAACCCGACCCGGGTCAGACCCAATTGGGCTTGGGTTCTACCGAGACGTGATAGTGTGATGTGCTTTTATGTTATTATTATTTTAATATTGTTCCATGATATCTGTTATGCCTGACTTTATTGATAGATTGATCCATAGGATAGTATTGCATTGCATGATCAGAAGTCCCAATTTGGGCGAAGACGAGAACATAATAATTAATAAAGATAAAAGCTTGGGTGTCAATGTTACGGATTGATGAGGGCTGACATTATTTTCATCGCATTGTTGGGGCACTGGCTTGACCTTCTCCCCATTCATGATTTCTCCCCATCGTGTGATGAAAGAGGATGCCCTCCCCTATAGTGAGGATGACTTTCCGTGATGTGCAAAATCATTGGCCTCGTGAAGTACATAACACATCATTGTAACCAAAACACTCATTGATAACATTGCATAGATGACACTGATCCAATAGTTATTCGCCTTTTGTGGCACATTAATCATATTCAGATCATTGAACTGATTAACCTTGGAACACAACATTAATCCACTCTATTGATTTTGATATAGCATGGCATTGATTACTTTATGTCTGATTATCCTATTGCTTCCTATGCCTATTTGTTTCATGCTTATATATTGTTAATGTTTATCCATTGGTTTAATATCCACCTATTGGACTGTGAAGCTCACGAGTTACTGTTTCCCCTATATTGATCCTGCGGTAATGATGATAATTAAGGATGAGTCGCGACTGACGACGTTTATGATGGTCTAGTGCATATGTGGTGTCTTAGTGTTAATTTTTTTCCACTATTTTAGATACTTTGAGTCCATGTCATTAGGCTTCCACACTATTTTGGTATTCAGTGATGTCATAGTTATTTTTTAATTAAATTAAAGATTATTATTTGGATATCTATTTTATTGATCTTATTTTTAAGTCTTCCACTTTTATATTGTTCGAATCAAAAGTTCGATCGAAGTCAAGGTTTTGGTCAAGGTATAATACTGTTAATAGCGATCCTCTTGATCTTGCAATGTGGCAAGAGAGATTTGGGAGCGTTACATAATCAATGTACATTATTCAACAAAAGTAGAGGATAACTTCCAGAAGTCTTTCCCTCTCTATTTAGACTTGGTTTTTTGATAGTTGGCAAATCTCTCAACTCCTTGCTAAGATTATTCACAATAATAGTGATGCGTAAAAAGTTGTAGCAAAATAAATCCATTAGCAAGTACACTAGTTGTATCAAGTAATAAAGTATAGAGTAGAGTGTCGAACTCGCGAGAAACAAGTTAAATCTAATCTATCTCAATAATCTACTATGAGAACAAAATTGTTTTGCGTAAATATAGAAAATAAATGTGAAAAAAATAAAATAATAAAAGATAAATAAATAGGTGTTGGGCCTAAGGAAGATGGATGATCAAAGATAAGGATGAACTAGAATGAACAATTATGAAGATTGAATTGTAATAATGATAAATAGGTTCTGTTCTTAAGATGGATTAGGATTATCTAAATTAATGACATCTACGCTGAGTAAGTCAAACTATATTAATTCTTGAAAAACTTAAGAACACAAATGATGAGCTAATATTCAATTAAGAAAGATATTAAGATGTATTAAGTTATAATTCCTAAACCAACAATTATCCTCGTTGGGTAAAAACTGATAGACCGCACAAAATCTAGCACAAACAATGAGTTACAAGATTTGTGTTATGATTGCTTCAACTCTCAAGTTAAAAAATGATTTGCTGAAAATTATTAAATCCTAAAACTAAGCACCCCAGATCTGTTTTGTAGTCTTATTTCAGAATATAATAATCTCAATAAAAAGCATTAAGCACAATAATCACAATAAAAAACTAAAATAATTATATTAATTCAAATCTAACAATCGAATTCATGTAGTTTTCTCTAAAAATTTATAATCTGTGTTACATAAAAGGTATAAATAATGAAATACGAGTAAAGAGCATCCAAACAATAATTAGAAGATAGAATTCTTTATCTTCGATGATCTCTCGATTGCTGCAAAGTATACGCGCTGAGTTGCTTCTCCCGAACAAATATCGAAAAACTTTAAAATCTGTCCTCTGCAATATAGAACGACTCCCAAGTCTTAAGCACAAATTTTCATGTCTTCTGAGGTCTTCTATTTATAATTCCAAAGTTCTCTATAAGGTTTGATAAGTTGGGAGTTCAAAAGTTATCAAATAATAATCTCTAATATAGACTCCTTGACCTGAATATCTCATAATTTATCTTCAAATTTCAAATACTTATCATCCAATTTAACTTCTAGAAGGTTGAGCACCGTCCTGACATCTCAATTCGATCAAAATATGTTCGAAAAATCAATGATAAGCAAAAATCATCATACTTAATTGCCCGTAATGAGGTTTTCATGGTCGATTTCAACTTTGACTCCAAGTATTTATATAAATATTATGGCTCGTAACAAGGATGTAACGGCTCGTAACTCAGGCAATTCTAATATTTAGCTTCTGTATGCTTTGTGATCATCTTCTTACGATGCGTAAGTTAGGGTCGTTATAATTGTCTTACGGCCCGTAATGATTTTATAGGCGTAATTCACGAAGGTCGACATGTCTTCTGATGTTATGGGTCGTTAGATGTGTATTACGACCCGTAATATTTCTGTCAACATCTTACGACCCTTCTGTATGCATTGTGACGGTTCCTTTATGCCTCCTAAGGTAGATGTGCTCAAGTTTCACCCTATTATGTGTGGGCAGTTAACCAAATGTTATGGACGATGATGAAGGAAGTCGAGCTCTCATGCGGGTCAGAATTTCAAATGATGACCCGCTATATTCTCCTTCGGCTGTGATACTCGTTAAAAATGAATTACGACCCATTATATGTGCTGACTTCATTACACGATGGCTCCGTGGATGGGGGGAAAACATAATGACAGCCCGTAAACTCATTTCTAATATGTGAGTATCTCTTTATGAGATCCGTGAGCTCTCCATCACGGTCCGTGTCTTCAATAGGTAGAGTCGCTAAAATACTCTTACAGACAGTGACGAATCAAAGCGCGTCTGGTATTCTTTTTGTAAAGGCCATGAGATGCATCTTGCGGGCTATGATGGTAACTATAAGGGCGTTAATTATTTGTTACGGCCCGTGAGAAATGTTATTTTCTACTTCTATGGTTAATTCTTCATCCTTTTTCGCTCAGGTAAATTTCTTTGATAATTTTCCACCAAATTAAGAGATTTTCCTACAAAATAACACACACCTAGCTAGTTGGAGAGTTCAAGAATATTATTGTAATAAATAAACCAAAATTGATGCATGCCATGGAAAAAATTACAAAAATAAACCTAAATGCAAACTAAATTAAATGTTATAAAATGCATGCATCAAATAGCCTTTCATAAGGTCTTCTTGTAGGGAAGGATAACAAAATGTAAAGAGGAAGGAAAGAAAGTTACAACTCAAGATGTAGCAGTTAATAACAAAACATAAGCTAGGTATAGAAAAAGCCGAGTAGTCGTCATAAACATTCAACGTGTAAAGACATAGCAGTTAATGATCATAATCCTATCAATAGTCACCAATCCTAATGGTTGGTTTAGTTACACAAATCCATAAAAATTACATCCCACTTGATCATCATCAAAATAGTAAACATCTTTCATAGAGAATAAAAGTGTAGAACTATCTCTCCTCTCTCTTTCCAAAAGTAGGCTCTCTTCTCCCCCGGAATGATCTCCTCCTTCAAAAAATGATAGATGGCTTCTAGAGGTGGCCCATACAGATTTTAGAGGTGTCTCCCACCATAATTTCTCACGACGTAGTACTTAGCTCCACATGACACCTCTATAATTCATATGAGTTACTTCTAAAAGCCATCTATCATTTTCTGAGTTGTATTGTATGGTAGTTGGAGCTAAGTGCTATATCGTTGATCATGATGGAACCAATTGCATAATCATATTTGTGGGTTTAGGTTCTCTTGCACCTAGCTACTTGAACATGGACATGGGAATAAGACTCACACTAGCCCCTAGGTCGCATAAAGATTTGTTGACTTGCATGTTCTCTATCTCACACGCGATGCAGAAACTTTCAAGATCTTTCAACTTGGGGGTTAACTTATTCTGAATCATGACACTCGCATCTTCAGTAAGTGCTATTGTCTCCTAGATATCAACTTTCTCTTCCTCGATAGTATATCCTTTAAGAACTTAGCATAGGTAGGCATTTGTTGGATCGCCTCAACAAAGGGAATATTGACGCGGAGTTTCTTCAGAACTTTCATGAATTTTAGGAATTGCTACTCATTGTGGGCTTTTGTCAACTTTTGAAGGTATGGCAACAAACTAAGGACAGCTGCATGGTTTTATTTTATTGTTATTTTAGAAGGTTGAACCACAACTTCTTTCTCTAATTTTTGCCTTGAATCTGACACTTCTTCAACAGGGATGCTTTTATGCACTTTTTCAAATTAAATTTTGGTCCAAAAAATTTTCTAGGTGACGTTTGTTAGGCTATCTGATTTTCTAGTATATGACAAGCCTTTGACCTTGGCGAAGAGTTGTCTCATGGATTCATTTTGGATTTTTTTATTGTTTCATCAATTTTTTTCAACATCTACTCCTAAGTTGACTTCTCTGTGGGGCTACGTGATGTGGTTGGGTAGGAGGAATTGCTATCTGTTGTTGAGGTGTGGACAGAGTTGACTAGCTTGGATGATGGTTGATAATTTTGAGTCTGCCTATGAAGTTGACTTTGGGACCAATTGATGGAAGTGTTAACCTTTTTAAGGGAAGTAAGGATGCATTTGGTTGTTAGTCCATGTTGTCCTTGAATGCTAAGAGGGTTGACTTTCACTGCCCTGATTTTGCCCATAGGGGACCAAGGCATTCATCTGTTCTTCAACTACCTCTTAAACACCATAAGATGACCTTGGGCAAGTTGTAGTTGCATGAAAGGAAGACATCCATAAATCACACTGAGCTACCGGTGTAAGTATGAAAGTGGGTGTAGCTTTAGCCAAGGTAGTCAAGATTATGTAAGATCCCAAGGGGTCCCTGTAAGATCAAAGTTTGTGAGATCAGATCGAGGATCAGATCTTACCTATATATTAAAAATAATTTTTGATAAATTTATAATGATTTAAATGATAGATAATATTAACTTAACTATTATCCTATTAAGGCTTCCTATCCATGTATACATATATTACTTATGTAGTTATAACATAATATGAATTGTAAAAAGATGATAATAATATGATTAATATGGAGTACAATTTTATAATATAGCTTTTCATATATATATATATATTGATATTATATTTATTTATTAAAAATAACTTTAAGTTTTTAATTATAACCAATCGTCAACTTCTTAATTTTATTTCTTCAAAAATACTATTGCACTTGGTCAAAATTAAAAAAAATGAAAAATGGAAAAAATGTTAGTAGGATATATAGCATGATCCTACAATCTAGATCTTACTATCATAAAAAATGATGTGAGATCGAAATCTTAGATCCTAAGTAATATTGTAAGATCATTTAGACCAACATCAAGATGGTGACCATGATAACCATGGCTTCATCAACAAACACATTTGATGTCACGGGGGCACTAAAGTTCATATTGCTCTTTTCAATCGCTCTTTAGACAATGCCCTCTACTCAGGAAGTGAATTGGCCCCAATTTTCAATCCCTAGGATTTTCGCTTCTTCAAGTGTGCTCTAGTTGCTTGATCTTATATCTATTTTCTATAATTTAGAGTTGCCTTATCGATAAGATCATATCCTCATTGGCATTCTTCACCATAAAGGTGTCCCCAACTGCAGAGTCGAGGCAACCTTTAAATTGTGATGTCAATACAGTGTAAAATATCTGAACTATCATTTATTTATGGAAGCTATGGTGCAGACACATTCTCAAAATGTCTTTGAATTTTCCCTATACTTCATGATTTGCTTCATTATGCCATTGCAGGAAAGAAGTGATTTGATTTCTCATTTGTATAATCATGTCTCGTGGGAAAAATTTGACAAGAAGGCTATCATTAACTTCTCCCATGTATGAATTGTGTCTGGTTCGATGGATCTAATCCATGTCTTCACTCTATCCCTCAAAGAAACTAGAAATAAGCGCAGTCAACCAGCATTAGTGGTGACCTCGCATTTGAAGGTATCACATATCTCCAAAAACTTGATCAAGGGTCTTGTAGTCCAACAAAATGGTTTTATCCTAGCATCAAATCAAGACTAGATTCAGATGAAAATGATTGACAGCTACATCAAGCTTCAAGATATTTGTCGTGATTACTATTCCCATAAGTGTGCATAATTCTTGGAGTGGTCTGAGTGCATCAAGATTATCCATTTCTATGCTCCTGTTGACCTCTCTTCAGTCCCAACTGCCTTAGAGCTCTTCTTCTCTTGGGATTCCTCTCTAAGTCAAGATCAAATTCCTAATAGTTCTCAGGCGGGACTATCTCTACACTGCTATTATGATCAGAATCACTTGACATGCAAAGAGTTAGCAAGCTTAGTGCAAAATCATATTTCAACAAAGAAGTATTCACATAATTGAAAAACAAATGCTAGAAAAAAATTATCGCAAAAAGGAAAGTAGAAAAGAAGCTAAATAACGAAATCAAAATGTGATGTAGAATACTAAGAAGATTCAGCTAATCTTAAGATGGAAAATAAAATGTGAAAAATTAAGCATTATGCTCCCCGATAGAGGCGCATCAAAATATATTGTGCGAAGGTTTAGGAATACATAATATCATGGAATTACATAAATACATGGTGGAAATTTGGTGATTCAGGAATCAAGTTGGCCTAAAGGCACAAAGTGAACCCACCTCAAAATGTAACCGTACTTGATAGAAAGTTTCAAATCAATTTTAAAAATTTATAAATCCTCAGACATATCAAGCTGCAAGCAACATAACATCACTATAGTACTTAGGATTCAATCCAAGGGAACAAAACTGAGCACTCACACTAAATTGAAACCAGTTTGAAAGAAAAACATAATCTAAGTGTTAGAGTGAATTAATAAAATAAAACGTTGATGAATTAGAAATTGTGATAAATGAGTCTACACTAATTTCTAGAAGTTTTTGATGTGATGAAGAGAATGCAACAAAAAGACAGAAGTGCGAAAAATAGTTTGGTAACTGAAATAAGTAGAAATGAATACTAGGTCTTAGGGGTTGCTTTCGAAAATTATTTGTTGAGTCGTTGGAATATAGAGAAAATAACAGCCGACAATTTCACTCATGGATGATTTCTCTCGCGGCAATCACCTTCTAAAGTTATTTCATTCTCATGCCAAACCACTTAAGAATCCGCAAGATGAAAATGTCAACCTAAAACTTATCCGTCATGCTCTAGCGATTTTAACGGTCTAGTTGTCAAGTGTTCATGTGGCCGCACCCTTGATGTTACCTTATGATCATTTGTGGTATCTCTTATGCAACGTTATTGGGGCCGGACCAGCCGGTCAGACCGGTCGGACCATTGATCGGCCACTAACACGGTCTACTATGAGCCCTAAAATCGGACCCATAGTTGGACCGAATTGAACTAGTCAAGACCGGTCAAAACCGGCTAAAATCGGTCAAAACTAGAAAAAACCGGGTTGAACCGTAGTTCATGGCCAACTATTTTTTTATTATTTCTTTTGTTAAGAAATATTTTTATAAAGTTTATTATAATAAATATGAAAAAATATTCAAAAATAGACTTTCTCCATAAAGTAATACATTAGCCCACTAGTGTCCTCCTTTATTTATAGTTGTCCCCTTGCTCATATGTTGCTAGTATTATGAATGTAGGACTATATTTGTACATCTTACTTGCTATTTTTTCCTTCATTTAGTCTAAAATTTATTAAGTTTTGAACTTTAACTTTTGGATTATTATTTTATTCAAAATTTTAATATCATAAACGTATATATAATATAAGTTAATTATATATTTATTATATTATATATAATATTTGTTATATTAGATAAATTAGTTAGAAATGAATGGTGCAAACTATAACATACTTAATATATGTATAATATACAATAAAACTATAACATACTTAATATATTATAGTATTATATATACAAAAATATATACAAAAATTTAAAATGTCTTTAATTTAATATATATATTTACTAATTATATATATCACTAATTATACTATATATTTATCTATAGAATATATAATCATTTCATAATATATTGGAAAAAAAAATATTTATAAAAAATTTAAAGAATGGAGAATTTATATATAATAATGAGATTCAATAAGATTTTCATTTGTTAAGTGTGTAATAATTTTAACATCAAATCTTAAATTTAAATTTTATGATTGTTATTTTTTGTATAATTACATTTTGTTATAGGTATATATTCAAAATATAATAGCTTAATTTAATATACCATATTAAATATAATATTTTATTACTATCTGGTTCGACCGACCGGTTCGACCTGAAACGTATATCTATCTGGGTCATTGTCCGGTCCGGTCCTAACAATATTGCTCTTATGCCATAAACTAGAGTTCAGCTAACCTCTCGGGTCGCGCTGATTCGTGGTTGCATAGATTATCCCTCTAAGGTAGGGGTAACCAAGAGCGAACAAAAATTCAGTCACAAAATTCAATTATGCCCCAAGTTCACCTCTCGATCTTACTTCTTAATAACCATTAATCTCTTTTTTTGACGCAAGTCAGCCATAGCCCGACCTCTCGACATGTATGCTATGATTGAGGAATATGATCATCCTTTCCGACAGGGGAGATTAATGTCGAAAAACCCAAAAACTCGAATTCAATCACAAGAAAATAGGGAATGAGATTATCTGACTTCACAACTTCCTTTAGATGTAACTCGACGGTGGTCCAACCTCTCGATTATGAGCCACTATTGAGGAATATAAATACCCTCTCGAGTAGGAAAAAATGAGATAAACAAATAAACATTTCATACATCATCCAAATCAGAATGCCTACAAAATAGTGTTAGAACTATGAACAAAACATGAATAAATGACAATTGTTTAACTTAAAAATAGTAAAAGTAATATTAAAAAACAACATCCATCTACAAATTTCAATTGTAATTGGTTGATGGGCTGCTCATCATACAGGAAGGTGATGCAGAAAATAGAAAAATAAGAAAAGGTGTTACAACAATTTCCCCTTCCCCATCGTCTTCTCGTTCCAAGATGGATTGGCTGAACACCCTCTTGTGCCTTCCATACACGTGCTCTTTTGCCTTTTTCTGCTTCGAGCTAGAGGAAGGTTCTTGCAGACTTGTTAGAAAAGCAATTTTGTCTTCTAACGATAGCTATCTCCAAAGCAATGTTGTGAGGACCGGACCGGTCCGACCGTCGACCGGCCCTCACACTAGTCTATTACAAGCCCCAAAATCGGGCTTGTAATTGGACTGGATTGAACCGGTTCCGACCGGTAAAAAACCGGATAAAATCGGCAAAAACTGGATTGAACCAGATTGGACCGCGTTTCAGATGAACTGACCGAATTTAAAAATTCTTTTGTTATATAATAATCTGATAAAATTATTATTTTAAATTTGAAAAAGATTCAAAATGGACCTTCTTCATAAAATTCTATATTGGCCCATTAGTCTCCTCCTCTATTAATACTTGTCTCTTTGCTCACACATCCTACTAGTATAATAAATGTGGGACTATGTTTCTATACATACTTGTTCTTTTCTTCTTTCATTTAGTTAATATTTGTTATACTTTCAACTATATCTTATATATTATGATCTTATTCAATATTTTTAATATCATACATTTATATTATAATATATATTACTTTTATATTATTGTATTATATATAATATTTATCATATTAAGTAAATTTTTAATGAATGAAGGATACAAACTTCTTTGTCATATGTATAACATACAATAATATTATAATAGTTAGTATAGTATAGTTATATCTAATATTATAAATACACAAATTTTAATTTTTTTATTTAGTATCTAATAATTAATAAGTTCACATTAAATAATTAACCACCAATTATATTATATATCTAGTTATATATAATCATAATATTACTTCTAACATAAAAGAAAAAAATATGTAATACAAAAAAATTAGTAAGAAGAATATATATATATATAATTTTAATTTCATAAGATTTTAATTTATTAAATGTGTAATGATTTTAACATTAGTTTTTAATGATTTATTATTTTTATTTTTATATAATTAATTTTTAACATCATTAATATGATAACATAATTTAATATATCATATTAAATATATTATTTTATTCTTATCTTGTCCGACCGATCCAACCTAAAACAGACACTTTTCCGAATCATTATCTGGTCCGATTCGGACAACATTGCTCCAAAGTTGTGTGCCCTCACTTGACACCTTCTCACATAATGTGCCCTGACTTTTCTTCTCCCGACTAGCTTTTCACTTTAAAAAAATCTCTAAAATTCGAGAATGTTGCAAATGCATAAAAGAGAAAATAACCGTTTTTTATTCCGAAAACATCGTATTTCCATTTTCATAGAAATTGATGTAAAAAATTAATAAACGAGGATAATCCACCATTAAGAGCGTAATCATTCATTTAAATATAAAAAAATTAGAATAAAATGTATGTTAAACATAGTAAAAACACGTATGTAATTTCTTCACATCAGTCCCTACTGTAAGTTCAACTCGCCAAACCTATTAAATCAAATAATGAAAAACTAAATAATTTCATGAGGTATATTTAATCAAACTAGCTACAAATATACATAAACATATTTAATCATAAAATAAGATTATATTTCTAAGTTTTGAAGTATGATAAATTTTAAATCAATATCAAATAAGCTTATTTTTTTAGTATAAAGACTAAGCAAGAACTAAATTTATCCTTAGATAACAGCAAATTGTCCCACATGAGTAGCATTAAATGGATACCTACAAAACAATGAGTGCTAAATGAGTAAAAAGTACATGCACATAAGTAGTAGGGAGTCGTCGCCCAAAACACGTCCCAATGGATTAAATAACTATCTTAAACTGGTTCAAACAATTTAAACCGCTCTTTGTCTTGCCCCCGAAATAAGAGAGCAGTCCGGTACATGCAACGTCCCGTGGTAAAGGAGAGATGGATATCATTTTTTGTTATTCAGATTAAAAAAAATGAATTTTTTAAAGACATTGAAAATAAGAAAACATCAAATTCTTCTCTAAAACCATTCAGAATATTAATTTTCATGCATTTCTTAATTGAGCATTATATTTCAAAAAAGAAACTTTCTCTTAGCTTTTAATCAAAACATATTGAAAAGACAAATGAGTAATGCATAGGTAGAACACGATCACTGATTTTGACATCAGGTGAATATTAAAATAGTTAGAACCACGACGCACTCATTCTTATTTAGTTTACCATGACTACAATTTTGCAGTTCCACACCTTAAAAGAGAAAAGAAATACATTTCAAGATGAGATTGCCTTCCCATATATTTTGTTGAAAACAATTTGGCATCTCTTCTTTTATTTATCCTTCAAACCTGCAATTTGGATGTTCATCATACCCACCTCATGCACCCAAATCCAAGTTAGGTGATGTCTCTAAAGCTTGGAAGGAGACTGGTACCAACCCCAGGCATCATTGGATATGTATTCAGTAACCTGCTTAACATTTATGTAGTTATCCAGGCCCCTGTACAAACGGCAAAGAAGTAACGTAAGTAATTAAGTGATTGCGACCGCATGGAAAATGCATAATTACCCACCATTCGCCTAATTCACGGCCAAACCCACTCCGTTTTGTTCCTCCCCATGGGGCTTGACAGAAACAGGGTTGCGAACAGTTTATCCAGAATATTCCTGATTGAACAGCCTGCAAAATAAAAACAGTGCATTTTAGGTTTAAGTTGTACTGGAATACTTGCAATTTCTGTACTAGCTCTAAGTTTCATACAAAACTCTGAAGACATTGATGGCTTTTTTTTTCTTTCACATGGAAAGAAGAAAGACCGGCTAATTTTGACTAGAAATCCACGTGTATGTATATTAGGGAAAATATATGCGCATCAGAATGAAAAAGTGGCAAATGGAAAAAAACTGGAGGCCCCAATTTTCATGAGATTGTTTGTCACTCACATAAATCATTCATATTTTCAGTTCAGGATGTGAATTGCTATCCAAAATTGTTAGCTTAATGAGTTAGTATTGGTTATGGATTCCAGCTGAATGCTAACATAAGCTTACACACCAAATTATTAACACGGTATCAAATTCTACAATGATGTATTAGTGTTTTTTTTAGGGTTATTTCTTTAAACATCTTCTAAACTATCGTGATATTTTACATCTAACCCTAATTTATGAATTCACCGTAGCGCCTTGCTAAATTATTTCACGATTTCCACTTTAGTCCATCCGTCTAGTTCTATTAACTTTTTCATCAATTTTGATTTTTTTTATTTATTAAATGACTAAACTACCCTTCTCTCATCTCTTCTAATATTTAAAACTTAAAAACAATACATAATAATAAATATAAAAGATACAAAAAAAGAAAAAAAACAGGGGATGGGGGTGTCCCTGGTGATGGGCACAGGGGGGTGGGGATGCCCCTCTCTGCGCTTCGCCGACGACGAGAAGAGATGAGAGTAAATCGAAATTGATAGGGAAGTTAACAGAACTAGACGGATGGACAAAAGTGGAAATCATGAAATAATTTAAGTGTTCATATATTAGGGTTAGATGCGAAGAATCACAATAGTTTAAGGAAGGTCTAAGCAAATAACCCTTTTTTATATTATTTTGAGAGGAGTGATGTGTTAATGTTACTATTTTTCATGCTGTCTCCTTTTTTTTCAGGAGAAAAAGGGCGACTACTAAATTGTGTGGTTGTCATCCAGGTATATATATATATATATATAATTGAAACAAGAGAGTCATGTACAAGTGTGTGCTCTCAGGTGGAGAGCGTCAAAAAACTGGAAATGTATACCAGCTAGCCAAAACCCCATTCCCGAAGCAAAAAGGAAATGTGGTGTCCAATACGCTCTATCTGACATCCTCCCCACAAAAAATCACTTGATTTCGCTGAAGCCAGATGGCCCAGGAACCAGCCAAAAAGGACACTAATGGCGCTCACCATCCCTGTCTCTGTCGGGCCAAACCTCGAAGAGACCGCCACAAAGTCGTAGGATCGGAGGGGAAAGGGCCCTCAAAGGGCGTATACTGCCGGATATCACGTGCCGTCAGGCATGCAAAAAATAGGTGGCCAATGTCCTCCTTTGCCTCGCCACAAAGGATACAAGATGTGTCTGTGTGATGTGCCCACCTCGCCCTATACATCCTGGTGAGGAGTCGATCTTGTTGCATGAGCCAAGCAAAGATCTTGTACCTGGGATCACTAGATAAGTTTGCAATCTGTCCTGAGGTCCTCCGATGTCGCCATATCGGGAAGGAAGCGGATGTAGAGACTATGTTCCCACCAAGCCTCCGATAGCCAAACCCATCCATCAGCCCTAGAGTGGTCCGGGCGGAAAGGAGTGATCCTCTGATGAAGTGCAAGAAGCTCCGTAAAGCGCTAATATGAGAGAGCCGATCTGAAAAGAGGGGTCCAACAGCTTGAGCTCGAGCCCCCGGCCTCGGACCAAGTCTCTGCCACAGTAGCATCAAGATGTTTGCCAAGGCATATAGTCGAGGGAAGATCTCCACAAGAGGGTCCTCGGGGGAGCAACCATGTCGCCAGAAAGAGAAACCTATCCCGAACCCCAATGAGGGGGTCATAAGTGGACGCACCCGCGGAACAAGTGCCGCCACCCCACGCCAAAACGAAGACGCCCACGAGGCAATACAATCCTCGACTCCCAAGAGAGGTCTCGCCCATAGCACGTGAAGAAGATTGACTGGCCATAAGCCATCCTCGGGTTCCATGATTCGTCTGACCCACCAGGCTAGGAGAGCCCAACTGGTGTAGCAGAGATCCCGGACCCCCAAACTGTCATGGGGGTTAGGACGACAAATACTGCTCCGAGTAACAAGATGAACTCAAGCATATGATAGAAAAATTAAAAGGAATGCAGTTATGGCAGCCAGTTCATTTTGAGAGTTCTAGCATCCAATTTTGGCATGAAACCATATACAGAAGACTTTATAAACACTTAATATTCTTAAGCTCAACAAAAACATTCAAGATAAGCACAAGGATGCATTAATGTTGTTTTTCTCTTTTGAGGGGAGTGATGTGCTGATGTCACTATTTTTCATGCTGTCTTCTTGGAAGCATATGATAGGAAAATTAAAAGGAATGTTGTTCTGGCAAGATGGAGAAGTATCGAAGTAGAAGAAGAAACTTACATATGGCTTTCATTGACTTAGAGAAGACGTATGATCGGGTACCAAGGGATGTACTTTGGAAAGCCTTGCAAAAGAAGAGGGTGAGTGTTGCCTACATTAAGGTAATACAAGATATGTACGATGGGACATTGACTAGGGTTAGGACACCCGGAGGTGAGACAAATGAATTTCCTATAGGAATTGACCTACATCAAGGGTCAGCTTTAAGCCCGTATCTATTTAACTTAGTTATCGATGCTATAATCGAGAGTATCACAGAGGAGGTACCTAAGTGCATGCTATTTGCGGATGATATAGTACTTTTAGCGGATTCAAGATAAGAGATTAATACAAAATTGAAAATATGGAGAAATACGTTGGAGTCAAAGGGTTTTCGTTTAAGTAGGAATAAAACAGAATATATGCATAGCAATTTCACAAATAAACAACTTAGAGACGATTTGAAAGTTAGGCTAGGGGAGGATATAATTCCTCAAGTGACAAAGTTTAAATATTTAGGATCAATTGTAAGACAAGATGGTGAGATTGATGACGATGTTAATCATAGAATTCAAGCTGGTTGGTGTAAGTGGAGGAAAGCCACTGGAGTTCTTTGTGATAGAAAAATACCCAATAAAGTTAAAGGAAAATTCTATCGTACTGCTATAAGGCCAGCAGTGTTATATGGTAGTGAATGTTGGGCTATGAAGGGACAACATGAACGTAAAGTGGGGGTAGCCGAAATGAGGATGTTGAGATGGATGTGTGGTCATACAAGATTAGATAAGATTATGAATGATCATATACGTGAACGAGTCGGAGTGGCTCCTATTAGTGAGAAAATGGTAGAGAATCGTTTGAGATGGTTTGGTCATGTTTAGAGAAGACCATTAGATGCGCCAGTGAGAAGAGTAGATCAAATAATCTAGAGTCCGATTAAAAGAGGGAGAGGGAGGCCAAGGCGGACACTTGGCGAACTAATAGAGCAAGATCTATTGGTGAATAATATACCGAAAGGTTTGGTTACTAATAGAGCGGAATGACGTCGTAAAATCCATGTAGCCGACCCCACCTAGTGGGATAAGGCTTTGTTGTTGTTGTTGTTGTTCTGGCAGCCAGTTCATTTTGAGAATTCTAGCATCCAATTTTGGCATGAAACCATGGACCAAAGAACTTATAAACACTTAATATTCTTAAGATCAACGAAAACATTCAAGATAATGAACTGGAGTCATCTTAAAAACTATCAAGAATAAGAATGAATGCTTATCTATGCATTTTTATATGGTAAAAAATTGATATCAACAACAGTTCCAGCCTTCCATGGTCCAATCATGTATCCTTCCTGTCAATGGAATGTACAACTAGAGAAAGGAACTCGAATATCCAAAGTCTGCTTCTGAATAGCTGAAACATTGGAACAGAGTATAAGAGCTTTCTAGATAACCTCTAAAATCGTTTAGTTGGAGACAAGAAGAAACTAAAGAACTATGCTTTTGGCAGCATATGATCAAGCAGATGGTTAGTAGTGAAAGTAAGGACAACTTGGGGTGTTCAGTTGAATTAAGAATTTGCTCCCTGATTAAAGCGAGAACATGATGCAAGTCAATTAAAGCGAGAACATGATGCAAACGAGAACGTACATGAGAAACAAGGAATTTTGATGGATAAAAGAAACCCTCGAAACATGGAACTAAGTTCAAGTAAGCAACCAAAAGATAATATAATGACAACACAAGCCTTTGTTTGGCATTTTAGTAATGGAGGGATGGAATGGAGTGGTGAACTGAAGATTAGTGAAATAGAGGATGGTGAGTTGAGGGTTAATTTAGGCAAAGTATTTGTTATCCTTAATAATTCTCATGCTGTTGTGCATGAGAGAGAGATCAGGGCATGCTGTAGAGATCCCATCGTTATGAGAGAGGGAGGCAAAAAATATATATCTAGCCCACCTTCCAAGTTGATCAACCCCTTTCATTATTTTCCATTTGATGTAGAAAGAAACAAAGGAAGAATGGGTATAAATATTTGTAACCCATTAAAAGCTATCAATTTGGTGGGTTTTTTTAGCTATTTGGTGGGCTGAAAATCACACATTCGTCATTGCTTGTTTTTGAAAAACTTATATCCAATCTTGGTATTTGCTTTGCAAGTTCATTCCATTCAACTAAACATAACCCACCCTCCTTAAACCCATCATCCAAAGCCTAACATCACATATTCCTATACAACATATGCATTTCATGACAAGTCATATCAGGTTAAAATATCTCTAATCATGAAGTCACACCTAGCTACTGTTTTTTTTTTGAGAAGAAAAATGATGACTACCAGAGTTGTGATTGTCATCCAGCAATGTATAAAACTATGGAGAAATGTAGAGGTGTAGGCTCTCACGGAGAGCAGCAAAAGGTGACCAAGGTCACGAAAAGAGAAAGCTAGCCAAAACCCACTCCCTAATAAGGAGATGTGGTGTACAACACGCTCAGGCTGACAACGCTCCCCACAAAAAATGATCCGATTGCACTGTAGCTAAATGGCCCAGGCACCGGCCAAAAAGGTCATCAATGGCACTCGCCAACTCTGTATCTGACTCAACATGCCCCTGAGGGTCCCCACATGGACTCTGGATCTGACGGAAGAATGGTCGCAATAGCGGTATGCTGCCATATGTCCCGGGATGTGGGGCAATCGAAAGAGAGGTGGGTGGTGTTCTCAGCTGACTTGCTGCATAGAACGCATGAAGTATCACTGTGTGGTGCCCATTGTGTCCTGTAGGTCCTGGTAAGAAGCCGTCCGCGTCATAAAAGCCAAGCAAAGATCTTGACTTTTAATGGTACCCAGGTACACCTAGCTACTATTTTACAAACATGTGTGTTCAGGAAAATGAGGACAAACAAAATTTACAGAGCTACTTGACAATTGTCAACATTGCTACCAAACTGTCCATGTTCAATGGTTTAGCAAGAGTTGCAGAAAGAACCGAAAATTAATCAGGCTATTACCTCTGTCATACGCTTGCATCTTTCAAGATCATTAGATATCACAGCACCTCCCAAGCCATAACTGGAGAGTGGAATCAAATGTATGAGGTGTGACAATGAATGCAAAAATCACATTGATAACACAGATAAAATACGATTAATGTAAAAGCATACTGAGTATCATTAGCAAGTTCAATTGCTTGTTCCTCGCTATTAAAAGTCTTAACACAGAGAACTGGCCCAAATACTTCCTCTCTCCAGATTTGCATGGACGTTTCAACATTAATTATGATGGTTGGTTCAATAAAGAAGCCTTTCCCTAAATGCTGGAAGTTGAAGCTTATGAATACGTAACCATCAAATTATGCAACATAGAAAAATCCATAGGGAAGTGATTATTTACCTGAGGGCGTGCACCTCCAAACAAAATGCATGCACCTTGACTTCTTGCTGTTGAAATAAACATTTTTATCTTCTCATACTGCAATTTTTAGTATAAATCCAAATGAATTTGTCAAAATCCTTCCATGATATAATAGAACCATCTGATAAGTAAATGGAGAAAAAATATTCAAGATTTCGGTTAAATGTGGCAGAAACACAAATTTCACAAGTTGTAAATGTTACTCAGCTCCTAACACATAAGCAATGTATGTTAGCATTTGTATCAGATTTATGCATGTGCTAGTATCTGTATCAAATTTATGGGTGTGTAAACATTTTTATCAGTTCTACAATTGTTTTTTGAGAGGATCACCTTAGAAATTGACGTGTTAAAATGATGTTGTAGGATCCCAAAGGGCACCCGGGGGGGTGAATTGGTGTTCAATCAAAAATATCGATTTCACAAAAACACGTTGCATAAGCTTAAAATCGATTCTTAAAATATTTCAAATCAATGCAATTCAGATCTCATCAAAACCAATATGAGGGAGAGAGAGAGAAAATCAAATGCAAAGATTGGGAGGTTGACGAGGTTCGGCCACACCTTGGCCTACGTCCCCTCTCCGACTTCGAGACCATCGGAGATTCCACTAATCCCTTCCTTTGTTCCAAATGGAGCAAGGAAGAAAGCCCTTTACACCGTCTTTTCTCCGCTTCGAGAGGTAAGGCACACCTCTACTTCAATGAAGCTAATCTATTTCTCTCGCTCAAAAGGTAAGATTTTGAACATCTTTTACACAGGAGCTCTCTTAGTTTTTTAACAAAAGTGTTTCTCTCTTTTACAATTCTATGCTCACAAGAGAAGAGAGAAAGAAGAGAAAGCTATAAAATAAAAACTTCAAGGAATGATTTCCTTTTGATAACTTGAAGTTTTTCTTCGATGAGTGAATGGATGACTTTGCCTCTGTCTTTGGCACTCCTTTTATAGCCTTCAGTATGTGAAAAATTCGTCCGAAATTGTTCCACAAATTCCTCCTTCAAATTTGACCGTTACTGTTCATTTGATTAGGAAGCCGGTCGACCGCACATCTGAACCGGTCGACCGGTCTATGTGACCGTTGCGCCACTTCTGCACTGGGTCGGTCGACCGATGTAACACACCCAAGATTCGACCCTAATTTAATCGCCGAACTCTGGGTAACGTTACTTTACATGACCTAATTTCATAAAACATTGCAGCGGAAAACATAATAATAATAAAGTCCAATAACATAAACACAGCGAAAGACTTCTTAAGTGAATAAACCCAAGATACATCCCTAGCCCATGGGCCACATAGGCTCAAACATAAGACCCAACATAGGGTTCATAATACATATGTGAGTTCATATAAAGTAAATGACTCAAAGGCCCATAGGCCATACATACTTGATTCTTATAAGAGTCCATCATCATAATATAAAAGACTAAATGATAACTTGGGCCGTAGCCCGACCAACCCATGTGCAATATCACCATCATGAGACTCTCGACACCGAACCTAAACCACGTTCATACCTGCACGGATCCATGAGGTGCAGGGGATTTCTTCCGTTAAAGTATATTGAGGCCCATGCATGCTATGATCTTATGACGTAATCTCTACATGTCATGGCATATGTATAACATCGTCATGGAACATAAATCATATGCATGCTATGAGCTACTTATGCATACTATATGGCATATGAGATATCATCGTAGCAAGATAAGATAAGCATTATAACATCATAATCATTATGTCAAAACATATCATAACTTATCTTTATGCTAAGGCATATCATCATTTATCTTGCTTTACTTTAACATCTTCTTACATAACATCTTATGACAAGGGGACATACAATAGCATCCTATTGGTGCTTTCATCATCATCTTCATCTTTATGTCCCAAGTCATCTTTGGAAAGTACATACACACATGTAAGACTTTACTTTCCACTTTATATCATCTTTTCATCTTCTATCTTGATTAAGATAGCTTATTATCTTGGTGATTGGGAAGATCATGTTAATTCGCGGGACCTTGACTAGCTAAGCCGGAATGATTGTCCCCCTTGAAAGTATTCTTCCTCGGGAATACGACACATGCTAGCATGTGAAGATTTTATTCCCCTCTACGATTACAACAAGACACATTCATACCAATCCATCTTTTACTTACATTCATCAATACATACAATCATTCAATACATCTTACATGTTTTAACACTATTAAAGGACATTCTTCAAATCATGCTAAGTGTGGACATTCAATCATAACCAATCATCAGCCCAGAACGGACGACCGTTTTTCCTAGCGGTCGACCGCTGGAAGGGGTATCGGACGACCAATAGGATTTTCGGTTGACCGTTATGGTCCTTTTGGATGACCAACTAGGCGTTGGGTGGACAGCTAATCACAAAGAGTTATGACTCTCCAAATCAGACGACCAATAACGTACCGATCGACCGTTATCAGGTCTTCGGACGACCGAAACTAGGCGGTGGGTCGACCGTTAATCACAGAGAGCAGCTACTCTCTGAATCGGACGACCGTTGGAGTATCGGTTGACCGTTACATGACTTTCGGACGACCGAAACTGGGCGTTGGGTCGACCGTTAGTCATAGAAGCAACGACTCCTCCAAATCGGACGACCGTTGGACAGAATTCGAGACAAAATCGTTCCCAGAACAGTCGACCGTTAAGGAATCGGTCGCCCGTTCTAGGCTGACAGAACCCATATTTCTACATTCTTTCCTTTCCAATCATGCACACTTGAACATTTTGAGCACATATTTTGCTCTACACATCACATAAAACATTTATGCACATTCTTGGTACACTAAACATGAAACAATGGTGTTTTCACATATGAACATCTAATATGCTAATCACATTCATAAATGTACATGAGCATTAAACCATTTCATAATGAGCTAACATGAATCACAATGAACATTCTATTTCTAAACATGGTTAGCAATAGAGCATTAATCTTGACAAAACAAGAAGCATCATAATGCAAACATGAACTTTTCCTAATCATGCATCTATAAGACCTAGTTTGGTCTTACAATCCCTTAATCCAAGCATCATTACATCATTAAGGGGTGATTAGAGAGATTGGATCCCCTCAACATACCTTGATTAGCAAGCCTAAATCTCTAATCTTCTTCCTCTATTATCCTTCTCCCTTCCTCTAGTTGCTGTCCACAATTGCTAATGGAACAAGTAGGAGAGAGAGGGTGAATATGCAAAGCTACTGTAGCAAAAGGGAGAGAGTGAGAAGATGACTTACTATAGCTTAATGGGGCTTTTGCTTGGGTTGCTGTAGCTGAAAGAGAGGGTTTTGGGGGAGGCTGTCGGCTGGAAAGAAAATGAGGGAGAGAGATGAAGTGAGGTTGGCATGGGTTAGGTGAAAAGCAAAGTTGCTTTTAGCTTTAGGGCATAGTTTAATGAAGTGGGCTTTTGGGCTTGGTGCGGGCTGGGCTGTAGGTTTCTTTTCCCCCCTTTTTTTTTAGCCGGATGTTACAACCGGACTGTCGACCAGTACATCGACCAGTATTGTCTCGGCATCAACCGGTTCTGGATCGATCGACCGGCATCTTCATTTGGTCGACCGGTATTGTCGACCGGCCTTCTTTGCGTCGATCGACCTGCACTGTTTTGATCATAACTTTCTGCACAGTTATCCAAATTAGATGATCTTGAAGTCTATGGAAAGCTAACAGAATTCTCTACAACTTTGACGTTCAATATTCATCCAAAATCTAATCATTTCATAGTCAATTATGTAATCAAATTTGTGCATTTAATTTTAATCTTTCGAGGTTTGTTTCATCAAAATATAATTTTATATGTCATTAAAACTTTGACCCAACAATCTCCCCCTTTTTGATGAAGACAAGCCGATAGATATGAAAAATATATAAGTTGACAAAAAAATTGTAAAATCTTGTAAAAAAATAATTTTACTCCCCCTAACACTTAACTTTCCTTACAATGGGATATATTCATATAAATATTGATTGTAAGGTAATCTTCATATAAAGTATATTCAGGTCATATTTCTCCTATATTTCTCCCCCTTTTATTTCATCAAAAAGTAGTTTGTAAATGAAGCAAACCATACGTAACTCCCCCTTAATCAATTTTTCAAAAAAATTATTCTTCCCCCTTTTGTCATATAATAGGCATGTAGAGTATTGCAAGTTTTGAAAGATAACCCCCCCTAAATTCATGGTTATTTTATAATGAAAATCAATTTATGAAGGCCAAAACAAAAATATATTAAGAATCAAAATATGGCATAAAACTTTGATCCAACAATGATGTCCATAATATGTCAAAATAAAGTTTAATCATGCTCCCCCTATTACTATTACCAATTTTCATTTATATGTTCCTCTTTTTTTTAAAAAAAAAAAATAGTAGTTTTGAGATTTTGAGTGACATCAAAAAGTAGATGATACCATAACCTTTGTGCCTTCACATTTTCAATTCCATATGTCCTTTGTATGTGAGGTACACCTGAAAAATAATCAAGTAACTTTGTTACTCAAACTTCTTTAGATCTAATTTTGTTAGATAATGTTCCTTTATGCCTTTCGGAATCCAAATCATGCCATGTTGTGTTGATTTTCTTATTTTGCATTGATATGCATAATGACCTTAAGAGCTACATGAAAACATTTGAAATGAGATTTTCTATTGAAGGGATTATTAGATTTCCAATAAAAGTTTTTATGTTCAAAATGTTTGCTAAGATTATTTTTTGGATTGAGAAATAGTCTTATTTTGTATATCTTTCAAAGAAACATTTTCTTTCTTTACTTTCTTCAAAGAACATGCTAGTTTTACAACTTCACATGCATGCGTGATTTTCAAAATATCAATTTCGTTTTTTAGTTTTTCATTTTCCAAAAAGCATGCATTCTTTTCTTCTTTTAATTTTTCAATTTCGTGTATTAGTGTTTCATTTTCCTCTTTAATTGAAAAATATCTTTTTATAAGAGAGGAGAGTTCTTTATTCACATCTAAAGAAAGAATTTCTTCAGAAGAGTTCGATGAATCATAATTTGAATTTGAAGGGTTAAAAATTACCTCAATCATCGTGTGCCATCAAGCATATGTATGCTTCATCACTAGAAGAGCTTGATGAACTACTTGTTTCACTAGACTCTTCATATTTTTTTCTTTGTACCTTTCTGGGATTTTTCTTCTTTGTGGTGTTTGTATAATTTTCTTGTTGGCTTCTTGTTCAGATACTTTTCTAATTTTCTTAAGTAGAGTGCAAGTTTCTTTTCATCCACTTCCTCTTCACTTGAATCTTCTTCTATCGTATTTGCCTTCAATGCCAATGTTTTCTTCTTGAGGGCTTTTTCTTCTTGATCTTCTTGGATAGAAATCTCATAGGTTAGAAGTGAACCAATAAGATCATCAAAAATCCAATTTATTCAAATCCTTTTCTTTGATCACGATCCTCTTCGTATGCCATTTGGAGGAGAGACTTGAAAATCTTTTTCACTTTTTGGGGATTAGATCTTGGCTCGCCTAAGGAGGTTAAGCCATTCAAAATATCATTAAAATGAGCAACCATATCATTTATGGATTCATTATCATGCATTTTGAAAGAATCATATTGATGGTTTAAAATACAACAACAACAACAACAACAAAGCCTTATCCCACTAGGTGGGGTCGGCTACATGGATCATACGACGCCATTCCGCTCTATTAGTAACCAAACCTATTGATGGTTTAAAATATTTAATCTAAATTCTTTAACTTTGTCGGTTCCTTCATAAGTAGTGATGAGTTTTTCCCATATCTCGGTTGCAGTTTTACAACTTGAAACCCGATTAAACTCTGTTGAATTCAAAGCACAATAAAAAATATTTTTGGCTTTCCAATCAAGTTTTGAAAAAATCTTTTCTTTTTCTTTAGAATCAGTAGGTAACTTTTTTATGAAAATAATAACCTTTTTCAACTATGTCCCACATGTCGATACCATAAACTTGATGCCATGACTCTTAAAGATTGTTAAATCTTAAAACAATACGACCAAATCTTAAAATCATTAGATCTAAAAATGATTAGATCTTAAAACAAGAGCACTCCGCTCTGATACCAATTGTAGGATCCCAAATGGCACCAAGAGGGGAAGGGGGGTGAATTGGAGTTCAATCGAAAATGACAATTTCACAAAAACACATTGCGGAAGCTTAAAATCGATTCTTAAAATATTTCAAATCAATGCAATTCAGATCTCATCAAAACCAATATGAAGGAGAGAGAGAAAATCAAACGCAAAGACACGGTGGTTGTTGACGAGGTTGGGCCACACCTTGGCCTACGTCCCCGCTCCGACTTGTCGACCTCGAGACCGTCGGAGATTCCACTAATCCCTTCCTTTGTTCTAAATGGGACAAGGAAGAAAGCTTTTACACCATCGCCTTTTCTCCGCTTCGAGAGGTAAGACACACCTCTCCTTCAATGAAGCTAATCTATTTCTCTCGCTTAAGAGGTAAAATTTTGAATCTCCTTTACACAAGATCTCTCTCAGTTTTTTAACAAAAGTGTTTCTCTTTTACAATTCTATGCTCATAAGAAGAGAAGAGAGAAAGAAGAAAAAGCTATAAAATGAAAAGTTCAAGGAATGATCATCTCCTTTTGATAACTTGAAGTTTTTCTTCAATGAGTGAATGGATGTCTTTGCCTCTTGCTTTGACACTCCTTTTATAGCCTTCAGTATGTGGAAAATTCGTCCAAAAATTGTTTCACAAATTCCTCCTTCAAATTTGACCGTCACTGTTCATTTGACTGGGAGGCCGGTCGACCGCACATCTGGACCGGTCGACCTGTCTATGTGACTGTTGCGCCATTTCTGTAGCTTCTGCACTGGGTCGGTCGATCGGACTGTCGACCGGTATTGTCTCGGCGTCAAACCGGTTCTGGATCGGTACCAGCATCTTCATTTGGTTGACCGATATTGTCGATCGACCTTTGCGTCGATCAGCAGGTTGACCGACCTGCACTTTTTTTATCATAACTTTCTGCACAACGTTCAATATTCATCCAAAATCTAATCATTTCATAGTCAATTATGTAATCAAAGTTTGTGCATATAGTTATCTCTTTTTCTTAAACTTTTTCAGCATTTTAATTTTAATCTTTCGAGGTTTGTTTCATCAAAATATAATTTTATGTCATTAAAACTTTGACCCAACAAATGTAGGATACCCCACAAATCTTGGCACGATTTTGGCTATCGCTGATTAAGAGGGATCATATCATAATAATGATAAAATCTTGGCTGATGCTGATTAGTAGGAAATCATATCATATAATAATGACACTAATCAGCTGGAATTAATTAGGTGGCTGATTTGTTGGCTCATTAGTTATTTCAATATTTTCTGTTTCCTTAATTCTGCTGTAATAGTCTATAAAAGGAGCCAATGAATAGAAAAAAGACTCATCTTTGCTTCAGAAATTCAAAATTTGTTTATAGCGTGGATTCGCTAGTTTCAAGCACTAGAATTCTGTTCTGTGCTTTTCTTGGATAGTACTTCGGTCTATCCTCGTATCCTTTTGTCTTCCTTATTCTTGTTAGATCCTGGTGCTGCGCCAATTGGTATCAGAGCATTGAGAATAATGGAATAATGGCAGACAACCCTACGCATGCTGAGTTCAATGAGAAGAAGGAGACGTTGCAACGCATCCATGAATCTCTCGAGTTACTTTAGCACGACCGTGAAGAGCGAAGACCCTCTCGTCGGGCCCAAGCCCTTCGACGCCCCATTGATAGGATCCCGTTCAACATCGTGCAGCATGCTAACCAGATTTCAAAATGAGGATGGACCTTCCGTCCTTCAACGGCCAATTTCATATTGAAGACTTCCTTGACTGGCTAGCTGAAGTTAAGAGATTCTTTGAGTATATGGAGGTCCCTGAACGCAAACAAGTAAAGCTTGTTGCATATCGACTGAAGAGAGGTGCTTCCGCATGATGGGAACAAATTCAACTCTCACGCATGAGGCAACACAAACAACCTGTGCAGTCCTGGCCAAAAATGAAGAAATTACTGCGAGCCCGATACTTTCCTCCTGATTATGAGCAAATTCTATTCTATCAACTGCAGGAATGCAGTCAGGGTAGTCGTTCCGTGAGCGCCTATACCACTGAGTATTGCAGGCTTCTATCTAGAGATAATCTGCTAGAGTCTGAACCACAGCAGATTGTTCATTTCATTGGTGGATTACGCCCTATAATTCGTGATCGGGTTGACATGCAGACGACTTACACGCTGTCTGACACTATCACCCTTGCTACCCTTGCTGAGAAAGTGGAACGTCAACTTGATAGGGGCTCCAGATCCAACTACCGAGGTTCTGACTCTGCACACCTTGCTGACCCGAAACTTGTTCGACAGCCTGCACAAGAGAACACGGCTCCTCGCCAAATTTCACTCCCCTCTTCCGCCACCAACAACAAACCAGGTGGAGCAACAACTACAAGGAGGCCTTCTGGGTATTCTAAACCTGATCAAGTGATTTGTTATCATTGCCGCCAGGCAGGTCATCTTACTCAAACTAATGAGGTTGATCATATTACTTCTGAAAATGATGAAGAAGAAGACGATTGCGATGAAGAAATAGTTGCTGAATACCCTGATCATGAGGGTGAGCGTCTCTCTTATGTGGTTCGTAAGTTATTGTTTAGTCCCAAGCGTGCCGACCCATCTCAGCGGCATCAAATCTTTTGAACTGTTTGCACCATAAACGGCAAATTATATGATGTTATTATCGACAATGGGAGTTTAGAAAACATCGTCTCTACTATCATGGTTCAAAAACTAGGGCTGGCCATAGAAAAACACCCTGTTCCATACAAAATACAGTGGATTCGTAGTGGTACTGACATGAAGGTGATTCAAAGATGCCAAGTCCCTTTCTCTATCGGTCGACGATATAAAGATGAAATCATTTGTGATGTGGTGGACATGGATGCATGCCATATCATCTTGGGATGTCCTTGGCAGTTTGACGTGGATGCCAAACATCTTTTTCGTGATAATATTTATTCCTTCTCAAAGGATGGGCATGCATCAAATTGATGCCCCTTGTTTCTGAAGATAAAGTGCACCCATCAGCCAACTCTCATCCAAATCTTTTGATCATAGGAAAAGTTGAATTAAACACAGCTATAAAATGTGCTGGGCTGTTTTGTGCTCTAGCCATCAAGGGTTTCACTCAACCAGCTATTCCATCAACCGATCATTGATGCAACAGCTTGTTCAGCAGTTTCAGGATCTCTCTCCTGATTTGCCTCCTGGCCTTCCCCAGCACGTGACATTCAGCACAAAATTGACCTGATTCCTGGAGCTAACCTATCTAATCTGCCTCATTACAAGATGAGCCCCAAAGAGCACCACATCTTGCAGCAACAGATAGAAGATCTACTACGTAAGGGGTACATCCGCGAGAGCCTAAGCCCTTGTTCTGTCCCTGCATTACTCGTCCCTAAGAAGGATGGTAGCTGGCGGATGTGCATTGATAGCCGAGCCATCGACAAGATTACTATTATCATTTTCCTATCCCTAGATTAGATGATATGCTTGATATGCTAAATGGATCTTGTATCTTTTCCAAGCTTGATTTACGGCTACCACCAAATTCGGATTGTTGAAGGCAACGAATGGAAAACAGCCTTTAAAACTAAAGAGGGGCTTTATGAGCGGCTTGTGATGCCATTCGGTCTCTCCAATGCACCCAGCACTTTTATGCGACTGATGACTCAAGTTTTGAAGCCATTCCTTGGGCGTTTCGTCGTTGTTTATTTCGACGACATCCTCATCTATAGTCGCAACCAAGAAGAGCACTTGCAACACCTAGAAAAAGTGTTGACCACCCTTCGGCCTCATAAATTGTTTCTCAACCTAAAGAAATGCAGCTTTGCTACTAACCAACTTTTGTTTCTGGGTTATATTATTAGTGCTGCAGGCATATCTGTTGACTCCTCCAAGGTACAAGCCATTGTTTCTTGGCCATCACCACGCACCATTAGCGAAGTTCGAAGCTTCCATGGACTGGCCACATTTTATCATCGTTTCATACGTGATTTTAGTAGCATTATGGCTCTGCATGCTTGAAGAAAGGGAAGTTTAACTGGGACCTGCTGCTGAAGATAGCTTCAACAAAATAAAGTCCAAGTTGACTACTGCCCCTATCCTCGCACTACCAGACTTTGAGAAAATTTTTCTGGTCGAGTGTGATGCTTCAGCTATTGGCATTTGTGCTGTCCTATCTCAAAGTGGCCGCTCAGTTGTCTTTCATAGTGAAAGCCTCAGCGAAGCTAGACGATTATGGACAACTTATGAATTGGAATTCTATGCTGTTGTTCATGCTCTGAAACATTGGGAACATTATCTTATTCAGCGTGAATTTGTTCTCTATAGTGATCATGAAGCTTTAAAGCATCTACAAAACCAAACTCGAGTTAATCCAATGCATGCCAAGTGGAATTCATATTTGCAACGATTCACTTTTGTCATCAAACACAAGAGTGGACAGTCCAAGAAGGTTGTTGATGCTCTTAGTCGAAAGGCACACTTATTAGCCATCCTTCAGGCTGAGGTGATAGGTTTTGAAAAGTTGAAGAACTTGTATCCTACTGATGCTGATTTTCATGATATTTGGACATGATGTCAAAACCATTTTCCTGGTGATAGTATGCATATCAGCAATGGTTTTCTCTTCCGTGCTAATCAACTTTGTATTCTTAGGTCTTCTCTAAGGGAGAAGCTCATCCGTGATTTGCACAGCAATGGTCTTAGTGGCCATTTTGGCCGAGATAAAACAATTGCTGCCTTAGAATCGCGCTATTATTGGCCACAGTTGAAGCGCGATGTGGATCGTTTTGTAAAGAGATGTACAATTTGTCAAGTCACCAAGAGTCAAGCTCAGAATACTAGTCTTTATCTCCCTCTTCCTATTCCCGGTGGACCCTGGGAAGATATATCTATGGATTTCATATTAGGTTTGCCACGAACCCAAAGGGTCACTGATTCTTCGTAGTCGTCGACCATTTCTCCAAGATGGCTCACTTTATCTCTTGTCGACGCTGCTAGCCATATTGCCGCACTCTTCTTCAAGGAGATTGTTCGCCTACACGGCATTCCCAAGTCGATTGTTTCATATCGTGACACCAAATTTTTATCTCACTTTTGGCGTCAATTATGGAACAGGTTCAGTACTGTTTTGAACTTCAGTACTACTTGTCATCCACAAACAGATGGTCAAACTGAGGTGGTGAATCGCTCTTTGGGAAATCTGATTCGTGCAATCTCTGGAGACCATCCTAAGCAATGGGACACAGCCCTTCCCCAGGCTGAATTTGCCTACAACTCTATGGTTAATCGCTCCATTGGTCGGGCCCCCTTTGAAGTTATTTACGGTCGCTTGCCTCGTCAAGTTGCAAACATTGTTTCAGCTTACCCGACTTCCACTCCTCTTAGCAACATTGATCAACTTATATCTCTGATACAAGATGTACATTGCGCCACTCACAAACATCTCCAGGATTCTAATGCAAAGTACAAATCTAATGCTGATCGCCATCGTCGTCGACAAGTTTTTGAAGGAGACCTTGTTCTAGTCTATCTTCGCAAAGAATGTTTTCCTGCAGATTCTTGGAAGAACAAGAAATTTGGGCCTTGCAAAATCCTGCGCAAGATTAATGACAATGCCTATGTTGTTGATTTACCGTCTGAGTTCGGGATTTCGGCCACCTTTAATGTTGCTGATTTGTTCAAGTACTACTCACCAGAGGACTCAGCGAAAGCTCGAGGTCAAGCTTTGTCCAAGAAGGGGAGACTGATGTAGGATACCCCACAAATCTTGGCACGATTTTGGCTATCGCTGATTAAGAGGGATCATATCATAATAATGATCAAATTTTGGTTGATGATGATTAGTAGGAAATCATATCATAATAATGACACTAATCAGCTGGAATTAATTAGATGGCTGATTTGTTGGCTCATTAGTTATTTCAATATTTTCTGTTTCCTTAATTTTGTTTTCTTTTTTTATTTCCTAAAGTAGAGACTGCTGTAATAGTCTATAAAAGGAGCCAATGAATAGAGAAATGACTATCTCATCTTTGATTCAGAAATTCACATTTGTTTATAGCGTTGATTCGCTAGTTTCAAGCACTAGAATATTGTTCTGTGCCTTTCTTGGATAGTACTTCGGTCTATCATCGTATCCTTTTGTCTTCCTTATTCTCGTTAGATCCTGGTGCTGCGCCATAAAATCACATGAAAAAAGAATATCATATAACCAGGTACAACCAGAAATGTTATTATCTCTCATTGTGATAGCATTTGTATCAAATTTATACATCCAAACTGACTTTTTCCACCATGTCTATGCTCGTGTCCTTCCATAGCAAGTTAATGTTTTCTTATAGGAACACAAAACTGAGTGAACACAGCTTTTGAACAAGCAGGGGAAACTAGATATTCCTTGTAAATATGCTACATTTACAACGGTAGATGTTGGAACCATAAATAAACATATTCCTTGTGGTATGATACCATTCCATTAAGATTGTTGAGAGTTCCATGAGAAAATGTGGATGGATGTATGTGTCATGGATGTTCTGCAACACATCCCCCGAGCATGGGCCCAAAATATCTTACTTTTCCTTGTAACTTTTTTAGCCCACTTTTGTGACAGCCTTACAATTGGTTAGGCAATGACAACCTTGTAACAGATGCACTTGAAAAGTGCACCTTGGAGCTTACCCTCTACATCACACCTCGTCAACCCAATTCTCATACCTACAATATACTAGAGAGCCGCCTAGTACTTCTCAAAGCCTTTATAATCAAGCATTCTATTATCAATACGATTTCTTAACATATGTCAACGTATTCTTACTTGTACTAGTACAATACCAAAGCAACACAGCTAAGAATTACAAAACTTACACAGCTAAGAATTACAAAACTTATTTCCCTGAATTACAAACTTACCAAAGCAACACAGCCAATCTTGTAAACTTGGTTGCCAAGGAACCAATGGAATGCTTTAAACAAAACATAAGCTTGTTACCTGGATATAAGAAAAGTTTCTTCTTCATTTTCTTCTTGAAAATATTTCTGGTTATCTTATAAGAAACATAACGTCTCACTGAATCCCTTGAAACATGACAGTTAGATATGGAATTCTGGCCACTATAGTGTTCGATGAGTGCATATCCTGCTTGATACCAGTGTTGTCATGGGAGATGAGGATATCAAAGTTGACTGCCGACTTATTTGGCGACTTAAGCTCCCTCTCAAGGTTAAGGTCTTTGCTTGGTTGCTCCGGAGAAGACGATCTTACAGGGTGCACTGAGTTCCGGATGCAGATACATGCTGCTCTTTGTGTGCCAGTGAACTGGAAGACACAAATCATCTATTTTTCCCCTGTTCAAAGACAATAGAGGTGTGGTCGGCAATGAACAAATCTGTCCTAGACATGACGTCAGAATCAGGCTTGGTTATCCTTCAAAGGTGGATGCTTGTCAGGCGGAACATGCACGAATGTGGCTGAGGAATGCATCTTCCAGAATGAAAGATTTTGTACGGAAAATGTCATCGAGGGTCGTAGATTGTTTAACGAATGGACTTAATATAGTAGATTAGGAGATTGATCATACTTGTACAGAGCATGTTATTATTTGTACGGAGCATTTTATTAGTGATTCATTAATAAATGGATGTCAGACTCTAACTGACATTCTTAGCTTTCTCAAGGAAAAAAAAAAAAGAACTGAACCAAGGGGATCAATAGGCAAAGACCAATAAATAGGGTTAGCATAAAGAAGTTCCCAGAACAAACCATTGTCTCATTTAGTCTATTTTTTTGTAGATAAGAGAAAAAGGTTAGACATCGATTTTGACACAACTTCTATTTCCACAATATTACTAACATAGGCAGAACATGAGTCCTTTTAATCAACATTTACACATACATCTTCTCAAGAAAGAAAAAACATTAACACTTACAATATAGTTCCTAGTTTTCCATCTCTAACTAGATCCCCTAACACAATCCTTCAGGATCAATCAAGAACCATGATTTCAGAGAAGAGGTGGTTTGTGTCAACCCTAAACTGTGATGACAATTGTCATGCCTTCGGGGTAGCATTCTCCAAACAATAGGCGCACTCTGGGGTGTAGACTACCAAATTAATCTGGAGCATAAGAAGATACCATAGGTTTTCCATTCACTGGATAGGGATAAGCCCAAAATGCAGATGATTATGATTTCTACTTCTTACGGCGTGGAAATATTCTGATGAGGTTTGTACAAGGAAACCACTATAAATGCTGAAAGGCTGCCGAAAGACTGGTTACTTGAAATTAAGATGATATAAAGGAAACGTATTTTCCTAAAAATTACATTTACTAATCTTTTCTTGTTTGCCAAACATAGGAAACTTATTTGCAAGATCTTTTTTTTGTTTGACACATGTTTGCAAGAATATTTTCCCTAAACAGGTAGCATAAGCAAGGATTAAAATATTTAGGTAGTTCAATTTCCTAGAACTCATATTTTTTTTTTGAAGGCAAATAGGATGACAGTCATGATGACTAGCATCCATTTTATTAATCAATAGATATTTACAGGAGCACTATGTACAATGAAGATATCAATTATATTTAGACCATTCTGAAATGTAGACACGTGCCATGGACTCTATATTTTCAATATAGAAACGCTCGTTCCGAAATATGAAAGCATTTCTCTGCCGCGACAATAGCCATATCAAGAAGATTGAAGTAATCCTTCTTTTGTTAGAGACATGTGTAGGCAACCCCATCTAAACCTCCTCCTCGGAATGATCTCCAAAAGCTTGTTTCTGATGACATATTCAACACAGCTGCATGCATAACAGTCCAAACCTCTTTTGTTATAGTGCAGCAAAAAATAAGTGATTTGAATCTCCAATAGCCTAGAACTCATATTGTGGAAGTTTATTTATGCTGGGGGTCAATCCTTTCTCATTTTCTCTGTACTTATTTTATTCAGAAGAACTTCCAATGATCTTGGCCCACAAATGCTAATTTTTTGGCTATTTTATCTAGAATTTCATCCACACTAGTGCTAGGTTTTCCTACAATGATTGTCCAACCACCTGCAGCCATCACTAGTGCTAGTGCTAGTATTATTTGACATTTTTGTCATTTGATTTCAATCACTTCTTTCCCTTTGCACGATCCATGTGTGCCCTATTTAGCTGTGATAAGAAATTTCTCTTTTATTAGACCCACTCCAATTTCTACACTAAGGTGGTGGGTAGGTGTCGACAACTATTGTTTGTGTTTTCTCTTTTATTTTCTTGATTATACTTTTGCCATGATATGCCAAGACTCCATGGACCATTAATTGCACCAAAACGACCCTGGCAAGTTCATGCTTGCCATTATACAGAAAACCTCATTTTGGCAACACGTCCTTTTTCATAACCACACAAAAACTTTCAATAATAGATAATTGCTGACGTCAAAAGCACGCTCATCAGTAATATGATTCTAATTACTGAATACAATGACCAAAACGTGCTAACGTAATAAATAAATATCGCAAATGCACCATTAGGTTAAAATAGCACGTAGATTTGGAGCAATTATACTGCTCTTTTCAACCGTTAGGCTAAGATATACCCTTTCCAAAAACACACCAAATCTTTATTCTATGATGGATCATTACAGATGTGATAAGCAAGTTCATTTTGTGATCCTTTTAATTACAGATGCATACAGTGGCAAAGTGTACCATATAAATAATGAATACTGCGAATGCACCATTAGGCTAAAATATCATGCAACTTTGGGCCAATAAAACTGTTCTTTTTCACATAGCAAAAATTTGTTATTTGTCTTGAATGTTTGTCCTTTTGAAACAGAAGAAATTAAAACTCACTCTTCATCACCATATGGAGATGCTGGCATTTGTAAGATTAACATTAAAATTGTAATAAAAACTGGGAGAATATGCCATTTATAAAATAGTTAATCAAGAGATCCACATACTCATACCTGTCCTTTGCTAACTACAGGACCAAGCCTGCAACCTTCTTCAAATGGATTTGATATTTTGATGTTTTTTGCCCATGCAACCAGTTTCTCTAGGAAGACCCTTGCAATACTTTCCTGAATAATATCATATAGATTCGAGAAATAAATAACCCCAATCAATCAAGTAAAGAACAATGAACAATGAAGAGTTACTATGCAACCTGATTCATTAGACAAAAAACAATTAACTATAATTTATTCAAATCCATGACAACCATAAGACATTGTCTCTGACCTCTTTGTGAACATAGATCTTACAAACATGCACATAAATGGATTGGGCAAACTGAAACATAAAGAAGTCGTTGGGAATATGACATCCTCGATGAATAATCAAGACAACGAAGTAAACAAACCATAATAAAGATGAACATAGAAATTTAACGTGGTAAAATCCTCTTGATCAGTGTGAACAAGAGGGAAACATCCACGGGCAAAGGCGGTTGCCGCCAAGAAAATTCTACTACGAGCAAAAGAGGGTCCATCGCGATAAAACCCTATCTGCCAAGCCCCGCTACAATCGCAGATCCTCATTTTTCCTTTTTTTTTCTTCTCATTTTTTTTACAATTTTGGTGCAGGTACAATAATTCAAGACACATCATCAGAAGTCATTATCATGATGTTATTTTGTTTTCAATCAATTTCTCATTAAAGAAATTGCGAATAAATTCATATATGCTGATGCCTCTAATATCTAGTGCATCATTAAACATTTGCATTACATGTCCATTAGTGGATTTATAGATATACAACACTTCATAGAAAAACTTAAAAGTAATGTACATATATTTGTTTTTGAGAGAAAAGGATGGCTACCCCTTCGATTGCCATCCAGGTATATATATATCACTGAATAGAAATGTCATGTACATGTGGAACACTCTCCAGTGGAGAGCGACAAAAAAAAGGAGGAAAACCAGGTACTAATCAAAACCCTACTCCCGAAGAAGACAAGATATATGGTGTACAATACCCTCCACCTGACATCTCTCCCCACAAAAAATGGCACGGTTACGCTGAAGCCAGATGGCCCAGGCACCAGCCAATGGAACTCTCCATCCCAACCTCTGTCTGCCGAGACCCCTGAGGGCCTGCCAAAAATCCAGGACCGTCAGATAGGCACTGGCCATGCTGCTCGTCCGTAAGCAAACCTCTCTAGCCACCAAACATCCAAAAAATAAGTGAGTGGCATCCTCCTCTCTCTTCACAGAGTACACAAGAAGCATCTGCCTATGGAGCCCACCGTGCTCTATATGCTCGAGTAAGGATCCGCTCACACCGCAGAAGCCAAGCAAAGACCTTGAATTTCAGCGGGACACGTGAGCGCCAGATGAGACTGCAATCTGCTCGGAGGTCTGCTGAGTCTGTGATGTCTGGAAGGAAACAGAGATAAAGACTACATGCTGAGAAAGAGTCAGATATCCATACCCAGCCATCCGTCCGCGCAGGATCCGGCATGTATATAACCGGAGTCCCTGCACCTGCGATATGCTGAGGTGTTGTCTGCCATCATCCGGCCTTTCACAACCCTCTATGATGTCGCGGTGCCAGCCATTGGAACTGCTGATATCGCCAATATTCGTGCTACGATTTCAATTTCGCCTCATCAATGCATCCCTTTAGCAGTGCTCCTGCGTGCCGATGGTCGGATGTACCGTGTCTCCATTGCCTGAGCTGATGCTCAGAGTGGCAGACAATCATGGTCAGAGATCGTTGCTGGCGATGACCTGCGACTGCCGACAGATTCTCGATGGGGGTGGCGCTCGAGACCTGTCTCAACCCATGGACCCCTCTGTGAAGTCCAAGGCGAAGTCCAACGCACGATCTTGGCCTTGGATTTCTTTTAAGGTGCTGGTGGATTCCTGCTAGTTTATTTGTCGATTATCGTCCGCTTGAACCGGCGACATCGACGTTTGTTTTCTGCATATCTTTCAAGCATATCAGAGGCATACTTGCACGGTGCAATAGAACACCGTTCATCGGGCCTAGGATTTGCTCTTGGCCGTATTTAAATTTCTATACCGAATTCATCCTTAACGCTGCGTCATATATGGACATATTTGTCAAATTAAAATTATTACTTAACTCATTCTCTTCTCTTCCTCTTAGTTTTTTTTTTAGAAGAAAAATGATGACCACCAGATTGTGGTTGTCATCCATATAATATATATATATATATGTGCTGTCAAAAGGTGTACAAATGTAATAAGTTAGAGGAAGATAAGAGGAAGTCTCCAGGCTAACCAAGACCCCACTCCCTGATTAGATGGGAGATGTGGTGTATAACACGCTCAAGCTGACAACTCTCCCCACAAAAGATGATCCGATTGCACTGCAGCCAAATGGCCCAGGCACCGGCCATAAAGGTCGCCAGTGGCACTCTCCAACACTGTATCTGACATATGAGTCCCCGGAAAGACCGACACGTGCTCTCTAAGTCTGAAAAAAGGAGGCTCGCAATACTCCTCCGCTGCCATATACTCTGGGATGTTGGACAGCCGGAGAAAAGGTGGGGTATGTCCTCCACTGCCGCGCCGCATAGAACGCACGATGTCTCACTGTGTGATGCCCATCTCACCCTGTAACTCCTGGTGAGAAGCCGACCATGCCGCAAAAGTCAAGCAAAGATCTTGACTTTCAGCGGTATACGAGTGCGCCAAATAAGTCTACAGTCAGTCATGAACTCCTCCGGCACAGTGGTAGTGGGGAGAAAGCGGATGTAAAGACTCCGTGTGGAGGACTCCGATAGCCAAACCCATCCGTCCATCCTGGACCGGTTCGGGCGTAGACCCGCTAGACGCTGTTGAAGGGCCAGAAACTCCATTAAGCGCTGATCGGATAGGTGCGATCTGAAACCAAGAGACCAAGCGCCAGATCTCGGCCCCCCTCCTCCAACCAAATCTCTGCTACTGTGGCCTCGGGAGATGTCGTCAGGGCCTAGAGGCGGGGAGCTATGCTGCCAGAAGAAGTCCTCCCCCGAGCCAAGGGAAGGGACCATGAGGGGACGGATCCGTGGGGCCATAGCCACGACTCCCCGCCAGAAGGATGAAGCTCCACAAGTTAAGATGGTCCTCGACTCCCAGGACAAGTCCCGCCCATAGTAGGTAAAGAAGACCGTAAGCCAAAGACTATCTTCGGACCCCATAATCCGTCTAAACCACCGGGCTAGGAGAGCCTAGTTGGCGCACTGGAGGTCACAAACCCCCAAGCCTCCCTGGGAAGTAGGTCGACAAATGTCGGCACAATCGACAAGGTGAACTCCACGATGCCCGGGCCCACGACCCTGCTAGAAAAAACTGCTCCTGAGAGAGTCTAATCATTTGAGTACCTGAGCCGACAATGATAGAACTAACATGTAGTATGTCGAAAGTACCGAGAGAACTTATCGTAAGAGGACAAGGCGGCCCCCGCGTGAGAGAAGACGTGAGCTCCAACCGTGAAGTTTTTGCTCCATGCGCTCGATGACCGGAGTCCACCCTCTGGAGGTGATGTGGCAGACCCAAGTAGGTGATCGGGAGGTTGCTGATCCGGGTGTGGAGCTGGGCCGCACATCACTCGGCCTCCTTAGTAACCATGCCAAAGGGGATGAATGAGGACTTGGCATGGTTGATCCGAAGGCTAGTCGTCGTGTCGAATAGGTCAATGAGAATCGCGACTCGGCGAGCCTTCTGCTCCGAGCCCTTGATAAAGAAGACAGCGTCATACGCATACTGAAGGAGGGGCACGAGGCTCCTAGCAAAGCCGCTGAAGAGTCCCGCCTCACAAGAAGCCTGGGTGCATTTGGCGATGATCATTAGCTGATCATATTAAGTTTTCACTTCATTTACACTTAATTTGACATGTATCGAGCCCCTAAAACCGCCTACATTTGGTTAATTATGCCTAAAATGCATGCATTTATCATTTCTGCATAACACCAATCTACATCTAGTAATTTAGCTGATTTTTATTGCTGTCTAACCCTTACTTGTTTAATTCCTATTTGAGGACTTTGATGCTTGCTGTTCTTGCTCTTCTAGCAGGTTATAAGGCTGCAACTGGCTGAAAAAGGAGGGGGGACCACTGATTAGCTGTCCAAAAAGTAGGAGAATCTGCTGAAATTTCTGAAGGCTTGGACAAATGGCACAATCAAAAGCTTCCAAAGCTTCTGATTTGCATCAAAGGGTGCACAATTCACATAGAAAAGCTGGAGAAATCCGGATGGAAAAGGGGGGAGCCTCCATTAGCAAGGGTGGCTGGACCAAGGAGCTAGGGAAGGAGCTGAAGAGAGGCTACTGCAATCTGATTTCCAGTCGACAGATTTTTACCCTTTTGATTTCAGAATGTCTTGCATTGTTATCTCTTCCTGTTTTGTATCAAGAGGAACTAAATTCCAGCTCTCCTAGGATAGGGTAGTAGTCTAATTACATGTTATGGATGGAGTTTGAACAATGCTGATTTCCTTCTCTGATATGGATACTATTCTGATATTCTGATATCCTGATTTCTGTGGAATCTGTTTTGTCATTGTGAAATCCTAATTTTATAGGCAACCGATAAGTTGATTTATGGTTTCTTTCTTGTTCAGAAATGAATCAAGATGCAATGATGAATTCTTAGATTCCTATTCAAATCTGTGATTATGTGTTTAATGCATCCAATCAACTTGTGTTAATGTGGACCTCATTTGCATTTGCAACCGAGAGGTTGATTTTAGGTCCCCTTGATGTTTAGAGATAAACCAAGAGCATTAGCATTAGTATTGGATTTAATTACATTCCTGTTTGGTTAATTGAATCAAGTGTTCCATTATGATTAGTTGTATCAATTTTAGACTTACTGCTTTGCCAAATCTGAAAGGATTTTGGCAATATCAGTAAGGTACTAAATCTTGTGCTTAATGATAACTTTATATCAGTGAGGATCCTTTTCTAATTCAACCTAGCTAACATTCATATCAGAATATGATAATTAGTCCTGATTTAATTACACTGTGAGAACAGTCATATTTCAAGTTGAATTAGATTTGACTTGCATTGCTGCAATTGTTCCAATCCATCCATAGCTAAACTAGATGAACCCTATTCCTAGGAGAATTTCTCATTAGTTGATAATCCCCTTAAGTTTTCAACTTAGTAATTAGATTTCAGACCATATTAATCACCAAAACACCAAAAACAGCCCTTGCCTATTCATAGTTTAATTCTTTCCATTTCACTGTTTTAGCTACTTAGTGTAGGATTAGTCTAGTTTAGATAGTGAGTCTTTAGCTCTCAAATCACTGTGTATACGACACTTGAGTCTATTACATCTGATCTGTGCACTTGTAGGTAGAGTGTGTTGAGGAGTTTGATCACATTTTATAAAATTTCATTTTATCTCAATTCTAGCCTATAATTCAGCAAGTTATCACACTCCACACAATTCACATCAGGCGAGTGCGTCCACTCCTATAACAAACAACATGGGGGCCAGGGGACAGCCCTGTTGGACCCCTCGCTGCGGCTGGACCCAATCCCCTGCACGTGACCCATTGACCAAAACCGAGAAAGAAGCGGAGGTAATACACGGCTTCATCCAGACGATCCAGGTCGCTGGAAAGCCTCTGATCTATAGGGCATGCCATAAGAAGGACCAAGACACTGTATCATAGGCTTTGGAGAAGTCCACCTTCCATAAGAATGCCTGAGAGGTGGTCATCCTCCACTAGGTGACGATCGCAATCGCGATGGTGTAACTGTTAGTGAAGCCTCCAAACTTGATTAACTCCAGCTTTGGGCCAAGAGAGAAACTTTTGAACCAACGTGAACTTCCACCTTTTCTTCTTATGAAATGAGCTCACTTGTAACATGTAAAGTTGATTTCTCCTGAATGAATGTTGCTTCTTTGTGCTCTGCTACTAGGATCTTTTAGGCTCTGATACCAATTGATTCGAACTGAAAATACAACTAAAATAAAACTAGGATAACTATAATTAATAGTAAAAGTGCAAGAATCTTAAACACAATTACTAGTTTACTACTAATAACTTGTCAATTCGAGATGACAAATCTCCATAAGTCCGTATGGTGTGGACCAAACTCCAATTACCTAATTGGTAAACACATTTCAAAAGGCTCTCCTAAATCTAAAACCCATGCATGTATTTATAACATGCAAATACAAATATAACTAATTACCCACTATATTCTTAACCAGCCACTAACTCATACAACTTCTAACTATCCACTACTTAGTTAACCAGCCACTAACAAATACAAAGTGGTATCTTATCATTATCCTGAAGTGAATTCCAATGTCCAGCACTAAAGAAACACACTTTTATGTAATACTAGAGATAAAAAAGGATAAAGGGGCTAAATAAATGAAGCAATGTTCCAAACAAATTTCACAACTATCCAATTGTAAATTCAAAGCTTTTGGTTTTGACACAAAACATATGACTATCCAAGCTCAGTAGTTAGGGGTGTTCATGGGTTGGGTTAAATCCGATCCATGAACAAATCCGACCCGACCCGATCAAATTTGGTCAAGTTGGGTTGCTGGCAATTTGGGGGCCAAATCCGACCCAATCCAATCCGGTTCGGGTCAAGTCAGGTGGTCGGGTTATCCGACCACTAAATTTTTTAAAAAAAAAAAATCTCACTGATTTATAGTTATTTAATATAAAAAAATATTAATTAATATTTCTTTTAAAGCATAAAATAAGCTTCCTAAATATCTAAATATTATTTCCATACTTAAAATAATTTGTTTTATTTTTTTAAAATCTAAAATCAAATATAAGCTTAAATTTAAATAATATATATATAAATATCGGGTCGGTTAGGGTCGTCTCGGGTTGGGAAACAATTCAGGTTGGGATTTCCCAACCCATACCCAACCTGGCCACCCTTCGGGTTGTGGTCGCAGTTTATTCCGCAGAAGCAAAAGCGAATCATAATATGGGCATGGACCCGACCCCGACACCACCTAGGTCATCCTTTCCTTGAAAAATGTATATGTTGAAATTCTGGATATATGTGTTAGAGTGATTCAAAGGTTTAACCCAACAAAAGTATAAAACAACTTCAAGCATACAAAGTAGAATGAAACCATATATGAAAAAGATTTTGTACCATGGAGTAATCAAGCCAACAACTCCAACAGGTTCTCTAAGAACATAAGACTTGAATGTTTCCATAGGGAGGGAGATCGGAGTTCTTTGCCTTTTATCTAAGGCTTCTGCAAGATCTGCATAGTACTCAAAACATCCAGCAACATCATCCTGAAGGAAAAAACTTGAGACATAAATTACATAAAGTGGTTGTCTGCCAGATCAATCCAAATGAACACCAAAGTAATTCTTGATCGGTGATCACCAAAATTATTATGCATACCATATCCCATGCTGCTTCATCCAGAGGCTTTCCACAATCAAGGGACTCCAGTCTCGCGAACTCAGTTTTCCTTTCAGTTATCTGGACATGTTGTAATTGAACTCAAGGCAGTTAAAGTATAATAACGAAGAAACAAATAAAATCGGACTGTCTACAAGAGTTAATAAATATATGACAATTGAATCACTAGAGCCTTTCTTTCAAAATAAATCATAATCCTTGGGTTCTTGAATAATCACTAGATAGCCTTTTGAAAGTTATCACTTTCCTCTAGAAGACATCAGTGGATCAAACAAAACGTGAAGCATTGCATCATCAAGAACATCAAATAATCTCTTAAAGCAAAGGACATGCTAAATGTTAATATGTATTTAGGATGAGATGATCATAGGAATTAGAATAAAACATGTAATGATCCAAAATTGAAAACATCACAAATACATACTTTTGTTTCTTGTTAGATTACTGTGAGACACCCTTAATTCACAGGAATCCAAGTTGGAACTCAAGTAAAATGAGCATCCTCTTTTTATGCACGAAACAATATTATACACTCTAATATTAGTAATAACAGTTTCCGGTCAAAAGAAGTCATAGGATGCAACATTGGCTGGTTAATCAAGAACGGACAATGGTGCGCACTGTAAATAGTGCCAAGAACAACGGAAAAATAACTTGTTAGAAGTCCCAAAATCTATCCCATTGTTTATCAGAGCTTCACCAGCGGCATCTTTCGAGTTCTCCGCCACGTCTTGTGACTTCTTTTCCAAGTGTGCCATTTGTTTCCCATGTCGGTAGATGAGCAAGCCAACTCTCTGCTGCACTGTATACTTGTGAAATTCCGAGGGTGCTCAGAGATCAGGTTGAACCCAACCAAACCCAAGCCCAACCAACTTTATTTGTTGTCAGATCGGGTTGAATGTCTTCCAGGGTTCAAACGAAAAGAGTTGGGACAAGTTAGGTCAAATCGGATTACTCGACTACTATTTTTCTTTGTCTTTTATATTATTTAATATAAATATACATTTCATGAAATAGTTTTTTTAAATAATTAGATATGTGTTTCTCTATTAAAATGCTTTGTTTTCACACATTTTAAATTTTAAATTACTTAAAATCTCTAAACTAAATTTAAAAAATAATTTAATTTAAAACAAAAAATGAAAATAGTTGGGTCGACTCGGGTTGGGTTGTTGTGTTCACCGGTCGCCCGACTTGGTGAACACCCTTAGAAATTCCTCCATCATCCTACTCAGGAACTCCAAAATCGACAAACTCATAGCCTTCATGGCCTGCTAGTGAGTCACACGAGCAGAACTTTGACGACCAGCTTGACACCGGCAATTGCTCGAAGTGCAAGTTCCCACATTGACGTGTTTAGGAAAGTGGGAGGGCATTGGTAAGAATAGGATCTCCTTTTCTGATCAATTCCATCAGCATAAATTCCTCACAATTCCTTGCCATTTCTCTGGTCACATGATTCGCCGGTGCAAGGTACGCTTGAAAGGATCCCATGAGGAAGATGAATACTGCCCTGCCAATTCATATCGGCCCTTTGATCTAACTTTTATGATTTCATCTGAACCATGGCCATCATAACTTCACTTTAGATCTAACTCACCATTTTAATGTGAATCTGAACTGTAGATTCTTGTTTGAAATTATCCTAGACGTAGACTGTTACATAAATGGCAAGCGTTCAAGGCTAGAAGGGATAAATTGTAATTCCAAAAAACTAACAGCATACAACATTCCCATCTAGTGGCATCTATGTCGCCTTCTTGATTGCCAACATTTCTTGGAGTTTTTTTAACTTATATTAAACGAGTTTAGGTAATTGATATTACTTGTTTAAAGAAAAATTTTGCAATATTAGGAAAGTAACATCTAATAAGGGGATTAATTAACTTTCATCTAAGTTGGAAATTGTTATTTTGTACCACTTATTCTTAAACAGTAATCACATAGTCCAATTGAAGACAACTTAATTTTGCTTTAAAAAAATACTTATTCTATAATTTTTGTGCTTAACGCACATACAAGCTTAATTATTATAAAAGATTATATATTTGTATAAAAAGTTAAACAAGTAGATAAGTTATGCTTAGATGTCGAGCCACTGTGATAATTGATATTGTTCTGCTGCACTCATCAGTATATCATGGTTACAAACATGTTTATTCTTTAAACGTTTATCTTTGAAACTGGCTTGAGAAACATTTTGTATAGATCTTTAATTATATATGATGGTCATCTGCTTACATTGTTCCTTTTTTCAGTACTACTTAATTTCAAGGCACCATTTACTTAGGAGAGACTATAGCGTAAGCATTAAACATTTTTAATTTTAATAGATACCTAGAAGGCACAAATTCACAATCTTGTTGCCATTTGAATAGATAACTAGAAGGCACAAATTCACAATCTTTTAAAAGACAAACTCAATGACAACCAAACTTGCTTTCGAGTTGGTCAAATTGGAACATCTGGATGACGTTCAATAAAATTTGTGGTGCCAAAAATTAGGTATAAATTGGAATGACAACTTAGATGACGCCAATAATTTCATAAGCCCAAGGTTTCCGAGGGTGCTACCGGTAGAAGGGTGACACAAAAGCTAAGGCAAAATGGGAGTGGAATAGACATAAGGTTCAGGTCCTCATATGGAAGATAATCTTATTAGATTAAGAGGCTCATAAGATGACACATGATCTATGAAATTTATCAGGTAAAAGTAACTCTGAAACGAAGAAGAATGTACACTTCTTCTCTATAAGTACAATACTTGTAAGATGAAGGAACATGATAATATAATAGATCATGTAAATAAAATAATTGTCATGGCTAAGGATTTAACCAATATAAGCTTAGTCCTACTAGAAGTATTATAGGTGGTCATAATCCTGAAAAGTTCATCACAATTGTTATTGTTCGATATGACTACCACAACATTGTGACTTAACCAAATAGTTAAGTTGGTTACTGAAATGTCAGCTCAGCTAGCCATAGAATTTGACAGGCTAAAAAGAGATGTCGAAGAGACCAAAGAAGCAGAATAATCCAATGTGATACACCATTGGAAATATTTTGACAATGTGAAGAAGCAATTAAAAAGGGCATCGGGAGAGCAGGCGTACTTGCAGGAAATTTTGGACAATTTAACGCAAAAATTGTCCCAAAAAAAGAATTTGGTCCAAAATATGGCACGAAAGAGGCAGAACTCCAACAAGCTAAGGTTCATTGTAGTTGTTGAGTGTAATATTACAACGACAGCAATCGTGAAGGTAAAGGAATTATTGATCAACTTCAATGAAATAATAAAGTGCGGACAGAGGATATATATAGGCTGACACTTATCTTGCTATTGATAGTGTTAAAACTTAAAGGTTGAATGTACACTCAACAAATTGCCAAAGGTTATGCTCAGTTAAACATAATTGACTTTTGGGTATCTTATTCTTTTTTTTTTCAGGAGATAGGTATCTTATTCTTTAGAAGCTAAGTTTGCATTTAGCAACATGATATTAGCAATAGTGGTATATATAAATATGAAGTTATTCCAATAAAGAATTGACAAAAACATATGCAGCAATCGGATGATTTTCAGGTGGAAGAATTGAAAAATAAAGTGCACAAGAATAATCATAATATTGCTTAAAAAATCATAGTGTCAATAAGTTAAAGTGGCATGTGCCAATTATCCAAGTTGCCTTTGATGTAAGCAAATTGAATTTTGCGCGTGCATTAAAATCGTGAGAGCAAGTTTGTGATAATGTCAATCTATGTACATGACAGTTTGCTCACCTAAATGATGTTTGAAGGCTCGTCAAGATAAAAGAGAAATTAAGCAAGGAATTTAAAATGGACATAGGAAGAATGGGTTCTATTTTTGAAATTCAGATGTCTCAAACTAACTTAAGTATATCGAGTTTGAGTTAGGAACAATATCTAAATAAGATGCGGTTTGTTGTTGTTGTTGTTGTTGTTGAGATTTGGAATAACACTATATACACCACTTGCGATTAGAGAAAAACTTAATAAAAGTCAATGTCATAAGAAAGGGCAAAAAAATAAAGATTCCTATGCATAAGCGTGGGAGCTTGATGTATTTAGTATTATGTACAAGGCTCATTTTAATTTATGTTGTAAGCCTGGTTGGTAAATTATAAAATAATCCAGTAACAACACAATGAGAAGCCATTAAAAGGATTATGCAATTTTTGAAAGGCAAAGTACAATTGATATTGACATACACAAGCTAATACAAAAGCCATATCCAGCCGTCACGTCTAGAGTGGTCAAGGCGGTAAGAGGCGGTAAGAGGCAATCCGCTGATGAAGAGCCAAGAGCTTAGTAAAACGCTGCTCCAAGAGGGCTGATCTGAAGAGAGGCGTCCAAGATCCAGGGCCCCCGTCCTCAGACCAGGACTCGGCCACTGTCGTGTTGGGCTGCGCCGCCAAGGCATAAAGGCGGGGGAAAGCCACGGCGAGTGAGTCTCCGGGGAGCCAGCTGTGATGCCAAAAGGAGAAATCCAACCCGGAGCCTAGTGTGGGGGTCATAAGAGGTTGTATCCTCGGAATCAGAGCCGCCACTCCCCGCCAGAAAGATGAGGCCCCGCGAGGCAAAATAGTCCTCGACTCCCATGATAAGTCACGTCCGTAGCAAGTGAAGAAGACCGCCTGCCATAGACCATCTTCTGGCCCCATGATCCGCCTCACCCACCGGACTAGGAGAGCCCAGTTGGTATAGCGAAGATCTCGAAACCCAATCCTCCCTGGGAGGTGGGACGGCAAACGCTACTCCATGCGACAAGGTGAACTCCTCGATGACCAGAGTTACAACCCTGCCAAAAAAATCTGCTCCTCAAAGAATCCATGCGTCGAAGAACCTGCCGTCCTCAAAGGATGAGCCTTCCTCCCCTGGACAAGAGACGCGAGCTCCAACCCTAGAGTCTCTGCTCCATGCGCTCGATGACTGGGTCCAACCCTGGGAGCCGATATGCCGGTCAAAAAGTGGGAGGCCCAAATAGGTGATCGGCAGGGAGCTAATCGGCGTGTGAAGCTCAGCCGCACATTGGGCAGCCTCCTCAGGAACCATGCCAAAAGGAATGAAGGAGGACTTGGCATGGTTGATCTGAAGTCCAGTCATCACGCCAAAAAGCTCTACGAGGAGGGCTATCCATCAAGCCTCCTGCTCAGAGCCCTCGACGAAAAATACTGTGTCATCGGCGTAATGTAGGAGAGGAACCAGGCCCCCGGCGAAGCCGCAGAAGAGGCCAGCCGAACAAGACGCCTAGGCGCATCTGGCGAGCGTGTCGACAGCTAGGGCGAAGAGAGCCCTTCACACATAGCACTTTTCTATTTTATGCCATAGGTTTCCACTCAATAATTTTCCAAACTTGTTTCCCAATCTAAATAATCTTCAGCATGCATCTTTCCATGGAAATCAGCAACTTCAATCCTAATTCCACCACCATTCAGATCTAGGGCATGAAGCAACCTATCCTCCAATCGACTTCGCACAATATTTGTATCAGCTCTAGTTGCATGAAAGGGATTATCAAAATATCCTTGATCAATATCATCCCCCAGAACTCCGCCTATGTTTTATAGCCAGTCCCAAGCCCGGATAAAGGAGGAGGGTTGTGTTAGGCCCCGACAGCCAGCGTAAAACCTTGTCGAATCTCATGAATCAACGAATAGCGGAATGACGTCGTATGATCCATGTAGCCGACCCCACCTAGTGGGATAAGGCTTTGTTGTTGTTGTTGTTGTAATATCATCCCCCAGACTACCTTCCGGTATGTTTGTTAGATCGTGGCCACCTTCCGGAATCTCCATATGGGCTGCCACACTTTCCTATCGCTGTAAGGCTTGAACACTTCGCGACAAATCTTCAATCATTCGTCAAATCTCTGCCTTCTATGTTTGTTGTCCAGGGTTACCACGTCCTCGACCTCTACCACGTCCAACCATGGTTCAAAAATAAAGAAAACCCTAATATTTTGTAGGATCTTTTGCTCTAGATATCAATTTGATGCAGTACGGAGAGAAAATCAGCAAGAATACTAAGAAATCATGCTAGAAGATGAGAAGGATTGATAGAGGAACAATTAGGGCTAATGAGAAACCCACAAAAATCTATAATTTTGATAAAAGAGAGATAATGACGGTTGAAAACCCTATTGAGAGCCTTAAATACTAGGGTTGCAAGAGGTTATAAACTACTAATCAATCTCCACCCTTGATTAACCAACTTTTAATCAAGACCGTTATACAATCATGACCCTTATAACTAAATAAAAGGTCACATGCCTAATAAACTAAAACACCAGCTTTAATTAAAATAACTAATTTAAAATAAAATCTCCTGTGTCAAAATCAGACTTCCATTTTAGTGCAATGAGAAAAATCCCCTTCCAGAAAGTACACCCTTTAGAGATAAAAACTCTACGATTTCAAGCTTTAATACTTTTATGGGAAGGTGTAATCAAGGTATTCAAGCTTTAAGCCTCTAGGGATAAAGAAACCGGATGGGCAACATTCGGTTTCAACCTTTTATACCAAGTTTTAGATAAAGAAATCTGATGGGCAGCACAGCATTAGTTTTTAAGCTTTTATACTAAGCCTTGGGATGGAGGGTAGAAACAATTCATGCATCAATAAAAGTGAAGGGGCTGATATTGGAATATCGTAGAGTAAGGTGGATAGGTGTGTCATAAAAGCACGAAGACCCTTTTATAGGTAAGAAGCTTAATTTGTTAAGCTGATTGAAACAAAAATACTTATGCGGAACTTCCTCCATACCCCAACGTATTACTAATCAATATGTCATCTCACAAGCTAGACGGAAATAATAGGATACATATCATCAATGAGTTTTGGGATAAATTATATAAGGACATAAAAGATAAAGGCTTTTCTAATGATAAAAATAAGGGCCATAATGAACATGTTTTTACTTTATTGAGGATGAACAGAGATAATAAAGACCTTATAAATACATTAGAGTCTGAGTTACAAAGGTCACAGCTGTTGATTGAAGATATATCTCGTCAGTTTAATGAAAACAATATTTAAAGAAACACCTAACATAATTAAGGTCCTGATAAGAAAGGATCTTATAAGTGCTAAATTATATCTATATAAAAAATATCTAACGAGACCTATAAGTCTATAATAATACAATAGCTATGATGGATACATAAGCTATCATTATATATGTAGTAGCCTTGTTGTTCAACAGTACTCAAGAGACATCGATGGTTAGAGTTTCTATTATTTTAATAAAATCTGGTAGTACTGAAACGGATTGTAAGGATAGTAGTATTAATCTGCCCCCCACCCCAAAAAAAGAAAGAAAGATAGAAAGAGAAATCACTGGAAGATAAGTAGAGAGCACGAGAAAGATCACCTTGGCGGCGATCGCGCGAAGGTACTTGGCGCGGACAGCGCCGGACGCGCGAGCCCAATCCCTGCCCTTGTTCCTTGCGAGCGCCTGGCGAGCGGCCTCCACCGCGATGTCGACGTCCTCGGCCGTCGCCGCGGGAATATCCCCTGAAACCATCAACCACGGCCATGGGAATAAATACACAACCGCACAGGAAAGGTAGATGGTCATCACGGAAACGAGATGAACGCGCGAAAGGGAAAAACAATGAGCACCGATGGTATCCTCGGTCGCGGGGTTGATGACGGGGATGCGGCCGGCCCGAACGGGCTCGCGCCAGTCGCCATCGATGAAGAGCTGCCTGCGGGGGATCATGTCGCCCATATCTATTTTCGCTGTCGATCTGATCACCCACTGGGACTGATGGTTCACGCGAAGTTGGTAATGAGTCTGGGGGTTTTATCGATCACTGATTTACGATGAAAATCTTAAAGGTCTGTTTGGTAGCGGAATAGAGCTTGGTTGGTTAGGTGTATTTAATTTGAAAATAAGTGGATTATCCTATTTGCAAGATATTGTATTCGACGTCATGTTTAGTTGACCGTGCAAGTACTATTAGCCTTAATTGTTTAGACGGAAAGGTGGAATAACGGCCCACCCTCGTCTCTATGCTTAAAATCAGCTCTCCTCATGCTTGTGCCCAGCATGAGCCCTAATGTCGTTCGTTGTCTTCACCACGTCTGTCGTCGTCTGCGATTGCTGCCTTCACCGAAAAGAGATTGCGCATTTCCTATCTCAAATCATGAAACGTTGAAGTTGATCCTTCGTCAGATGAACCTGATCCTGAGTTTTTACCTGTGTACACTGTGAAAAGGGGGCTTTGCTTTCAATTACCTGTCGGAAGCTTTGAAACCATGTCGCCGTCATATTCTAGATTCTTACTATTATATTAACTTTTCGTGCATCATAATGCATTTCTTCCCGACATCATGTACTAATAAAAAGGGGTCAAATGTATTTGCAGGAGGGTTTTCATCTAATCCATCGTCCTCTTGTTCTACGAATGTGAAGCCCGGAAATGAAGGTGGACACCCCTTCGTGTTATTGCAGTGATACCCTGTAGATTGAAGACGTCATGGACGACCAGTAATCCAGGGAGGCGATTTTGGAGCTGCCCACATTTCGACGTCGGTATTCCTAACAATCGCTCTACGATCGACCTAATTAACCATTTTTTTATGTCGACACTATATGCTTTCTTCATGTAGGAAAAAATTCCGGATGGAGCTTGTGGATTCTTCCGTTGGTGTGGTCCTCCAATGGAAAGCCGTGGAACGATGATTATAAGTTCACTACTACAGAAGTTGGAAATAGCAGAAGCAAACTGCAAGTGTTTGAAGAGGGAAAGATTAATATGGTTCTTCGTCGGACTAATTTTAGGTGCTATTTTAGTTAAGTTCATGTAATGTGATAAGAAGTGGTGTAGTTGTAATGTCTGTCTCAGTCGTCTTAAGTTGTAATAGAATTTACGGGGGTTGTATTAGTATCCTATTAAAGACGCGTAGTCGACACATTATGAACTTCTACTTTCTTATTTGCATAACACATGTCTCTACTTTCGACTATCAATACTTAACTTGTACCTCTTTACTTTGCATAACATATTACTAGTATTAAAGAGATTGCATTCATGAAACTGAATACACGATGAAACTGAAGACACGAATAGAACCAGGAAGATTCAACATTTCAAACCCCTTCAGCCGATCACTTGAGTCATAACTAATCTGAAGTCGAAGTACATGACGTATGGGAAGAGAATATGTTTGATCTACCAAACATATATGAATGGAATGCCAAACACATATGTTCATCTGAAGTCGAAGTAGAGTCATCGTGAAGTAGAGTCATCAAGTCTGCTTGGAATTCCAAACACACATGAATGGGAACGCAATCTTGAACGAACTCAATAAAGTAATTTAAGTGAATTCATCATCCATTACAGGATTGTTAGAACACTGTGAGGTGCTGAAGTATATACCTGCTGTTCAAGAGATGCAATTACCATCTTTTGTAAAAGAAATGAATGAAAGAGAGATGCAAGAAAGAGACCTGATGATGGAAACAAGTGATATTTATTGCTTGCATCCATAAAAAATAACATTTATTTTATCAATAAATTAATTAGCAAAACTCTGGAACTAAAAAACACTTCCTTTTAAGATCTTCCTTTCTAAGGTTTGATCATGTTTTTTCCCTGAATCCTTTTTTTCTTCAACTTTCGAAGCTTTTCAAAGGTTGTGTGTTCAGGATATTAAGCTTGAGGAAGAAAATCGAACTCGCTAAAACAAAATTCAAGTGAGAATTAGAGTCATTATTGGAAGCCATTCATTCCATCAGACTTCAATCTAACCAATAGTATCCAGGACCACTAGAATTGCACTACTACATCCATACCCAGGCATGCTGCTAAACAAGTAATATACATGACTAGGAAAAAGTATGAACTCAATCTAGGAACAGTAACACAATAGTAGAAGTTGGAAACATAAAAAACCTCTATCAGCAGAAGCAGATGTTTTAACAATGTTCAATGTGCACATATCGGGATTTATACTCAGTTCATACATCGTAAAATGAATATGAAATGTGTCGAAGTAGGAAAACTAAAGAAGAAGAAATCAAGCTTCTCTGTTAACAGACTCATTACACATGACAAATTTCACAACAATTCTCTCGTCCAGTTCTTCTTAACAATATTTCAAAACAGTATGACTCAAATCTATAAAAGCAGGCCACACAACAATAAGATGGTTGCCAACACTCTTCATTTATTGATTTGTCTTCCTCCAAATGACGCCAATGGATCCCTGTCAACAGAAATTTTCGAAGAAGAACCCTGTAATCAGTCATAAAGCATCAGACAAGTAGTAATGGGAAGCACATAGAATGAAATCAGCATCAAAGTACAAGCATTTTTCTGAAATGAACAAATAAACATCCTTACATTAATTGATACAACTACTGCATGAGGTCCTAATATAGCCGGTCAACAACAAACACCTTCATGTCGATATCGAAAAGAGGTGCAATCATAATGAAAACACGCTTTCATGATTAATGATAGTGGGAACCACAAAAAGGGAGCTTCAAGAAATACACAATTCATGCAGAATTCAATCTAACTTCAAATCATAACAATCTAACTTTTCATAGAAACACACAACAAATGTATGTTTCCAGAAATTACGAGAAATTCACCTCACCGGAATAGAAGCAAAAAATGAACATTGTACTTACTCCACCAAATTTCATTCCTCCACTTCTTCAGCCATTCCCATAGTTCCTACAAAAGAATTATCGGTTAGCTAAAGTATAACCACTAAACTACTAAATCACCGGATAAAACATATACTGTACCTCGACGATTCCGACGAGCGTTCCACAATTGCACCGTAATGTTACTATGAAGCATATCTCCCCTTTGACTTTCCTCGATCCCAATATTGACATTCCCAAATGTTGGATTCACATTGTTGTTGTCATCCGGTTGTAGTCTCGGCCCATTGAAGTACTCATCGGTTCCTTGATAACGCTTAATGAAATTATGCAACACACAACATGCTAATACAATGCGTTCTTGTGTCGCTATAGGAAAGTGCATTGTCGACTGAAGTATGCTGAAACGGGATTTCAAAATACCAAACGACTTTTCGGCACAATTTCAAAGTTGAGCATGTCTATGATTAAAGAGCTCTTTAGGACTTTCATACCGCCTTTGGCTATTGTTGAATTCCGATAAGTGATACTTAATACCACGATGCGGGGCAAGAAATTTCTCACTATTAGCATAACCGGAATCAACGAGATAAAATTTACCTATTTTCCAATGAACAAAGAGATCTTTTATGAAATGCAGTACTTGAATCCAATTAAGAACGCTAATTACACTACAACCCTTATGCTACGACATGTAAAGTACATACCTTCCGGAACCACGAAACCAGCATTCTCAATGCACCAACGCAGAACCCTCGTGTCCGCGGCAGATCCCTCCCATCCAGTGCAAACATATAGGAAAGAGTGATCGAATGAAGTCACCGCTATGACATTTTGAGAAATTCCCCCCTTGTGATTCCTATAGCGAGGTTGATCAACCTTTCTCACCAAGGCGGGTATATGAGTTCCATCAATTGCACCAAGTGCATTCTAAACAAAAGGGGGAACTTCGCGTCGGTAATGAAAACATGTCTAAGCTAATACATGCATAAAAGGTGAAAGGGATTTATACTTACCGCGAAATACGGGAAGAATTTCTCATTGTCTCGAATGCGTGGGTACACGTCTGCTTGTGGACTAGGTAGCACGATAAACTCTTGGGTAAGGAAACATATGGCCCGAAGAACATGATTAAAATGATAAGAAATAATTTCACCAGAATGTTGGAATTTCTCAACTATGGTTCTGTTGGTCATGTTGTGTCCTACACAGTACAAGAAAAACGCTAATTGTTCGCATGAACTCACATGTTGTGTACTACTAATGAGCCCCCTGGATGTCAGTAACTCCTCCAATTTCATAAACATTTTAGGAGACATCCTATACAGATCATAACAACGTTGTGGGTGGCCTTTTAATATGTCCTGATTCACCTGATGCCCCGTGAAAGGACGCATTCTACATGGCACCTTCGGAATGGTCTCCCTGAACACAATTTCAATTACACCACTAGCCATTAAGTTTCTAATGACATCCTCATGGAATCTCTCCTCGTCCGCCAATTGTTGTATAAGCATACGTCTATTCATCTATGCATAAAAAGTACTTGAATCTATCATATAACAAATATAGTAGAAGAAGTCACATGAATTTGAAAGAAGAGGAACAACACTAAAAACCGGGTAGGAGGAAACTATTGCACGACAATATGAATGAAAGATATGAAAAGTAGTAGCTACCCATTAATTTGCATTAACATAAGAAAAGATGCGGCATTCAAGTTACAAGCATTCATATGGCATATCATGTCAGCAACTTCATAGCTTAAGTTAGGTCTACATTGTTCCAAAAGAGCAATGACAACTAGTATTACAAGTACATATTGCAAGCTCTAAAATGCTGCCAAAAGGGGATGCAAAATGTTTTGTAATAAATAATAGCTAAAGTGAGGCCAAAAACTAGTGAGTTGCTGCTTCTTATATATGTCAAGTTATTCCGAGGACGAGGCTGCTGCAGAACTGGAGCCTCCACTCGGTGATGCCTGAACTGAGAATGAGATGCTAGTAGTAGCACTTGGTCTTGAGATGGCACTTGACACCATAGCGAATTGAGTGCCCAATATAGGAGGAACAAAAGAACTCTTCACAGAGAAGGTCGTGGCAGATCCAGTACATGGGAGAGATGATGATACTAAAAATGCGGCACTAAAGTTGCTAGATGGAGCAAACATTGAACCAAATGTAGTGGTTGGAATAGATGAGTTGGTCTCCTTCCGGATGTTAGTTGATGGTGAGTGCGAGGGTAAAACAGTGAAACTAGGAGTGGTGCTGCCCGAATTGCTAGCTGAATGTCCCTTATGGGTACGCTTTCGTCGATAATCATCCAATTGCTCCAACAAACATGGTTTCATCATATCCTCGTTGCAAGTCATGAAAGTTCAGCAATTACTCTCGTCTTTGAATGATTCCACCATTGCCAACTTGAATTCAGGGGTGCAATCAATTACCGTCTGTCGCAATTTTGCCCAACATTGATTCCTAGAGTATGAAGTGGCTTCCTTGTCACGTTGCACTACCTCATCAAGCAGTAGAAGTCTTTTTTTACCTTGTTGTGTTATCTCATACATAATTTCTATGGCTTCAGCATTGTTCACCTTAGATTTCCGTAGCTTCACATTGCTTCCACTGGTTCTAGCTCTTTTTCCTGATGAGGGTGAAGGGGAAACACCAGCGACGGTGTCCTCAGATGCAACAGCCGACGAAGGACTATCAAACATGAATTCTGCCATACCAAGTACACTTTGTTGATTGTTTCCTGCTGACTGAGAGAAATTTAAACCATCCAAAGTAATGTCGACATCATCAGTGTCATCATCATCGTTCAATTCCACATCATCAGAAGGCAACTCAAACATGGTCGTAGCAAACGCTCGGCTGCCAGTAGCGGTCTTCTTAGAAAATATTTATAAGAAGTCGTCATAAAGAGGAAACGCCTTATCTTTGATTCTGGAGTACTCCTTGTTTACCTATTATAGTAAACAAGGAGTTCAATGAAAATAAATAAAATTGCTACGAATGAAGAAAATGATTGAATTGAAGATAATAATTACACTTACCGCTAGGACCTCTTCCCACATGCAAGGTTCGCCGGGGGTAGGTACTTTTTTCTCATGATCCTAGCCCCATCCACTACGATTATTGAGACTATGGTACAGACTGAACAACTTCTTCAAATTTTTTAGCCTATTTTTTAAGTTGGCCATATCATAACCCTTCTTCGTTGTCTCATTAAATCTACTAAGAATGCGCTTCCAAATATCAATCGAGAATACTCCATTTACCAGATTCCCATCCAAATATTCAATTTTCATAAGTCCAATAAATACTTCATCCAACTGATCATTCCAGTTGCTTAGACGCCTTTTCCTGAGTGATCCATCTCTGTTTCTAGAGCCGACCTCTTGGTTCATGGTCTGATTTTGGGTCCACATTAAATTTGACAAAGAAGTACTAAAATATAGGAGACTAGCTTAGGAGGTTGTATTCCTACGATTATCGCATTATTCCACCGGTTAACCTGCAACCAAACAACACCAAAGGGGAAAAGGACCGTGTGGGGGAAAGAGGCATCTCATATATATGGGGAGCCATCGGGCCCAAAAACGTGCGCGATTCAACAGTAAAAGACATACATAAAAGTTGGCTTGGTTCGCTTGATTTGATTGGACCGCACGCACGAGCCGGCAAAAAAAAACCAAATTTCCCAAAAAAAATGACATCAGATCATCACATCAGCTGGCCCGCCCTAGTCATCGTCACCCCTGCCGCCGCACCAAGCCCGATCATCACCATCGCTCCTGTGGCCGTGCCTCTTCGGATCATTGTCGTCGGCCTTACGTGCCTCTTCGGATCGTTGTCATCGCCCCTGCCGGACTACCTCTTCAGATCATTGTCGTCGGCCCTACTGTCGTGCATCTTCGGATCGTTGTCGTCGCCCCTGCCGGACCACCTCTTCATATCATCGTCGTCGGCCCTTCTATCGTGCCTCTTCGGATCGTTGTCATCGCCCCTGCCTGGCCACCTCTTCAGATTGTCACCGTCGCTCCTGCCGCCGCACCTCTTCGGATCTCATCGTCGTCACCCCTACTGTCATCGCCCCTGCTGTCGTGCCTCTTTGGATCGTCGCTATTGCCCCTGCCGCCACACCTTCTTGCCTTAGGACGAAGCGCACTGACATGAAGCGCACTGACAATTTTATAGTCCCGGTATGTCTTGGCAAGGCCTTTTAATCCTTTCTACGCTTCAAAGATCACCATTATTACTTTGTTTTTTTTTTGCTGCCAGGGATGTTTCCAAACACGACACTGACTTCGCTAGACCACCCTTCGCGATCAAAGTTAGTCAACTATTTTGTGGCCTCTTGTTCTCTATTTCTGGTTCTTCGTGAGATTGATAAGTTGCAAAGTTGCTTCCTATCTTGCCAACAATTTTTTTAATAGCCCATTAGCTTGGAGTTCATTGCTAAATTATATTGTGTTATGACTAAATTATTCATTATATTGTGTTATGACTAAAATTATATTGAGTTCATTTCTTAATAGCCCATTTTTTTATTGGTTGTTAAGATTGTTACTTCAACTATGTAACTTATTTGCATGTCTTCTACTACTATGGATGGAAATAATATAGAACTTCATGACTTGATTGTTTTAATGCATAATTTTTTAGCCTAAGGACGAAGTAATGGATAATGAAGAGGAACAACGTGTAGGTGGGAAACCTACTATAGGAATGGTCTTTGATTCAAAAAATGAGGCATATGACAGTTACAATTTATATGCTAGAGCAATGGGTTTTTCAGTGCGAAGATCGTATACCACAAAGTAAAAAAACTGGCAAAGTCGTTAGTAGGCTGCTTGTATGTTGACATAAGAATACTAGTGATGAAGAATTTGGAAAACAAATTAAAAGAAGAAAAAGAGAAGTAAGAGTTGATTGTGAAGCCCATTTACAAGTGGTTGTGAGAGGTGATGGAAAATGAGAAATGGGAGGTGATAAAGTTTGAAGAAAAGCACACTCATATTCTTGCTACCCCTACCAAAGTGGCTATGTTGCGTTCACACAATGAAGCACGTAAAGGTTCTGAAAAAACTATAAATGCATTTCATGATGCTGGCATGGGGCCATATTTGATTTGTAAAGTTCTGAATTTTTCTGGTGAGCCATCCACTACACCTCAAATGTGTAGTGATCATTTGAAAAAAGCATGCCAACATAACTTGGGGGAAGAATGTATGGGTGTAATCAGATATTTTAAAAAAAATGGCCAAAGACAAATATTTCATTTTCAGTTGGGAAGTTGACCAGGATAAAGTTGCAAGGAGTGTCTTTTGGGCAGATTCTAGATTAAGAAACAGTTATGTAATTTTTGGAGATGTTGTCAGTTTTGATACAACTTACAGGATGAATAAATTATGTATGTCATTTGCTCCATTTACTAGCATCAACCATCATAGGCAGTCTATCCTTTTTTGGATGTGCTTTATTAGCTGATGAAACATAAGCAACATTTACTTGGTTATTCAAAACATGGTTAGAATGTATGAATGATAAGCATCCTAAGTGCATTATTACTGGCAATGCCATTCGGAAGGTGTTTCCAAATACATGTCACATGTATTGTATTTGGCATATTCAGAGAAATGCCATGAGTAATCTTCAAGATTTATATGCTCGAGACAACTTTCAACAAGAATATGGAAGATGGATTCATGTCTCTACAAGCATTGAGGAACTTGAATCAACATGGGCCTTCTTAAAGGAAAAGTATGAAATTCACGATGAACACTGGCTTTCCGTGATGTATTTGAAACGACATCATTGGGCGTCAGTATATTTGGATGATGCATTTGCTGCAGGCATGCAGACAACCCAAAGATCAGAAAGTATGAATTCATTTTTCGATGGATTTATGAATTCTAATACATCTCTATCTGAGTTTGTAAATCAGTACGACAAGGCCATTTACTCTCGTCATGAGGCTGAAAAACAAGAGGATTTTAAAAATATGAATTCCAAAGCTAATTTACTTACTAAAATGCATTAGATAAGCTTGCACGAGATGTCTATACCGATAAAAAATTTATAATATTTCAAAGGGAATTTATGCATATGTTTGATTTCAACTCCAGCCGAAATTCAGCAAGATTTTGAGAAAGTTGTCTTTCACGTATTCATGGATGGGGAGAAAAAAAATTATGTTGTGGAGTTGGAGCATCAACCAAGTATTTTCATTAACTGCTCGTGCAAAAGATATGAGAGGGATGGAATCTTTTGTGCTCATGCATTGTATATTCTCAAGATAGAAAATGTCAAGAGACTAGCTAAAAAATACATTATGCAACGCTGGACAATGGAAGCCAAGTATTCGACGAAACGCAAAGTTCACGACAGAGCATCCATGTGTAATAATGGGCAACGCGTCATAACTCCTATTTTAGATTGGAATTTTAGGCATAACATGAGGATTGCCACTGATATGGGATTGCAATCACCCTGTCATTTAGATGTTGTTGCTTTGCTATTGACGAGTTTATTGAAAAACTATCTCTAGTTCATGAGCATAATTCAACTAATGTGTTAGCAAGTCCAGCAAGCAACTCTCAAGATTGAATGATATTGTTATACGTGATCCACCTCGTGTTAAATCAAAAGGGAGGCCGAAGAAACTTACTAGGATAAAATCTGGTATCGAAATTTCATTATCACAAAAGGAAAAGAAAAAGAGGATGCGGCGTAAGGTGGAAAAGAAAGAGAGGTACAAGATTATCAGTTCATCATCTTCGGTAAGTTCTATTATACATGCCTATCAAATTTCTAATATTAAAATTCTAATTTAACACTTTATCTGTTTAATGTAGGTACAACAATGTAGTCAAGAACCTATCGAGATAACTCAGGTAATTTCTTAATTACATCTCTGCTTTGTCTTTCAGTTCCTAAATATGAAACTTTATAGGATTCAGCAGAATAATGCGCAAGAGGATGGATGATATATGAATCTACAACTATATGAACTCAGCTATGCAAAAGGTCTCCACCAGCTTGCATTGTCTGGTCATAACACTATGTGGCAATCTCTGTTCTTATAATGTTTTTTTTTTGTTTTTACAGGTTGAAACCAAGAAGTGCAAGATGTAAACAATGATAGCTAACTGGCTGTTTAGTGGAAAGTTTATAAGAAGAGTCATCTAGTTACATCTCTTGGTTTATAAGATGATTCATCTTGTATTAATTTCTGTTTGTAATAATGATTCATCTTGTATTAAAATCTGTCGGTTCTGCAAGATATAAACAATGAGATGGCTTGTGGTTTGTCGGTTAATGTCATCTTGTATTAGTACCCTGTGTTATCAATGTCATCTTGTATTAATGTCTATTCTGTTAGTACCCTGGCTTCTCGGTTATAAGAAATTTTTGCCTTTTGGTTTGAGATGGCTTGTTTCTTTTCAATTTCATTCTTATAGACCTGAAACATGCCTATTCCAGTAAATGCATTAGCAAGTGATCTGAGACTACACTTCTCAAGCCTTTCTTTAGATTTGGTAACTAGATGTTGACCTAGATGAGAATTATGAGCTATTATGAACATTAGCACACAAATTCAGCTCAATTTTGTGCTAAGCCTCTTTCTTAAGTGGTGGAGAGAAGAAGAGGCTGAGCATTGCACTGCTATTCCTGGACGAGCCTACAAGCGGGTGAAAGGATCGACCAAATTGCGCACCGTATGCGTTCTCCTTTTATATCACTAAAATCCACTAGTGCAAATCTGTTCTTCATTTCTTTATGTCTACCAGTCTGAACATTCCCGTTCAGATGTTCATCTAGGAGGCAGAATCATCTAGAGATCCATGCAGGAAGGCTGTGCTGTGAAGTCAGATAAGGTTTAGATGATTCCTATATGCAGTCAAAGTATAGAATTTGGTTGGCAAAATTCATGAGATGAAACTTAGTTGGATCACAGTTTACAAATTGTTTCATAATACACGCTAACAGAGCTAAAAGTTGAAGATTCACAGACTCGATCATATGAATCTACAAAATATATAACATATTAGGACTCCTACTATTAAACATAACATCTTCTTCTCTCGCTTGCTCCTTCGGATGGAATCTTCACACACGCCAAAACCTCGTTAAGAAGCCCTAATAAGATTATTCGATTCTTGTCAACATTGCCTCTTTGGTTCTCATGGATTTCACTATCAATAAGTAATTCTATTAGGATAACCTTGTGGCGATCTTCATTGGCAGGATCCATCCATTGAAAAAAACCACAGTCTCGATATTGCACCTACAACAAGAACATGATATGTAAATAGATTATGTATTGAAGCTTGGGTAAATGAACTATCATAAATTAAGAATTTCCTTGGTTATATACCTGAAAATGAGGACAACGCCAGAAACGTCTTACTGGATTATTGTTTGTCCATGATGTAATCAATCTTGCACTCACTAGTAGAAAAACGCTAATTACAGACGGTCAAAACCGTCGGTAATCAGCCCAAAAACCATCGGTAATGCAATTACCGACGATTTTTCAATCAGAATCAATCCGTCGGAAAAACGCTCGTCGCAAAATGATTTGCGACGGTCGAAAAAAAATTCGTCGAAAATATCGACAGTTCTAACTATCGGAAAAGTCCCGGCGGTTCCAACCGTCGAAAGTTTCCGACGGTTGCAACCGCTGGAAAAGGCCGGTACTATCTCCACATGCGCAAAATGGAGTGTCCAACCCATATGAAGGATATGGAAAACAGGTGGAAGATGACATCTATTTACAGAAAAATAAAACAACCTGAACAAACATGGAGGATTAGCCTGCACACGACAGAGACAATTATGTAAATCGATACCACTTCATATGCATAAAACGTAATCCTAGCACACGACATATTTTTAGCTTTATTAGATTTGTATTTCTAAAGTTACCTACGTTTCTCTTCACGACGACGACGACCAGGAGTGATCAAGGGAGGGTGTTCTCTTCGTCGACGGTGACGATATGAAGAGGGGTGCGGCAAGGGCGACGACGATGATCCGAAGAGGCACGACAGGAGGGGCGACAATGAGGATCAGACTCGAAGAGGTGTAGCGGCAGGAGCAACGGTGAGGATCAGATCCCAAGAGGTGCGACGGCAGGAGCGACGGCGAGGATCAGATCCGAAGAGGTGCGGCGGAGGAGCGACGGCGATGCTCTGCGGAGGTGGTGTGGCAGGGGCGACAGAGACGATCCCAAGAGGCACGGCGGGAGGAGCACGGAGGTGGTGCGGCAGGGGCGACGGAGACGATCCCAAGAGGCACGACGACAGGAGCGACGGTGACAATCCGAAGAGGCACGGTGGCAGGAGAGACGGCGGCGATCCGAATAGGCGCAACAGTAGGAACGACGACGTCTAGGGCGATCTGATGAGGCGCGGCAGCACTGAGGAAGATCTGTTGCCTTGAAGCCTGGCGGGGAGGAAGATCGTGCGGTGGTGATGAGGTCGCTAGAGAGGGGGAAATGAGGTCGCAAGTTTTTAGGGTTTGGTCGAAACCCTAAAAATAAGTTTTGGTTTTGGTTTTTATTTTTGCCGGCTCGTGTGTGCGGTCCAATCAAACCAAGCGAACCAAGCCAACTTTTATGTATGTCTTTTACTGCTGAACCGCGCACGTTTTTGGTTCGTGGGATGAAGATCCGATGGCTCCCCATATATATGGGGCACCTCTTTCCCCACACGGTCCTTTTCCCTAATCTTAAATTCATTTTCGAAAAATTTTATCAAAGATCACGGTGGATCAATAACTCGGACCCATTTTAAAATCGTATATTTCTTAAATTTTTATTTATTTTAATAATATATTTTCTTTAAAAATAACTTTTTATGGTGCAATAAATTTCGTTAAATACCCTTCAATTTTATCTGTTTTAACATCAAAGATAGGATAAATTGAAGATAAAGTTATTTTTGAAGAAAGAGATAATTATTGCATATAATGATATTGTGATAGGTTTAACATCAAGACAAAAAAAAAGACAAATCCATCACATAATAGGGAACTTGAAGGTAAAGTTTTCTTTCAAGAAAGAGTTACTTGAGATGCTTCAAACTAATCCAACACATGAGTGTCAGTTGGTTTCAATTTTTTTATGTTTGTTTACATCATCAGTCTCATGTTAAGCACATAAATTATTACATTACGTAATATATTATAATTTATTTGATGCCAATAATTGTCTATTCAAATTATTGAAGATGACAAAGTTTGAGGATGAACTATTCTAAAGGAGGACCCATTGTAGGACAATTCTTATTAGAATTAGGACTTACAAAGTTTAGTTTTCTGAATTTTGTTGCCTCTTGTTTCTTTTCTTGTTATAATAAAACATAGAGTTTTAATATGTTTCATTTTGTGTCTTTCTACTCTTTTTCCTAGTTATGGTATGAGCAACTCTTGAGAAGTCCTTGGAAACCTATAAAAGTTCATATGAAGGAGAAAAAAACTATTGCATTAGTTAAGCATCAATAAAGGTTATAATCTTCATAACCTCGAGTTCTTATTTGTTCAACCTTGGTTTCTCATCATCATCAATGTACATTCTTCCAAATTTTAAGATTTAGGATAATTTCGACAATCAATAGAATTAGTTTTATTGTTGCCCTTCATATTTAATATTATTAAAATAGAATAGTGAAAATATTAATGGAGTGTTATGAGTATTAGATAATTATTAGAATACAATAAATTTTTTTTGTACCTATATAGTATTGTTAAGTTTTTGTGGAGAGATAGAGATTGCATGTATAAAAGAACACATAAAATATTTACAAAGATTGATTGAGTTGTATCCACATATAACGACAAAATATTGTTAGATGAGAGAATTCAAAAGAGTATTACAATCATTCAAATTTCAGATTGACTTATAATCATAATCTCATGGAGTTTATATCTTCATTCCCTTTGCAAATAATAAAAGTTTTACTAAGACTAAAATTCTATGCTAGTTCTAAAAATTTATGGCATTTATCATAAATATGAAATTAAATAAATTATGAATCACAAACAAAATAATTATCAAATTTTTTTTAGGGCTCTAGACCCCACAACCCCTCGACATTGGACCCCTCTAAATTCCCCCTTACACTTCATCCCACCCCACACCCCACCCCCACCCCCATTAGACTGGCTATGAGTTAGGCCCTAATAATGCAAGGGCATTTTTGTGTACAATGTATTAATTACAATTCGATAAAAAAATGAGTTTGTTTCAATTAGTTTATGATTCAAAGCATTATCAACTATTAACCAATGTTGTTAAAATCGGACCGGTCCGGACGGTTCAATCGCGAACCGATCGGTGATCCGATCCGGTTAGGTGTCAAAATCATTTTTTGCTATTGAACCGGGAAAAATTGGTTGAACTGGTTCAACTTTGAAAACAAAATTTAATGATAAAAATAGAAAAGTTAAATGAGGTAAAAAGGAAAGGAATATAAGGAAGTTAAAGAGGAGGGGATATGATATGTATACAATTAAATAGGAATTGACATAAAAAAGATAAGTATTTAAATTGAATAATATTAAAATGAAAAATTATCAAAGGGCATAAAATAAAGGAAATAAAAAGGAAAGTGTTAAAAAAAAGAAATAAGAACTTTTAAGATAAAATTTATTAATATAACATCTATCATCATTAAAAAATAGATATAAAATCAATAATAGTCTATTTATATTATCATTATAGAACTTTTAATAAATAAAAATTATGTTATATTATTTTTAAATATTTTAATAAGATATTAGTAAAATATTCAAATATTATATCATATAACTTATACTATATATTTATAATTATTATAAATAATCCTATTTTAATAAAATCTGGTTCAATCCGGTCGAACCCGATTGGACTAGTCTAAGCGTGACCCGGTGATGAGTCCGGTCTGATCGCCGGTCCGATTCTGAAAACATTGCTATTAACAAATAATAAAACAAAAAGAATAGTTACATATTATTATAAAGCATGCTAATTGTTAAATTAAAAATGATTTTAACATTATTCATTATTAGACTATTTAGAAAGCATATATTAATAAATAGTTAAGAGAATTACTATTTTTCATCGTCAATTAGCCATTGACTTAGAAATGCACCTTTGATATTGCTAACATAAATAGATACGATGTTGGACCATATGCTTTATGTCTTAATTCTATGTTTTTATGATAATAAACCATGTAAATGATAATTGTCAAAAACTCTTAAATATAATAAAAATAGTCATATTCATTGAAAATCATGATTAATTGCATATAACTTTATTTTCAAATAAATTTGTGTGAGCATGAATATTTTAGAACATAGAAGGTAAAATTAATAATTCCAACCATGGGTCGATTGACCGACTCATATAACTGATCAAATAGGTGCAGCCAACCAATTCAATTATGGGAGTTTGATCTTCGAAGTGATTATTGGTTAAACCGAACCCTAAACTAACTAAATCATTATGAACATCAAGTATAATAGTTAATTCAGCAGATGTGTCGATTAAAGGTAATTATAAATACATTGTGGATGACATTGATCAAACAACAACGATCAAATTTCTCCAACATATATATAAATCAATCAACCAAATGTTGAGGTTAGTTGAGGAAAGATAAACCAAGCATCTAATTTTTAACCCACTAATGGCTAGTTTCAACACCAAATGTTTTCAAAATCCATTCAACAATTATTTCAAGCCTATAAAAAAAGACTCTTAAGTGATGTCAAAATAACTATTCTTTGATAATCAAATCATTTTTGCATTTATATTATAAGCTTGGAGAACATAGTGAGCATTGATTTGTAAATATAAGTTTTTTTGTGATTGGAAGTTAGATTTTTGTAATAAGAAAATGACTTGAATAGTTTTGAGTTTGTATGAACTTGTAATTGAAGAGCCCCTTCTTATAAAAGTTGTCTTCACGTATGAGACAACTAAAAATATGATTGTTAGGTATTTAATCAACCACGAGATGAATTGTTCATATTAGTGGAATTCTTGTGATCTCAAGATTGAAGTGTCCTATGTGGAGTATACCGAGATGTTATGTAGAATCATAGTAAAAATATTTTCTTTCATACCCTCTTCTCTTTAGTTGCTTGCATTATCTTTATGAATAGGATTTTATTTTGAATCGATTGTTGTTTATTTTATTCCTTCCATATTGGCTTTTGAATAAAATAGAATTCAAATCCCCCTCATTTGCCTTGTGATCTTAGTTTATAGTAGTTTATCGCCTTTAGCTTACTATATTTTCTATCCATTCTAATCGTGACAAGTGTAACACATAAAAAAATGAACCATATATGCACAATTACCAGATAGGCTAATCAGAAAATGTGAAATTACCCTTTTCTCAATTTACCATTGTCTTTGATTGGTTAAAATGAACCCTAAACTAACTAAATCATTATGGACATCAAGTATAATAGTTAATTCAGCAGATGTGTCGATTAAAGGTAATTATAAATACATTATGGATGACATTGATCAAACAACAACGATCAAATTTCTCCAACATATATATAAATCAATCAACCAAATGTTGAGGTTGGTTGAGGAAAGATAAACCAAGCATCTAATTTTTAACCCACTAATGGCTAGTTTCAACACCAAATGTTTTCAAACTCCATTCAACAATTATTTCAAGCCTATAAAAAAAGACTCTTAAGTGATGTCAAAATAACTATTCTTTGATAATCAAATCATTTTTGCATTTATATTATAAGCTTGGAGAACATAGTGAGCATTGATTTGTAAATATAAGTTTTTTGTGATTGGAAGTTAGATTTTTGTAATAAGAAAATGACTTGAATAGTTTTGAGTTTGTATGAACTTGTAATTGAAGAGCTCCTTCTTATAAAAGTTGTCTTCGCGTATGAGACAACTAAAAATATGATTGTAAGGTATTTAATCATCCATGAGATGAATTCTTCATATTATTGGAATTCTAGTGATCTTGAGATTGAAGTGTCAGGATATGTGGATTATGCCGAGATGTTATGTAGAATCACAATAAAAATATTTTCTTTCATACCCTCTCCTCTTTAGTTGCTTGCATTATCTTTATGAATAGGATTTTATTTTGAATCGATTTTTGTTTATTTTATTCCTTCCATATTGGCTTTTGAATAAAATAGAATTCAAATCCCCCTCAATTGCCTTGTGATCTTAGATTATAGTAGTTTATCGCCTTTAGCTTACTATATTTTCTATCCATTCTAATCGTGACAAGTGTAACACATAAAAAAATGAACCATATATGCACAGTTACCAGATATGCTAATCAGAAAATGTGAAATTACCCTTTTCTCAATTTACCATTGTCTTTTACTACCCTCAGAAATGCTCCAACTTAAGATTCTATAAAGAAATTTAATGAATGGTTTCAAGTAATAAAAAGTGAACCTTGATGAAGAAGATGAGAGATGGCAATAATCTAATAAGGTCAAAGTTAATAACAACTACTAGAAATAAGATTTTGTGAGTGTACTTTAGTGTTGTAAGTCCTTGTGCCCCCCCTTCGACGTTCCAATGTATTTTCTATGCCTTAGTGATATTGTATTGAAGGTTTTAATTATGAATATCAACCTCTTTGCAGCGGAAATGATTCAAAAATTCTTTCAAATTGTTCTTGTATCGAGATACGGATGACGATCACACTAAAAAGCCATCACTACATCATAATTCAATGTACTTGCACAACTATCACAAAGTTTCGACATACCAAAACAACTTTATTTATGGAGTTCTACCAACATTTTACTTAACTACTTATATTGTAGTTTACATAACTACATGCACACAATCACGTGAAGGAGTTTGGAGCCAAAAATTGCATCATTGCAGTTGCTTAGGTATGGCCCATTAAAGGCGTATGTCCAAAATCTACCTCCCACACATAATGGGTCATTTGTCGTATCTTACTTTTGTGAATGTCCGTGAATAATAAATGAATGGTGCGACTCACAACACAACACAAGAGAATTGTAACATGTTAATGATACACAATTACTCAATCACTTGAGAGCACCTGATAAGGATACATAGTGCTCAATCAATTAGGAATGCATAGTCGCTTAATCAATGTGCGAGCTTGTACTACATTATCGTATAGTCACTCAAGCAATCATGTTATTCGCTTTGCCCTAGAGACACCTTGCACGCACAACTTAAATGGCTCATGTCTAACTCCGCGATTTGGTCAATTTTATATGCATACTTTATAGTTGGCCATCAACATATAAAATTTATGTAGCACTAGTGAATTTTTCTCTCGACTTCATATTTCTTGATTCTAAGTTGGCTGCTTTCTTAGATGTGACTCGATGGGCCGCATACAATTTTATTCTTAAATATAGTCAAGAGTGTAAAAGCAATCTCTGGACTTATTTAGTCCTTAAAAACTCACACATGTGACTAAGACTTGATAAACTATTTGTCATGTCTTAGGGTTGACCTAGCATCCTCGGTGATACACTCAAGTACTAGACTCCCACTGAAGGAATGTATGTCTTTACTCAATAACACCTCATAGACTTAAGTACAATCGTTTATCTATGGTGCCTGACCTGAATCCTTCCACTAGTCACCCAAATTCAGATGCCTTAAATCAGGTCTCATATCTGGCTTCCTTTGTCAAGTCACACTGAGTTGAAGTAAACTCGTGCTCTAATCCTTCGGAATAAATTAGGGATATCTTAAATTATATTATGAAAATAAATCATTTCATTCCCAATCACTATGCTCTAAATATCGGAGGCAATTATCCGTGTGATTTGATAATCTCTTTCCTAATTGGCATACTCTACTTGTCTATATTGGCATACTCTACTTGTCTATGACAACTCATAATAACTTAAACAAAGAAATGAAATACTTTTATTTAAAAATAAATGTTTAAGTACAATTAGGATTACGTAATCCTATAACTTTAACATGTTCAATAAATACATTTCTAAGAATAAAATTCGTAAATGGGTCAGCCCATTCTGATGCATAAACACATATTGAACCATGATCCTTTTTTGAACATCTTTATTTCGTACAAAATTATATTTAGTAACGATGTGCTTACCTTATATTAATATTTCTCATTCTTGACATATGCAATGGCAACTTGATTAACACAGTATAAATTAGTCTTTCAAGCATTATGAGCAATCCTCAGATGATGAAGAACTTTCCCTAACCAAACTCCTCCTTTTACAGCTTTAGTACATGCTACAAATTCTATTGACAGTGCTACAACACCATTGCTAAGCAAGAAGACGCATTCGGAGATGGACTTGCATTCATCGACATCACCAACCGGATCACCATTCGTATATCCGACTAACTTTAAACTTCCTTCCTGATAGCATAATGTGTAGTCAATTGTTTCCTTCAGAGTCATTGTTAAGCAGGAAGATGTATTTGAAGGTGGACTTGCGTTCATCAATATCGGCAACTCAATCAATAATGTTGTGAGGGCCAGATCGGACCGGCCGGTCGAACTGGTCCGACCGTCGACCGGCCCTCACACCGGTCTATTACAAGCCCCAAAATTGGACCGGATTGAAGCGGTTCCGACCGGTCAAAAACCGATCAAAATCGGATAAAACCGATCAAAACCTGATTGAACCGGATTGGACCGCGTTTCAGATGAACCGACCAAATTTAAAAAAAAAATTGTTATAAAATAATTTGATAAAATTATTATTTTAAATTTGAAAAAGATTCAAAATGGACCTTCTCCATAAAACTCTATATTGGCCCATTAGTCTCCTTCTCTATTAATACTTATCTCTTTGCTCACATCCTACTAGTATAATAAATGTGGGACTATGTTTCTATAGATACTTTTTCTTTTCTTCTTTTATTTAGTTAGTATTTGTTATACTTTCAACTATATCTTATACATTATGATCTTATTCAATATTTTTAATATCATACATGTATATTATAATATAAATTAATTATATATTATTGTATTATATATAATATTTATCATATTAAGTAAATTTTTAATGAATGAAGGATACAAACTTCTTTGTCATATGTATAACATACAATAATATTATAATAGTTATATAGTATAGCTATATATAATATTATAAATACACAAATTTTAATTTTCTTTTATTTAGTATCTAATAATTAATAAGTTCACATTAAATAGTTAACCACCAATTATATTATATATCTAGTTATATATAATCATAATATTACTTCTAACATAAAAGAAAAAGATATGTAATACCAAAAAAAATAGTAAGAAGAAAATATATATAATTTTAATTTCATAAGATTTTAATTTATTAAATGTGTAATGATTTTAACATTAGTTTTTAATGATTTATTATTGTTATTTTATATAATTAATTTTTAACATCATTAATATGATAATATAATTTAATATATCATATTAAATATATTATTTTATTCTTATCCGGTCCGCCCGGACGGTTCGACCGGTCCAACCTGAAACAGACACTTGTCCGGGTCATTGTCCGGTCCGGTTCGGACAACATTGCAATCAACATTTGTTTATCCGACTAACCTTAAACTTTCTCCTTGATAACATAATGTGTAGTCAATTGTGCCCTTCAAGTTTTCCAATGTTGGTGTCCTAGGTTGGACTGATATCGATTGGCTAGATCAATGGCATGGCATATGTCAGTTTGAGAACATAACATTATATACATCATGCTTCTAACTGCGTTGGCTTAAGGAATAAAATCATAACACTCTATTCTTCTAAAGTCTTTGGACACATGCTAAGACTCAAAGCTTCACCTTTCGCTACAGGATTATCAATAAGGCTTGGAGCGACCCATTCCAAAATGTTCAAGGAGATTTTTTATATAGGCCTATTGTGACAAAGCAATGAATCTCTTAAAACGATCTCGTTGAATCTTTACTCCAAGTATATATGTTGCTTCACTTATATTCATCATCTCAAATATAGAGGATAACTATTGCTTAATGGTATTTATATACTCACTATTTCTAACTAGCAAGAGACCGTTTAGATATATAAACTTATCTTTGGAGCCACATATATACATACAATTGTCTTCATCAATCATAAAACACTAAAAGAAAATTATTGATCGATGAATCTTTAAATATCACTGCCTAAATGATTGTTTTAATCCATATATAAACCGTCGCAACTTACATACTTTGCACTCTTGATCTTTTACAGTGAAACCTTTAAGTTATTTCATGTAAATTTCTTCATCTAATTCCATTTAAAAAGTTGTTTTTACATCCATTTTATATAATTCTAAATCCACATGAACAACTATAGTTAGAATTAAGTGAATTGAAGAAAATCATACAACTTATGCAAAAATTTTATGAAAATTTATACTCTCCTCTTGGGTATATCATTGTGCAACAAGGCAAGCATTATATCTTTCTATGGATCTATTCGAGAACTCATTCATTCCCTATTGGACTTCTATGGGTGGGAGGTCAATCAAATTTTTGACTTAGTTATCTTTCATATACTTTATTCTTCTTTCATTGCTTTCATCCATTATTTCTTGGCAAGACATGAGAGAGCCTTCTTGAATGTTTTAGACTTATGTTCATCTTATGAAATTATAAAAGCTTCCCCCTCAATTTCAAAAAGACGACATAGGATACTGATCATCTCTTATTTCACTTATGATTATTAATGTTAAATCTGCCACTCTTTCGAATTTACAAAATTTAAGTTATTATCTGATCTTGTTTTAATGAGTCTATGGAAGCTAACTACTTTTCAAAATTTGAACTTGAACAGAAGAAAAAAAGGGGAGAATAGAAGGAGAGGAGAGGAGCAAGATCGAGTGGAGAGAAGAGGAGAGAAGATGGGAGAAGAGATGAGGATTCCTAAAAACTTTCGGATTTCATTAAAGTGAATGACTAGCTAAACGTTAATTTTTTTTGTGGTGCAATCATGTTAATGCTGTGGTTTTGAATTCTCTATCGCCGTACTTCTAAAACTTCTAATTTTGCTTCTGTTAGATTGCAATTTTCCTAATTGTTTGTAATCTTCATCAGATCGAAAGATCTATTTGATTGTTATCATTTTTTCTCATTCAAGAGAAGGGACAAGTCATTCCTTCTTGCAATCTCGCGTTAGCATAATTGCCATTAATTGCAAGTAGCTGGGAAGCTCATTTGATAACTATTATGGGATAGGAGTCCATAATAGTGACTAGTTGTCTTAGATTTATTTTGATTACTCGGATTAGGATCAGAGGTTAGAATTTTGATGATCGAGAGATCGAGTCCTTTTTCTAGTTAGGATGAGAAATAAACTAATCAGTCATTTTTAACCCATCTATTAACGACACACCCCCTTTAAACTCAAAGAGAGACCAGCGAGTTTAGGGAGAGCGAAATTGATTTACATTGTAAGGATCAAGAGATCATTCACCTCATGACGGAGAATTTCAACCAATAGCATTAATTGATTCATCACAAAGGTATCCTCTTTTTTGAATCGTAGTTTTCTTCATTATCTACTCTTTATTTCTACTCTTGTCTTTTAAGATTTCATGATGACATTCAAGATATAATTAGGTTAACATTAACGACACTCATGGTTTCCACTCGACCTGTGCACTTGCAGTAGTATGGAGTCTAGGGTAAAATTTAATTACGACTAGAACTGTATTGACCAGTGTGAGAAATTACATCTTCTAAAGTTCACGTCATATCTCTTTTTTTAGTCCAACGTAGTGAACATTCTGATATATCTCGTTCTATAGTTGGTGATGATTCTCTCCCACTCTGATCAGCGTTTTGAGATAAGGAGACATACTCCTCTGCAAATTAATTTGTTAAATGAGTCAACACGTGATTTTCTTCATCTTCGAGATGAAGATCTTTATTTATTTCATCTTGCCTAAGAAAATCATCTTTTAAGAATTTAGCATATCTATTTTCTATTTTTCTTATAATTATGTCATCCTTTTTACCTACGAAAACATATCCTTTGGATGTCGTAGAATATTTTATGAAGATGCACCTTTTCCCCATATGACCTAATTTTCCATACTTATGAGCAAGGTTGTTAATTTCAAGTTTTTATCTAAACTCGTTTTAGGGGGGAGGGTAGAATCATATTGTAAATTCAATACGTAAAGTTTAAATATAATATTAGTTTAATGATATTAAAGACACATCAAATATAATAGTAATATTAAAAAAAGACTATAATAACATGAATATTTAATATGTTAAAATTTACAAATTATAAACTCAAAAATTTTCATTTTAGTACATTCTAAGATTATGTTGTAGAGTATATTAGATTTATGACTACTATATTTCATTATTTTTTTAGGATGGAACGTTGACATTTTTTAATGTTTTAACTATTATTATTTTATTATCATCACTCGTTATCACAATGACTGACATACCATTATAAATATTTAAATATTATAATATATATTTACAACATATTATTATTAAATTTTAAGTATTAAGATCTTCTTTAAATAGTAAAAAACATTATTAGAAATAAATATTAATATGCTACTTACTATAATGTCAAATGATTAAAACTAGTATTTTTATATCATATCTTAATTTATGAGATTACATATTTTAAATAATACGATTATAAACATGGTGAAAAACGTAAATCAAAGAATAAAAGATAAGAAAGTGAAAGATAAAAGAAAAACAAAAACAAAACAAAATCATGCTAGAGATGGGTTTTGAACCCATAATCACCCAAAATCTAACAGCACCTACTAATCAACATGCGACTTCATTATTGTGTAAATCACCATTTTCTATACTTGATGCATCTTATTGAACGACTTTATCTGATTTTAATGACTTAAAACATATCCACAGACGATTTAACTCAAGTCGCGAGTTTAGGCCAAATGAACTCGATTTTTTACTCTAGAATAGTAAAATTGGACAATTTTAAGTACTAAAATGCGATTTTGACGATCTTATTTATGAGAAATTTTAAGTACATAGGTTGCACACTCCAGGATCACAAATAATTAAGTTCAGACTTTCGATCTATCTAGAGTCCGTAAGGAATGGAATCTATAGACTTTGATGGAACACACAATTCAATATATAACGCTTAACTTTACTTTTATCAAATTTCCAACGCGCTTACCTTGTTTTTGCTATATTTGCCCTTTTTATTTTCAGTCTTGTATTTGCCCTTCTCATTGTTTGACCTTTGTGTTTTGAACTTTTATTTGCATATTTCTTACTAGATTCAGCAACATATGCTTGATCGAAAGGATTAGCCGCCTCAAGACGCTCTTCTTCTAGTTCCAAATGGTGTGCAACGTCAGTAAAAGTTTTAATATTATAATTATGATCTAAGTTCAAAATCATTTTATTCCAACATTTTGGAAGGAACCTGATAGTGATATTTGGGTTTTCTAGTGATAACTTGCTGAAATTAAGAAAAGGGTTTTTTCATTTTTTGGTCTCCCAACTCACTAGCTGCAAGTGCACATGTAAGTTGTAGTAGACTCAGATTATCGTATCCACAAAGATTTAAAGTCCTAGACTACCTACAAATAGTTTAGATTAATCCTAATTAAGGTAGCAAAAACAAATTTTTGATTAGTAATGAAAACATATTATTTAACTAGTGCAGAATGATAACAGGTTTGGGATTTTGAAACCTTTTGCAAAACTGAATTATAAATGCTAAATTAATGGCTAGAAATGTTTAACTATCAATGAGGAAGGTTCTTCTAGGATTTGGAGTTCATCTAAATTAGTTAAGGATGGAATGGATCAAGTTATCATAAAATATCCAACTTTTGATTCAATCTGAAAATGGCTGCTCCCACAGCTCAATTGGCCTCTAACTAAGTAACATATTCTCATATAGTTGTTAGCTAGATTAAATCAATAGAGGGTCCTCACTGAAAATCAAGTTATCATTCAGCTCAATTGGAAGTTCATTGCTGATTTTTACAATTCAAGGAAGTTTTGGAATGATAACTTGCAATTGCAATCATAAAAAGATGAAATCATTCCAATCAACCAAACCAGGATGAAATCTACCCAATTATAGTGCTTGTGCTTCTTGATTCATCTCTGAATTCTAGGGGAATTTAAATTCAACCTCTCGGTTGCAAAATAAAATGAAATCCACACAAACACAATTCAATTGGAAGTGCAAAGCATATGACCACAGGAATTCACAATTTCCATTGCTCCTTGGCCTATCTCTAGATCTCAAGGATGACCTAATGACTACTTTTCAACAGTGGATTAAGTTGAGGCTTGACAATGAAAATCAGAATTTGAATAGAAATAAGAAAACAGGAGGTAGAATTCTGCAATTCAGAAATTTAGAACTATAGATCAACGGAAATCTTGTTTACCAATTGATTCTTGACCCATCTCTGGACTGCAAGACATTCCTAAAGTTCACCTCTCAGTGATTGGAAGAAATCAGGGGACTCAATTGGTAAATCAGGTTCCAGCAGGAAATTAGAAAAAATCAGAATTCAGGTTCTTAGTTCAGAAATCAAAGAAACAATCTGATTTGAGTCAAAATGATTGTCCAAACACCTTGATTCATTTCTGAACAAGATAGGAACAATAGCAACATCCCAATGATTCAATTAATCAGATTTAGAGTGAAGAGCAGGTTCAAACAGCCACAAAAATCAGAATCAGATTCAGAAATCAGAAAACACAATTTGATTTGGGCCAAATGTATGCCAAACTTCCTAATTCATCTCTGAATAAGATTGAGGCATTAGCAATCTTTCGGTTGCCCAATAAACCAGATTTAGAATGATTAACAAATTCAACCAATTTAAGAAATCAGATTCAGGAATTCAGAAAATCAGAAAACTGGAAATTAGAAATCAGATTGCAATAAAATGAAATCCAGTAACATGCCATTGATTCCTAATTCATCTCTGAACAAGAGTTAGATATAAAGATAACTTCTCAGTTATAGATTACAAATAAGATCTATCAATGGCATGAATCAATGCAAAATGGTTCTGAAATATGAAAACAGTCTTGATTAAAGTGCAGAATTATAATTCTGTCCATATCCATCCAAAACTAATCTAAACTACTGCCCTATCCTAGAAGAAATGGAGTTTAGCTCCTCATGTTCACAAAGTTTGACATCAAAGAGAATGAGAAACAGATACAAATCATTGTTGCTTCCAATGTCTCGGCCAGCAGCAGCTCCACAGCAGCCTCATTTCTTGCTCCAAACCCTTGTTCAAACCCTCAATGTCCAGCCCCCCTTCTTCCTCCTCCAAAAATTCCATCTTTTATATGACTCCTCTCCACCCTAGGATCAGCATCAGAATATTCTTTATCTTTTGATTGCATCCACCTGTCCCTGGACTGAATTCACAATTGCAGATTCCCTTTTGTGCAAGAAAAAGTAGGTGGTCCCCCCTACTTTTTCCACTTTTTGGCCACCTTTCTTCCTGTTACAAATCCCAAAACAACAAGCATCAAAGTTCTTGAATGGTGTTTCGACAAATAAAAATCAAGATGATGATAGTTGCTAGCTCAGATATCAAATGAAATTGGGTGTTGTGCAGGAATGAAAACTTATATCAAAATTAATGAATTAAGGGGCCCGTAATGATAACTTTAATGAAATCTTAGAAAAATGTCATAATATGGGTAGTTCAAAGCATTTCAGGCATCAAATAGATTAGAGTGACAAGTGAGTGAGGTCAGAAATCAAATATGAATGAGATTTCTAAGGAGTGATAACTTGGGTGCCCAAAAACGATAACTTATATGACTTAAAAACGACAACTTGTGATAACTTGAGTTGTGGTTATCCAAATGTGATGAAATTTGATCAGAAATGAGTTAGAACAATAACAAGATGATTGCTTAAGGTCCTTGTGCAGAATTAATGGTTTTGCATGTCGAAATGATAGAACTGCCATTTAACGATAACTTTCAAAGGAAAAATAATGACTTGTTCAAATGGACTTAAAACTTTGCACAAGTTGAGATGTGACTATCCAAATATGATTTATATATGATAATGATGGATTTAGGACAAGAAAATCATTGAAAATCAGTTCATTCAAAATAATGATAACTTGACATATAGGAATGATAACTTGTCCTCAAAATGATAACTTGGCAAAGAATTTAAATATTAATGGATTTTGACATTTCAGAACCTCTATGCACATGGAATTAAGTATGAAATGAGGAATATCAACTAGTTATCACAATGTATGTATTCCAAGTATAATTGGCCCAAAAATAGGCAAAAGTGTGACTCGATATGAATGAAATGTATCTAAAATGGGCTAGAAACATATAGTGATCAGCTAGTGATCAAACTCCCTCAAGCTTAGCCTTTTGCTTGTCCTCAAGCAAAACATTCAGAAATTAAGGATGAATTTGAATTTACCATCCACAAATGAATAGAAAGATCAGCTGAATAAGTCCTAAATGAGTTTCCCACTTGGCTAACATTCCATCACATTCTTTCCAATCCCAAATTCTAGCTGTGGAGTCACAAAGGTTAATGCAAATTTAAGCCATGATAGAAGTACTAACATTAACTGAATTGGATTATAAGGATTGTCATCTTTACTAAAAAGTTTGAAACACCAATCTCTTCATGAACAGACTTTCCTTTCTTTGCTTAAACAGGTTTGAAAACCTGACTTTTATTCATGAGAATGCAATAAACAGGTTTAGCACCTGATTTTTATTCTTTTTCTTTAAGAGAGATTCCTTTGGAAGTTTTGCTCTCTTAAAATTTTTTTCTTTTCTTTTTTGCATTGAAGAGAGATTCCTTTGGAAGTTTTGCTCTCTTCCTTTTTTTTTTCTATGCATGCAACTTTTCATTTTCCTTTTTCTTTGTTTTCCATTCCGTTCATGAAATGAGCAATGGTTCAAACTCAAGTATAGGTTAGATCCTTAAATGCAAATAGTCAAGAATTCCTATTTAACATGGCAGCAAGATCCTTGACTCCTTCCTATACATCTTCTACTTTCCAAGTAATCCATGAATGTAGCTAGTATTAATCCACAAAAAAGAAAAAATTCAGCTGAAAATTCATTCAAATGCATCTGAATCCATAATGTCAATTAAAGCAAAAAGGCTAATGGCCAATGGCCACTTGATATTGGAGTGCACCCACTGTCATAATGAAGTATTCTATCCATTTCAGAGTTAAAATGAATTCAGAATTGAGTTGGGTCCAAAAAATGATAACCGAGCGATAACTAGTGATAACTTGCAAAACCCACTGATAACCTGGTATGAATTATGATATGAATATTAAAATCAATTGAAAACATGATGTAAAGGTTAGAAAAGCACCAGGTTTCCTCCCCCAAGCTTATTCTCAACACTATCCCCAGGGTTGAAAATCAAAGGCTAGGGAGAGGGGTGGATGGGTGTGAAATGCATGAAATTGGGCACTTGAATTCTCTTGGCACTTCAACCAGAAGCTTTGGGTGATCCAATCTTCATTAGTTGCAATTGATATCCCTGAATTTGAGAATTGTGGTTTGAACTTGTTCCTCATCACTTATTCCTGCAAAAATAGAAAGATTAGGTAGATAATGGCTTGGGTTACCTCCCAAGAAGTGCCTTTCTTTAATGTCTTTGGCTAGACATTTTTTTTCACTTCTTCATGTCAAGAAAGTTTGAATAGTATGATATGATCAAGTAGAGATCTCAATTTGTGGACAGCTTCACTAATCAAGTATGGATCTCTTAATTTACCAATGATTGACCTTTGCTTCTCAGCTTTATTTTCTCCTCCATTGTACAAAAAATTCCCTAACTTCTCATCCCAAAAATTCTCATGTATGATATATGAATCCCCTGGACTAGGAAGAGATTTCAGTTCAACAGGACTGACCCATTCACCATCTGAAATGGAATGTATGATCCTAGCATTCAGCAACTTTAATACTTCCTTCTTGACCACTTCCTTCATGGTTCGAATGAGCCTCCTTTGACATTCAATGGAGGGCTTGTAGCTGTCCTCCATAGGGATCCTATGCATGCAAGTTGAGGGATTAATACCCTTGATATCATCAATAGAATAGCCTATTACCTCCTTGTACATCCTTAGTTTTTTCAACAACTCTTCAACTTGATCCTTTGGCAAATTTGCATTAATGATAACAGGGAATGTTGAATTCTCTCCCAAGAATTCATACTTCAGGTTGTTAGGGAGAGACTTGAGTTCCAATTTGGAAGAATTGGCTTGAGTTGAGTTGAATTGAGTTTCAGCAGTGATAACTTTCTGCACTTGGTGTTTCTGAATTTTCCACTTATTTGGATAAATTCAATGCTGATTTGTATGCTTCAACCTCTAGATCCTCTAATTCATTCAAATGATCAAACATTAGGCACCTTTGCACTGGATCTTCAATGGGAATTATGGCAAAAACTTGCTAAACAACTTGATCTAGCTGTCCATCTTCAAAGTCATTCTCTACAAAACTTGGCCTACTGATAACTTGTGCCAAATTGAATTCAATCTTCTCCTCTCCAATATGGAAGGTCAATCTCCGTTCCTTAACATTAATTACTGCCCCTGCAGTGGCTAGAAAGGGCCTCCCAAGGAGAATGGAGGTATTCACATCTTCATCCATATCCAATACAACAAAATCAACTAGAATATAGAATTTATCAACTTTTAGGGTTATGTCCTCAATGATTTCATGTGGGTGCTTGATGGATTTGTCTGCCAGCTATAGAGACAAATTTGTAGGCTTCAAATCTTCAATTTCAAGCTTCCTACAAAGTGAAAGAGGTATAACACTCACTGATGCACCCAAATCACATATTCCCCTTTGAATCTTCCTATTTACAATTTCACAAGATATGAAGAAGCTTTCTGGATCTTTCAACTTGGGTGGCAATTTGTTTTGGATGATTGCAAAGGCTTCCTCAGTCAAGGTAATAGTTTCATGCTCTATAATCCTTTTTTTCTTGGTTAAGATTTCCTTCAAAAACTTTGCATAGGAGGGCATCTCCTGAATTGCCTCCACAAATGGCACATTGATATTTCACTTCTTCAGGATTTCAATGAACCTTCCATACTGCTGATCCTGCCTTGGCTTGATTAATCTTTGAGGCAAAGGTACCCTATCAAAGACTTTGTTCCTGACTTCATTTTGAGGGCCTTTGTTCTGATTTTCTCCCACAAGTTTAGCTAGTTCTTCAGCAGCTTTGGACTTTGGATTCACTTGGGCTGGATTGTCCTCTACTTTCTTCATTGGTTCTTCAATAATATTCCCACTTCTGAGCTGGACAACATGGACTTTTTCCCTGGGGTTCAATTCTGGTTGTCCAGGAAAGAATATAGGAGGTTTTGCTGAAGTGCTAGCCTGCTGAGCAAGTTGACTTTCAAGCGTCTTGTGATTGGCACTTAAGGCTTCCATTCTAGAATTGATTTTCAATATCTCCTCTCCTTGGCTGTCCTGCTTCTTCAGAATCTGTTGGAGCATCTCTTTCATTTCATTTTGGAATTGAGGTGCTTGGACTTGAGGTGGTGGCTGCTCAAAGGAGGTCTTTGCACTTGAACACCTTGGGACTGATTTGGATATGGAAATGGTTGGTTTCTAGGCAAAATCCTTGGCTGCCAACTAGAATTTTGCATGGGTGGGGCTTGTTGATAATGGTTTGCTTTGTAGGACAGGTATGGGCGATTCTTGTTCTCTAGAGTGTAGAGTTCAGAAGGGGGTTTAACTCCATAATTGCCTACTGCATTTATTGAATCACTTGAGTGGTCATCTTGCTGTACAATCAAATTGCAACTTTCTGTGGCATGTCCATGGTTACCACACACATCACATCTGAATGAGAGTTGAAAGCTTTGCTGACATTTGGAGTTAGATTCATCTTCTCCAAGGTTCTGTACAGCACCTCTTCAAATTGGGATGACAATGGTTCATTGAATTATCCATAGGTGGCCTCCTGGTCCTATCATGTGTGAGGAAGTGATAGTTCTTTGCAATGTTCTCTATCAGTTGGTAGGCCTCGTCTATGTTTTTGGATTCAAAGATACCTCCTGTTGTATTGTCCAATGACACTTTGCTAGGGTAGTTCAATCCCTTATGAAAATAGTTGACTAATTGCCATTTTTCAAATCCATGGTGGGGACATGTCCTTAACAACCCTTGGAGTCTTTGCCATGCCTCACAAATATTTTCTTGATCCAATTGATAGAATCTGACTATTTGATCCCTGAAGTTATCAGTCTTTGAAGGAGGGAAAAATTCTGAAAGAAACAATTGGACAATTGATTCTCAAGTGCCACCTCTTCAGGATTCGATCCTTTGTACCATGTCTTGGCCTTGTCTTTGAGTGAAAAGGAAAGCAATCTCATATATACTGCATTCATGGGGATGTTTTTGAAGTTCACAGTGCTGCATATCTCCTTAAAATTGTCCAAATGAGATGCTGGATCTTCAGTCCCAAGTCCAAAAAATTGACTTTGCCTAATCATTGAAATCAAGGCTGGATTAACTTCAAAGTTTGCCACAGGTGCTAAGGCTCCTCCCCCTGGTTGATTCCTTGCATTGCTTGGTGAATAACAGTCCCTAAGAGTTCTAGGAGCTGCCATATTCTGATTTACAACTTCTTCAAATTCAAGGTTGTGTGTCTCTTCCTCTTCTTCTTCAAATATCCTTCTCCTTGCCTCAAGCCTTTGCAATCTCCTTCTCTTAGAAATCTTCTTTCAGGCTCAGGATCTGATTGGTAATGTTCCTCTTGATGGTCTAAGTCCTGCATAAAGAGATTCAGAAGTATCAAATTCAAGAAATAAATGAAAACTAGACAAAAGTGAAAGTAAGAAATGATAACTTGCAAAAACTGAAAATTGGCCTAACAAATAAACTAAAAACTAATCTAAACTATCTAAATTAGCCTAATTGACCTCAAATCTCAGGCAACGGCGTCAAAACTTGATAGTGATATTTGGGTTTTCTAGTGATAATTTGCTGAAATTAAGAAAAGGGTCAATTTTTCATTGTTTGGTCTCCCAACTCATTAGCTGCAAGTGCACAGGTAAGTTGTAATAGACTCAGGTTATCGTATCTACAAATATTTAAAGTCCTAGACTACTTACAAACAGTTTAGATTAATCCTAATTAAGGTAGCAAAAATAGATTTTTGATTAGTAATGAAACAGATTTTTTAACTAGTGCAAAATGATAACATGTTTGGAATTTTGGAAACTTTTGCAAAACTGAATTATAAATGCTAAATTAATGGCTAGAAAGGTTTAACTATCAATGAGGAAGGTTCTTCTAGGATTTGGAGTTCATCTAAATTAGTTAAGGATGGAATGGATCAAGTTATCATAAAATGTCCAACTTTTGATTCAATCTGAAAATGGTTGCTCCCACAACTCAATTGGCCTCTAACTAAGCAACATATTCTCATATAGTTGTTAGCTAGATTAAATCAATAGAGGGTCCTCACTGAAAATTAAGTTATCATTCAGCTCAATTGGAAGTTCATTGCTGATTTTTACAATTCAAGGAAGTTTTGGAATGATAACTTGCAATTGCAATCATAAAAAGATGGAATCATTCCAATCAACCAAACTAGGATGAAATCTACCCAATTATAGTGCTTGTGCTCCTTGATTCATCTCTGAATTCCAGGAGAATTTAAATTCAACCTCTCGGTTGTAAAATAAAATGAAATTCACACAAACACAATTCAATTGGAAGTGCAAAGCATATGACCACAGGAATTCACAATTTTCATTGCTCCTTGGCCTATCTCTAGATCTCAAGGATGACCTAATGACTACTTCTCAGCAGTGGATTAAGTTGAGGCTTGACAATGGAAATTAGAATTTGAATAGAAACTAGAAAACAGGAGGTAGAATTCTGTAATTCAGAAATTCAGAACTATAGATCAATGGAAATCTGGTTTACCAACTGATTCTTGACCCATCTCTGGATTTCAAGACATCCCTAAAGTTCACCTCTCAGTGATTGGAACAAATCAGGGGACTCAATTGGTAAATCAGGTTCCAGCAGGAAATTAGAAAAAAAATCAGAATTCAGGTTCTTAGTTCAGAAATCAAAGAAACAATCTGATTTGAGTCAAAATGATTGTCCAAACACCTTGATTCATTTCTAAACAAGATATAAACAATAGCAACATCCCGATGATTCAATTAATCAGATTTAGAGTGAAGAGCAGGTTCAAACAGCCACAAAAATCAGAATCAGATTCAGAAATCAGAAAACACAATTTGATTTGGGCCAAAGGTATGCCAAACTTCCTAATTCATCTCTGAATAAGATTGAGGCATTAGCAATCTTTCGGTTGCCCAATAAACCAGATTTAGAATGATTAACAGATTCAACCAGCTTAAGAAATCAGATTCAGGAATTCAGAAAATCAGAAAACTGGAAATTAGAAATCAGATTGCAATAAAATGAAATCCAGTAACATGCCATTGATTCCTAATTCATCTCTGAACAAGAGTTAGATATAAAGATAACTTCTCAGTTATAGATTACAAATAAGATCTATCAATGGCATGAATCAATGCAAAATGGTTCTGAAATCTGAAAACAGACTTGATTAAAGTGCAGAATTACAATTCTGTCCATATCCATCCAAAACTAATCTAAACTACTGCCCTATCCTAGAAGAAATAGAGTTTAGCTCCTCATGTTCACAAAGTTTGACATCAAAGAGAATGAGAAACAGATACAAATCATTGTTGCTTCCAATGTCTCGGCCAGCAGCAGCTCCACAACAGCCTCATTTCTTGCTCCAAACCCTTGCTCAAACCCTCAATGTCCAGCCCCCCTTCTTCCTCCTCCAAAAATTCCATCTTTTATATGACTCCTCTCCACCCTAGGATCAGCATCAGAATATTCTTTATCTTTTGATTGCATCCACCTGTCCCTGGACTGAATTCACAATTGCAGATTCCCTTTTGTGCAAGAAAAAGTAGGTGGTCCCCCCTACTTTTTCCACTTTTTGGCCACCTTTCTTCCTGCTACAAATCCCAAAACAACAAGCATCAAGTCCTTGAATGGTGTTTCGACAAATAAAAATCAAGATGATGATAGTTGCTAGCTCAGATATCAAATGAAATTGGGTGTTGTGCAGGAATGAAAACTTATATCAAAATTAATGAATTAAGGGGCCCGTAATGATAACTTTAATGAAATCTTAGAAAAATGTCATAATATGGGTGGTTCAAAGCATTTCAGGCATCAAATAGATTAGAGTGACAAGTGAGTGAGGTCAGAAATCAAATATGAATGAGATTTCTAAGGAGTGATAACTTGGGTGCCCAAAAACGATAACTTATATGACTTAAAAACGACAACTTGTGATAACTTGAGTTGTGGTTATCCAAATGTGATGAAATTTGACCAGAAATGAGTTAGAACAATAACAAGATGATTGCTTAAGGTCCTTGTGCAGAATTAATGGTTTTGCATGTCGAAATGATAGAACTGCCATTTAACGATAACTTTCAAAGGAAAAATAATGACTTGTTCAAATGGACTTAAAACTTTGCACAAGTTGAGATGTGACTATCCAAATATGATTTATATATGATAATGATGGATTTAGGACAAGAAAATCATTGAAAATCAGTTCATTCAAAATAATGATAACTTGACATATAGGAATGATAACTTGTCCTCAAAATGATAACTTGGCAAAGAATTTAAATATTAATGGATTTTGACATTTCAGAACCTCTATGCACATGGAATTAAGTATGAAATGAGGAATATTAACTAGTTATCACAATGTATGTATTCCAAATACAATTGGCCCAAAAATAGGCAAAAGTGAGACTCGATATGAATGGAATGTATCTAAAATGGGCTAGAAACATATAATGATCAGCCAGTGATCAGAACCAAATGACAATCTGCACAAGTTGGTCATAATTAAGTGTAACACCTTCACTTTTCAACTCACATGTTCAATAATTCACACAAATGTTGTCTCATGTTGTGATTTAGGCGCATACGATATGAATCAAACTTAATATTGAATAATCTCAATTAGGTTGAGACACTTGCAAACGTTTCATGAAGAAATTTTTCATACTGGTCAATAATATAATGTGAGTTATTTTTCATTTCTTTTTCCTAACATTATGGTATTCAAATTCCTTCTGTGTCGAGGTATAATGTCAATTCAAGTTCAAGCATTGAGTTTTTTATGTACAAATTCCTCTTCTTCGAGGATGTATTGCACTTTCCAATATTAGATGTCATAATCATCATCATTCAACTTGTCACCTTTGTTCAAGTCAGCAATTTTTTGCTTGGTTGTCATCTAGTCTCAGATCGCGTTTAAAATAAATGAGTGTTAGAACATTATACACAAGTCTTCTTATATGGTAAGGTCCCCTAATTTTGTGAACTTGACATAATTATAATATGTCATTATATTAATGAGAGAATATATGTGTATATTAATACAAGATTATAGTATAATATGTGTATTTATAAAAAAAATATAATATATGTACTAATAATTTTGACTCCTTTCTATCAAAAATCAAATTAATGATATGCCATAAAAAAATTTACTTTCATATATCTTCCTTTAACATGATAATTGTAAAAAGATAAAAATAAGCAAGATGAATACAAAATATTTTAACCTAAATAAAATAATAATTAATTATATGTTGATTCTAAAGTAATATTTTATTATTTCTTAATTTAGTTCAAAAAATTGATAATATATATACATTTTATTTTATATTGTCTACGTTTTGCCGCCCCCCCCCCCCCCCCCCCCCCCCTCCCCAAATTTTCATGCTGCCTTCGCCCCTACCTCAACACTAAAATACTTGAAAAAATGTCATCATGTGAACATAGAAATTTTTAAAGATTGTGTTAATAGTACATTAACTCCATAGATGAAGATGATACTAAATTTCTCGCTTATAATATTTTTTCAATACTCGCCTAAACATGCACAATGTCACACATCACTCAATAAAAATTATTATTGTGAGCATCATATAATTTAAATGACATAGGTAGTCCTAAAATTATAGCATAAAAAAATATGAATTGAAAAGCATACAAAAAATTATACAAGCCGTTTATTATGTAATGAAATTATTTGTCACATGATTTTAACATAATATATGTGCGATAATAAACATGACTATAAGCACTTATACATTTCCATAAAATGTGAAAGTCGCATGCTTAAAATACATAATTCATGCTTTGTTTTTTCTTTTCCATTCACTCGGATATCTTTCGTTTCATCTATTTTGCCCGAATCCTCCTTTTCTTCGGTGGATCCCTCTTGTTCCTGTTTAATCTCCTTCCTTTCGGAAGTTGTTTCTACATCTCCCAATTGATTGGATTGTAGGTGCGATGATTTACTTCACGGGCGAGGTCTTTGGTTCAAGTCCAGGATGGCCCAACTGCGCCAGGTAAAAGAATAGAAGAAGCATCGACTGTCTACGGCTCCATTGCGTGTGCTCCGGGTAGAAGTTTTGTATAAATGTGGCGTGATGTTGAAAGATCAAGAGTTAAATTGCTCTAAGTACAATATTGATATTTAGGATGTTATGACGGCTCCCACGCTATCCCTGAAAATCTTTCGTTCTAAATATTTTGATGATGAGTCCTTTCAAATACGGATTAGACCTATTTTTAAATTTTTCTGTGTCTATGCATTTAGATTAGATGATGGTGTGATACTGCTTTCATTTCTATGGACCAACCAACAAAAACAAGCAACCATTCTATTGAAGAAAATAAATAGGACATCATGAACACATACTTCACAAGCAATATATTTATCAAATTCAAAGTGAATTCGACCACCGAAACGCTTCAAAGGTGTAGCGTTGGAGTATTTCTATTCATTGGTCATGTCATTTAAAAATTATTATTCTCACATGCCTTAATTTGCATATATGTAATGAAAATATTCAGACAACAAAATAATGTTGTCATATGGCACATATAGTATTAATTGTATATTTTTTTATACAAAATAAAAATATGCAATATCATGTGAAAGTAAATTTGTTAAATCAAAATTTAATTTTGCTAACAAAAAAATATATGCACTTCCATTTTTCTTTCTAAAAATTGTTATTTATAGGTTTCATATCACATAATGAACATTTAAAATAATAATGTGCATGGATTTTTTTCGCATGTATAAAATGACATAATGTAATATAATTGTGTTCATTACATAATATCAAATAATATTACATAACATGACATGTTTTAATTTTGCACATATAATGCATAAACAATGTCCATAATTTATGTCACATAAATTTCAGAAAAAAATTCTGTAATTTTTGTAATTATAATAACACAATTTTGGTGCAAAACTTTAAATAAATTATGGCATATTATAGCATGTCACAAATTTCTAATATGAATAATAATGCCAAAAAATAACTAAATTGCATAATACAGGTCATGGATCAACAAGACAATTTTCAAAAAATTTTCCAAAATTTTATGGTGCATGAAACATTATAGGGGTGTAAGAAAAACCACCGAATTGAAAAACCTACCCGACTCGAAAAAACTAAAAATTAGGGGAATCGAATATGATTTAGAGCGATTTTTAAATAAAGAAAAATTAACCCGCTTAAACTAGGGCCCCACGTAAAGAAACATAGGGGCCCGTGGTGATCATTTTTATTTATATTATTAATTTAGATGTAATCAATTATTTTACTACTGGTGTAATAATATTTTATATATCTTAATATATTCCTATCTCTAATTTAATAGTTCTAACACTATATAATATATTTAGTTATTAAATTAAATAATTTAATATTAATTTTAATTTATTATATATTTTTTGACAATATTATTTATTAAAATAGGAGCTCGAAAAAATTGACTCTCTAGAGGGTGATTTTTTTCTAAATAATTTTAAGGTGATTTTTATAATTTATAAAACTGATACGAAAAATAACGAATGATTTTTTTGGGCTAAAAAATCCGACCCAAACCACTTTCACCCTTATCAAACAAGCATTTGTAATTTTAATATAATTTGCCCAAATTTTCCTTAATTCACTATATTAGAAGAAAAACGTTACTATTAATTTGGGCTCCCGCCCAATACGCCAAGCCTTGCACGCAACGGCTGTGGACTTTGGCCCGTGTTGTGCATTGTGCGCTGCCTTATAGGCTTAGGCTCGCGCAAAGGCTGCGGGCCTCAGGCCCGTGCGCCATGCAATAACAGCGCGCGGCGGGCCTCAAACCTCCGCACAGTGCACGCTACAGTGCTCATTGGCATTGTTTAGATTACAAATTTACAATGGTGAACAAATTTTTTAAAAAAATGGGAAATATATATTAAAATTTTACTAAATTTCTTGTTGAACTCATTATATGGAGGATAACAAAAAAAAAGTTAAAATTTTTGGTCTTTGATTATGGACATATAAACAAAGATGTAAATAAATATAATTTTTGCACAATCTCAAATTACAAAAAAATAATTAAAAAAACCTATTGAAACTATGATACAATTGAATATTTTAATTAAGAAAACCAACCTCATCGTAGTGGAAATGATTCAAAGAAATTTTTCACGTTGTCCTTGTATGGAGGCCAGGACAATGACCGCATTGAAAAGCCATCACTAAATCACAATTGAAAGTACCAAATACAACTATCCCAGAGTTTGGAGAGTCCTACTAGCAGTTTACTTAACGACTTATAATCATAACTACATGCATGCAATCACGTGGAGGGAGTTTGGATACAAAAATTGCAATATTGGAGTTGCTCTGGTATGGCCCATTAAGGGTGTAACGCCCCCAAATCGACCAATGCCACGTGGCGATGATTTATTCGAAGGCGCTACGAAAACACTATAATATAGATCAAAACTTGACCAAATCTCAATTAAAATAATGGCATGCCAATTATAAAAGCAAAGAAGGAAAGATAGAAATATCATAAGAGTGGAAGTCCCAAAATATTATAAACTCCATGATATCCATAATGTCTGAATTACATCAAGCTTAAAATGCAGAAATAAAGATAAAGATAACTAGGCCCTCTCTTGGTTCATGTGCTTTAGCATCACTAGTCGCGGCACACGATCTCGGCACCATCACTGACCTGGCCCTATGGAAATCAACACAGGGAAGGAAGTCCTCCCGTAAGCTATACAGCCTAGTGGGAATCCATAAGTGTACAATGCATAACAATAATCAACAATTGGCGGAATTAGTAATCACTTGCAATAAGACCAGAGTTGAGAGCATAAGATCATTCACTTGAGATATCGATAGATAAAAGAGATAGAGTTCATGAGTCAATCTTATAATCATAAAATATTTCAGAGATCATGCTGAATCAATAATCATGCTTTATTCATCATATTCATGTCACTTGTCCATACTCTTTGTGCTCTTACTTTCACTTAACATTAGGTGCCTTATGATGCCTTTAACTTGGGGGATTTACGCCAGAGCGACCAAATACAGATTCGTACGGCCAATGGGGGATCAAACCATGGGTCAGGGAGCGACCCGTCCAAGTGAGCACTCAGCTTAAGCTCTGACCACCACTCCCATAAACATGTCTATTACTTTCTCACTTAATCACTTTATCACTTTGCCACACTTGCATATCATACTAGGATTGGATCATAGGATAGGTCAAACAAGATTAAAGATTCAATCACATAACATGACAAACAGTAAGGAGTGACACAACACAAGCATGGAAATGATATAGATCAAATCAATAATCCGAACAAGAATCTACATGCATTCTGGACAGATATCGGTCGATAGGTCCTTACTAGTCGGTCGATCATTTCTCGGACACCGGTCGACCGATATCTCTGGATCGGTCGACCGGTTGGTCTGATTACAATATGGAAAGTTTCAGCTACACCGATCGATCGATATCTTTGGATCGGTCGACCGATGGTACTTAATCAAAAAGACCTTCGTTTGACCGATCGGCCGAACGATACAAGGCTCGGGAAAGGTTGATCGGTCGACCGGTCTACTAGTATCGGTCGACCGATAACCTTATCACCGGTCAACCGATATACAGTATCGTTCGACCGGTCTGCATGAAAAATAGACTCGGACAGAATCGATATAACCGCGATTTTCAATCCAAAAATGAAATCTAGGCATACAATCAACCATCTAAGCATGAAGGACTAATACAGAACATATCTACAGTAATAAGAATCATAGAACATGCATCAAACACAAGAAGTGCAATTAATCATTCCATTCCATACTTCTCTTCAATCAAGAACACTATCCATGTAAGAACCCTAATTCCAATCAATTGATAATCATGTTATATAAGGGATTTCGGTATCACCCACCTTATTTCGTGATTGCCCCTAGCTTGAGCCTTTCCAATCACCAATAACACTTCTCCTTAATGTTCTCCACCTATGAAGCAATCCAAATGGAAAGGGATGTAAGGGGATGATGTTGAACATTAAAGACATTGCAAAATGAAGATGAACCTTGCTGAAATCTTGCTGTAGCAACCCCTTTCCCTTGCTGGATGAAGTCTCTTAGGGAGGAAGAGAGAGAAGTGAGGGAGAAAAATGATGGCTAAGAGAGAGATCTTTAGGGCAATTAACCTTTTTATAGGGTAGTTGTGGGGCTATTAGGCTAATGGGCTCACTAATTGGGCTATTGGGTTGTCTTTACATTTTGGTTTTTATTTTCTATTTCTTTTATTTCCTATTTTTTTTAAATGCGCTGGGTATTACATTATTACCCCCTTAAAAGAAAATTCGTCCTCGAATTTTGCACTAAGTAGGAATCTTACCGAATAGATGCGAAAACTCCCGGCGCATCTCTGATTCGAGTTCCCAAGTGGCCTCATCACCCTGATGGAAACGCCAGGCTACTCTGACCATGGGCACTTCTTTATCCTTCTGGCACTGTACCTTCCGCTCCACTATATATGTCGGATACTCCGCGAAGGTCAAATCCGCTGCTAGATTTGGCTCTTCGATCCGTAATACATTAGCAGCATCATGCTTGTACTTCTTAAGCATAGAGACATGAAACACATTATGCACACGCCCATAGGAAGGTGGTAATGCTAGCCTGCAAGCTGCTTCACCTACTAACTCCAGTACCTCAAAGGGTCCCACATACCGAGGACTGAGCTTCCCTCATTGCTGAACCTCATAATTTCCTTCATAGAGGATACCTTCAGCAGAACCTGATCACCAACCTGAAAGATCTGCTCACGTCTGCCCTTATCCGCATAACTTTTCTGCCTGCCCTGAGCTGTCTTCATCCTCTGCCTGCCCTTATCCGCATAAGTTTGATACTAAAATAGCAAGTGATAAGAAAGAAAAAGTATTCAAATTTCATCAATTAACAATATGTCTTTGAACTTCTACTAAAAGATAATTAACACAGTAAGACAAGAGTTTGTAAGATGATAGCAAAAATAAATGCATGCAATGGTATTTTTTAGAAAATTTTCAAATTTTCAATTTTTTTTGGATTTTTTTTACAAATAGATGCAAACATAAGCAAATAAAAAGAAAGAAACATGCAATGCATGAAATGCAAACTCCCCCAAGCTTAAACTAGACACTGTCCTCAGTGTTAGGCCAGCAAGGGAAAGTGATACATACTCAATAGAAAGGAAATTTAAAGAAACGAAAATAAAGAAAAGGGAAAAGCAACAACCGGATTTATTTTCGGTGGAGATATGCTCGGCCTTATATATATCGATGAAGGTGTCAGTGAGAGGAGATCTCGGCCGATAATTGAGAGTCTCGGCCGTAAAAGCTTGGCCGCAACATTTTGTTGATGAAGATCTCAGTCGTGCAATCTCGACCGTAAGAAACTAGCCATAATGGTGAAACTTCGGCCGTAAGGAGTTGATTCGGCCGTAACGAATAGGTGGTGGCGCTGGTGTTCGGCCGTAGAAGCTCGGCCATAAGGAGTGGCAGTGTGATTTTGGCCGTAAAGAGAAAAACTCGTCCGGAGTTTGGCCGTAACGCACAAGGCGTAAGGGAGCGGCGGTGCGCGGTGTTGAGACTTCGGCCCTAAGGGCTTTTAGTCATGAAGACTTCGGCCGTAAGAAACAGAATGGAACAGAGGTTCGGCCGTAATGCACAGGGGGCGTAAGGATCGGCGGTGAGACTCGGAACTTCGGCCGTAAGAGATGAAGATCGGCCGTAAGAGTAAGAGCTTTGGAACTTCGGCCGTAAGGAACTGGCGTGGCGCTTTTGGTCTGCACAAACACGAGGTGTAAGAATTTATAGATACAATTACGGGCGTAAACTTACCTTTCCCTCATGATTCGCAGTGAAGGGTCACATCAAATTCAAGCAGCGCAGCGATCGGCCGATTCCAAGGTGATTTTTCCTTTCGCCTTGTCATGTCCGAGATGAACCCGACGTGTTAATTCATGTATCGCTCGGTCCACGTATCCGAAGAAATGATTAGTCGAGTTCCTCTCCGTGCACAAAAAAAAATATCGATTAGATGACTCCTTAAACTATTAATTAAAATGCCAATAAACTAACTAATTAAATAAAAATAAAAAAATTAAATTAATTAAAAAAAATGTAAATTAAAAATCTTTGGTTGTGATTAAATATTCAATTCGTCACTGCAACAACCAAGTGTCAGAAAAAAAAATTAAAAAATTAACATCTGATCAGAATGTGTGACATATAAATTTATCCAAAGGATTAACTTAGTTGTGATTAAATTTTCACTCAAGTCCTGCAACAACTAATTTTCAGTAAGAGAGATAAAAGAATAAAATACAAATATATACAAGAAAAAAAATACAGATAATAGGTCACGAAGAAATAAGATTTAAATTGATAAACATAAAAAGTCTTTCGGCTATTATCGAAAATTTATTAGATCGTCAAAATTAATGTCCGAGAGAAATTAACCTAATTACTGCCACCAAAATTCACAGAACAATTATCAAATAAGGGAAAAATCAAAACTCGAACACCAATTCAACTGCCGAACATTAATATCGACCGAAAGTAAATCACATGGATGGTCGTAAAAATCAAGCACTCGTTCGGCCGTAAAACTTGGAAGAATTAACGATGATGTAACAAACGACACAAAATGAATCAGAACTAATTTGCGTCCGTAAAGTTAATAATCAGACATTAGCAAAAATTATTTTCAGAGGGGAAATAAGATTAATTGGCCGCAATATAGAAATAGATTTACGGCCGAAATTAGATTAGGAATCCGAGGCTCGTTCGTCCGTAAAAATCATAAAACAGTGTTGATAGGGGTTCAACGTGAAGGCGTAAAAACTTGTTGGCTTATGGTCGAAACAATGTCGTAAAAATTAACACAGCGATGAATCATTTCGGCAATCAACTCCTCACATATAAAATCATAGGCGTAAAGAACTGAAGTTGACAACCTTGGTCGTAAAACAGAACAGGGTTTCGGCCGAAATAAAAATCGGACGAAACGTCGACAAAATGACTCATTATGGCCGAGGAAGAGGATAATTCATATCGGCCGTAAATCGATGAAAATTAAGTCGAACGTGATCCTTGATGGTCGAGAAAGAAAAATTCACAAATAAACTGGCCGAAAAGGTCGTAAGATGGCGTAAAAACAAATGTTCAGAAAATATCGGCCGTAAAACCAGAGTAAGAAACAATTCTCGGCCGCAAAAGACATGCACAACAGGATTACCGAGACGAAAATCCAAGGCACAAAATGATTAACATGAGAGATTTAACCAACGTTCAAAGAGGATTCAGAAATTTATCGGCCGCAAAACAACTCGATCGTGAAGTTTCAACCGTAAAACTCAGATTAAATTTGTCAGCCGCAAAATATAAGCAAAGACTTTTGCGGTGTAAAAGATTTTTCGAAATTATTAAAGCCGAAAGAGGTCAAATCAAAAAGGAATTCTCGGCCGTAAAAAGAAAACATGAGATAATGGATTATCAGAGATTAAATTCTCGTCTGCAAGCTTAATCAATCATATCACAAGAGAGAGAATTCAGTTCGATCTGGATGAAGTGAAATACCGGCCGTAAAATTGGATAAGAGTTTGTCAGTTAAAAGCTCACGGGCGTAAAAAAAATCATAATCATTAAAGCTGAAAAAGATCAAATCAATATTAAAAAGAGTTCTACGGCCGAAAAAATAGGATTCATTCTCGGCCGTAAAAAAAATGAGATAAATGCTCGGCCGTAAAAAAAATGAGATCAATTCTCGCCCGTAACAAACAATATAAAATATAAAGCCACTGAAATCAATGTTGCGACAGCAAAATTGAAAGTTTAGAGGTCAGAAACGAAGCCGTAAAACCAGTAAAGCCGACAAACTAGATCTCGGTCGTAAAATCATAAGTTCACGTAATCTGAAAAATCCAGTCGGCGTCAGAATTTAAGCCGAAAGTCAACAAATTTAAAGTTGTCGCGACCTTTATCTAAAAAAAAGTTAGTTTATACACAAAAAATAAAAATAATTAATACATATGTATAAAGAATTATTTACAATTTATTTACATCTCTTAATAATTCATAAAAATCAGAAATTAATTAATAAAATATTCCCCGGCAACGGCGCCAAAAACTTGATGTGTTGTATTTGTAACAATAAAATTTGCTAGCAAGTGCACTAGTCGCTCAAGTAATATAGTATTAGGAGTAAGAGTGTCGAACCCACGAGGAATATTATTAATTCAATATCTAAATTTATAAATTAATAAGAGAGAAAAAAACATGGATTTTGAAAATGAGTTTTATAAAATAAAATAAAGAAAATAAAATAAAGATAAGATAGTGGTGTTGAAGTTAGGCCTTAGGATGAAAATAGATCAGGATAAATATTTGAACCATAAAAGATAACTTTAATCTTTAAAGATGGATTAGAGTCTCCCTAAAGTAATCTAATATGATTAACTTGTGGTCTCCACGACTGGCATCCCTCAATCTAATCATATAGAACTATCTTAATTTAATAAGAATTGAAGTCTCCACGACTGGTACCCCCAAAATCATATTAAAATTAAGATGCATTAAATTGGTTTCTCTAAACTATTAATCACTCCACAAACTGGTATAGATTAATAGACCACACAAACTTGATTCTCCACACACTAGTTATCAAATTTATGTCAATTATTAATTCTAAATAAAATCAATTATAATTAGTATAATAAATTCTGAAATTAAACACTCCACAAACTGGTATAGCCTAATTCAGAAATTCAATTAACTAACATAAAAGCATTAAGCACAATTAATAATTGACCAGAAAAGATTAAAACAAATAAAATGGGGTCCAAACATTTCCCTTCAATTAATAATATCCTAAAATAATAATCCTAAAAACATGGAGTTCATCCTAGAAATTTTGGAGAGATAATAATAAAATAACAATAATAATCGAAAAAATTACACCCAAAATAGAAGTAGAGCTCTCGAATTGGGCAGACAGTCGGGCAGCCTCTCGGACTTGATCAGGGTCGCGATCAACCTCCAGCCGTCGCACCTCTCTCCTCTTGGTCGTAGCCTGTAGAGCTCACGACTCGCCGTGGAAGAAACCTGAACTTCAGAGCACGAATTGAAACGACGGATTCTTCACGTATTTATAGGGTGCGGACGGCCTTCAACTTGATCTCGGTCGTAACATCGTACGGTTGACTTTAAAATTATAAGATAAACTCGGCCAAAGATAAATCCTTTTATCATTACGCCCAAAGATAAATCTTTCTTATCTTTACTCCCTTTGAATCTCGGCCGAAACAGAGAATTAAATCTTGTTACGCCCAAACAATTTTATCTTTACACCTTCATATATCTTGTTACGCCCAAAGATAAACTCGGCCAAAAGAATGATTTCATTGCCATTACCCCCTCCAAATTTCGGCCGTAACATCTTCATCTTCATGCCATTACGCCCAAAAGATAAAATTCCATTTATCTTTGCCCCTTTTAAATCTCGGCCGTAAGGAAGGGATTTAATTTTTGTTACTCCTTTTGAATCTCGGCCGTAACGACTTGGGTGTAAAGTCAAATCTCGGCCGTAATGATAAATTCTTTGAAATTTTGGCCGATACAACACAATCCATTTTAATCTCGATTTTTCTTGCAAAATAATTATCAAAATATAGTTAATCCATCCATAATTAAAATATTCAAAAAATTTAATAATAAAAATTGATAAATCCGGAATTACGATTAAAAGTGACTAAAAATGATGCATGCCATGATCAAATTACAGAAGATTTAATAAAAATAATTAACTAAAATATGTTGTATTTTGCATGCATCAAACTCCACCAAGCTTAAAGTCTTGCTTGTCCTCAAGCAAAAATTCAAAGCAAGGCTCAAGAAAGTTCCATCATAGCTGCCATATTGTCAACTGACTAATTTTCTCACAAAATTCTTCTGCACACCTACTACTTAGCATCTTATCATTTTCCATGCACTTAGCTTCATAGAGGTTCTGAATGCTACACAAATTTAAACAATATCAAATTCAGCCTTGTGAAAAAAAATAAATTATCTATCAAATAATAGCATTAATATTGAACACATAAGTACTAATTGAGCTTAAAACTTTTTCTTTTTCTTTTCATTTTTCATCTTTATTTTTAATCATTTAAAAGTTCTAATCTTCAAGCAGGATTGCACAAGGAAGTCCATGTAGCGGGCTTTAGACTGATGACTCCCAGACCAGATGGCCTTAGGGCAACAGGTGATAAAGCACCCCTCGAGTTTACTTGCCCGAACAACCAAAGTTCTGAATGAAGAGTTCGAACTTAGCCATGATTTAGTACTCATGTGCTTCTCCATATTCCACAAGATGGTCTATGTAGCAGGTTTTCGATCGACGGATCCCAGAGCAGTTGCCCTTAGGTCGCCAGGCATGAACCCCCACGGATCTAATTACCCGAATACACCTTGGTTCCGGATAACACTTTTGTACCTACACATAACTTTATTCAACTTTATTATTATTATTATTATTATTTGTTGGGGTTTAACTAACCCTTCTTTTTTTATAAGCTCAAAAAGTACTTGATATGGTCAATAAGAAGGCTACTACTATCAAGACTTAAAAGAAATAAAAAAGGCATGAATATGATTTTGTCGTCTAGTCATTCATAACTCTACTTAGCATAGGCACATAGTCCATAAGTTTGATACTAAAATAGCAAGTGATAAGAAAGAAAAAGTATTCAAATTTCATCAATTAACAATATGTCTTTGAACTTCTACTAAAAGATAATTAACACAGTAGGACAAGAGTTTGTAAGATGGTAGCAAAAATAAATGCATGCAATGGTATTTTTTAGAAAATTTTCAAATTTTCAATTTTTTTTTTGGATTTTTTTTACAAATAGATGCAAACATAAGCAAATAAAAAGAAAGAAACATGCAATGCATGAAATGCAAACTCCCCCAAGCTTAAACTAGACACTGTCCTCAGTGTTAGGCCAGCAAGGGAAAGTGATACATACTCAATAAAAAGGAAATTTAAAGAAACGGAAATAAAGAAAAGGGAAAAGACACAACCCGATTTATTTTCGGTGGAGATATGCTCGGCCTTATATATATCGATGAAGGTGTCGGTGAGAGGAGATCTCGGCCGATAATTGAGAGTCTCGACCGTAAAAGCTTGGCCGCAACATTTTGTTGATGAAGATCTCAGCCGTGCAATCTCGGCCGTAAGAAACTGGCCGTAATGGTGAAACTTCGGCCGTAATGGTGAAACTTCGGCCGTAATTGGGCTAAGATCTACCACGGCCCCGTCCCTGGCCTCGCTGGGCTAAGATCTATGAGTCAGTAATTGGGCCCTCTGGCACCTCAAGAGCAATACGGGCCGATCCGGCTTCTCGCTCCTGGATCCTCTCTGATCGCCTCGACATCATTATCCTTTAATCATGAAAGAACAATACATTCAAAACCAATTCCATATAATGAACATGAATTTGACTTACAATCCTCTTTTGGTGGAGAGTGTGACGACAGCTCAGCGATAGCACATGAACCCCTCTTATACCATACTATACAATAAGACATCAAAAGAGTCCGAACAGCGGCTCTGATACCATAAATATAACGCCCCCAAATCGACCAACGCCATGTGATGAGGATCTATTCGAAGGCGCTATGAAAACACTATAACATAGACCAAAACTTGACCAAATCTTAATTAAAACAATGGCATGCCAATTATAAAAGCAAAGAAGGAAAGATAGAAATATCATAAGAGTGAAAGTCCCAAAATATTACAAACTCCATGATATCCATAATGTCTGAATTACATCAAGCTCAAAATGCGGAAATAAAGATAAAGATAACTAGGCCCTCTCTTGGTTCATGTGCTTTAGCATCACTAGTCGCGGCACACGATCTCGGCACCATCACTTACTTGGCCCTGTGGAAATCAACACCGGGAAGGAAGTCCTCTCGTAAGCTATACAGCCTAGTGGGAATCCATAAGTGTACAATGCATAACAATAATCAGCAATTGGCGGAATTAGTAATCACTTGCAATAAGACCATAGTTGAGAGCATAAGATCATTCACTTGAGATATCAATGGATAAAAGAAATAGAGTTCATGAGTTAGTCTTATAATCATAAAATATTTCAGAGATCATGCTGAATCAATAATCATGCTTTGTTCATCATATTTATGTCGCTTGTCCATACTCTTTGTGCTCTTACTTTCACTTAACATTAGGTGCCTTTAACTTAGGGGATTTACGCCAGAGTGACCAAATACAACTTCGTGCGGCCAATGGGGGATCAAACCATAGGTCAGGGAGCGACCCGTCCGTGTGAGCACTCAGCTTAAGCTCTGACCACCACTCCCATAAACATGTCTATAACTTTCTCACTTAATCACTTTATCACTTTGCCACACTTGCATATCATACTAGGATTGGATCATAGGACAGGTCAAATAAGATCAAAGATTCAATCACATAACATGCCAAACAGTAAGGAGTGGCACAACACAAGCATGGAAAGGATATAGATCAAATCAATAATCCGAACAAGAATCTACATGCATTCTGGACAGATATCGGTCGATAGGTCCTCACTAGTCGATCGACCGTTTCTCGGACACCGATCGATCGATATCTCTGGATCGGTCGACCGGTTGGTCTGATTACAATATGGAAAGTTTCAGCTACACTGATCGACCAATATCTTTGGATCGGTCGACCGATGGTACTTAATCAAAAAGAGCTTCGTTTGGCCAATCGGCCGAACGATACAAGGCTCGGGAAAGGTCGATCGGTCGACCGGTCTTCTAGTATTGGTCGACCGATAACCTTATCACCGGTCGACCAATATACAGGATCGGTCGACCGGTCTGTAGGAAAAACAAACTCGGACAGAATCGATATAACCGCAATTTTCAATCCAAAAATAAAATTTAAGCATACAATCAACCATCTAAGCATGAAGGACTAATACAGAACATATCTACAGTCATAAGAATCATAGAACATGCATCAAACACAAGAAGTGCAATCAATCATTCCATTCCATACTTCTCTTTAATCAAGAACACTATCCATGTAAGAACCCTAATTCCAATCAATTGATAATCATGTTATACAAGGGATTTCGGTATCACCCACCTTATTGCGTGATTGCTCCTAGCTTGAGCCTTTCCAATCACCAAAAACACTTCTCCTTAATGTTCTCCACCTATGAAGCAATCCAAATGGAAAGGGATGTAAGGGGATGATGTTGAACATTAAAGACATTGCAAAATGGAGATGAACTTTGCTGAAATCTTGCTGTAGCAACCCCTTTCCCTTGCTGGATGAAGTGTCTTAGGGAGGAAGAGAGAGAAGTGAGGGAGAGAAATGGTGGCTAAGAGAGAGAGCTTTAGGGTAATTAACCTTTTTATAGGGTAGTTGTTGGGCTATTAGGCTAATGGGCTCACTAATTGGGCTATTGGGTTGTCTTTACACATTTGGTTTTTATTTTCTATTTCTTTTATTTCCTATTTTTTTTAAAATGTGCTGGGTATTACAAAGGGCGTACATCCAACAACAAGTATCATCATACTTTGATTCTTTCGTATTATATGGTCTCTTATTTTTCCAAGTTCATATGTGGGGGGTCCTTTTGGGTGTTTCTAAGCCCCTTTGTATCTTTTTTCTCTTTGATTTTATTTACTAAAGGACCTTCTAATGATCTTCGTTGTTAAGATTTCCTATAAGACTTGTTGATCATCAAATAGTATATATATATATATATATACATTAAAAGCAAAGAAGTTTACAAGGAGGAGATGACATTTGGCATAACAATAGGTTTACAAGTGTCCCTACAAATATTAGCCATTAGTTATAAATTTAAAATTATTTAATTATTCATGATAGTATCTAATCCGAGTAGTGGGTAACTCATCCCACTATACATGATTGTATTTAATTATCAATGAATTAAATATAGTAACTATGAATTAATTACATGATTAATTATGAGAATTGGTTAGAAAATTCATTAATTATATTATATTATATTGGTTAATTAATTAAAATAGTTATAAATTAATATTCATTATTTCAACCTATGTCGACACTTCATGTGCCAAATGTATATTTTTTAAAATTTATTTTTATCCACATTTGTACTGGATTAGAAAATTTAGATAAACTAACTCATAATTATAAATTAAAATTCATATTCATATTCACAATCATAACTAATGTAGACAACTATTATTTTAATAATAATCTTTATCAAAATCAAATAAGAAAAAAACTAATATAGACAACTTTTTTATTTTTAAAATTTAATACAAAGTTTAGAATATTGAAACGTTAGATAAGCTAACTACATTTCAGAATTCATATAAAAATTAAAAATAAGAGTTCTAACCTCATTTGTTTTTTACAATAAAAAGTTAGAAGTTATTATAACTACCTAATTATCATCTATCTATCTATCTATATATATATAGATAAAAGCAGAGGTAGAAAGTGACACGTGTCGAGCTCTCATAAATTGAATATATAAAATGATAATATTATAAATATATAATCATGAATATTCGAATGTTAGTTATTAGAAAATATCTATCTATATCTATATAGATATTGAAAGTTCCACATGTCGAGCTCTCGTAAATTGAATGTATAAAAGAATAATATTTTAATTATATAATCATGAAAACTCAAAAGTTAGTTATTAAAAATATATCTAATTTTATTTATTTATATTTTTAAATTATATATTTGTAACTATAAATAGAGGGACTTTCAGTTTCATTTGTATACTTGATGCTTTCTCTTGAAGAAAAAAGTCTGTGCGGACCTACAAATATAGGTCTGTGCATGATAAAAAAATATTTATATATAATTTCTCTCCTATAATAAAAATATTAATTTATATATATTTCTTTGAAGGCAAAGAGTATGTGAGAACCCACAAATATAAGTTTGTGCACAATAAAAAATACTCTTATATAATTTCTCTTTGTCTAATATTAATTTTTATATAAGGAAAGAAAAAGTTTATAAAGTTCGAGTTATTATATGCATTTCATACTATAATGATGATATCTATTGATGATTAATATAAGTATCATCAAAGTTTTCAATATATTAGGATATAGATAAGTAGCTATGTTTGAAGATATATTTCTACATCTTATAGATATACAAATAAAAATAACCAGATATGTATCTACATTTTATACATCTCCTTATCTGTATATATGTGTGTGTATATATATATGAAAGAGTTTTTTCTATAGCCAATGATATATGAAATAAATTATATATTTTTGTATTAATAATATTTATTATCATATATTATTTATACTAATAATTATGAATTATATATATTATTTTTTTATTGTTATCAGGTTGTTATGCTATGAAGGTGATAGAAGATTTACATATATCAATCATTTTAGAATATCAAACAACTAAGATTTGTAATCATGTTGTTACTATCGGATAGTTTGTTATAAACAATATAGGATACATAATTAGCCAATAATAAAATAATCAATTAAACTTAATCATTTTATTAGTATAATTAATATGTGAAATAATTCATATATTTTTGTGTTAATAATATTTATAATCCTATATTATTTCTATTAATAATTTTTAGTCGTATATAGTTATTTTTTATTATTATGAGGTTGGTGTTTTATAAAGGAGATAAAAAATTTACGTACATCAGTTATTTTAGAATATCAAACAACTAAGATTTGTGATCATTTTGTTATTATTGAATAATTTGTTATAAACTAATATAGGATACATAATATGCTAATAATAAAATAATTAGATAGATTTAATCATTATTTTAATATTATAAATAGTTTTTAAATTTATTATTATATGTATATCCATATGTCATAGTTCATTATAAACAAATGCATGATACATAATCAGCTAATAACAAAAAAATCAACCAAATTTAATCATTTTGTTATTTTTATTTTATCAAGATAGAAGATTTATGCATATCAATCATTTTAGAATATCAAACAAAATAATCATTTTATTATTATTGGATAGTTAGTTACAAACAAATATAAGATACTTAATCACCTATAATAAAAGTTAGTTATTATTTAAATTAATATTTAATTATATTACTTATGATAAAATTTTATATTGTAAATAAGATATAGAATAATATATATAAAAGTTTATTATTGAGTGGTTTCTAATTTAATTATTATTTCTTATATATTATCTACGTTAGCTATAAATATCGCGATGTATATGATGCTATATTGCATATTGCAAAAGCAAGTTATACATTCTATTATGTGTGTATATTTTCTTTCAAGAATAAGAAATATTTTTTTATAAATTATATATACAAATTGTGTATTGTGCACGATGTACAAGTAGAGGGGCTCTCAATTTTTATTTACATATTCGACTCCCTCTTTAAAAGCAAATAGTACGCGCGTGCATACGAATATACACATGTGCGTGATAAAAAATATTTTATTATAATATCATCATGATATTCAAAAGTTCATTATGAAATATATATATATATATCTTTATTCATATTTTTAAATTCAATATTTGTAACTATGAATAGATGATGCTTCCAAAAAGGTAAATATTATTTATATAATATATCATATATTTTTTAGTTCCTCATGTAAATATTATCAAATACTAAGAAGTAAAAAAAAATATAAAAAGTATAACCAATGTGAGGATTTGCATGGAATTAACTTATGATCATCTTAAATATGTGACACCTATACTCAAATAATAATATTAAAAAATATTACTTATATTTCTTATTAAAATAAATGTGGTCAACATCATATATAAACTTTATTTATATCAGATAAAATATTTAACTTCAATAATTATTTATATTTAATACATACATATCATGCATATATACACACATATTAAAGAGAGTTAAAAGTTGGATGTAACCCTATCATGAAGCCATGTAATATGATTTAGATAATTGGATTCTTAAAGTGAGATCGTGTATCATAAAAAATAATATTAATTAATTTTTAAGAATGGAAAAATATAATTGTTTATATAGATTGTTTAAAATAAATTATTATAAAAATATACTTAATTAAGAAGTGAATGCATTGTGGTGGACATTTTTTAAGAAATAGACAAAAAAATATATTTTATAAATTATAAAAAATATAAGTAATAAAAGAATTTACATATAATTATCATCTTTGCCATTTCATCGTCAATATCTCCATATAAATATAGCATATATAATTAAATGGAAAGGTAGAAATTGACCTATGGCACTATTTCATTAAGTCACATATAATGCTTAAAATATTTAAATAATTTTAACAGTTATTTTAGTATGATACATAATAATGTAATTTATTTATGTTATATATCTTTACATACATATAGCAAGGCAAATATGACATTTTTATATTGTCACATAGAAAAATGAAATAGATAAAATAACAAATAATATATGTTGTTAAAAATACTAAAATAAATAGTATTTACTTAATTCTACGATGATATTATTTTAAAAAATATAGATATCAATTGTTATTTATACCTATATTATATCGAAATTAAAAAGATATATAATTTGAAAGGAGAATTCACGGTGTTTCTATATTGTCATATGTAAATTAACATCAATAAAATAAAAAAATTAAATATAGATGTTAACAAAGTAACAAAGTTAAGGGGGAAAAGATAGAGTAAACATAATTAAAAATGAAAGAGAATGTAATAGATTTAAAAAATAATTCCAAATAAATTTAATTTATTATAATATATTTACATATATAAGTTTCTAAGGTGAGAAAATGATTATATAATCTATAAAATTTATATCAAAATAAAAATTTTTATTTTATAATCAAAATTTGTGTTTAATTCTGTGTCTTACACGCATCGCGTGGGTCATCATACTAGTACTATATTAAAAGCAAAGAAGTTTGGAAGGAGAGCTTGACATTTGACAACAATAAAAAATGACAAGTGCCCTTAAGAATTATAATTAATTAGAATATTATTTATACATGCATATTATTAATTGATGAAAAATTTATTTGTCACTCATTGTTTAAATCAGTTATAGATAACTAATTAGGATATTAGTATATATATTATTTATGAAAGATACATGCCGCAGGTATTTCTGAAACTATTTATAAAATACTATAATTATATTTCTGAAATCAATTATATAATATTATATTTTTCTTGATAAAAATAGAAATTATCTTAAATTATGCAATTATATAATTTGGCACGTGGAGATGTTATCATATTATGAAGTTAGTTAGATCCATAATAATTTTGAATATAATATCTATCTATATTATATTAGAAGCAAAGAAATTTGCGAGGAAGTGACATTTGGCAAATGCTTGAGTCTTCACATGTCCCGTGCATATAATTGATTAAATTTTTAATATATTATATTTTTTAATGAATAGTTAGTTAGTTAGTACAATTGTGTTTCGATTAATTATATAATTAATATTTGGAACACTTAGATAATGGGTAGTTATTTGATTTGAATATACTTATTACGTAACTGAAAGAGAAAATATATAATCATAAAAATATTTACCAAAATTTTTATTAACAACTCACTTGACATCTCATGATAGTTATGATTATAAAATAAGATGAATGATTTAAATAATTAGCTAACTAAAAAATTGTAGTAACTGAATGAAAATAAATATGCATCAATTAGGTAATTGATTGAATAAAATAACTTACCCAAAAAAACGTCAAAAAAGTTAATATTATAATAAATTCAGTTAATAGTTTAAAATCTTTATATGTGAGAGTGTGAGACCGTTATACCAATGGAAAAATGAAAGCTAATTCATCTTTTGTTACCAAAATTATAAATAAATTAGTTAATTATATAAGAACTATATAATTTACATAAAATAATTGGTTAAACATGAGAGATGTAACTATGGCAAAAAAAAGAAATAAATGACTGAAATATGAAGCGGTTTCATATATTATAGTGGTTAGAATTCATTCTAACATCTCCATCTTCATCATTCGAAGTTGTGCCACCGTATAAATATGTGCAAAGAGAGTAAGAAAATGTTCAAGGTGTCTTTTAGATGTAGTATACTAATGTTATGATGGCGCTCGTGTTTTTAGCATAATTATAATTAGACTACTTTATCATGATAAATGGTGCACTCATAATTTAGACAACAATTAGTTTTTTTATCAAATTTAGGTGGTAAGTAATCCTTATGCATTTTTTATTAAATTAATTGTTAGCAAATACATTCCTGTTTTCTATATATTTTTTTCTAAAATATTTCTGAATTTAACAATAAAATTTTATTTCGGATTTTTTTAAAAAATTAAACTAATTTTGCATCTTATAAGCATATTTTAGTATCTTGAATTTAAATCCATTGAAAATTAATGTGCAGGTAGAGTTTTTCATGGATGGACAACAATATACTTGATGGGCATAGCAACGTAGCAAAATGTAAGTGCTTCCGGCATATTTTTTTTTTCTGCTAGCATGTTTCCACTATATATATGTATGTTAGTAATCGTCTTGAATAAGTAATTTTTTGTAGACATTTTTTATGAATTTTTTCGTAACACATTTTTTATGAATTTCTATTAAATTAATTCATTAAGACAATGAAAATAAATTTTATTAGTGATGACAATTAATACGTATATTCTCTCCACTTTGAAATGAAGACATGACTTCCTTTTATTTATTTTGCAATTTTTTTTCATATTCGCTACTAAGTAGGATGCCTCCAAAATCTTAGGTATTCTAATAAAATAATTAATATTCTATCATAATTTTATCGTAGTAATAATCATAGCAACTACTTCCCTTACGAGAGGAGGCCAAGGTTCCATGTTATGTGACTGTAAATATCTAATTTGCAGTTAAGAGATATTAATCACATCTTGCGAATGATACATATATATAGTACGAATCTTAAATTGATATTTTTGTGTTAATTTAATTCATTCATATTATTTTTCTTTATACAATTATAAATATATATATATATATATATATGTCATAATTTAATTCTGTTAATGAATCTTACATCACATTCTCATATTCATTGATCAAGTATTACACATAAGTTCAATTATTTATATCCTCTTGAATTTTCAATTGGCATCAATTTGGTCAAAAAAATATTATGTAGCACAAATCAACATCAACATTTGTAACATTAATTGGATTATCACGTGTCCTCCAACTTGAAATAACTAATTAGAAAATCAATTTATATAGCATTGAATAATAAATTAATAACTAAAAATTATAAGTTAATTAATTATGAGAAATAGTTATAAAATATCATTTACACACACTTTTATATGTAATGGTATTTTCACTATATTATTTAATTACATTAATTTTCTATTAGCATAGTTATTATGATATATCATTTCAAATAACTTTTGCTATTATGCTTCATAAAAAAAATCTCTAACATTAGAATATTAGATCATTGCATTAAGTACAAAAAATGGACTCTACACTACGTCAATATGTCTTTCCACTACCAATATTATTAGAATTGTTTAACTTTACTAAGAGACTTTAGCAACGTTTAATAAATTTGTGGTATTTTATATGATAAAAAATATAGGCCGCAAAATGTTAAACATTTTAAGAAATATTACATATATCTCCTTATACTTGCAGAATTCTTTGAATATTTCACAACCTTATCAATTTATACTTTTATTCTCTCCAAATACATTTTACTTGATTACATAAAGAATTAGAAAATCAACCTATCGTCAAAACATGTGAGTTAAGTCCTAGAGTTATTGGTTATATATAGCGATAAAAATTGATTTCAACCAACTAATCTAAACAAATAAAAATAGAATATATTAACACAATGGAATTCCTTATAAAATTGTGGAATGTATATAGAGAAATTTTAATTACATTATATTGCTTAGCTTAATTATAAAATATTTTAACCATGAATGATAAAATCAATGTCTAAACCGTACCCCAAAGGATATGGTAAAATTTGAGGTGGCAAGTTAAGGGACATACATCTTATCAAAGTTAAACTACATGAAAAATTAGGAGAATATATGTATATTTATGGAAAAAGTCCTATGCTAATCAAGAATGAAAAATTAAATTGGACTTGGTAAAAATTATTTCGGAATCAGCTAAAACTAAACAAGATTCAAAAGCATTTTATTGTTAAACTCGTGATATTGATTAACTTGAAAGAATGTACCATGAAAAGCTAAAAGTAAGAAATTAACAAATAATTATAATTAAGCTCCATCACAAATATAGCAATAATTACATAACACTCAATATAATTATATAATAATTATATTAAAAAAATTTAAAATACTCATTTCTAAAAATATTATTGACCTTTTATGATATTTTAGCCATGGATGAAGGTGGAATAATGAATAAAGTAGTGAAATAAAAAATCTCTATTTATACTGAACATTCTTCTATATGTTTTACAATACGTTATTTTTACATTCAATTAAAATCACATATCTTTTAGCAAAATAAATTATTTAAAAAATTAGGGTACATGATTACTATTTTTTTTTCTCACCATGCATTGCGTGGGTTTTATACTAGTATATATATATAAAGACATTCAAATCAACCTCAACTCATCCTTTCAATTTATCTTTTTTCTTAAAGTTTTTAACCTATTTCTTCCATTAACAAATACACATCTAAGCCCACTACCTTAATAATCAATGCAGCTGTTGTAAACTCCACCCGATTAATGTTGAATTTTTAAAACTTTTAACATGGTAGAAGGCAAGTTTTATTAGACCTATCATCTCCATTTTATAACTTCCACTTCCACTAAATTTTCTTCCCATCACTCTCACTCAATTAATATATTAATTTTTCCACTTACAAAATCACTCCTCTAATCAATGAATATATCTGTAACACCCGAATAAATAAATAAATAAACAAGTGGATAAGATCAAATAGAATGGACAGCTATGAGTGGATAAGGCTCTAGATAAGAGTATCAAATAGGGGCAAATTTGGAAATTCCTCCCACCACAACCCCTATAAGAAGGGCCTCTTTGGACAGCCATCTTCCATTTCTTTTGCCTCCTTACCATCAAGTATGCTGCTCCTTAACTTCTTCTCCAACCGGATTGCTTCATAGGTGGGGAACGACAAGAGGAGGACGACCGCCGGTGATCGAAAGGATTTCGTGCAAGGATCAACCAAGGAAAGAGGTGGGTGAATCTGAAATCCCTCTGCATAACCTAAATAGGATTAGGCTAGAATGATTGCTGTGAAAAATCTTATGATATGCTTATGGCCGAATGAAAAAATTGAAGGAAACGAATGGTTTGATTGTATCCTTGTTGTTTGATCTCTGATTCATGATTGATTGCTGTTAAGTGGATGTTTCCCTTCATGATTTTGCGTCTGGATGACTGTTTCGAAGTATTCATCTCATCTAGGATCAAAAAACGCTGAAAATCTGATGTCTGCTCGAATTTATTTTTACGCCGACTGGTTGACCGATCCAGAGATATCGGTCGACCGGTGAGTTCCAGTCCAGCCGTCTGTGGAAATCGATCGAACGACTGATAGAGATCGGTTGACCGACTGATAGAGATCGATCGACCGATCATTCCTTCCGAGCCGCATAGTTCGGCCGATCGATCGACCGAGGCTCATTGAATGGACCCAACACCATCGATCGATCGATCCAGAGATATTGGTCGACCGGTGCCAAGTAATCGGTCGACCGATTAGGGAGAACCGGTCGACCGAACCATAAGCCAGATTTCATTTTGTTGCTGATTGATCTAGATTCTTTCTGTGATTATGACATGTTATTCTCTGCTGATTGAATTGTTATATGACTGAATCATTTATCTTGTTATTGATATATTCAGTGATCCAATCCTTCTTGTAGAACAAAAGAATGACATGGTGAAAGAGATTAATAAAGAAAGGTTAAAGATAAAGAGAGGGTGGCCAGCCCATGCTAAGTGCTATAGTGAAGGGTCGCTCCCTTAGCCATGGCTTGATCACCCATAGGCTGCACAAGGCTGTATTATTTTGCTCGGCATAAAACCTCAAAAGTTAAAGGCACCTAAAGTCACTTAGGCTAAAAAATGTACAAGGATAAAGAATATGTACAAATGATATGAGCATGATGATAAGTGAAGTGTGATTATTAATCCAGCAGGATTATTGTAACCTTTCATGATTATATGATCTCTGATTTTCTTCCATCCGTTGATATTTCTAATCAAATGATCTTATGCTCTCTATATCTGACTTTGATATAAGTGATTACTGATTCTGACTAATTCTATTTACTAGTTATGCATTGAGCACTATATTGATTCCCCACTAGGCTGTTTAGCTTACAGGAGGACCTCCTCCCCTGTGTTGCTTTCCACAGGGCTAGGTCAGTGACGGTGTTGAGATCGTGTGCCACGACCAGCTCGAGCGATAATAAAGCACATGAACCGAAAAAGAGCCTAGTTATCATTTTCTCTATTTTTCCGCACTTATGAACTTGGATGTAATTCAAATGTGATTCCTATTATGGAGATTTTGTAGTACTTTGAGACTTTCGCTATTTTGATATTCTACGATTCCTCTTTATTGCTATTGCTGATCTATCATTATTTTATAATGGAGTTTTGATTAATCTTTAGTCAAGTTATAATTTTTCATAGCGTCTTTAGAGAGATCCTCGCCGCGTGACGTTGGTCGATTTGGGGGCGTTACATTTATGGTAATAGAGCCGCTGTTCAGACTTTTTTGATGTCTTATTGCATAGTATGGTATAAGAGAGGTTCATATGCTATCGTTGAGTTGTCGCCACACTCTCCATCAAAAGAGGACTGTAAGTCAAATTCATATTTATTATATTATATTGGTTTTTAATATGTTGTTCTTTCATGATTAAAGGATAAAGATGTCGAGACGCTCAGAGAGGATCCAGGAGCGGAAGGTCGGATCGGCCCATATTGCTCTTGAGGCCCCAGAGGGCCCAATCACTGAGTCACAGACCTTAGCCCAGCGAGGTCGGGGACGGGGCCGTGGTCGAGGCCGTACTACCAGCCGCAGCCGAGGGCGAGGCCGCAGCGCGAGGGCGCAGACACAGGATGAGTTCATTGATGAGACTGACCCACTGGAGGGCAGTCAAACTAGAGGCAGCCAGCCCGTGACCAGACGTTGCACACGAGGACCTCGACAAGAGGTTTCTGAGGATCTATTCAGGCATTTCTGAGGCTACATCCGCTACAGTTCAAGGGCAAGGCGGATTTCTTTAAGGCAGAGCAATGGATAGAGACCTTAGATCGCATATTTAAATTGATGTGGTGTGCTGAAGAGCGAAAGGTGTTGTATGCTATCCACATGATTAGTGACACTACCATGGGATGGTGGAAGACCATGAGAGCCACCAGATTTAGAGGGATGGAGATAGAGGAGATACCATGAGCTGAGTTTAAGGAGACGTTTGCTGACCGTTACACCCCTAAGCACGACCGGATCAGTAAATACGAAGAATTTTTGGAGCTTGTGCAAGGAACCATGACTGTGGTGGAATACCACACTCGATTTATCATGCTGGAACAGTACTGCCCGATGCTATTTGTGGGACGCATCGGGGCAAATAAGTTCATCAACGGACTGCAACAGGACTTGAAGACTGAAGTCCTATCTAGGGACTGTGACACTTTGGAAAAGGCAATGAGACTGACTACTCGCATGGAGAAAGACCAGGCTGAACGCAAAGCAAAAGCCCCAGCCAAGCCAGCAGAATAACAGCGACCTCGGACTGAAGATCGCCGATCGTTCAGGAGGGACGATCATCGCGATTGCTGCCATAGGCCTTACTACCAAAGAGAGGCCCCTCACTATGCTCAACCTCATCAGCGCTCATCACCAGTACAGCTTCAGGTATAAAGATTTCAAAATGTTAATTAAGAATGTGCTAAAGTGTGGCAATTAACTCACGTTCCGTGTAATAGCCTCTGAGACAGTTTCCACCTCCTCCTCGTCACCCTCAGCCACAAGCACCAGTAGTTCAACAGAAGCCTCTCTGCCCTCATTGCGGTCGATATCATGACGACGAATGCCGCAGGAGGAATGGTTCGTGCATTCAGTGTGGACAGTTCGGACATTTTGCCCGAAACTGCCTTCAGTTCGCTAGGTAAGATCGTGATAACCGAGGCGCCAGAGGCACAAACCCCGTGGTTCAGTGCAGGGTGCACAACATGGAGGCGAATGCTGCCCAGAATGATAATGATGTTATCAGAGGCACCCTTCCTATTACCGATGTTTTTCTTATTATCTTGTTTGATTTAGGGGCCACGCACTCATTTATTTTGGAGTCGTGCGCCCAAGTTGTTGGCTTGTCTTTACAGTAGATGCCTCATGCCATGAGGGTGAGCACCCCCATGGGAGATCTTCACACGACTAAGTACATTCCGGATGTACCTGTCACCGTGGAGAAGAAGAATTTCTCTGCAGATCTTATTGTCATCCCGATGACAGATTATGACATCATCCTAGGGATGGATTGGTTTTCTTATCATGATGTAGCTCTACACTGCAAGCAGAAGAAGATCACAATATGTGCATAGGACAAGCCGAACGCAGTTATCAAGGGTACTCAATCAGAAAGCAAGAAGGTGATGGTCTCAGCTATGAAGACTCAAAAGATGCTCCATAAAGGATGCTATGCATACTTGACAAGTGTGGTAAAGACCGATGCACCAGCCACCACATTGCAACAGATAGATGTGGTGCGTGAATTTTCGGATATTTTTCCTGAAGATACTTCAGGACTACCATCGATGCGCAAGATAGACTTTAAGATCGAGCTTCTACCTGGAACCGCACCCATCTCTAAGGCACCGTACCGCATGGCACCTGCCAAGATGCAAGAGTTAAAGAAGCAGATACAGGAATTATTAGACAAAGGCTTTATTCGGCCGAGTGTTTCGCCGTGGGGAGCGCCTGTATTGTTTGTTAAAAAGAAAGATGGTTCAATGCGGCTTTGTATTGATTACATGATGCTCAACAAGGTGACGGTGAAAAATAAGTACCCTCTGCCCCGCATCGACGATATTTTCGACCAGTTGTCCAAGGCATTCGTATTCTCCAAGATCGATTGTGGCTACTTGAGGGTTGCTGAGGAAGACATACCAAAGACAGCCTTCCGGTCTCGGTATGGTTATTATGAGTTTTTAGTAATGTCATTTGGGCTGACAAACGCTCCTACAATGTTTATAGATATGATGAATAGGATCTTTCGGCCCCACCTAGATCAGTTCGTCATAGTGTTCGTGGACGACATCCTGATCTACTCATCCAGCCCAGAGCAGCATTGAGAGCATCTCAGAATAGTGTTGGAGACTCTACGCCAACGCAAGCTTTACGGCAAACTCTCGAAGTGCGAGTTTTGACTGAAGGAAATAATGTTTCTTGGACATATAGTATCCAAGAAGGACATTTCAGTGGACCCCGCAAAAGTAGAAGCAGTGACTAATTGGGCAAGGCCGAAGAATGCATCCGAGATCCACTATTTTCTGGGATTAACAGGTTATTACAGAAGGTTCATCAGAGACTTCTCCAAAATTGCAGCACCACTCACAAACCTCACGAAGAAAGCTGAGAAGTTCATCTAGTCTGATAAGTGGAGCAGAGCTTTTAGACATTAAAGGATCATTTGACATCAGCACCTGTCCTCTCCATCCCAATGGGCAGTGGAGGATATGTAGTCTACAGTGATGCATGTGGGACAGGCTTAGGGTGTGTGCTAATGTAGCATGGTAAAGTAGTGGCCTATGCTTCGTGCCAATTGAAGAAGCACGAGGTTAACTACCCCACGCATGACTTGAAGCTAGCTGCAATAGTTTTTGCTTTGAAGATCTAGAGACACTATCTGTATGGGAAGACTTTTGAGATCTTCATAGATCATAAGAGTCTCAAATATATTTTTGATCAGAAGGACCATAACATGAGGCAACGCTGTTGGTTGGAACTCCTGAAGGATTATGAATTTGCATTAGTTACCACCCTGGTAAAGCAAATTTAGTGTCAGATGCGATGAGCAGGAAATGGGAAGATTCACTAGCATACATCAGAGTACGGGAGTACGAGACATGAGATAGATCAGTGGTGTCCCAGACTTAGTAATAATCGAGCGATGTGGATGATGCATCAGATGAGGCCCAGTATGATTGACAGAATCATAGCTGCTCAGAGGGAGGATCCAGAGTACCAAAAAGTGTTAAAGAGATGTCAGAATGAGCCGAAGGACTTCCATGTATTAGCAGATGGAGGAATTTGGTATAGGGACAGATTATGGGTGCCCGCAGATGCAATTATCAGATGGAAAGTAATGGATGAGTGCCATAAATCTGAGTTTGTCATCCATCTTGGAAGCACTAAGATGTACAAAGTTGTACATCGCAGCTATTGGTGGCCTGACATGAAGAGCGAGATATCTGAATATGTGTCTAGATGTCTGGTGCGCCAACAGGTGAAGATTGAACACTATAGGCCATATGGAAAATTGAAGCCTTTAGATATTCCACAGTGGAAGTGGGATAATATTACTATGGATTTTGTATCCAACTTGCCTAGGTCCAAGAAGGGTCATGATGCTATATGGGTGATGGTAGATAGATTCACGAAGGCGGCGCACTTCATTTCCATCCGGTGGAAGCAATCGGTAGAGAGTTTATTAGACTTGTATGTTAGAGAGGTTGTTAGACTACATGTCATTCCAGCATCGATTGTTTTTTACCGAGACCCCAGATTCAGTGCCAGATTCTAAAAGAGCATGCAGGAAGCATTTGGCACAAGGCTGAATTACAGCATTGCTTTCCACCCTTAGACTGATTGGTAGTCTGAGAGAACTATTCAGACATTAGAGGACATGCTGCGAGCATGTGCACTAGATTGGCAAGGCAACTGGGATGAGCACATTCATCTAATCGAATTTTCTTATAATAACATCTACCATTTCAGTATCAGTATGGCACCCTTCGAGGCTTTATATCGTAGACCTTGTCGTTCACCCACTCACTGGGGTGAAGTAGGTGAAGAGAAAATCATGAGCAAAGAAGAAGTGAAGGAGGCAGTAGAATATACCGAGAAAGTGGAGCTGATCAAGCAGAGAATGAAGACAGCTCAGGGCAGACAACAGAGTTATACTGATAAGGGCAGACGTGAGCAGATTATTCAGGCTGATGATCAGGTTCTGCTGAAGGTATCTCCCATGTAGGGAGTGATAGTGATATTTGGGATTGAGTAGTGATAACTTGCTGAAATTAAGTAAAAGGGTCAATTTTTAAATTTTTGGTCTCCCAACTCACTAGCTGCAAGTGCAGAGGTAAGTTGTAGTAGACTCAAGTTGTCGTATCCACAAGAATTTGAAGTCTAAGGCACCTTAAAACAATCTAAATTAGTTCTACTTTCATAGCTAAAAACAGATTTTCAAAGGGAAGTAAAAACATATTTTTAATGGAAAGTGAAATGATAACAGAGTTTTGGGTTTTGGAAATTTATCAAAATTGAATTATAAATGCTAGAATGAAGTCTAAAAAGGTTCAACTATCAATGAGGAAAGTTCTTCTAGGATTTGGGGTTCATCTAAATTAATTAAGGATGAAATGGAACAAGTTATCATTAAATGTCCAACTTTTGATTCAACTTGAAAATGGCTATTCCCACAGCTCAATTGACCTCTAACTAAGCAATATATGATTATATAGTTGTTAGCTAGGTTGAATCAAAAGAGGGTCCTCACTGAAAATCAAGTTATCATTGGGCTCAAAAGAAAGTTCAATGCTGATTTTTGCAATTCAAGAAAGTTTGGAATGATAACTTGCAATTGCAATCATAAAAAGATGGAATCATTCCAATCAATCAAACCAGGATAAAATATACTCAATAATGGTGCTTGTGATCCTTGATTCATCTCTGAATTCCAGGAGGATTTAAAATCAACCTCTCGGTTGCAAAGTAAATTGAAATCCACACGAACACAAGTTCAATTGAAAATGCAAAACATATGACCACAGGAATTCATAATTTCCATTGCTCCTTGGCCCATCTCTGGATCTCAAGGAAGCCCTTAAGACTAGCTCTCAGTAGTGGATTAAAATGAGGGTTGACAATGGAATTCAGAATTTAATTAAAATAAGAAAACAAGAATCAACATTTCAGGAAAATCAGCAATGTAGATTGATGGAATTAAGGTTTGCCAAATGCCTCTTAACCCATCTCTGGACTGCAAGAGATTCTTAGAGTACACCTCTCAGTGATTTGAATAAAATAGGGATTAACAATTGGCAAGTCAGATTCCAAACAATCAGAAAATAGAATTCAGAATCAAAACTCAAAAATCAGATTTTGGAAAAATCAGATTTGAATCCTAAATTGTCAAACATCTTGATTCATTTCTGAATAAGATCAGGACAAATATTAGCCTCTCAGCTATTCAAATAATCTAATCCTTGATGACAATCAGATCCAAAAGCCCAGGAAATCAGATTTTGGAATTCAGGAAACCAAAAACCAAGAAATCAGTATTTTAGAAATCAAAATTTTAAATCAATGGAAATCTAACTTACCAACTGATTCTTGACCCATCTCTGGACTGCAAGACATCCCTAAAGTACATTTATCAGTGATTGGAAGAATTTAGGGGACTCAATTGGTAAAAAAAGATTTCAATAGGAAATCAAAAAAATCAGAATTCATGTTTTCATTTCAGAAATCAGTGGAAAAATTTGATTTGAGTCAAATGATTGTCCAAACAATCTTGATTCATTTCTGAACAAGATAGGAACAATAGCAACTTCCCAAGGACTCAATTAATCAGATTGTAAATGAAGAATAAATTCAACAGCCATACAAATCAGAATCAGATTCAGAAATCAGAAAATCAAAAAAATGGAAATAAAAAATCAGATTGCAATAAAATGAAATCCAGGAATCTGATACTATCTCTTAATTCATTTCTGAAATATGATTAGATCAAATAGACTTTTCAGTCATCAATTACAAATTGATCTAATGATAGCATAACATAAATCAATACAGGATATTACTGAAATCTGAAAACCAGGAATGAATTCAGTGCAAGATTATAGTTCTGTCCATATCCATCCAAAACTAATCTAAACTACTACCCTATCCTAGAAGAAATGGAGTTTAGCTCCTCATGTTTACAAAGCTTGACAGAAAATAGAATGAGAAACAGATACAAATCATAGTTCTTGAAGATGTCTCGGCCAGCAACAGATCCCAGCAGCAACAGCTCCAGCCTTGCTCCAAAACCCTTGCCTCAACCCCTGAATGACCAGCCCCCCTTTCTCCTCTAGAAATTTCACCTTTTATATCACTCCTTTCCATCCTTTGATTAGCATCAGAATGTTTTAATCCTCCTGATTAAGCCACCTGTCCACTGCCTGGAAGAATCTGCACTGCTGCAGACAGCTTTTGGTGCAGGAATTCAGTGGTCCCCCCATTTTTTCTACTTTTTGGCCACCTTTTCTCCCTGCTACAAACCCCAAAACAGCAAGCATCAAAGCCCTTGAATGGTGTTTTGACAAATAGAGATTAAGATATTGCTGGTAACTAGTTCAAATATCAAATGGGATTATGTATTATGCAGGAATGAAAATCTATATGAAAACTTTATGGTTTTGAACCCGAAAATGATAACTTGTCACAAATCTTGGAAATTATCCAAATGCAAATGATTCAAAGCATTAGAAGCATCAAATGGACTAGGGTAACAAGTGAGTGCAGTCAGAAATCAAATATGAATAAGATTTCAAAGGAGTGATAACTTGGGTGCCAAAAATGATAACTTATATGACTTAAAAACGATAACTTGTGATAACTTGAGTTGTGGTTATACAAATGTGATGAAATTTGACCAGCAATGAGTTAGAACAATAACAAGATGATTGCTTAAGGTTCATGTGCAAAATTAATGGTTTTGCATGTCAAAATGATAGAATTGCCCTTTAACGATAACTTGGCACTTGAAAAATGATAACTTGTTCTCAAAATGATAACTTGGCGTAGAATTTAAATATTAATGGATTTTGGCATTTCAGAACCTCTATGCACATGGAATTAAGTATGAAATGAGGAATATCAACTAGTTATCACAATGTTTGCATTCCAAGTATAATTGGCCCAAAAATAGGCAAAAGTGGGACTCGATATGTATGAATTTCATCTAAAATAGGTTAGAAACATATAGTGATCAGCAAGTGATCAAACTCCCCCAAGCTTAGCCTTTTGCTTGTCTTCAAGCAAAACATTCAGAAATTAAGGACAAACTTGAATTAAAAGTCCACAAATGAAACAAAGATTAGCTGGATTGAATCAAATGAGTTTCCCACTTTGCCAACACTTCATTCTTTTCAAAAACTCAATTTCTAGCTAGGGAATCACAAAGGCTAAAGCAAATTTAAGCCATGGAAGAAGTACTTTCAATAACATATTTGAATTGTAGGAATTGTCAACTTTACAAAGGGGTTGAATTACAAATCTCTTCATGAATAGATTTTCAATTGATTAAACAGGTTTAACACCTGACTTTTATTCATGAAATGCATATAAACATGTTTAGCACCCGATTTTTATTCATGCTTTCTTTAGGAGAGATTCCTTTGGAAGTTTTGCTCTCCTAATTTTTTTTTCTTTTTGCATTGAAGAGAGATTCCTTTGGAAGTTTTGCTCTCTTCCTTTTTTCTATGCATGCATGCAACTTTTTACTTTTCCTTTTCTCATTTTTCTATCATGTTCATGAAGTGAGCAATAGTTCAAGCTCAAGTATAGTTTAGATCCCTTTATCCAAAAAGTCAAGTTTTCCTATTTAGCATGGCAGCAAGAGCCTTGACTCCCTTCTAGACATCTGATATTACTAATTCAATCCATAAGTATTAGCTAGTGTGACCCACAAAAAGGAAAAATTTTCAGCTAAAAATTTCATTCAAATGCATCTGAATTCATAATGCCAATTAAAGCAAGAAGGCTAATGGCCAAGTTGGCCACTTGGTATTGGAGTGCACCCACGGTCATAATGAAGTATTTTGCCCATTTCAGAGTTAAAATGAATTCAAAATTGAGTTGGGTCCAAAAAAAATGATAACCGAATGATAACTAGTGATAACTTGTGAAAACCAATGATAACTTGCAAAATCTACTGATAACCTGGTATGATTTATGATATGAACATTAAAATCAATTGAAAACATGGTGTAAAAGTTAGAAAAGCACCAGGTTTCCTCCCCCAAGCTTATTCTCAACACTGTCCTCTGGGTTAAAAAATAAAGGTAAGGGAGAGGGGTGGGTGGCATTAAATTGGGCATTTGAATTCTCTTGGCACTTCATCCAGAAACTTTGGGTGGTCTAACCTTCATTAGTTGCAACTGATCCTGTAGAGAAACAAAGGATATCAATTGGTATGGTAGATTTGCAACTAATAAAATTTTGGGCAGAATTCAACATTGCATTGGGAATTTCTGAAATTCACTGAAATTGGGCTATAGCAGATTGGGATAATTGATATGGGTGTAAATTCAGATGATGATATGATCAATGAAGCATAATGAGAAAGATAATATCAATTATCATTAAGTTTTCAGTGTAAAAATAAAAAATAGGGGTAAGGGTACTCCCTGAATTTGAGACTTGTGAATTGAACCTGTTCCTCACCACTTATTCCTGCAAAAAATAGAAAGATTAGGTTGATAATGGCTTGGGTTACCTCCCAAGAAGTGCCTTTCTTTAATGTCTTTGGCTAGACATTGATACAAGGTGAAATCAGCTAAGTGGTAGTGGCAAATCAGCTAGAATCAGCTCCTCCTTTGTAGAATCCATGGCTGTGGGATTGTAAAGCTTTAACCTCTGTCAATTTACCTTAAATATGTCATCCTTGTCATTCAGAAGGTCCACGGCACCAAATGGATATACTTTGTGAATTTTGAATGGTCCACTCCACCTTGACTTCAACTTTCCTGGAAAAATCTTTAATCTTGAGTTAAAGAGTAATACAAGATCTCCAACCTTGAAATCCCTTTTCAGAATCCTTCCATCATGCCATCTTTTAGTCCTTTCCTTGTAGAATTCTGAATTATGGTAGGCATTTAGCTTAATTTCATCAAGTTCATCAATTTGGAGAAGCCTCTTTTGCCCACATGCATGCATATCATAATTGAGTGCCTTGACTGTCCAATATGCCTTATGCTTCAACTCAATTGGCAAATGGCAAGTTTTTCCATAAATAAGCTTGTAGGAAGAAGTACCAATTGGAGTCTTGTATGCTGTCCTATATGCCCAAAGAGCTTCATTCAACTTCAAACTCCAATCTTTTCTTGTCAATGAAACTGTTTTCTCTAATATGACTTTTACCTCCCTATTTGATACTTCTGCTTGGCCATTTGTTTGAGGGTGATATGAAGTGGAAACTTTGTGCCTCACTCCATACTTAATTAGGAGGTTCTCAAAACACCTTTCAATAAAGTGGCTACCCCTATCACTTATGACCACTCTAGGAATTTCAAACCTTGGAAAGATAACATCCTTGAACAACTTGATTTCTGCCCTGAAATCAGCTGCAATGGTGGGAATGGCCTCAATCCATTTGAACACATATTCCACAGCTAGAAGAATAAACTTGTAACCACATGAACTAGGGAAAGGCCCCATGTAGTCAATGCCCCAAACATCAAATATTTCCACTTCTAGAATTCTTTGTTGTGGCATTTCATTCCTTCTTGAGATGGAACCAGCTCTTTGGCATTGATCACAATCCTTCACAAAGATATGTGCATCCTTAAATAAACTTGGCTAATAAAAACCAGATTGAAGGACTTTTGCAGCAGTCTTGTGTGTGACTCCATGGCCTCCATAAGGGATGAATGGCATGCCTCCAAGATTTCTTGAAATTCAGATTGGGGTACACATCTTCTATATATGCCATCAGGAGATTTTCTGAATAGAAATGGGTCATCCCAATAATAATCTTTCAAGTCATGAAAGAATTTCTTTCTTTGCTGATATGTGTAATCAGGAGGGGTAATTCCACATGCAAGGTAATTGACCAAGTCACCATACCAGGGAACTTGATTAATTGCCACAGCCATCAAACTATCATCAGGAAATGCATCATTGATAGGAAGTGTAGATGATTCCTTTATCCCTTCCATTCTTGATAAGTGGTCAGCCACAAGATTTTCACTACTCCTTTTGTCTTTGATTTCAACATCAAATTCTTGAAGCAATAAGATCCACCTGATTAGCCTTGGCTTGGATTCCTTCTTGTTGATTAAGTGTCTCACAGCTTGGTGGTCTGTGAATACAATGACTTTGGATCCCACCAGGTATGGCCTGAATTTGTCAAATGCATACACCACAGCAAGAAGTTCTTTCTCAGTAGTTGCATAATTGATTTGTGCTTCATCTAGAGTCTTGCTTGCATAGCATATGACATAGTGCTTCTTCTCCCTGGTTTGTCCCAAGACTGCCCCTACAGCCTAGTCTAAAGCATCACACATGATTTCAAAAGGAAGAGTCCAATCAGGTGGCTGTACTATAGGGGCTGAGGTGAGGGCTTCCTTTAACTTCTTGAATGCCTTCATACACTCTCCATCAAAATGAAACTCAACATCTTTGGCCAGCAACTTGGTGAGGGGCCTAGTTATCATGGAGAAATCTTTAATAAACCTCCTGTAGAAGCCTGCATGCCCCAAAAACTCCTAACTGTCTTGACACTTGTGGGTGGTGGTAGCTTCTCAATCACTTCAATTTTTGCCTTGTCCACTTCAATGCCTTTGCTTGAGACCACATGTCCTAAGACAACTCCTTCTTGGACCATAAAATGGCATTTCACCCAATTGAGTATCAAGTTGGATTCCCTACATCTTTGTAGCACCTTTGTCAAATTGTCTAGGCAAGCATCAAATGAGTCTCCATATTCTGAAAAGTCATTCATGAAAACCTCCATAATTTCTTCAATGAAGTATGAAAATATAGACACCATACACCTTTGGAAGGTTGCAGAGGCATTGCATAAGCCAAAGGGCATTCTCCTATAGGCAAAAGTCCCATATGGACAAGTGAATGTAGTCTTGTGTTGATCTTGGGGGTGAATTGGAATTTGCAAGAAACCTGAGTACCCATCAAGATAACAGAAATGAGAATGCCTAGCCAACCTTTCCAACATCTGATCAATGAATGGCAAAGGAAAATGGTCCTTTCTTGTGGCCTTGTTTAACTTCCTGAAGTCAATGCACATCCTCCAACCTGTAATGGTTCTTGTGGATATCAATTCATCAGAATCTGACTTCACCACTGTAATTCCTCCCTTCTTTGGCACCACCTACACTGGACTGATCCATTCACTATCTGAAATGGAGTATATGATTCCTACATTCAGCAACTTCAATACTTCTTTCTTTACCACTTCTTTCATGGTTGGGTTGAGTCTCCTTTGACATTCAATGGAGGGCTTGTAGCTGTCCTCCATAGGGATCCTATGCATGCAAATGGAGGGATTAATACCCTTGATGTCTTCAATTGAGTAGCCTATCACCTCCTTATACAGTTTCAACCTCTTCAGCAGCTCTTCCACCTGATCCTGAGGCAAATTAGCATTAATGATAATAGGAAAAGTTGAATTCTCCCCCAAGAATTTATACTTCAGATTGCTAGGAAGAGGCTTGAGTTCCAACTTGGAATTGACTTGAACTGGATTACCTTGGCATTCAGCAATGATAACCTGTTATACCTCACCTTGAATTCCTGCATTTTCCACTGATATTGAAGAGTTCAGTACTGATTTATATGCCATAGCCTCTGGATCTTTCAATTCTATCAAATGGTCAAACATTAGACACCTTTGCAATGGATCTTCAATAGGGATTATAGCAGAAACTTGCTCCACCACTTGATCCAATTGCCCATCTTCAAAATCATTTTCTAGAAAACTTGGCCTATTGATAACTTGGGCCAAATTGAATTCAATCTTCTCCTCTCCAATTTGGAAGGTCAATCTCCCTTCCTTAACATCAATTACAGCCCCTGCAGTGGTTAGAAAGGGCCTCCCAAGGAGAATGGGGGTGTTCACATCTTCATCCATATCCAATACAACAAAATCAATTGGAATATAGAATTTACCAATTTTGAGGGGTATGTCCTCAATAATCCCATGTGGATATTTGATGGATCTGTCTGCCAGCTGAAGGGACATATTTGTTGGCTTCAAATCTCCAACTTCAAGTTTCTTGCACAATGATAAGGGTATGACACTCACAGAAGCTCCCAAGTCACACATGGCTCTTTGAATTTTCCTATTGCCTATCTCACATGGAATTGAGAAGCTTCCTGGATCCTTGAGTTTTGGAGGCAACTTGTTCTGAATAATTGCAGAAGCCTCTTCAGTTAATGCTATAGTCTCATGCTCCAATACCCTTCTCTTCTTGGTTAGAATTTCTTTTAGGAACTTGGCATATGATGGCATTTCCTGGATGGCTTCAACAAAAGGAATATTTATGTATAGCTTTTTCAGGATTTCCAAGAATTTTCCATATTGCTGGTCTTGTTTTGCCTTGATTAGCCTTTGAGGGAAGGGTACTTTGTCAAAAACTCTTGTATTTGCTTCAATTTGAGGGCCTGAATTCCTTATTTCCTCACTTGGTTGTTCACTTGGCTTTTCAGCAACTCTTGAGTTTGAATTGGCTTGATTATCATCCACTTTCTTCATGGGTTCCTCCACCATCTTTCCACTCCTGAGCTGGATGGCATTTGCTTGCTCCTTTGGATTCATCTCTGGCTGTCCAGGAAAGAATAAAGGAGGTCTAGCTGAGGTGCTAGGTTGTTGAGCAACTTGATTCTCAATGGTATCAAGTCTAGAATTCATTTTCAGAATTGCCTCCTCCTGATTGCTTTGCTTCTTCAGAATTTGTTGTAGCATCTCCTCTATTTTTGAAAATTGAGAAGGTTGAGTTGGTGGTGATTGCTCAAAAGGAGGTCTTTGCACTTGAACACCTTGGGACTGATTTGGATATGAAAATTGTTGGTTTCTGGGCAAAATCCTTGGCTGCCAACTAGGATTCTGCATGGGTGGAGCCTGTTGATAATGGTTTGCTTTGTAGGACATGTATGGATGATTCTTGTTCTCTGGAGTGTAGAGTTCAGAAGGGGGTTTAATTCCATAATTTCACACAGCATTGATTTGGTCCACTGTTTGCTCCACTTGTTGCATAATCAAATTACAATTTTCTGACACATGGCCTTGATTCCCACATACACAACACCTTATCTCAGGATTAGAGGCCCTATTGCCATTGGGAGTCAAGTTCAATCTCTCCAAAGTCTTGTACAGCACCTCTTCAAATTGGATTGACAATTGGTTCACTGAATTGTCCATAGGAGGCCTTCCGGTTCTGTCATGGGTAAGGAAGTGGTGGTTCTTTGCAATATTCTCTATCAGTTGGTAAGCCTCATCTATATTTTTGGATGCAAAGATACCTCCTGCTGCAGTGTCCAAAGCCACCTTGCTAGGGTAGTTCAATCTCTTATGAAAATAGTTGACTAGCTGCCACTTCTCAAAACCATGATGGGGACATGCCCTTAATAATCCTTGAAGCCTTTGCCAAGCCTCACAAATGTTTTCTTGATCAAACTGGTAGAATCTGACTATTTGATCCCTGAAGTTATCAGTTTTTGAAGGAGGAAAGAATTCTGAAAGAAACAATTGGACAATTGATTCCCAAGTGGCCACCTCTTCAGGATTCAATCCTTTGAACCATGTTTTGGCTTTGTCTTTGAGTGAGAAGGGAAATAATCTCATATACACTGCATTCATAGGGATATTATTGAAGTTCACAGTGCTGCATATCTCCTTAAAATTGTCCAAATGAGATGCTGGATCTTCAATCCCAAGTCCAGAAAACTGACTTTGCCTAATCATAGAAATCAAGGCTGGATTAACTTTAAAGTTTGCCACAGGTGCTAAGGCTCCTCCTCCTTGCTGATTCCTTGCATTGCTTGGTGAATAACAGTCCCTAAGAGTTCTAGGAGTTGCCATATTTTGATTCTTAACTCTTTCAAATTCAGGGTTGTATACCTCTTCCTCTTCTTCTTCAAATATCCTTCTCCTTGCCTCAAGCCTTTGCAATCTCCTTCTTCTTAGAAATCTTCTTTCAGGCTCAGGATCTGATTGGTAATGTTCCTCTTGATGGTCCAAGTCCTGCATAAAGAGATTTAGAAGTATCAAATTCAAGAAAGAAATGAAAACTAGACAAAAGTGAAAAATTAAAAATGATAACTTGTAAAAACTAAAAATTGGCCTAACAAATAAACTAAAAACTAATCTAAAACTAATCTAAACTATCTAAGTTAGCCTAATTGACCTCAAATCCCCGGCAACGGCGCCAAAAACTTGATAGTGATATTTGGGATTGAGTAGTGATAACTTGCTGAAATTAAGTAAAAGGGTCAATTTTTAAATTTTTGGTCTCCCAACTCGCTAGCTGCAAGTGCACAGGTAAGTTGTAGTAGACTCAGGTTGTCGTATCCACAAGAATTTGAAGTCTAAGGCACCTTAAAACAATCTAAATTAGTTATACTTTAATGGCTAAAAATAGATTTTCAAAGGGAAGTGAAAACAGATTTTTAATGGAAAGTGAAATGATAACAGATTTTTGAATTTTGGAAATTTATCAAAACTGAATTATAAATGCTAGAATGAAATCTAAAAAGGTTCAACTATCAATGAGAAAAGTTCTTCTAGGATTTGGGGTTCATCTAAATTAATTAAGGATGGAATGGAACAAGTTATCATTAAATGTCCAACTTTTGATTCAACTTGAAAATGGCTGTTCCCACAGCTCAATTGGCCTCTAAATAAGCAATATATGATTATATAGTTGTTAGCTAGGTTGAATCAAAAGAGGGTTCTCACTGAAAATCAAATTATCATTGGGCTCAAAAGAAAGTTCAATGCTGATTTTTGCAATTCAAGAAAGTTTGGAATGATAACTTGCAATTGCAATCATAAAAAGATGGAATCATTCCAATCAACCAAACCAGGATAAAATATACTCAATAATGATACTTGTGATCCTTAATTCATCTCTGAATTTCAGGAGGATTTAAAATCAACCTCTCGGTTGCAAAGTAAATTGAAATCCACACAAACATAAGTTCAATTGAAAATGCAAAACATATGACCACAGGAATTCACAATTTCCATTGCTCCTTGGCCCATCTCTGGATCTCAAGGAAGCCCTTAAGACTACCTCTCAGTAGTGGATTAAAATGAGGATTGACAATGGAAATCAAAATTTAATTAAATAAGAAAACAAGAATCAGCATTTCAGGAAAATCAGCAATGTAGATTGATGGAATTAAGGTTTGCCAAATGCCTCTTGACCCATCTCTGGACTGCAAGAGATTCCTAGAGTACACCTCTCAGTGATTTGAATAAAATAGGGATTAACAATTGGCAAGTCAGATTCCAAACAATCAGAAAATAGAATTCAGAATCAAAACTCAGAAATCAGATTTTGGAAAAATCAGATTTGAATCCTAAATTGTCAAACATCTTGATTCATTTCTGAATAAGATCAGGACAAATATTAGCCTCTCAGCTATTCAAATAATCTAATCCTTGATGACAATCAGATCCAAAAGCCCAAGAAATCAGATTTTGGAATTCAGGAAACCAAAAACCAAGAAATCAGTATTTTAGAAATCAAAATTTTAAATCAATGGAAATCTAACTTACCAACTGATTCTTGACCCATCTCTGGACTGCAAGACATCCCTAAAGTACATTTATCAGTGATTGGAAGAATTTAGGGGACTCAATTGGTAAAAAAAGATTTCAATAGGAAATCAAAAAAATCAGAATTCATGTTTTCATTTCAGAAATCAGTGGAAAAATTTGATTTGAGTCAAATGATTGTCCAAACAATCTTGATTCATTTCTGAACAAGATAGGAACAATAGCAACTTCCCAAGGACTCAATTAATCAGATTGTAAATGAAGAATAAATTCAATAGCCATACAAATCAGAATCAGATTCAGAAATCAGAAAATCAAAAAAATGGAAATAAAAAATCAGATTGCAATAAAATGAAATCCAGGAATCTGATACTATCTCTTAATTCATTTCTGAAATATGATTAGATCAAATAGACTTTTCAGTCATCAATTACAAATTGATCTAATGATAGCATAACATAAATCAATACAGGATATTACTGAAATCTGAAAACCAGGAATGAATTCAGTGCAAGATTATAGTTCTGTCCATATCCATCCAAAACTAATCTAAACTACTACCCTATCCTAGAAGAAATGGAGTTTAGCTCCTCATGTTTACAAAGCTTGACAGAAAATAGAATGAGAAACAGACACAAATCATAGTTCTTGAAGATGTCTCGGCCAGCAACAGATCCCAGCAGCAACAGCTCCAGCCTTGCTCCAAAACCCTTGCCTCAACCCCTGAATGACCAGCCCCCCTCTCTCCTCCAGAAATTTCACCTTTTATATCACTCCTTTCTATCCTTTGATCAGCATCAGAATGTTCTAATCCTCCTGATTAAGCCACCTGTCCACTGCCTGGAAGAATCTGCACTGCTGCAGACAGCTTTTGGTGCAGGAATTCAGTGGTCCCCCCATTTTTTCTACTTTTTGGCCACCTTTTCTCCCTGCTACAAAACCCAAAACAGCAAGCATCAAAGCCCTTGAATGGTGTTTTGACAAATAGAGATTAAGATATTGCTGGTAACTAGTTCAAATATCAAATGGGATTATGTATTATGCAGGAATGAAAATCTATATGAAAACTTTATGGTTTTGAACCCGAAAATGATAACTTGTCACAAATCTTGGAAATTATCCAAATGCAAATGATTCAAAGCATTAGAAGCATCAAATGGACTAGGGTAACAAGTGAGTGCAATCAGAAATCAAATATGAATAAGATTTCAAAGGAGTGATAACTTGGGTGCCAAAAATGATAACTTATATGACTTAAAAATGATAACTTGTGATAACTTGAGTTGTGGTTATCCAAATGTGATGAAATTTGACCAGCAATGAGTTAGAACAATAACAAGATGATTGCTTAAGGTCTTGTGCAAAATTAATGGTTTTGCATGTCGAAATGATAGAATTGCCCTTTAACGATAACTTGGCACTTGAAAAATGATAACTTGTTCTAAAAATGATAACTTGGCATAGAATTTAAATATTAATGGATTTTGGCATTTCAGAACCTCTATGCACATGGAATTAAGTATGAAATGAGGAATATCAACTAGTTATCATAATGTTTGCATTCCAAGTATAATTGGCCCAAAAATAGGCAAAAGTGGGACTCGATATGTATGAATTTCATCTAAAATGGGTTAGAAACATATAGTGATCAGCAAGTGATCAGGGAGTTATGAGGTTTAGTAAATGAGGGAAGCTCAGCCCTCGGTACGTAGGATCCTTCGAGGTACTAAAGTAGTAGGTGAAGCAGCATGCAGTCTAGCTTTGCCACATTCCTATGGGCGAGTACATAATGTGTTCCACATATTCATGCTTAAGAAGTACAAGCATGATGCTGCCAATATTTTACAGATTGAAGAGCCAAATCTAGCTGTTGATTTAACCTTCGCAGAGTACCCGACACATTGTAACACCCCCAAATCGACCAACGTCACGTGACGAGGACCTCTCTGAAGGCGCTACGAAAAACTATAACTTGACTAAAGATTGACCAAAACTCTATTATAAAACAGTGATAGATCAGTAATAGCAATAAAGAGGAATAATAGAATATCAAAATAGCAGAAGTCTCAAAGTACTACATAATCTCCATAATAGGAATCACATCTGAATTACATCCAAGTTCATAAATGCGGAAAAATAGAAGAAATGATAACTATGCCCTTTTTTGGTTCATATGCTTTATTATTGCTCGAGCTGGTCACGACACACGATCTCAACATCGTCACTAACCTGATCCTGTGGAAATCAACACAGGAGAGGAGCTCCTCCCATAAGCTAAATAGCCTAGTGGGGAATCAATATAGTACTCAATGCATAACTAATAAATAGAATTAGTCAGAATCAGTAATCACTTATATCAAAGTCAGATATAGAGAGCATAAGATCATTTGATTAGAAATATCAATGGATGGAAGAGAATCAGAGATCATATAATCATGAAAGGTTTCAATAATCATGCTGGATTAATAATCACACTTCACTTGTCATCATGCTCATATCATTTGTACATACTCTTTATCATTGTATATTTTCTTAGCCTAAGTGACTTTAGGTGCCTTTAACTTTTGGGGTTTTATGCCGAGCAAAATAATACAGTCTTGTGTAGCCTATGGGTGATCAAGCCATGGCTAAGTGAAAGCCCCTTCACTATAGCACTTAGCATGGGCTGGCCACCCTCTCTTTATCTTTTAACATTTCTTTATTAACCTCTTTATCACCATGTCATTCTTTTGTTCTACAAGAAGGATTGGATCACTGAACTGATCAATAACAAGACAAATGATTCAGTCATACAACAATTCAATCTGTAGGGAATAACATGTCATAATCACGGAAAGAATCTAGATCAATCAGCAATAAAATAAAATCAGGCTTATGGTTCGGTCGATCGGTTCTCCCTAATCGATCGACCGATTACTTGGCACCGGTCAATCGATATCTCTGGAATGGTCGACCGATGGTGCTGGGTCCGTTCAATGAGTCTCGGTCAATCGATCGGCCGAATTATGTGGCTCGGAAGGAATGATCGGCCGACCGATTTCCACAAATGGCTAGACTGGAACTCACCGGTAGACCGATATCTCTGGATCGGTTGACCGGTCGGCATAAAAATAGATTCGAGTAGACATCAGATTTTTAGGGTTTTTCGATCCTAGATGAGATGAATACTTCTAAACAGTCATCCAGACCCGAAATCATGAAGGGAAACATCTACTTAACAGCAATCAATCATGAATCAGAGATCAAACAACAAGGATACAATCAAACCATTCGTCTCCTTCAATTTTTCCATTCGGCCATAAGCATATCATAAGATTTTTCACAGCAATCATTCTAGCCTAATCCTATTTAGGTTATGCAGAGGGATTTCATATTCACCCACCTCTTTCCTTGGTTGATCCTTGCACGAAATCCTTCCGGTCACCGACGGTCATCCTTCTCTTGTCGTTCCCCACCTATGAAGCAATTCGGTTGGAGGAAAAGGTAAGGAGCAGCATACTTGATGGTAAGGAGGCAAAAGAAATGGAAGATGGCTGTCCAAGAAGGAGGCCCTTCTTATAGGGTGTGGTGGGAGGAATTTCCAAATTTGCCCCTTTTTTATACCCTTATCTAGAGCCTTATCCACTCATGGTTGTCCATTTTATTTGATCTTATCCATTTGTTTATTTATTTATTTATTATTTTTTGGGGGTTACATCATTAACCCCTTAAAAGAAAATTCATCATCGAATTTTGCACTAAGTAGAGGTCTTACCGAATAAGTGTGGGAATTCTTGGCGCATCTCTGAATTGAGTTCTCATGTGGCCTCATCGCTGTGATGAAAACGCCATGCTTCTCTGACCATAGGTACATCTTGATTCTTCTGACGTTGTACTTTGTGTTCCACAATATGTTTAATGACCTGAGGTCTAAGGACCAAGATGGTCTCATTGAATAGTCTCACATGAGTAAAACACGGAGGTGGTCATGAACTTGTATGTAGCTACCCCCTTCACCTATCAAGACATGTTTTAAATTCGTGCGGGTCGAGAGCCCAAAGCGAATAATATCTTGATTTGGTCGAGGGGTGTTACAGAATGGTATCAGAGCTGACCTCGCGTGCTCACTTGAGCCATGTGGAAAATATGGGCCACGAGCCAACATGGGCCATGGGCTAACACGGACCCCGCTCAACGAGGACGTTGAGCCCTTTATGGGGGGAAGATTGTAATGACCTGAGGTCTAAGAATCAAAATGGTCTCATTGAATAGTTTCACATGAGCAAAACACGAAGGTGGTCATGGACTTGTATGTAGCTACCCCCTTCACCTATCAAGACGCGTTTTAAATTCGTGCGGGCCGAGAGCCCAAAGCGAACAATATCTTGATTTGGTCGGGGGGTGTTACAATAACAGTTATTCATGAATATAATCAATCATATTTTTTCTCTTATATGATGACTCCACATAATCCATTATATATATTCCCCAATGTTTTCGGAACCGGACTGGCAACCAGATCGGACTCCTTACTGGATCGCGGTTAGACTGTTCCAACCGGGTTCGACCAAAGTGAATTGAATTTTATTAAAATTATATTATTTATAATAATTATAAGGATATAATATAACTTATATAATATAATATATGAATATTGTACTAATAACCTATTAAAAATATTAAAAACTAATATAACATAATTTTATTTATTAAAAATTTTAATAATGATTAACGTATAAATATAAATATATTATTGTTAATTTAGTGTCTATTATTTATTGATGATAGATGCTACATTAATAAATTTTATCCTAAATTATTCTTATTTCTTTTTTCTTTAACACTTTCCTTTTTATTTCCACTTTAATAATTTTCCATTTTAATATTAATCAATTTTGAATATTTACCTTTTTTATTTCAATTCCTATTTAATTTTATACATTTTTTTTACTTTTCTTATATTCCTTTCATTTTTTTTCTTTTTTAAACCTTCATATCTTTATCATTTTTTAACTTTTATTTTTCACAACTTGAATTGAATTGGGTTGAACCGATTCATCGTAAAAATGTTTTGATATCAAACCGAACCAGATTACCGATCAGTTCGTGGTTGAACCAATTGAACCGGTCGGTCCAGTCAGATTTTGATAACATTGATATTCCCCCACCAATATACATAATCTCATTTATTAAATATGAATCTTATATTATTTTATTAATTTTTAATCTTTGTGCAAGGTGACCAATACGTTGATCTATATAAGATGCGTATATGTTTCGATGTACTATTTAAATGAGACAGGCTAGGGGTGTAAGAAAAAACCGATCAATCCGAAAAATTCACCCGACATGAAAAAATTGAATCAAAAAAAAATAAAAAATTAAGGATCCGAATATGATTTAGGGTGATTTTTAATAAATCAAAATTCACCCGCTAATATTAGGGCCCCATCCGAAAAAATCGTAAGGCCCGTGGAGCCCATTTTTTATTTATGATTTTTTTAATTTATATAATTAATACATATGTTATTAATTCTTTTATTATAGATATAATATTTTTGTATAAAAAAATTTTATACTTTTCTATCACATTATCAAACTCTAATTTAATGACTTTAAATTTTTACTAGTATATTTTATATTTAATAAAAAATTAAATATATTTATATTAATTTTAAGTTATTCTATATATTTTTAAAATATAATTATACAAAAATAGTGTCCCGAAAAAATCACCTGAAAAAATTAATTTTTATTTGATTTTTTAGACCGAAAATTCAACTCGACCCGAACTACTTTCACTCCTAAGACAGACTATGTATTTTTTATCAGTTGTACACATCTGTATACAGTAAATTTTCACCTAATTGGTGGTGATGAACTCCCTGCCAAAGTGAAAACTTTGTCCCTTTTATTTTTTAAATATTGTATACAATTTAAATTTATGAAGGCATTGTGACATATTTTAAATATATTGATCTTTCTATTCTCTTTACATTATCTATTTCCATTTCATTTGGGCATTTTTACTTTTTTCCATTTTTTTTCTTTTCGGTTGACTCATTTATAACCTCACAAAACCCCTAATTCAAAGATAATAAGTCAGCGTTACATACTTACATGGATTAAAATTGTTATATAATATCTAAGGTACAAATAGGATTGAAAAAAATGGATATCCATTCAAGCATCAATAGATCAACTAAATGAGATTATATTAAACTTTTTTCGATAAAAGATGGTATTGAACTTTTGACTTCACTCCGAATGAAAAAAGGTTAAGCATGCTCATGAATCAATAACTCTACTAGATAAGAGCATGTAAAATGCTTTGGCTTTACAAATTCATGGTATATATTCTAAGGCTTGGTGATAGTTTTGTTCTGCATCTCATTTTGCCTATTTTTTTCTCTTTTCATTTTTTTTGTATACCTGCATAAAATAATTGTAATAATTAATTATGCAATCAAGAAAAATGAAACGATAAATATAACACTAATCAATTTATTGTTATATATAATAGCACTAATCAATATAATGTGAAACAATCCCAAATAATAAATTAATGATAAATAACCTATATTAAATTGTCGCAAGAAATTAATATGCTCAATTATTAATTTGCACATGGTTCTTGATATCACTGACCAACACGAAAATAATTAACGTAGGTTAAATTTTTTCTTGCTTTTATACATTTTGATGTAAAATGTTTTCTCCGTACTGACTTTTCATATTCAGATATCTTGAAGCAGGGTGATGGTGATGAGTAAGATACTAAATTACTTTATTTAATATTTTGGCTTCTCAACTTCAAAAGTAATGACTGAAGTGAGTTTATTTTGCTTTTAGTTTCGATTACATGTTAGAAGTTAAGTAAACTAATGTGGGGAAACACAAAACTTGAAAAAGTGATTGTTTTAAAAATATTTCTTTCTTAAATTCATAATTAAGCATCACTAATTATCTTATATTGTCAAAAATATATTTTTAAGAAATTATGAAAGAAATGATGACAAATTTGAAAGGAGATAGCTTATCAAATTTAGTTTAACATAGAGCAATCAAGATATGCATGTATATTAGGAATCCCAAATATATATGTATATGTATTAAGTGGTAATCACGTAAAGTGCTTGAGAATATTCATCACTAGTTATAGTGTATATATTTGAACTCTATTCGTCTTGGCAATCTTCGTATGCTTCTCGATAGTTCCAATTCAATGACAAAACCTAAATTATACTTTTTTTTCTATATGCCCTTGTTCAATCCATTATATCATAGCTATCTCAATTTTATCATAACTAAAAAAAACATATCTCGATTTTATCATATCTCAATTCAATGAAATATTATAATTAAAAAACACACGCTAAAATTATCAATTTTATCATAGCTACTTTTGTGATATTGGGAATTACAGACGCTACACAATTTTTGGAGTGTGACAGAGATATTGAGTAGAAAAGTTGGAAATTTGATCGAGAAAATGAAGAGAAATAGAAAAAAAAAGAGAAATAACTACTGTTGTGAATACGTTGAGTTAAAAGGTTGGGTTGAGATATCTAGTAGCCTCCAGTTCTAACCTAAAAGATAAAAATGGGACTATTAGGTGATGGGTTTGAGAAAAAAAAAAGAGAAATAATGAGTTAAAATAGTACATTTAGATTTTTTTGCTTAGATTGAAGTGAAAAAGTGTTCAAAATATAATATTCTGAAAATAAGCAATTTAAGGTAATCTTATTATCTTAAAACATACACATATATAATTAAATATTGATTTATTTCATTTTTACTAGTGTATAACTTATTAGTATTCTTGACTTAAGCATTACGGTTGTTTTATTTATTAACAATAGTACATTGCTAGAATGTAAAAAATAACTCAAAATTGTTAACTTATAGATAATCAATTATTGGCCATCACACTAAATAACTTTATAAAGAATTTCATGCTTTTTTTTCTTTTTAGATAGTCAATTCTCGGTGTCTAGAAAGTGGTACCGGAGATGACGTTAAAAAGTGCACTATCCATAAGTTGAAGATCGATCTATCATCGAGTTCAACTAATTCACTTAGATCGCCCTGCATCGCAACCTGACAAATGAGACCCTCAATAAAAATTTCTGCATTAATAGGAACTTGAAATAGAGATTTACTTAAGGAAGAAGGAACCCCCAATCCTTAGTTGATAAATACTTCCATGTTCGTAAATAAGGAAAAAGGAGTATATGGTTGAAAACAGATAGTGGAATTATCGTATAGTTTAAGTGGTGATAAATGACGAGTAAATTACACGATTAGTCCCTCAACTTTAAATTGATTTTAAATCGGTCTTCCAATTTTAATTTGTAACTAAAACGTTCTCAATTTTTTATTTTTCTTGCACGATTAGTCCTTTTGACCAGTGATAATAGGTTTTCCGATTGTCTTGCGTACATGGCCGCCACATGAATCATTTCTCTTTTATTCGTCATTCAAGTCATCCACGTCATTTAACGCTACTAAACTAAATAAATTATACGGATCATCCCCAACTTTCAGTCGATTTTTAAACAGTCCCACAACTTCAATTTATAACTAGAACATCTTCCAACTTTGATTTTATTGCACGATTCATACACTTGACCGATAATAGGCGGTCTATCGATTATCTTACTAACGTAGTGTAAAAAAATATAATAAAAAAATTAACTTACTGACATGGCACAATAAAATAATAAAATAATAAAAAATATTATAAAAATTAATAAAAAAATAAAAAATGACAGGGGATGCCAACAAGCTCGAGGGGGGGGGGGGGGGGGGTGCTTGTGCAAGTTCGCCCTCGCTGACCTCCCTTTTCATCCTCGCGCACGGTGAGGAGAAAAAGGGGGCTTGTGCAAGTTCGCCCTCGCTGACCCCCCTTTTCATCCTCGCGCACGGTGAGGAGAAAAAGGAGGGCCATCGCCCCCCCCCCCCAATAAAATAATAAAATAATAAAAAATATTATAAAAATTAATAAAAAAAATAAAAAATGACAGGGGATGCCAACAAGCTCGGGGGGGGGGGGCTTGTGCAAGTTCGCCCTCGCTGACCCCCCTTTTCATCCTCGCGCACGGGGAGGAGAAAAAGGAGGGCCATCGCCCCCCCCCCCCCCCCCCCCCCCCCTCCCTCCTTTCGTCGGCGCCCTCTATCATTTTTTAAATTTTTAATTAATTGTATAATATTTTATTTTTTATTACGCCATGTTAGCAAGTTAATTTTTTATTATATTTTATTATGCCGCGTTAGTAAGATAATCGAAGGATTGCTTATTATCAGTCAAGTGAATGAATCATGCAATAAAATTAAAGTTAAGAGACGTTCTAATTGAAGTTGGGGATTATTTAGAAATCGACTCAAAGTTGAGGGATGATCCGTGTAATTTATTTAATTTAGTAGCGTTAAATGACGTGGATAACTTGAATGACGCAGATGAAAGAAAAATGATTCACGTGGCAGCCACGTACGCAAGACAACCGGAAACCTATTATCACCAATCAAAGGGATTAGTCGTGCAAGAAAATAAAAAATGAAGAACGTTCTAATTACAAATTAAAATTGAACCGATTTGAAATTGATTCAAAGTTGGAGACTAATCGTATAATTTACCCGATAAATGACATTCGTTTTTCAAATTTGAAAAAAAAAATTGATCATTTTGTCCTGAAGTAGTTTTGGAATAATGCATGAGAGGCAGGAAACAACGAAGATAAATGGATTAAACAAAATAAAATCAATAACAATAAATGGAAGAAGATCCCTAAAATACTTATTACAACCATCTCTTTCAATTTCAATTCCCCCTAATCTCACGGAAGATATTATCTTTCAAAATACTTATGTCCTAATTTATTGATCATAGAAATTGCGAGCTCAAAAAAGTCAACCATTTTTTTGGTAGTGCAGTTAAGAGCATTGACTTCATGAAAGAAAAATAACCAAAATCCATATTCGCAAAACAAGATCCAATAAATGTTTACAGATCCAAAAGATTCGGAGATTCCAGCATCAAACTAGTAGCAACTTTTCTGCCTTGTACTGAATTAGCCTTACATCAAAAGATATTGTTTTCAACGGGATATTTAGCTCTATCCAGTTTGTAACGTAGGACGAAAAAACGTCCTAAATGTTTAGTTTTAGAACTCTCTTTCTTTTTCTTCCTTTATTAATTCAACTCATCATTCTAGTCAAGTCGATTATTTCAGTATTACTCGAGACTAACTTTGATCTCATGTAGCAGTAAAAGTTTGATGCTTCTCATCAAATCATGGGGGCAATGAACTCATGATTTGGGAGACCGACGTCATCAATGTCTAAAATCAGTCTACCAATGCCCAGTATCAATCAGCAAGCTACTTCCATCATCCTAGTGAATATGTTCTACGAAGATGCTGAAACTTTTGTTGGCCTGATGCAGTATACTCGAGACCCAACATGCTGCACGCTAAGTCCAGCATCCTCACAACCACAGAGAAAAAGAGCTTCTTCCTCCTTGCCAATCCTCCGCCGCCAGCTCATAATAAAAGCTGGCCACTCTAGTCGCACCTCAATTCCTTCAACAAAGATGTATGTTATAGTCATTCAAAAGAATATGTTGCTAGTGATGAATGAACTCTGTTACCTGATGTGGTAAGAAATTTTCTATCTTGAGAGCTTCCGGATACAGTTGTATTTCTCGGTTTATATTCATTCAGGAGGAAGCACAAGGTTTTTATCAAATTTGGGTACTGTTTTACATCTGAAAAGAACGAAAATGATGGTGTCATGAAAAGTTCCAAGAATATTAACCCAGGTGTATGGCATAAAAAAAGATCTTACAGAGTAGGATATCACTGGCAATAATAAGATCCCAATCTGGTTTAGTAGTAGGAAAGATGTCACCCCAAGAATCTGGAAGATTGAGCAGATTGATTTACACGTAGAGGTAAGAAAGTTACAAGAAAAATGTATCTGTGCATTGAACCTTCTCTTCATTCAACAACAACAACAACATCAACAATAACAAAGCCTTATCCCACTAGGTGGGGTCGGCTACATGGATCATACGACGCCATTCCGCTCTTCATTCATTTGCTCAAAATGAACTAGGATTTGAGGGAAACAAAATCAAAAGGGCTTTTTTATCCACATCCACATAAAATAGCTGCAGCATTATGCAAGTCTTCATTCTCATAAAAAGAAACATTATGTAAAGTCTTCCTTTCTGAAACATTAATGATCACTTTTGCAGGCATCTCTTGCAATGAAGACAACTTTAGCAATAAAATCACGAAAAGTGTTTATATGATCCTTTATTTATTTAGACATATTTATAATTCTTCATTGATGTAAACTGAAGATAACAATGCTCTTTAGTCCAAAGCTCATATCATTTTTTTAAGGCAGACTCATATGAAATTATGAATAGTAGGATCCTAATTTCTTAGTTAATGGCTGCAACTTTTGCTGAAACCTATGACTTGTTTTTGGGAAAAGTTCTGGAGTCAGTGATTTGCACTGAAGAGGTTAGTGGAGTTTAGAGCTTAGCGAAGCTCATATCAATGTTTTTTTAAGGCAGGATGATATGAAATTATGAACAACAGGATCCTAATTTCTTAGTTAATGGATGCAACCTTTGCTGAAACCTATTACAATGAATTTGTTTTTGCAAAAGTTCTGGAGTCGTGGTTTGCACTGAAGAGGTTAGTGGAGCTTTGAGCTTACTCATGATTGGCGCAAGACCAAACTTTATGACAACACAACACATCACAGTATCTTGTCAGACAAGAACCAACATGGTGTACCAAACTTTCTTTTTTGAGAAGTTGCCTACCAAACCTTAATATTTGGAGTACGAAGATGACTACCGGTCCTTTTTTGGAGAAAGGATGATGAAGTAATGACCTATTATAGGAAAAACATTTGTTTACAATCTGAGATGGAATTTATTTCAATCAATTATCCTCAATATCTCTCAATCAATTAAGAGACTAGCAAAATGTGGTTAACATAAACCAGGTTTTATTTTACTGCTTTTTCGTGGAGATGCTACTTTGCATGCCTAAAACTCCATGATTTTCAGTCAGAAATGTAACAAAAATTTCAAAGTTCAAGCATTTGACAACGGCAGTTTCACAAATTTTAAAAGACTTCTATTTCTTTTTAACTTTTTTGAGAAAGTATTTCTTTTTAACTTACCAAATTAAGATTCTAAAAAATTCAGTTTATACATTGTATTTCATGCAGTGGTGGTAACTTCATGGCATAGATGTTTAACTTAAAGAGACAAAAATGTTGGGGTTTCAACTTTCTAGACATAATTCAATGCCACTAAGACAAGGTTTTAACATTTTCCCTAGTATCACAAATATTTGGACTCTTCTGCAATGATTATTAAATGAGACATTCTGTGGAATTATTTTATTCGACCTTTGATTTCATAAACTAGTAAATAACAAAGTGTACCCAAAAGGACCGGAATAACATGAGAAATCCAATAAGGTTGATCAGTAAAGAATGCAAATAAATGTAGTCAACGAATTCTATTTCACACTAACATGATACATGAGGCAAACAAAATAGAAGCACTTACGCCGCACATGAGGCAAAATATCCAGTTGATTTGCTTTACAGTTATAGGATATATTTTCTTCAATTTCCTCGTCATCAAAATCTGATGTTGTGATGTCGACTCCAAATGATTTTCTTAAGAAGATTGCTAAAGCTCCAGTACCACTATAAATAAACAATAATTCTTTGATATGATAAAACAAACTAGAGCCTTATGCAAACATGTATTGCTAGTATGCAATCTCCAAATTCAACTGTATAAGAAAGATAATAGTAAGAACTAATTATTAAGAATATAAAATTATAGATGTTCGCTCTTCCTAACAGCTTAAGCTTTTAAGAAAATTGGTTGGCATATCAAATTTAACATGGTATCAAAGCCAGAGGTCAAGGGTCCGAACCTTGTTAAGCTCTTATTAAAAAGTAATTTCCTCCCTTAGTTGTCCACGTGTTGGTCTTGGACTAGACCAAAAAATTGTCAGCAGCCCACATGTGACGGAAAGTGTTAAGAATATAAAATTATAGATGTTGCTCTTCCTAACAGCTTAAGCTTTTAGGAAAATTGGTTGGTCAGCACATCAAATTTAACACTAACTACTAAATGAGATTCAAATTCCAATGCAATGAGTTCAATTCATGGAAATGTAATGAATTTCGGACCTTGGGGTTGAAGCATAAAACTAGAAAGCATGCAACACAGCTCATTTCCTACAATCAACTTCATTGCAATGGGCATAGAGCAGGGATATTCATATTCTGCCCACAATCTTGTCCATCACTTAAATCCTACCAACCTTAGATTTACATTGAATTGTGTTCATAGACAATATAAAATCAAATGTGCTGACTTCGTTCATTTATAAAATTCAAAAACATCCATGTTCCAAGTTAGAATAATAATGTATAAAGATATATTTTGCAACTATAGAAAGTAGCTATTAAAGCATATCGTGTATGTGAATAAAGTCACTGCGATAAGATATTCTTACATGCTTTATTTATTTATTTGTATCCCATGTAGACAAAAAAAAATGTATTGCATACCTCCCCATCTCCAGTATACGTGCTCCCTGTAGAATGGATTGATTCTGAACCAACCATGTACTGAATATAAATGTCCCAGGCCAAAGTAAATTAGCATTAAGCTGATGAAATGAGAATTCCCTTACAATCAAATCCTGCATGTAATCCCAATAGGAAATATAGAAACTTTAAATATTGTCATCATTTCTGTAATAATTCAAAATTTAGATTCACAAGAAGACGTCCTTTATAAAGTGAAAAGGATGACTATCAATTTTTGTATCCATCCACACATAGCATTGTTTTAACAAGGATTTCTTGAGGAATAGAAACACCAGCTGTATAAAACATGTATGAAGAAGTCATCTGCATATGATGATGCAATTGTTTTTACAATGGATACCCTCCACCCACCAACCCAACGCTCCCCTCCCCCACCCAAATACACCCTCCTACATAATAAATAACTATTGGATCCCCAGGGATACCAGGTGTTTCAACTGCTACGGCCCTGTTAGCTGTCTCCGGTGCGGAAAGAATGGCCGCCACCAGTTTTCGTGCATGGTCACACAATAACGCAGGAACAGCATGGTAAGAAGGGTGCAGAAGTCCTCACCACTGCAGCTCTTCTTGTACCAGTTGTTCTGTAAGTGCAATTTAGGCCCATGTTGTCTCCCTCCCATGGTGCTAGCCCTGCAGCAGAATGTTGACTTCCTCTGCGGATGCGTTATCGATGAGGTGACCAATGCTCCGATGGACCAATCCCATCTCCAAACATCGCTCATCGCCCACATTCGTGCAGGCACCCCCTTCCACCTCAGCCGCTTATCGTCACGTTCCTGGCAACCCCAAGCAGCATGAGATAGTCTTGGTCAGCCCTCTTCCTCTGCAGCAGCAGGGTTCGTTGATCTGGCGGTCTTGGTCAGAGGATGATGGTCGATGGAAGCACCGCTAGCAGCCAAACACAATGTCAAGATCTAGGGCACACCTTCTGTGTTCCAATATGATCATGGTGGTGGCAAGGGAGTTCGTCAATCCTCTTTCCATCATCATCCCAATCGTCGTCTTGCAGGATATCTCCACTGTCTCTGCCGACGTGGAACTGCATCCAGGATTCCACATCCCACCAGCAATGGTTTTGTGTGCTGGCGTCGGTTGGTTCCTCCTCCCTCTGGACGGCTACCCAGTTGGAAGCTCTTGGGCTGATGTCGCCATTGGCCGCCTTCCGACCTGTCCAACATTTGATAGCACAGTTTCCATACACCCGATGACGTCCTTTAATGGATTGGAGTCAAATGCAGATCGTGAATCTGAGACATGTGTCGAGCTCCCAAATCCTGCTCCCACCTACAACCTCAAACCACATCCAAGCCGCCCCCATTCAAATGATGAACCAACCTCAAACCTATCCTGTAACCGATTCCCCATCAAACCAAAATTTTTCACCACATGAACCTAACCTCCTCATGCATGCAGTTCAACCTCACCCATCAGCAGAAACTGTGACTTGACCCCGAACCTCCCAAGACCAACCTGTGACCTCAACATTTGATAGCCCATTCCAACCTTACCTCCCCATGATGTCTCACCTCTTCCAGTTCTTTTCGTGGCCCCATCCCTACCTTCCCACAACACATCATTCCCACAAGTTCTCCCCCCGACCCCACCCTGACCTCCCCAAAATCCACGAACCCTGCTTCTCCTCACCCACAACAAGGCATTGTCCCCACTTCCCACCACTCCCTCAAACATGTTTTACTAGAGTGCCATCTGCCGGACACCTGAGGCATCACCTAGGCCATCTCACCAGCCCCCATAACTAAGCGTCCAACCCACGCTTCACCCCCTCCACCCCTCCAATGCAAGGTGATCACCAGCAATCCTCTGACCATGCACAGTCGCTACCCTGGATTATCAGATCTCTCCCAGGGAGAACAAATGTGGAGGTCTGCATGGTGGCTGAGCAAGCTAACTTCAGACACGATCACCACACTACCCAGTCACAACAGGCTATGAGCAGAAGGCTGACTCTCCACCAGCCTCTACAGTGGCTGCTGGCTTGCTCCTGGGCCAACTTGAGTCAGAAGATAGTGTTGGGAACACACACCACAGGATCCCAGGATGAGACATGGGACTATATGAAATATTTGAAGTCAAGAATTATTGTGCTGCTTGCATTTATAGTTTCAATTGGTGGCAGGTGCAGTTCAAGAATTATCATGCGGTCCTAAAGAGTTTCATACTAAAATAAAAAAGAACATCGAAAACAAAAAGAAAAAGAGTCTACGTGTCAATCTTATTACTGCATCAAAACTCCAGTATTAACCATAAATACAACTGAGCTAGTGTTTTGAAATGCAAAATAATATAGAAATGCAGTTTAACCATTCATGTTTTGGCACATAAACCTTTTATGAAACTAGTTAGAACTTTAAAAGTTTCCATCGAAGAAACAAGATCTAACTAGTATCCTCGAGTGTTATTCAATAGTAGCCACGCAAGTTCCTTTCTCTATTGGAATTCACAATGGATTCTGTTGAGAAAGATGTTCTCTTATTGATTGACCAAACACAAGTGCCACCTATTTATAATCAAGGTAGGCAATACAAGAGGGAGAATATTACTCCAGAAAATCAGAGATATTATCCCAAAATATCTGAGATACTATCCGAAGAAATTTGGGATACTAATCCTAATTAATATTACAAAGATATGCGAAGATATGGAAAGATATGAAAAGATATGCAAATCATATCTCAACACTCCCCCTCAAGCTGGAGGGTAAATATCATTTAGGCTCAGCTTGGAACATATATCCAAGAGCTTCTTTTTGAGAAGTGCTTTAGTAAGGATGTCAGCTAGTTGATCTTCAGTGCCCAAGTGTGGAGTGGATATCTTCTTAGTTGTAATAGCATCACGAATGAAGTGACAGTCCACTTCTATGTGTTTAGTCCTCTCATGAAACAGAGGATTGTTTGCAATAAATATTGCAGCCTTATTATCACAATACATAGGTACCGGAGAAGTAACAGAAATTCCAAAATCACGTAGAAGAGAGATGACCCATAAGAGTTCACATGTAGTATGAGTCATTGCCCTATATTCTGACTCAGCGCTAGAGCGTGAGACCACATCTTGTTTTTTGCTGCGCCATGTTACAACATTTCCACCAACATAAGTACAATAACCAGTGGTTGATCTTCTATCTTCATGAGCCCCGACATGGGAAATATCAGGACGAGTTACAGTGAGATTCAAAAGTTTACCAACCATAGCTCTATATCTGGTGACATCTTCTAGAATAGGACTACTCAAATCAGCTAGAGGTAGTTGTGGATTCATAGGAATGGTGGCTATTTTACAGCCCATCATACCAGCTTCCTTTAATAGGTTCAAGACATACTTTCTTTGAGAGAATGAATCCATCATCAAACTGATTTACTTCAATGCCTAAGAAGTATTTTATTAGACCAAGATCTTTGGTCACAAACTGAGATTACAGAAACTTTTTTGCTGCCAAAATACTGTTAGTGTCACTACCAAATATTAAAATGTCATCTACATAAACTATGAAGATGACTGAACCTTTAGAAGTATGTAAAGAGAATGCTGAATGGTCTGAAGAGGATCGACTAAAACCATATTCTTCAATAGCTTTGCTGAATTTTTCAAACCATGCTTTTGAACTTTGTTTGTGTCCATAAATTGCTTTCTTCAACTTCCAAACCTTTGAACACTCCCCCTGAGTAGCAGTTTTCCAGCACGAATGGTGGAATGCCTCACAATGGTTGCGTGGAATAAAAAAACTATCAAGAGAAACTGAAAAAACTTTGGCAGTAGGAGACAAATGATCAAAAGTCATAAAATTAGATAGAGGATATTTCACATAAGACCTAGTGCCCTTCCGATGTGCAATAGGAACATCTAGGTCATGAGTTACCTGAGGAGGATCTCCTTCCAACAAGTCAGGATTGTTTGGAGGATCACGTGATGGAATCGTGGAGAGTGATTCATCATCAAGGTCCGGTGGAGGTTGAGTATGTCGGCGACTATAAACTCTCAGGGGTGGTGCAGGCGATGGAGGAGGAGATTGTGGCTGTTGTGATGGTAGATCCTGTGATGGGTCAGGGATTGAAATTAGATGACTCTCATGGTTATCCGCAAGGTCCGAAAAGTAAGGCTTATCTTCAAAAAAAATAACATCAGCACTAATATAGGACCTGCTAGAAGTAAGATCATAGCACCTGTAACCTTTTTGAATTCGCGAGTACCCTAAAAAGATGCACTTGATTGCTCGAGGAGCTAACTTATCAGTGTGAAAGAGGTGAACAAAACATTGACATCCGAAAACACGAGGGACAGGAAACAAAGACTTTCTTGGGAAAAGGAGATAGAATGGAATTTGTCCATTGAGAATCGACGATGAAACTAGATTAATGAGATAACCTGCGATGAGAACGGCATCTGGCCAATAGGTGGAGGGTACTTTCATATGGAAGAGGAGGGTGCGAGCAACATCAAGCAAGTAGCGAAGTTTTCGTTCAGCAACGCCATTTTGCTGAGATGTTTTTACACAAGAAGTTTGATGAATTACACCAACAGATTTAAAAAACGATGAAAGATCAGAAATTGCAAACTCAAGTCCATTGTCGCTGCGAAAGACTTTAATAAAGGTAGAGAACTGGGTTTTTATTTCTGTAAAAAATTGTCGAATAATTCGAGGAGTTTGTCTTATATTGCAACATATAAACCCAAGTGACTCTAGAATAATCATCTACTAAAACCAAGAAATATTTGAAATGCCTATTGTTGGAAACTCGACAAAGACCCCACAAATCAGCATGCACTAGTGAAAATTGACTTTTTTCTCGTTTGTCAAGGCGAGGTGGAAAAACAGTACGATGATGCTTTCCTAGTTGACAAGCCTCACACTCAAGAACCTCAGTACTTGAAATGTTAGGAAATTGTCGACGAAGAACAGTCAAACTGGGATGATCTAGGCGGCGATGGAGTTGTAGGGAAATGCTGGTAGTGTTAGGCTGTTGGATTTTTGGTAGATGGCTGGAGATAATAAAGTCCATCACGTTCAAATCTTCCACCAATCTGTCTTATCGTTTTGAGATCCTGCAGAACAAAAAAAGTCATAAAAAAGTGCTCGACAATTTAAGGACTTTTTTAGCTGGCTGATCGAAAGAAGACTAAGAGCAAACTTTGGAGCATACATAACATTATCAAGGGAGAGGTCACAATTAACAGAAACTGTGCCAAGGCCAGTGACCGGAGAGAGAGAACCATCAGCAACTTTGACATTAAGTGGATTTGATAGAGATTTGAGGGATGAGAAGAAAGAGGCATCACCTGTTATGTGTGAGGAGGCATCCGAATCGGCAATCCAGTCAGATTGAGAACTAGTAGAGAGAGCAAGAGTATCTGAATGATGCATTACAGCAGCACCAGTTGAAGGAGATGCAGATTCAGTAATAAACAGAGAACGAATGCAATCATATTCTTCTTTTGATATTAGAACATCCGACTCATTTGTAGTGGCAGCATGAACCTTTGTATGATCAGCAGGATATCCAAACTTTTCCCAGCAACGGTCATAGGGATGATTGGATCGATGACAGTGGTCACAAAAGAATTACCACGTCCTCCGGAGTCGTTTCCTCGTCCACGGCCATAGCCTTTGGCTTTGTCAGGGAAAAAATCTCTTCCTCTGCTACGTGTAGCAAGTGCAGATGCATCCGTATGAGGTGAGAAATCATCGATACGGGAGAATCGAGCATAGATTTCTTCTGGGGTTGGAATAGTTTCCTGTGTCATCAACTGATCCTTGATGGATTTATATTCAGGACCAAGACCAGAGAGAAGCTGAACGGATCTAATTTGATCACGTTGTTCAACCAACACTTTGATATCTGCATAGAGAGGCTGATAGATATCTTGCTCATTCCAGAGGTTAGTTAATGTCCCAAAATAATTTGCTAATGGCTGATCATTTTTCTTACATGATTGGATTTCTTCAAGAACCTTGTAAAGGCGAGATATATTGCTTTTATGAGAGTGAAGTTTTGGAAGTACCTCCCACATAGTCTTGGCTGACCTATAAACCATGATCTGTTTGGCAACAAATTCGGTCATGCTATTGAGCATGGCTGAGGCGACCCAATCATTGTCAGCATCCCAATCTTCTATACGTTCTTCAGATTTGGTGAGGATATGCTTCTTCCTGTGGGACCCTACGTAGCGCTCAAATGCCGTGGACTAGAGGAGATAATTGATACCATCAAGTTTGATATTGATACCGAGTGGAGTACTGAGGGTGGATTTAACACCTGATCGGCCATGGTTGAGAAAAATGGGTTCCACGGAGAAAAAGATCGAGCGCCGATCTTGAGAACTCCATCTAGATTGAGGGGGGGAAGGGAGAGAAATAAGGATCAAATCGTTACTGCTCTAATACCATGTTAAGAAAGATGTTCTCTTATTGATTGACCAAACACTAATGCCACCTATTTATAATCAAGGTAGGCAATACAAGAGAGAGAATATTACTCCAGAATATCAGGGATATTATCCCAAAATATCTGAGATACTATCCCAAGAAATCTGGGATACTAATCCTAACTAATATTACAAAAATATGCGAAGATATAGAAAGATATGGAAAGATATGAAGAGATGCAAATCATATCTCAACAGATTCCTTCTGACCGCGTATAAGCTTTTGTCCTGATATCGCATACGTACAAATTATGCCCAATATTGTACTAATAGAGCAAGATCTATTGGTGAATAATATACCGAAAGGTTTGGTTACTAATAGAGCGGAATGACGTCATATGGATAAGACTTTGTTGTTGTTGTATTGTACTACAAGAGTGTAAAATACGAGCCCAAAAGATGTCAATAATTCAAAAGTCAGGTCAATTTTATTCTATAGGTTTAGGGTTTATACAAATATGGCATTTAATTCAGAGTTTATGCAATATTATCCAGTTGTCATCCAACACATTTAACACTTTCTCCCAAATTCGTTGTGTGATCCCCCTTGGTTAATGACATCTCAACACAATACCTCATCAAGGTCATTTGTCAATAGAAGGATCAGGTCTAAGGTTCCTCACTGGAATTAATTCGAACATTGAGTTTGTGTATGCTGCGCTATTGTTGTCAACACAGTTAACATCCACTGTGCAGTCCATAACAAACAACTACATTTCGGATCCGGCCACTGATGCAGGTCAATGGCTTAAATTCACACACACCATCCCACGCGGCTGGATTCAACAGAATACCCACACAGCACGCGTTCATTTTCAAGTTCGTTGCACAAGCAGCTAATCCTGGTACTGCTATATGCTGCTCCTAAGTGCGTCTAGGGAAGAACAGAAGAAGATTATTTATTACCATTCCAGGAAAAGTGTGAGTTCTCTCGACGTGAAGCTCCTGCTTCTGCTCTGTGGATGTGCTCTCCTTTCCCTTTCCACTGGCCGCTGCAAGAGGAGGTGGTGGATGTCGAGAGAGAGAGAGAAGAGAAGGAAGGCCACGAGGACAAGATTTTTGTTCTCACCATCGTTGTCTTCCCCGTCGCCGTCGCCGTCGCCGTAGAAGAGCGAAGCCGGGGAGAAGAGCGCCACGTCCATCTCCACAAGAGAAGAGCGCGACAGAAGAGAGCAGCAGCAAATGATCTAATTAATGAGTTGTTGAGGGGCTGCACGCCGCAATGATCAAAGCACCGGACTCTGTTAAAAAGGAAGGCCGCAAAAAAAAAAAAAAAAAAAGCAACGACGACGGACGACGGAGAGGTGCCCTAACAATATTTGAACATAAAAATCTAAAATTGATCGTCTTCAAATTCATAGTCCTCAAATTAATTTAGTTAGAGATTAAGCATTAATGCCACCTCCATAGTCATTGCCACTCCCAAAAGTTTTCTCGACTTTGAATCTTTATTTACATTCAATATTTTTTTGGATGTACAAAATTATTAACACTCAACTAATAACATACTTTTTAAAACTACTAAATGAAATGAGCAATTGAGATTCAATTCTACTATCAATTGAATCAATCATCATTAATTTATTCACATTCAATATTTTAATAATCGGATCGGTGCTGGACCACTGTGATTAGACTGATTAATTCGAGTTCGAACGTCTTCAATCAAATTTTATCAAAATAATATTATTTATAATATATTATTAAGATATAAATAATATTTAATATTATATAATGAATAAAATAAGAATAATTTATAATTCATTGTAAAATATAATAAACAGATATTAGTTAAAATTTAATATTTATAAAAAAGAGTTTAAGTTATTGATAAATTATATTAATTCTCTTATTTGTTCTAGTATTAAGATGATAATTTATTTTGCTGACTTCCTTTTATTTTTTTCTTTAATTTCATTTTGGGATTATTTCTTTAATCCTACCCACATTATGGTGATTTTTCATGTCTAATCTTGAACTTTTACATCCCTAAAATTTAACGTGATTTTTATTTATTCCTCTTGTTTGATTCTATCCATTTTTTTGTTATTTTTATCTTTTTATTTATGAATAACTAAAATATCTTTCCATGAACTATCCTCTCTTTTAATATTTTAAAATAAAATAGAATATAAGTAATATTAAAAAAGTAAATTCTATCGAGAATCTCTATATTAATATTTTTTCATTTTTAATTTATTATATATATGATTTTATTCTTTTTTAAATATTAAAAGGGAGGACAATTCGGGAAAGGATATTTTAGTCTTAAATAGAAAAAGTGAAAATAATAAAAAAAGTTAATAGAGTCAAGAGAAAGGATTTAAGTGAACATCCATAAAATTTAGGAACATCGTGTGGTAAACTTTTCACGCGAAATATCTTCATAATTTGAAGAAAGTTTAAGAAAATAACTCTTCATTTTAATACCTTCCTTTTTCTATTTCATTAATTTCTCTCTCCCTATTAATTTTCCATATTTACTTCTTTTTTAGTTTTCACATGTTCTTAATTTAAATACTTTCTCACTTTTTATCATCCTTTCTAAATTTTTTATTTTCTTTTTTACTTTTATTTTCTATTTTTTTAATTATTATTTTATTTTTATATTATCACAAACAATTGCTTGTGTGGAGGAGAGAGAAGATGCTGCGTCGGTGCCACATCAAAGGTGCGATCGTGTAACAACCTATAATCGGTGAAAATGGTATTTGGTGAAATAAGTTAAAAGATGAAAGACAATTTTGTTACAAAGTGAAGTTAGAGATAGTACTGGAAATCCTTAGAGGATATTTGACATAATTCACTCAATTTTAATAACATTGTTCACATTAGAATATTTATTACCTCTTACTCGAGTCATTTGGCATTTGATTAAACAACTTATTCCCCTATATTCATCCACACTATCAAAATTTTCAAATTAACCCAAGTAATGATGAGGGATAAATTTGAGTTTAAAATAACAATTTATTCTCCACGAATAGTAATTTTAAGAGATAAAAAATTCTTGCTTTTAAGAAAAATAATTTTATTCCAAACTCTCATTTCAAAAACTTTAATATTTCTTTAGGAGGCGCTAGCCCCCTTTAGGAGGAAAAAGGGGACGCCGGCACCTCCCTGATCGCGCCGACGAGCTCGCTCGGGGGAGGGGGGAGGGTCACCCCCACATTTTCTTTTTTTTAAAAATTGTTATTATATATTATTTCATGCAAAAATAGATTAACACTTAAAGTAGGGGGATAATGGACTTTTCATAAATGTAAAAAATAAAAAATAACATAGAAGTAGACAAAATTGGACGGAATGATCAAATTAGAAAAATCGTGATAATTTAGATACCCAAAAAATAAAGTTCGTAATTTTGGGTTAGATCTGAAAAATCGTGATAATTTAGGGGTGATTTGAGGAAACAACCCTTTATATATTTATTTGTGTAGTTATAATTTGGTCTGGCCGATCCAACTTGATCCGTTGATCAATCTAGGTCGATGGCTAGATCGGATCTTACAACATTGCCTCCAAGGTAATTAGTAATCATAGTGACCCATTTAATTTTTTATTTTTTGTACTTATGATGTCGATCTTTGTCATTCATTTATATTTGTGTATTTTCAATTTAGCCTATAATTATGGGAGGATATAGATCATCATGCCGTATTAATTATGGTTCACAACAATCCCTTAAAAATAAATGTTTTTGCCCATAACCGTGTTCTGATCAATTGTTATTTTTAATTCAATGTCAAACATCAATGATAAACTTAACAATAAATAACTTGTCATTGATAACAACCATTATAATTACTAACCAACTATGAATTAATGATCATCCATATTGTGTTCAAATTAGAAATAATAATCAATATCAATTGGATATACAAAAAATATAAACAATCCTATATGAGCACGTGTCATGTTACTCGGATATGAGCCATGTTTTCTTTAAACCTCGTGTTGTTCAAACATGGGACATGTTGTAGGAACACAAGGGCATGCGGGTTTTGTTACTTTAACATAGTCCTTGTTTGTAATAATAAAAAAATTCTATAAGTTAATTAATTTAGCTAAGAATTTATTTGAGGTAATTACTCTTTTGATCAGTTTAGAATTAATTATTTAGCAACTAAATTAGTATGGTTAATCAAACATAGATAACACTAAGTTAATGTACTTAATATAATTAACTAATTATGAACTGTGTGACTTAATTAGTTAGCTTAAACTAATTAATATTTGAATAATCGCATCGAGTCTCCTAGATGTGCTTACCAGGTTGTTCAAAGGTGACTTTTATTTCTTTATATCTCGCAGCTCACTCCAAACCCCTTCAAGCCTTAGGTGGAAGAAACTTATATTATCTTGCCTAATATTATTTTTTTCTACCTTATCATGTAAAAAGTAAAAAAAATGAGATGAATACACAAATCACCATAGCCCCTTTGGAATTTTTGTGGAAGGGAATAACAAAGGAGAAGTAATATTAAATAAGTTTATGATGGTGGCTAGATAGAAGAAATTAGGTGGCCCAACTAGGAAGAAAAGGCGAAGAGTAAAAGCAAGAAAAAAGGGTATGCATATGGTGGACACAACCTCTTTTATTAATGACTTATGTTTTAATTTTTGGATGTTTAAGGTTAAGGTTATTTGCATCTCTTGTGTCGTATTAATTGAATCAAAAATTACATCTATGGATTGGGATCGTGAAATGTATTTTCTAGTTCTAGATTATAATAGGTAAGTGTTTACCTACTTAGGAAAAGGTTTTATTGTAGTTCATAAATTATTAGTTTACAAAAAAGAAAGAAATATTTTAAAATCACCTCTCTTTAAAAAGTTGTGCGCTAATTAGTTTGAAGATTGGTAGAAGAAGTAGGCCTGATTAGAAATTATGCAGTAAATTGTATACTTTGAAGTAAATTGTAAAATTTATAGGTCCAACACTTACATGAACTAAGGTTCCAATCCAATTTGAATCATTTCAAAATGATTGGTGTAGGGCAAGCTATGAGGAGAATAAATGGTAACTCTAAGTTTTTAGAAGTATGAACAACACAATCAAATGACTGTGTTCTTGAAAATTTGTGCAGATAAATTATGATGAGTAGAAATATATAGAATTACTATATGTTGTACAATATAGTCTAATTTTATTGAGATTTGGAATCAGATTTATTTAATATATGCAAGGAAAGTTATATGTTCATCTTTAGAGTTATGTTGTTAAATCGTTACCTGATTTTATAAATTCATTATTAAATATAATATAGCATATAATTATTTGATAATTTCGATTTCAAATTATATTGATGTTAGGATTCACATAAAATTAGAATCACTTGAATAGGTCATGTGAAGTCAAAGTTATAAATTATCAACTAAACCTCAATTTGTGTAACGTCCCTAAAATTCGACCCCAATTTAGAGTCTGAACTATTGGCGGCGTTACTTTTACTCAATTCTTCATAACCTAATTACATAAAATATTGCAGCGAAACCATAATAATAATAAATATTATGCTAAATAACAAAAAACACAACGAAAAACTTCTAACGTATAAATCCTAAGATACATATATAATTCATGGGCCATATAGGCTCTAAGATAAAGTTTCAACGTAGGGTTCATAAGGTCATACAGTCACAGTTGAAAACATCTATGACCGTACCTCACGCCCCTAACATAGGGGTCATTTTTCACTCGTTTCAGAAATATTCTAGGTAAAGAACTTATTGTGTTGTCATGGCCGTGCGACCACATAGTCATGAGCATGACAAAACATCCATTTTTCTTTTGGACGTTTTCAATGCTTGGCATGAACTTCCTATGGGTGTCACGATCGTGCCCCAATGCATCACGGCCGCCGAGATTTCAGCAGCACTTCACCCATTTTTGTCCATTTTTTCCTCATTTACACATATATACAAGCACCTTTAAGGTCATACATTCATCCACACATTTGAGCACATATTTTGCTCTAATAATCACATAGGTCATACATGAGCATTCTTAGCACAATAATCTTGAACACAAGTAAAGTTTTGCATGAAGAACATTAAAAACTACTAATCATATTCATATGTAACAAATAAGCTATTTCATCATATCTAAACGTAAATGGCAAGAAACATTCTACTTCTAAGCATGCTACTTCTAAGCATACTCATTAATGAGACAGAATCATAGTGAAAAAGGGAACAAAAAAACATAACTATCATAAACATTCATTAATCATACATCACGAAGATTCATGTTGGTCTTCAAGCCCTTAATCCAATCATTCATGCATCATTAAGAAAGATGAATAAGGGTTTGGATCCCCTTAGCATACTTTTAGGGTTTACGTTAAAACCCTAATCCTATTTCCCTTTTTCTTTCTTAGGGAGAAAGAAGGAAATGGCCTCCTTCCCTTTTTTTTTTGTTGCCGCCAGGGAGTTTGGAAGAGAGAGAATGAGAGGGAGGAAGGTGAGAGGAGGTGATTTTTGGGGTTGAGGGCATATTGAGTGGTCTTTATACTTTGGGTTTGGGGTTTATTAAGGTAGTGGGCTTTCTAATTAGGCCTTAACTAGTGAAGATCTTCGCGCTTTGCGTGATTAAAAATAAGTTTAATATTTTTATACTTAAATTTGAATATTTTTTTGTAATACTTAAATATATATATTTAACGATGTAACTATTAAAAAATATTTCATAACAACATGAACTTCAAATTATGCTCATAATTTATTTTAAAAGATATGAATATTTTTTAAGTTATATGTTTTGATTAGAAATAATATTATGATTAAATTATCCATTTATATATAATTATGTGCATGTACGCAAATGAATAATTTTGTTGTAATTGCTTTTTTCTCAGTCTCTTAATTTATTCTTGGGTATTACATATGTTTAATTTTAAATCAATTAAGAATGATGTAGAATTATTTAATTATTTAAATATTTACAATATTTAAATATGTTATTAGACTCATTAAGAAATAAATTGCTTTATAAAAAAAATAAGAAAATAATAATAATGAAATAAAAATAAACATATGAGATAATCACTTCAATATACATTTATGTAATGGGCGTAACACACTATATTATCGCAGAACAACATTGGGATGAACATATAAAATAAAAAAAAGTATCTAGAAGAACATATAGCATGATATACATGTATAAATAAGTTAATGATAAGGTAAATTTAAATAATAGCACCAACATAGAAAAAAAACATCTAAAAGAACATATAAGATGACAGACAAATAAGTTCAGGAGAAAAAAAGTTTAAACATTAACACTCGAGTTAACAAAAGTTTCGTCATAATTCTTCATTTTTTGGCAGCTCGTTGGAGTGGATCTTCATTCATCTCATCTTTCAATAACTTGCTATGTCCATCATCATCATCCTCCTGAATTGGGTAATATGATAGAAATACATAGTACGAAAGAAAAAAATCCAAATAATTTTACCTTTTGTATCCTCTCATTGTTGTTGTCACGGACGTGCTCCACAAACATCATTTTAACATCATCTTGATTTTAATTAGCGTATTAAGTTGGTTTAGATGCTTGTATAGTCATGATTGCGTGTAACAATTAACTTTTGGATTAAAGCATAATCATAATTAAATTATCGATAAGCGTTATAAAGAAATTATATAAGATTTTAGGAATAAATTCTAATATTTGTAAATATTATAATAAACATATTTAACTATGATTAAATATGGTTAATTAGAGGTTTAACATTAATTTTTAACAAAATAATATGATTGGACATTTATTTCAACCAATAAGATTTCAAGCAGCTCAAGTAGGCAGCTCACCAGCTGCTTAGAAATATATTTTTCCAAATCTCCATATGACGTGTTAAAATTCTGAAAAAAAATATATAAATAATTTATTCTAATTATCTACAAGCCGAAAATTTTTCAAGATCAGATCCATTGCCTAACAGCCTGAGGAAATTCGACAAGTTTGCTGGGTTAAGATGAATCTGCGGATCCAAAACTGACCTTCAACTTCATATGATCATATCTTCGTGAGTAGTACTTCTTAAATCCTGAAACTTTTCATGGTTCATCCTATCGACGTTGGCTTTTCATGACCTCAAGAATCATATAAAAAGGACTTTTGTAGAGAAAGTTATGAACCCAGCATCATGGGTCGCTCATCCTGTCCCGAGTTTGATACAGGTTCAACTTGTAAATTAGGGCATGGTTCGAATATAATGAATTAGGGTTTGAAATTTGGATATGATTAATTCTAAGAGTTCGTTGAGAAGTGGAGTCATCCTATTTGGACCTGTATGTTGGGAGAAATGAATTTTTCATTTCATAGTTATTCTTTTGCTAGATTCTAGGACATTGACAGATCACGACCCTAATTAACTATTTTTTTATAAGAGCATACAAGGAGTTAAATTATACAATTTTTATGCTTAAACACTACTGAAAGGATTATAATAAAATTAGGATCTCGTAAAATGAATAAGTATTGTTAAAGATATAAATTAATCATTCAGTGATACACAACCTGCCAAAGCATAAACCTTAGGTCAGATTGCCTTAATTTTTATGACTTGATCACTTCGAATTAGTAATGATATTTGGGGATTGGAAACCTTAATAAGTCTAGTTTCTAAATTATCTAGAATCATGAGATTTTAACCTAGGGTTAAGAAGTTATGAATTATTTATTGACACACACTTAGTCTGGAATCCTGAGACAACACCTAGTTAAGTTATGGAAGATTGAGATGTTCCAAGTGTGAAATAGTCTATGAATATAAATATTTGAAATTAGATATTAGTACCAGAGGGGATTATATGCATTTTAAGGTGAACAAGGGTTCATGCATGAGCATGCATTGCATATTATTATTATTAGTAATTGGAAAGTGAAATAGCATCATTGCTTGTAGGAAACTAACAAGCTATAAGTGAAAGGAGGAAAATCTAGTAAACCTCTTTGAAAACATAAAGCACAAGGTGAGCGGATAAATTTACAACATAGCAAAATGTTATATGTTAGTTCTTTTATTTATGGTATTATTTCAAGCAAAAATTATTATTGTTATTATTGAAACATATCTTGAGCTATGAAAAGTATTTATGATATGTTTCAAAGATTTCATATGAGATGGAGTAACATCTTATATAAAAATGTTTTCAGGGAATAATGTTTGTGAAGTGAAAATAAGTTTTACTTGATAATAATATGAGATTATGACATGTATATTTTGATATTCTTAAACTCCATGTGTTCATTAGCCATGCTGTTTGAATAAGGTCTTTGGGACCGCATTCGATATACATGAAGCCTTTGGGGCATATATCGGGTGTCTTTGCCATTTGGGGGCTGCTCTGCGTGCACGTATTGACCCATGATCGCTCTACGTATTTGAGAATCATGATTGGGTGGCACACAACCATGATTGGGATACGTATTGATTCATGATTTGCTCTGCGTATCTGAGACTCTTGATTGTGAAACTCTGCTTAATTGTATGACACACAATCATAGAGGGATACCCCATGAATTGCTCTGCGTATCTGATACTCTTGATTATGAAGCTCTGCTTAGCTGTATGACACATGATCATAGAGGAATACGTATTGACCCATGATGAGTATGTGCAATGACACATGTGTGGAGTTTAATTGGGAATATGATGATATCTTGAATACTTTATATTTATATAAAAGTTCATATGATTTGCAATGTTATGTGATATGAGTTATACTTTAAATGTTTTCTCATGCGAAAGAAATATGATTATTTAAATGTTATATGCACTCGTATTGTTCCCCTATGTTGTACTTTTATTCCACTCACTGAACAAATTATTGTTGCTCACAGTACCCATTTTAAATTTTTCAAATACTCGTAAGTTCTCGAGTTGAGTTGACTCGAAGCTTGGTTTGAGGCATATAGAGGAGGTCGAATTGCCGGAGCATTGCTATTTTTCTTTCACTTTTATTTTTCCCTTCACTTTTGTTTTTGAGACATACATGTAATAGATAATCCTAGATGTTGTGATTAAGTTGGTGAGAAAACTTTTTGTAAGGTTGTATAAAACTTGATCCTGTGGGGTGTTGTATGTGGGGTGGTTAGTGAAAAAAAAATTACAATGATAATATGTGAATGATATATCTTATAACTATTTATTTAAACTTTGATGAATATATATATATATATATATATATATGCATCCTTTGTATGTATTGGCAAATAACACAAAATAAGGGAGGAGGTTTTGTTGATTTTATTTATAGAATTGCTAAACATAATTAAGGAAGATAATAGTTGGGATTAAAATTTAGTCACGGAGTTGGGTGTGACAGAGTTTGGTATCAGAGCTTAGCTTATAAGATTCTGTAGACAATAGGACTTAAGTTTAAGGTTAGGCGACATTATGTGCATTAGATTATTAGTGCATGCTTTTGATTTCTTTTCTTATTTTATTTTGAAGGGGTAAAGATATCACCGCGTGAGTAATGTGGTGATGGACAATTTGATATTATTGGCCTTAGTAAATTTGCTCCGTCTAACGGTCGACCTATTAGGAGTTCATTTTCATCTCATGCATAATGCATCAGTACATGGTGTGGCATTTGATGCCAACAATGATCCTACCTATGTGATGATGTGATCATAATGGGTCCATCAATAATGTTTCATGATGGCAATCTTACGGATCAAACTAGTAGTACTTGCAAAAGAGATAAATGAATATGGAGTCAAAAGAGACTAAGTGGGAAATGATGACTATTTCATTTCTTTAAATATCTAAGACTATAATGTCTTGCCCAAAGTTAACTGATTAGTTCGTCGACATGGCACTTCACGTTGTTTTAAGGAAGAAGTTTACTTTGAGTTATTAGGAAAATTAAGAGTTACATTTTCTGATAAATGTTAGAATTTTCTCCTCTTGCATTATTTATATAATAATGATAGAGAAGTTAATTAAAAAGGGATGAGAAGCTTACTTTGCTTTTGTCATCGAGATAAAGGTAAAAGGTGTCACGATTGGATATTCCAATCATATAGGAATTTGTAAAATATTCTTAGAAGATCTTCCTAAATTATGACCGAGGAGATAGAAGGAATTCTTTATGGATCTAGTCCATAGAACTATTCCTACGTTTAAGACTCCTTATTGTAGAACACCTATAAGATTAAAAGATTATTGGAGCATTCCGATGAGGTTTGTATTCAATCAAAATTCTGAGTTTCATATTTATTCTTCAAGAAGAAAGATAAATTCTTTAGTTGGGCATGAATTATATACAATTCAAGTGATTGTGAAGAATACCTTAATAAGAATGGGTAACTTGCTTGATCAATGACAAGTACTACCAGATTCTCAAAAATGACTTCAAGATATGGATACCATTAGCTAAAGTTAAAGAATGTTATATCTCAACCTCTATATACATGGAACTCGATATGATCATTATGAATTTTTGACCATCAAACCACTCATAAACTTATGATCTCTCAATTTCGATAGTCGTGCACATCATGAGAGATATTTAAACACTATTTCATAAAATTATTATGGGAAAAATAAAACTAAGAGCTCAACTATGCGTGAGTTTTGGGTTAACCTCATGATATTAGATCATGTCAATTCTAAGAAAAATAAATCGTCCTTGATATATATGATCATCTGATATATCTGAATGTCTTTGATCAATTATTTATCATGTAGCCTTTCTTCCTAATATAGAAAGAAAGTATAATGTGTTCTCTTGAACCCAATCTAAGAAAATATTAACTAATCATGTACATATGATTGTGTTTGCAAGCTTATTGATTTGAACAAGAACTTGTTACATAAAGAACAACTAGTTTGCATCTTATAACAAAAAGAAAATACAAAAGATAATAAAGGTCACAACCTAAGATATTGTGTTATAAAAATTTTGCAACGAGACATTGTGTTTTGGAATAAATACATTTAAACCTTATGAAGGTGTGTTGAGAGGATATTTACAAATCACCATTCATAGTATTGTAATTAACATACATTGGATTACCCATGTGTATGAGAATCAGATAATAGTTATGTATTATATCATTACTATTCTAATTTGAACATTATATTTGTTCGACTCTTTCAAGTGATTATGGGTATTCTAAATTTGTGAATAATATACGTATGAGTTGACTTTGAAGCTTAATTCTACAAGATTGGAATTGATCCCAAGTAAAACATGCTAATAGAAAGATTAAAAAAAGAATAAAATATAGTTATATTGTTTTGAATAGTTAAAATTGATTTTCAAAATGTGCTATAAATAACATAGGTGAAATATGAATATAATCATGAAAACTTTTAAAATTTATATGAATGATCCTTAATATGAAATTAGAAATTACTTGTATTGGATGTGTAGATAGTAGGGTATAAGTTTTCTTCTTCGGGTTTGAGAACATTAAATCTTAATAAGATTATACAAGATATTGAAGGTTTTGTAGGGAGAATCAATAAGTGAATAGATGCTTGTAATCTTATGAAGACATTATGAGATGTCTATATTAATAAGAAATGATAAACATTTTATAGAAATAGATAATAATATTAAACTACGCATAAAGGTTGGAGAATCAATCATCAAATCAGTTTAGTGTTGAAAATTAATACCTATTTCAAATTATATGATGATAATTACATTATCATCATCTAATGTGAATTATTATCAGTGATCTTGAAATTATTATGAAACCTTGAATTGCTATATTGATATTAGAATTATTGTCAACCTTCAACTCATAGTTATCAAACAACATTCATCGTTATACATTTTGAACCATTGACGATTCTTGATTAGTTGTTATCGATTGCGATTCTTCATATTTGGGAATTGATTTTCACTCATCATTATCAACCACATCTCATCTAGGGTGACTGATTAAATCACTATTGTCACTCCTTTATGAATGATAAAAGATTTGTCATTTCACACTTTAGTACATCCATTAATTTTGGGAGTTTAAAGGAGTTGTGAGAAAGCTTCTCGAAAGATAGTTGGAGTGATGCATCCTCTGGTCATCTATCAAGAACTTTAACTGGGTGTTCTTCAATCATGAAATGTTGGTTAGATGTATAGCGAATGAACGATTAGAGGGGGACGCCTTTCTGATCCTCGATCACGAACTCGAATTGACATTTTACCATTGTAAATCACGATAGGAGCTATATCTAGAATATAATGTGTTATTTTGTTCACCAAATATGGAATGAGATAAGATGAAGCAAAGTGTTGTACGAAACTAAGTACTCTATCATGTGAAATTACGATAAGAGCCACATTTGAAAGTAATTTATCGACTACATAAATTGGTCAGTTGGTGATCCAAGCATTCATATGAGAGTGTTGCATATGCATACATATGTTTAATATATTTAAATGATATTGATTATAATTTGGGTGTGATACTTAGGTTTAGAAGATTATATATGTAACTTTCAAATATATGAAAATACTAGTTGTATTGATACTATGATTATTACATATCTTTTTATGTCTTTTCGAATTAATTATGTACTAACATAAGTTATGAGTTATCAACTTACCGAGTTATTTCGCTCACTATGTTGCTTCTAATATTTTTTAGATTAATATATCCAGTTGGGACCATATAGATGGTTTTTTATAACACCCTTGGTGATAAGATATTGAGAAGACTTGTGTCTCTCGCTTTCTTTTATTAGGATGTTGAGAGAATTAATTATTATATATTATGTGTATAAAAATTTTAGTCTTGTAAAGGAGGATGAATTTTGTGAAATGTAAAACTTAAGGAGGCTTTGTTTGCTCTAAATGATCACATAAGTTTTGTACTTTGTTTAATGATAACTATATACCTTATATTATCCTTACTTTATAAAAATTAATTAATTACCACATATTTTCATAATTTTATTTGATTGTCTGTAATGTATCGAGAACTCCGATCAAACCAAAGTTTAAATTGGGATCGTGACAATGTTGTACAAGTTACAACTCCTACTCGAAGTCGCAACATCTTTTGTCTACGAACATAAGCCACTTTTCTCAATCACGGGTTGTGTCACTGCATGTTATGACTTGTTGCAAAACCTATTCTCTATGGATACGGTAAAAGTTAGTCAAACCGTAGGGCGTGTTTGTCTAGACGTGGGTCGTATTGTCCCAAGTCACGAATCTTACTGTCATGACATAACTCCAAGATGCAACAGATCTCTATTTTGTTGCGACAAGTCATATGCGGTGACTTTAGCTATTTCTCTCTCTTCAAAAGTCATAAGTAAATATGATTTTGGCATATCAAGACGATACAAACCCCTTTCCTTAGGTAGCTTTGCTTTGTTGTGGCTTCCCTTTCCTTTTGTCATAGCTTAATTGTTGGAGTTGTCGCACTTTGTCTCCCTTTGTTAACGTGTCACATCTTGAGCTCCGTGTTGTCATCATAGGAAACAAAGAGGAACAAGAGAGAAGAAAGATGGCTTAGAGATGGTTAAACCTCGAGGTTTTATTTATACAGATGAAAGTATTCCCAATACTTCTCTAATCCACTTTAAATATAAGACTCTAATATCTTTTTCTAATCTTTTTTATTTATCATTTTTATTTATTTTCAAACTATGTTCTATTTTATCCATTTTCTTCATTTTTTTAAAATTAAATATCTTATCTCTTATTAATTAAATTTAAATAATAAAATTATTTTATTTCTTGAATAGTTTTTAGAATTAAAACTCTTAATTTCAACTTAATTGGAAGCCCCTTCATAAGGTGAACTCATATTTAAATTTTAATTTCAATTAAATCCCTAATCTTGATCTAATTAATATTTTTATTCATAAACATATCTCAATTCATTTTTCCATCTAATCTTCATTCGTCCTTATCCTCCTTAATCTATTAAAATTTAACTCAATAATTATTTTATTATTCTTTTTTAAATTTTGGGTCAGCACATCCTCACCCAACTTTCGATACTCAAGGCTATATTGAAATCCGAAGTTAAAATAGAAGAGCAAAATAATATTCTTCTAAATAAAGTGAAAACTTTAAGAAAATTATTATAAAATTATTAACTTTGTTGGACTTTAAAATATAATTTCGTTAATCAATTATGCAATAAAATTTGTTAACATTCATTTGATATACATATTCTAACATATAAAATATATACTAATGAACAAAAAATATCCTAGCCACTAGTGCATAAAATAATAAATTAGAATTTGAATGGTTTCATCAATCTAATTTAACATCTCGAAATTTGATCTTTTCATATGATGAAATTTTTGCTCGGAGCAATACAATTCTTCGGGACATTTTGACTTTTTCATTGACCTAATTGGTCAATAAAGTGATGCATAAGAGGAATACTTTTAAAATAATATTTCAACATTTAAAGATAAATACGAAAGCTAAAATAATTGAATGGAAAGAAAAATGGCACATCACATAATCCAATACAACTGGACATATAAAGTCCATGCCATGATACAAACTAATACATGAATCCCATGCATAACATACAAGTTAAACGTAGACTCTATGATAACTATGTACACTCTCCATCGGAGCAGAAGTCTTTGCACAATGCATGATAATCAAGTATCTACAAGGATCAACACAAGAGAGGGAATCCTCCCGTTGACATAAAGCTAGGTGTGAAACCAATATAGAGTTTGAAGATGATCCATAAGAATATGCATGAAATACCCTATAAAATGGGGAGGAGGATCTCGCACAAGGTTGATAACATCCTTAAGGAAAGGTCTAGTGCCTCACACAAAGCTGATAATCTCCACAAGGAAGTGCCTCACATAAGATTGATAATATCTCATTTAGATACCAATGGTAACTCTCAATTTCATCTTTTATCTTCGTTAACTATCAACTATTTTTTTATTAAATGGATCTATTAAGGATTTAGGTAAGAAAGGTGACTTCAGGTTAACTATGACTTGATTAAATCTCTAGTGGTCTCTCCTTTGTCCATGAACCGGACGTCTCAAGTGGTCGCTCATTTTGGTATGGTTCATCAATCATCCATTGAGTAGGGTGGATGCCCGATTCATTAGGGTTCATCGGCGACTACTGGATAGGGTAGACACCCATTTTGGGTTCATCATTTAGTATTTCCAAGACTGACTAAGACACTACAAGAAAATTGATAATTAACGACTCAAGGTTGGAGATGCTAGGGAGGCGCTATTACGTCTCTGTTGTGAAGATAATGACGTCGATGGCTAGTGATCGGTGGCTAGTGACGTCGCACTAGAGTCAAAGATAATGAGACGCAACTAGCGCCACATGTTGACGCTATATCGACGTTATTAAGACGCGATGTTTGCGGTTGCGCGAAGCAGGACCGGGTCGCTAAGTCGACGCGCAAGGGGGGGGGGGGGGGGGGGGGTAGAAATGAGACGCTATTCTGGCGCACACGTGTGGCTAATGTAGGTGCTAATAAGGCGCTATATTGACGCAAATATGATCGTACTTGTGTCCCCAATGAGACGCTAAGATAGCACTAAGTGCGATATATTTAGAGTAGCGTCAACATGCGTTGAGATGCCAATGAGACGCTATGGTGTCGCTACTTGCACATTTTTTTTACCCGCCCCAGCCTCATTTTTTCCCTTCCCACACCATACAATTTATAATGCATCTCAAAATGCATTGATATTCATCACAGGCAATATAAAAGCATCATAGATAATATAAAATCATCACATGCAATATAAAACCATCACAGGCAATATAAAACTATCACAGGTATATAACATAAGAATATGAAAACTACTAAACCGAACTAACAAACTATATGTATGTTTAAGTCTATAAGTAACAAATGCATAGTTTGTTTTCTATCCTAGGTTTGGGAGTTATTGTTATCATTCCGGGCGTTCGACCCAGACGTGCTCGGTCCATTGCCTCGCGGGGATGGATTTTGCGTCGGGATCAATTCTTGAATCGCCTGCAATGGAGGACCCAACTGTTGTGACAACTGCTGCGACAACTGCTATGACACCTGCTGCGACACCTGCTGCGACACCTGCTGCGATATCTGCTCCGATAACTGCTACGATAGCTGCTGTGATAGCTGCGTCAGATCAGGTGCAGCGGATGAGCTCGGAGCAGATGCACCTCTTGCATATCCTCTGATCCTCCTATGTATCTAAGCGGTTGTGCCGAGGCCACGCAAGTATCCCCTCGTGTCGTGCCGGCCACCTCCTCCCAAACAGCAGGGTCCTCTACGAAATAGAAAAATTATACAATCATATAATATATAAATTATATATCAAGAAACACGTAAATTAAAAACATGACTAAATCAACGAAGAAACATTACCTGGTGGCTGAGTACTCGGATCATCTCCATACTTTTCAGTCATTTTCACATTATACTCATCCTATAAAATTTAAACATTATGTATTTAAAAAATAGTGCACTAACGGCAACAACCAAATGACCATATCATGAGACTTACCAGAAGCCTACGAGCAGTGGGCGTGACTAAGTCATTTGTCTTTCGGCTCTTATGCGTGGCCTCATAGACCACATGAAAGTCTACGGGACCACCTTCTTTCTCCTCCTACAATAAAGTTTCAAATTTGATAACATAAGTATAAGTCAAAAGTTTGATTAATTGAATTTATATGTAAATTACCATGCGCCATCGATGCTCGTCAAATCGCATCGATCCCCCTGTGTGGATGTGGGTCTCGGGCTTCGAAAGACGATTAACTCTTGCCTTTTCCGACTTCCTTTGCCATCGTTCATCCGTCCTTTGTGAACATCAAATACTTACACTTTCAAAAAACTATAATTTTCATAAAAATAATATAAAATTATACATACTTACCACTTCCTACAGAGGGACTCCCAAACCTAGCGCCTAATATGTCTTGGGCATCTTTGTATGCCCTGCTCCAAAGTGAGGCCGGCGGACGTGACGACCTTGCGAAACTTGTATAATCGATTTCGGAGGTGTTTCGCAGCGACCTCCTCAAAAGCTCTCCGGATCATCCCTAAACTAAGATCCGAATGAAACTGATTTGCCTCCTACAAATAGAACGTTAAAACTTAGTAATTTTAAAATAAATATAAATCAAATTATGTAACCCAAATAGAAGATCGTACCGTAAAGGCTCGAAAGATGTCATCTCGCACTTGAATTGGGACATCTTTCTAGGATCAACATCTTTCTAGGATCCTGCCCCTTTCGGCAAGTGGGAAAGAATGAGAGCACTGACATCCCGCATGGTACTAGCGGGTAAGAAAGTTGTCCTGCCAATTACAAAGAAGAATTAATTTTTAATGATAACCAAAACTATAACAAAATTTGTACAACTTATTTAATTACGGTCAAGCAATATTATTCACAGTGACCACCTTATTATCGTGTAACCCCTCTTCATCACTCGAAGAGGAATCATCATCCGGTATAGCTGGGGTAGGCTGTGAAGGTCTGACATCAGCTACGGGTCATAATACATAATAAATAATTAGTGTCATATCAAATTAAAATTGTGATAATTGATAGATGTACAGTAATGTTCTCACCTCGATTGATGTGTACCGCGTGATTAGTAACAGTCCGCTCATTTGAATGAATTGAGTCAGGTGTTTGTTCTATCGGTGGTGTAGCAACTGACATTATTAAAAAATAATTGATATAATTAATTGAGAAATGTCAATAACAATAAATATATCACCTGGCGTAAGATGTCGCTCGCCAACGCTAGATTGTGATGAAGCATCTGGTATTCTCGGCGGTGGCGGTGGGATAGCAACTACCATCATAAGAAAATACATAAAATTTGGCTCCTACATAAAATTAAGTAATATACAAAAAATAACCTGGTGTGACATGACGATCGTGGTCGTGCGATCGAGACGTACCGACTATGTTCCCCGTCGACGGTGAAGCAACTATCACAAAAGCAAAATATTTAAAAAACTCTATCTCCTACTGTCTATTGCCTACAATGTGTCACGTACCTAGAGTGATACGCTCAGCAGACCCACCAATGGATCGTCTACTATGTGACGATCCGGCTACGTGCCCCATCGACGGCGGAGGAACTGATATTATTAAAAAAGGAATTCAACTATTATAATCAACTATAAACAAGCAGCTCACAATAAATATATTACCTGATGGTTGTGATGGCTGACTCATCTGGAGTGAACGTCTGGAAGAGCGAGATGATCCAGATGCTCGACCCCTAGTAACCATGACTGAAAAAAAGAAAGAAACTTCTCTTATTATCGGTAACCATATATAACTTTTAAAAAAAGTAAAAAGCTTATATCATTAAAATAACTACGAGATTCATTCGCTTGTTTCGTATTCTGATTCATTTTCATCATCTTCACCATTGTCGCTATAATCTTGGTTCGAGTCATCATCAATGAAATTATCGAAGTTCACATCCAAGAGGTTATTTGAATTGAACTCTTCCATTGGCTCAACGTCATCGACCAATTGAAAATTCTCAACTCCATTGGCCACATCAATCATCTCATTCACTCTATCTTCTTGATAGTAATCATCCATGGGCACATCGTTGTGTACGGATGATATTTCATTCTCATCTACCATTGTTTCTACTAAGAATAGTCTACTCCTCACCTTGCATGACGCCCACCATTCATCCTTGGTTCTTTTCGATGGATACTTAGTGTAGTACACTTGTTGTGCTTGTTCCGCCAATACCAATGGATCGTATGACTGAAGTCTTGATTGAGGGTTAATATCCACCAATTTAAACTTTTGATCAATCCGAACTCCTTTCTCTGGATCGAACCAACGACATTTTAGCACCACGACTTTGTTAGATTTTCCCAAATAAGATAATTCTAGGATGTCTTCTATAACACCGTAGTAATCAAAGTCGTCGTCCCCGTACATGCTTCCTAGAACACATATGCCGCTATTAATAGTTGAATGTTGTCGACTATATTCTTCTGTATGGAACCGATATCCATTGACTATAATGCCGCAGTAGCTAAGAACTTGTTTCTTCGGGCCATAACCGGGATCTCGTATTTTGTTCTATATGACTGAGCCATTAATAACCTACAGAAAAAATAACTAAAAATTTTATTAAAAGTTACGAACTTATAACAATTAAGAACAAGCGGAAATATTTCTCACTTCACATCTCAACCAATTGGCAAAGTATTCGTCTCGTAGTTTCAATATCTCATCGTTTGAAACTAACGGATTGATTTCTCACTGTAATTCTTCGAATTTCCTGAATTCATAGTTTTCAATTAATACAATCATATAGAAACAGTTAGCTTTAAATTATATAACAAATTAGAACAAATTGCCTTACTCGAGATACGGCGTCACTTCGTTACAATTTTCAAGAACATAATTCTCAACGGCGGTGAGATATCTATCATTCAAGATAACTTTGCGTCCTGCACCAAGAAGTCGACATGGGTACTTAAAGATGGATAGAATATTCATGTCAACTTCTCCTTCACCACCATCATCGTTTCTTGGAACTTGGATGTGTCGTGATTGTATATGCGGCTCAAAGTATTTTGAAGTGAAGTTTGACACATCCTCAATGAAATATGCTTCACATATGGAGCCTTCAATTTTCTCCTTATTCTTCGCCTTCCTTTTCAAATATTACATGCACCTTTCGAAAGGATACATCCATCGATATTGAATCGAACCAGTAATTTTTGTTTCATATGGAAGATGTACAATCAAATGTTCCATCACATCAAAGAAAGAAGGTGGAAATATCTTCTCAGCCTTACACATGGTAATCACAATAGAAGTCTCTAATCGAGATATGTCTTCTTTCCGAATGATGGATGCACAAAGCTCTTTACAGAACATAGACAATTCTGTTAAAACCTCCCAGATGGCCTTTGGCAAAAGTTCTTTAAAGGCAATTGGAAGCAGCATTTGCATAAAAATATAACAATCATGACTCTTCATCCCGTGTATCTTCCCATTGTCCAAGTTAAAACAACGAGATATGTTTGATACATATCCGTCGGAGAATTTCAATTGCTTTACCCATTCGAAAATCACTTTTTTTTATCATTGCTCAAGAGATAAGTAGCTTTTGGCTTTTTGAATTTACCATTTTGAAGATGAATGATATCTAACTCTGGTCTTTTGCATATTAATTTCATGTCTTCGCGAGCCTGTATGCTATCTTTTATTCTTCCTTTAACATCCATAATAGTGTTGAAGATGTTGTCAAATACGTTCTTCTCCATATGCATGATGTCCAAGTTATGACGTATCAAGTTTGAAGACCAATAAGGCAACTCCCAAAAAATACTTCTTTTCTCCCAATTATGTTCACTTCCAAACCCAATTTGCTTATAACTACCGGCCTTCAGTCCGAATGAGACTTCGCTAAGCTTGTTTACTTGCTTTAGCAATTCTTCTCCTGTCAAATGAGTTGGACACAAAGTGTTCTCGGATGTATCTTTTTAAATGAGTTTCGGTCACAGCGCATCGAATTCTCCAATGGCAGAAACATCCTATGACAATCAAACCAGCAAATTTTCCTACAATTTTTCAATTAAAAGGATTTCGTATTCTTTCCACATATGGGACAAGCAAGTTTTCTTTTTGTACTCCAACCACTCAACATTCCATATGCCGAAAAATCACTTATGGTCCACATTAATGCGGCTCTCATAATGAAATTTTGCTTTTTAGATTTGTCATAGGTAACCACGCCATCCTTCCACAACATCTTGAGTTCGTCAATCAAAGGTCTTAAGTAAACATCTAAGCTTTTACCAGGAGATCGAGGACTCGGGATGATACAGGTAAGCAATATATTCTCTCGTCTCATACACATGCTTGGAGGCAAATTATACGGTGTCACAAAAATATGCCAACATGAATAAGCAGTACTCGATGAGCCAAATGGGTTGAAGCCATCGGTGCAAAGTCCTAATCTAACATTGCGTGATTCTACAGAAAAATCCGGATGAAATGCATCAAATCGTCTCCATGCCTCCGCATCCGAAGGATGTGTAATTGAATTTGGATCTTCACGTGCCCCTTCTTTGTGCCACCTCATAAATGATGCAATTTTTTCAGAAAGAAATAGTCATTGTAATCTTGGAACAATCGGAAAGTATCTAAATATTGCATTTGCCACATTTTTTTTCGAACTTTGAGTATTCTTTTTCGGCTTGAATCTGGGCTCGCCACAAATAGATATGAGTTGTTTTCCTTGTAGTACAATATGCAATGATTGCAGCATGCATCAATCTCCTGATATTCCAACCCTAAATCTCTCATCAATCGTTTGCACTTGTAAAAATTTTCCGATAATTTCTCGAAAACTGGAAGCATACACTTAATAATGGCAAGCATCCGGTCAAAACAACTTTCGCTCGTATTAAATTCTAATTTTAAGTTCATTAGTTGTGCCACTGCAGAAAGTGTAGTTTGCTTCATGCATCCATCCCATAAAGGTTCATCTGCCTCTTCGAGAAGATTATAAAACCTAGAAGCCGAAGGATTCAGGTCTTCTTCAATCGATGTTTCGCCAACATTTTCTCCTAACATTGCATCTCGTATCATGTCCCTGTACGGATTGCTCGAGTCGCCCACAACGGTATCTACATTACTTGTTTCTTTAGCCCATCTTTCTTCACCATGAAAGAACCAATTGGTGTATGTAAGTAAAAAACCGTTGTAATATAAATCCTTCTGCACATCATACCTTACTTTCCACTGATAACATTTGCACTTCCGGCATGGACATAAGATTTCGCCATATGAAGAAGCAACACCTTCATTTTGATATGCCACATTAACGAATTCATCAACACCATTCTTATATTCTTCAGTTATGACACCATGTTTATCCTTCCAACGATGAATCCATCTACGACCTGGCTTTATCATTTCTGTAACGGAGAACATTAAGCCAAGTAAGAAAATTCGTGTACTTGAAACGTGTGATTTTGAACTTACGAATTACGTCTAAACTCACATGTTTCAAGTACTTCATCGTCGAATCATAATCACATTTTATCACCAAGAATGTGGAAGTACATGAATTAGTTCATAAGTTAACTTAACAATTAACATAAGTTAACTTAACTTAAGTAATACTTAACTTAAGTACTACTTAACTTAAATCATAACATGAATAAGTAATACTTAACTTAAGTAATACTTAACTTAATTCCTAAGAGATGACACTTAATATTATACTTAATAAGTAATACTAATTAACTTGATCCAAAGAGATGATAATTAACTTAAGTACTACTTAACTTAATTCATAACATGAATAAGTAATACTTAACTTAAGTAATACTTAACTTAATTCCTAAGAGATGATACTTAATATTATACTTAATAAGTAATACTAACTTGATCCAAAGAGATGATAATTAACTTAAGTACTACTTAATTTAACATGATAATAACATGAATAAGTAATACTTAACTTAACATGAATAATTAACTTAATTTAACTTCATGCATTAATAATAACTTAATTTACATGGTGGCGGCCTAGTACCTTCTTAACCGGAGGACGGCGAAGGGCGGCCGAGACGGCGGTGGGAAGTGGCGGCGGAGGAGGACGTCGACGGCGGTGGAGGACGTCGGCGGCGCTGGAGGGAGGACGCGGCGGAGGGCGGACGAGGCGGCGGTGGACGCGACGGGCGGCGGTGAAGGCGGAGGGCGGTGGAGGCGAAGAGAGGAGGGCGGACGAGGCGGCGGTGGATGTGACGGACGGCGATGGAGGCGAACCGCGGCGGAGACAACCTGCGGCGGAGGCGAACCGCGGCGGAGGCGAAGAGCGGCGGAGGTGAACCGTGGCGGAGGGAAAGAGCGGAGGAGGCGAACCGCGACGGAGGCGAACCGCGGCGGAGGCAAACCGCGGTGGAGGCGAAGAGCGGAGGGCGGTGGAGGCGAACCGCGGCGGAGGCACCACGGAGGCAAACCGTCGGGGAGGGCAGAGGAGGAGGCGAAGGGCGGCGGTCGAATGCGGAGAGCGGCGGTCGAATGCAGAGGGCAGCGGAGGCAAAGGGCGGCGGTGGCGGTGGAGGGCGGTCGTCGGGCATCGGACGTCGGGTGAAGGGCGGAGGTGGCATTGGAGGGCGTCGGAGGTCGGGCGTCGAGGCGCGTCGGGCGGGACGAAGGGACGATGGTAAACAGTAGCGACAGTAAAAGTGAAAATGAAGAAGAGGGGTTAGGGATTTAAGTAACTTTTTAGCGTCGCAAGGAAACGAGATGCTACGTAGATGCCATGTAGGTGCTGACACTATCACAATTCGACTAGAGCGGTGCTATAGAGAAGCTAATGTGTGGCTAAGACAACGTTGCGACACCATAGCGTCGTCGGGGCGTCTCCATTGTCTAGCGTTTCAACATCGAGACGCTATTGAGACGCTGAATAAAAGTTTTTTTTTCAAATTTTTTTAGTATGTATGAAATTTTATTTATCAATGTAACGTCTCATCGCATTATGCCCCGTTCCAATTATTTTATTTTCTTCCGATAATCTATCATGTATGTATACAAAATTATAAATATGTATGTATATGTGTATATAACACAATTGTGTGTGTATATATATACATATGTAATATATGCGTACGTATATATATGTCTACGTGTGAGAGATTAAGTTACAACAACGTGTTTCATCTATATGTATTATAAATATATATATATGTGTATGTATATGTCTATACATGTGCGAGTCATATATATATAGATAACATGTATATGTATACGTATTCGAAGTGAATATATATGTGTATTTGTTTATTTGTCATATTAGGTTATAATAATATGTATATATGCACTTATAATATAAAGGTATCAGCATATTGATCATCTCTTTATTGTACCTTTAATCACTACAATTTCCACGAGTTTTATGTAAAATTTAGCATATTTAAATGTCTTTTTATATCATTTTTCAGTAGAGAAGTTGAATGAGTAAAAGAGGGACTGACAACTTTTCGAAATTCAAATTCTGGACAGGGAATGAAACAAAAAGGGGAGAAAAAGAAGTCGAGAGGAAGGATGAGGCGTGGGGAAGAAAGCAGTGAAGGGGAGAAGAGGAACTTCGGGGGGTGAAGAAGAAGATGCATAACAAAAGAGATTTTGATTCCCTTGGAATGAGACTCTGTTGATGCTTACTATTATTCTGATTTCCTGATACTATTACTTTGATTCCTCGCTTCTTGTTTACATGATGCATGGCCGTAAGAATTTCTAATTGATTTTAATCGGATCGAGAGATAGGTTGTTTTGGTTTAAGCTAATTTCACCCGAGAGGGGAATTTGGTTACATTAATTGCTGTGCTTTTCGTAAACTGCTGATTTGTATTTATCAAAAAAATCGAGAGATCTGTTATACCGATTGTTATGAGATGAGAATCCTTACAATCGTGCGAGGAGCAAATTCTGTATTTTTTATCATTTGATTAAGATTAAAGAGCATTAATTACAAAAGATCGAGAGATTGAATTTGTCCTGATTAAAGATGAGAGTCTTATTAATCAGAAGTCTTAATTCAACGCTTAGGACCCCTGCTATTCTTGATCTCTCTATATATATATCGGTAGAATAGAAGGGAATCTAGAACCTTGTAAATCAGATACGGTTTATGTCATAGCATCGACTAGTTCATTTCAAGGGAATATCTTCCTTCAATTGCTTAAAATTCTTTCTTGCATTCCTTTATTATTCCTAATCCATACTCATTTATTTTTTATGCTTTATTCCTTTATAATTTCATGACAGTTTTTTTGGATATAAATGGACTAAGTAATTAATCTAAATCAACGGGGTTACGACACTCAGGGTTTTTACTCGACCTGTGCACTTGCAGCTACATGAACTCTTGAGTAAAATTTAAAATGTGACTGGAATTATTTCTTGTGCGAAATCTGTAATTCTGCAACTACGATTAGTTCACGTCAAGTTTTTGGCGCCGTTGCCGGGGATTTAGATCAGTTATTTACTTTTCGTTTATATCCTTACTTAGTTTGTTTAAGCACTATTCACGGCTAACTATATTTTCTCATTTGATTTCAAGGAATAGTATATGCCCAGAAGTATTCATAGTCAACTACTCGAATTAGATCCTGAAATCGATCGAACTTTTAAGAGAAGGGTGTGAGAATACAAGTGTAGAATATCCCATTTTGAAGGTACAAGTAGCACTCAATCTATAGAGCTCGAGGAGAATTCTAATCCTGAGATCGAAATGATGGCTGAACAACAAGAGCCACTCCAACCGCGACCACCGGTCCCATCATTAGAAGAACTCTATACTCCTACCGCAGATGGACTAGAGTATGCAATTCTAAAGCCTACCATTCAAGCCAATTTTGAGTTAAAATCATCTCTAATCTCTACGATCCAACAAAATCAATTTGGAGGAACCACAGATGAAGACCCAAATCAACACCTTAAAGATTTTTTGGAAATATGCGAGACAACTAAGCTGAATGGGGTGTCGCCAGAAGCATTGAGACTGAGGGTCTTCTCTTTCTCGCTAAAGGGTAAGGCCAAACAATGGTTACAATCATTGGAACCTCGGGAATTAACTACCTGGGAGCAACTAGTAAAAGCATTTCTGTCAGAATATTTCCCTCCCAGCAAAACTATAAGAATCAGAAATCAAGTCATTGGTTTCATGCAAAAGGACCAAGAGACGTTGTATGAAGCTTGGCAAAGGTTCAAGACATTGCTGAGGTCGTGCCCTCATCACGGCTTAAGCAAATGGATTTTGGTCTAGTCCTTCCACAATGGACTCAATTACACCTCAAAATGGCGCTTGACAACGCTGTAGATGGTGTGTTTATAAAGAAAAATGTAGATGAAGCTTATCAACTTATAGAAGAAATAGCTAGAATCAACATTTCTTTGCTCATTCAAGGTCTAATGAGTCCGCAGCATTAACTCAAACTCGACTTGGCGGTGAGGATTTTACTTCCAAGGTGGAGTATATAGTTCAAAAAGCAATTTGTCGATTGGGACTCAATGAAGCTACACCAACTGTCAATATGATAGCAAGATGTTGTGAAATATGTGGTTCATCTGATCACATTTCTGTGCACTATGAACTGTTAAAACAACAAGGACACCAACAACAAGCTAATGCTATAGGCCCTTATCCATCAAATAATGATCCATACTCTAACACTTTCAATCCAGGATGGAGAAACAATCCAAAGTTTTCCTACAGAGATAATCCTCAACAAAACCAGGCTCCCATTTGGCAAAACAGATTCAATCAGAGAGCACAACCTCAAAATTCCTCGACAGAACAAGGGTCATCTTCTACCAACAAACTAGAAGTAATGATGGAGAAATATATGTCAAAACAAGACACTCTAATGTAGAAAATGTTTGAGAAAATTGAAAGCCTCTCCATTCATAACAAAATGTTGGAAACTCAGATAGCTCAGCAAGCTGCGTCATCTTCAAGACTATCAGGGATCTTACCTGGACAGCCAGAGAAGAATCCAAAAGAGCAAATCTAAGCTGTGACTTTAAGAAGTGGAAAAACAATTGATAATACTAAAAGAACAAGAGCGGAGGTCTCGACAGAGGTAACAGAGGAAGTTGGTGACCAAAATCAGATAGTCCAACAAGAGGATACAATGAATAGATCGAATAAATCCAAACAACAGCTTGCTGAGGGACAGCCTAGCTATTCTTCGTGGATACCATTTCCTAAAGCCCTCGAGAAATCTCGACAGGACTAACAATTCAGCAAGTTTGTAGAAATCCTAAAGAAACTCTATATCAATGTACCTTTTGTGGAAGCTATTCAAGAGATGCCAGCATATGCCAAATTCTTGAAAGACATTCTATCGAAGAAAAGAAGGATACAAGAAAATGAAATTGTCGTGCTAACTGCTGAGGCAAGTGCGGTGATTCAAAATATATTATCTCCGAAGCTAAAAGATCCGGGGAGCTTCTCCATACCCTGTGAAATTGGAAACCGAAAGATACGAAGAGCCTTATGTGATCTTGATGCTTCAGTAAGTGTTATACCTCTGTCATTGTGTACGAAACTTGAAATTGGTGATATTAAGCCCACGAATATGTCCCTCCAATTGGCAGACAGATCCATAAAAATCCCACAGAGAATTCTGGAGGACATACCCATCAAAGTAGGCAACTTCTACATACTAGCCGACTTTGTGGTTCTGGACATGGATGAAGATAATCAAACTCCCATTCTATTAGGGAGACCCTTCTTAGCTACTGTCGGAACAGTAATAGACATTAAACAAGGTCGCCTTACCTTTCAAATAGGTGATGACACGATTGAATTTCGACTAAATCACCTTATTAATTACCCAGACATGGAAAACCATTGTCTTCAACCTGAGCAACTGGATTTCCTTGTACAAAAGATGACATCAGTTATTCACATATCAGACCCTTTGAAAGTATCTCTTGAAGCCCAAGAATCATCTTTGTGGACAGAAGAAGAAGCAGACATTCTTACGAGCCACATGCTCTCAACTAAAACACAACACCCTAACGCTCCACTGGAAGATCAATCTGCAGAATTTATGCAACAACCTAGCTCAAGGAAGCCAACAAAGCCATAATTAAAGAAGCTTCCTCAAAATTTCAAGTACGAATTTCTAGGGGAAGACTCCACTTATCCAGTGATTGTGAATGCAGATTTAAAAACAACTCAGCTTCAGCAGCTATTGGATAAGCTAAAAGCTTACAAGCATGTTATCGGATACACATTGGATGATCTCAAGGGAATTAATCCTGTTATATGCATGCACCGTATCCATATGGAAAAAGACCATAAACCCTCCATAGATGGACAAAGAAGGCTCAATCCAGCAATGAAGGAGGTAGTGAAAAAAGAAGTGATTAAACTATTGGATGTAGGAATTATCTACCTCATATCAGACAGTCAGTGAGTAAGTCCCGTTCAGGTCGTACCAAAAAAGGGTGGAATGACAGAGTCGGACAAAGTCATCTCCACGCGAACGGTCACCGGATGGAGGATGTGTATCGACTTCAGGAAACTTAATAAGGCCACATAGAAGGATCATTTTCCATTACCTTTTATTGACCAGATGTTAGAAAGGCTGGCAAACCATTCCTATTTTTGTTACTTGGATGGATTTTCTGGATTTCATCAAATCCCCATTCATCCAGAAGATCAAGAAAAGACTACCTTTACTTGTCCCTATGGAACCTTTGCAGGATGCCTTTCGGATTATGTAATGCCCCAGCCAATTTTCAAAGGTGCATGATGTCAATCTTCTCTGATTATATTGAAGAAATAATGGAGGTATTGATGGACGACTTTTCAGTGTATGGCACTTCCTTTGAAGTTTGTCTTTAGAATTTAGGAAAGGTGTTACAAAGATGTGCCGAATCTAATCTGGTGTTGAACTGGGAGAAATGTCACTTCATGGTACAAGAAGGTGTAGTCCTTGGACATATTGTTTCAGGTCGAGGTATTGAAGTTGACAAGGCTAAGACAGAAGTAATTGAAAAATTACCTCCGCCTACTAATATCAAAGGAATCAGAAGCTTTCTTGGACATGCCGAGTTCTATCGGCGTTTCATCAAGAATTTTTCTCTAGTTGCGAGACCTTTGACAAAACTCCTATCTGAGGTAGAGTTTATATTTGATGAACATTGTTTAAAGGCTTTTGAGACTCTGAAAATAGATCTTACTACAGCTCCAATCATCCAACCACCCGATTGGTCATTGCCATTCGAAATTATGTGTGATACTAGTGATCAAGTTGTGGGAGCAGTGTTGGGACAAAGGAAAGATAAAAGGCAACATGCAATCTACTACGCTAGCAAAACTTTGGATGACTCACAAATCAATTATGCCACAACTGAAAAGGAGTTTCTAGCAGTAGTTTTTGCAATAGATAAATTCAGATCCTACCTAGTGGGCTCCAAAGTCATTGTGTATACTGATCATCAAGCCGTGCGATACTTGATTACTAAAAAAGATGCCAAGCCTAGACTGATCAGATGGATCCTTCTGTTATAGGAATTTGATTTAGAAATCAAAGATTGAAGGGGGACAGAAAACTTGGTAGCTGACCATCTCTCCCGACTTCAATTATCAAAAGGAGACGTTAACTCTGAAGGCTGCAGTAAAATCAATGACTCTTTTCCAGATGAACAATTATTTTTAATTCAGAAAACATAACTTCCTTGGTTTGCTGATTATGCCAACTACTTAGCCTCTGGAGTCTTACGACCGAATCTCTCTTACCAACAAAAGAAGAAATTTTTCTCCGATATCAAATACTATTTTTGGAATGAACCATTTCTGTTCAAAAAATGTGCAGATGAGATATTTCGTAGATGTGTACCACATGAAGAACAATCTGTTATATTACAGGAATGTCATGCATCTCCTTATGGTGGCCACGGAGGATATCAGAAAACAGCTGCTAAAATTCTTCAAACATGTTTTTATTGGCCAACCCTATTCAAGGATGCAATCAATATTGTTAAATCTTGTGATGCCTGCAAAGAACTAGAAATATAGGTAGAAGAAATGAGACACCTCAACAACCTATACTCGAGATAGAAATATTTGATGTGTGGGGAGTGGACTACATGGGACCTTTCCCTCCTTCATGTGGGTACAAATTCATACTTCTAGCTGTTGACTATGTCTCAAAATAGATTGAAGCTATTCCCACAATCTCAGCAGACTCGAAGTCAGTGGTCAAACTTTATAAAGACATAATATTTCCAAGGTTCGGTATGCCAAGATTAATTATTAGCGATGGGGGATCACACTTTTTTGAACGAAGTTTTGAAAAGCTGCTGTTCAAATACGGGGTCAAGCATAGGATATCTATCGCCTATCACCCTCAAACCAATGGACAAGCAGAAGTCTCGAATAAAGAAATTAAACTTATCTTATAGAAAACTGTGTCAATAATCAGAAAGGATTGGAGCCTGAAACTAAATGAAGCATTGTGGGCATATCGGACTGCTTACAAAATGCCAATTGGGACAATACCATTCAGGTTGATCTATGGCAAACACTGTCACCTACCGGTTGAATTAGAACATAAGGCTTTTTGGGCAATCAAAACATTGAATTATGATTTCCAAGCAGCCTCTGGAAAACGTCTTTTGCAGCTCAACGAGCTAGATGAATTGAGATTAGATGCCTATAACAATTCTCGCATCTATAAAGAAAGAACGGAGAAATGGCATGATATGCACATATTGAGAAAGAATTTTAAAGAAGGCGACCAGGTTCTGTTATTTAACTCCCGACTATGATTTTTTTCTGGGAAGTTAAGAATGCGATGGTCTGGACCATTCACCATTGAAAAAATTTACCCTCATGGTGCAGTGGATATCAAAAATAGTAATTCAGAAACTTTCAAGGTCAACGGGCAAAGATTGAAACATTACAATCCAGGTGAAGTAAAGTTCGAAGAGGTGCTCTATCTGCAATCAGATTATTAGAAGAAATAAGGTCGAGCCAACGACGTTAAAAAAAAGGCGCTATAGGGAGGCAACCCAACCAAATAAATGGTCAGCAGCCACATCAGCATCGACAAGGTTAGGAATGTCAGAAAATCACCTGAAAGTACATTCTCAGATTTAGTTGAGAATTCCAACAGAATCTAACACCATATCTACCCAAATATCCACTTTTCCAAGTCTCACACGAACTCCCCCACGTCGCTTTGTTTTCCACCCGAGCACCGAAATACTCATCGCCTCTCATCCACCTCTCGAAATCCCTAGCAGCTCCCCATTGTCCTCCACAAAACCTCAGCCGCCACCCACCTTACGATTATAGAGACTTTCACGCCGGCAATATGAAGCGAACACGCACCTCGTCCGACTCCTCGGTCAATAGTTCATCGGAGTCCATCAGGCGACGACTCCGTCTGGACGGCCTTCTGCAACCTACAACTAACCTACGACTGCCCACAAACGACAATGAGGCTCAGCGTCTTTTGAATACTAGGTTCAGAGATTTTTCATCTACCCGATTTTTAGATTTTTCTGCCCTTGAATCTCTCGAGTTATTTGAGGATGTCAGGACTATACTCCATCGCTCTCGCCTTCTCCCCTTTTTCATGAAACGTTGAGACCTCTACAAAGAGGTATCAACAAAGTTCTTAGGAACTCTGTATCCGCTTTGACGAAGATGGAGTCCCCGATCATATCGAGTTTCGGCTGTGCAATCGCGAACTCGCCATGGGACTCGACACCTTAGCCTGTTTTCTAAATCTTCCCAATGTTGGCCATCGACGTCCCCCACCCTCTTTTCCCACATTTGAAGTTTGGTATCAATTTACCGGCCGACGAACTGACAATATGTTACATCTAGTCGGCCATGCACTGAAGAACCCTGTTCTTCGATACCTCCATATCCTTCTCACCAACACAGTTTTAATCCGTCCTAATGAGTATGAGCGGGACCTCATCTCTACAGATGAACTCTTCATTCTCTGGTGTCTGCTGCCAAACACAGAGATTAACCTTGCCTCATTCTTCCTTCAAAGTTTGATCAAGGAGTCGACTCGTGAATTCAGTCCAATTCTTTGTAGCAACCTCCTTACACCTCTCGCAGAACACTATACCTAGCAGATACTACCCCTACACCAGCAACACTAATAGATTTAGACTTTTTGATCAAGGAAGGAGTCCTTCTCCTAGTAAACGGCCAAAAATTTTGGCGCCAATCCAATCCATCTGCCCTCGTTCAACTACTCGATCCTCAACATACTTCAATTCTAGAAGGCCGGAATTGGTGGATGACTGATTTCATCCAGGTCACAAGACCTATTTCTACATTACCCCCACTACTTCTAGATTATCGAACAGCCCCCAACACCCCTCTGGTCCAAGAACACCTCGACGGCAAATTGCCTTGTCTTCTTCCTCATCAGTTCCGGATGTTTCCCCATATGTGCCACTCACCACCAATAAAAAATTAGACCTCGTTTTGCAAGAAGTGACACAACTGGCAGACGCCACAGCCCGCAATCACCAGGACATACAAGCTCTTAAAGACCAACTGCATAGGCTGGAGCAGTAGAACCTGGTGTCCCAGCAAAGAATTCAAGGAGTAGAGGAAGTTCAGAATTCTGTCTTGACCACCCTCAGTGACATACAATAAGTCACTGACCGAATCCTCCAACTCCAACCAACTCCGGATCCCTCTTCCTGGCATGATCGACACTGAGGACAGAGCCGATTTTAAGCTTGGGGGAGAGGGCAACATGGTACATTTCTACTCTTACTTAGCTTCAATTTTTTATAATTTTTTTTAGCCTTGAACTATTACATTATAGATTGGCATTGCATTATGTTAACTTCACACAGTGAGGAAACCTGGTGCTTTTAACCTTTATACCTTGTTTTCAAACTATTTTAATGATCATATAATCAATTACCAAGTGGCTAACTTGGCCATTAGTCTTCTTGCTTTAATTGACTCAATCATTCAGATGCATTTGGATTAAATTCAGCTAAAAATTTTCTATTGTGGGTAACACTAGCCGACATTTGTAGATTGAATTGATAATATATTATGTCTAGAGGGGTGTAACGCCCCCAAATCGACCCCCGCCACGTGGCGAAGGCCAATCTGGAAACGCTACGTCATGCTATAACTTGACCATAATATTGACCATATCTCAGTCAAAAACTGAGACACGTCAGCGGAAAGGTAATAAAATAAAAGAAAATAACATAATCATGCGGAAGTCTAAAAGTGGTTATATCATTGCTAAGAAATAAAATAAGTTCTACATCATGAATCTAAAATGCGGAAGGTAAATGAAAACTAAATAACACTCTAAAATTCCTATGGTTCATGTGTTGTCCTATCGCTAGAGCCCCATCACCACACGCCTACTCCACCATGTTACTGACCTGGTCCTGTGGAAATCAGACACAGGGGAGGAGGTCCTCCCGTAAGCTTTACAGCCTAGTGGGGAACCACATGATATACAATGCATGACATGAATATAATAATAATCAACGGTAAATAATCATGCTTAACTTGAATGTGAAAGATAACATATCAGTATCATGGATCATAATAAGATTAAGATCTGCGATATCATGAATCATGAGGATCAATAATACATAGTAAACTTGAAATCATGACATACTTGACTTGACTTGAACTTGAACATGCTTATTGATCTTGGTTATTAATTAACAATCAGGGTGACTTTGAGGTGCCTTTAATTCTTGGGGTATGCCCAGCAAACGATACGGCCTTGTGCGGGTCAATGGGTGATCAAACCATGACCAAGGGAGCGACCCTTATCTTGATGCACTTGGCTTGGACTGGCAACCCATCATTAATCTTTCATCTGATCTTATTAATCACTTTTATTATCTTTTCATTCTTTGTATCATGTGACGAAGGAGATATGATCGGTATGAGGTAAATCAAGACAAAGAGTTCATGTTGGAATTATAAGGAAATCAATAATGTTCATATCAAAATAAAGAGAGACTAATAGGTGAATTTTGCTGGATTTTACGCCCTCACCTCTTCTAGATTTTTACGTCCGAAGAATCCCTTTCACCTTACGGCCGTAAAACCCTAATTCTCTGGATTTTTACGCCCGAGGAATTCCTTCACCTTACGGCCGTAAAACCCTAATTCTTCGGATTTTTACGCCCGAGGAATTCCTTCACCTTACGGCCGTAAAACCCAAATTCTTTGGATTTTTTACGCCCGAGGAATTCCTTCACCTTACGGCCGTAAAACCCAAATTCTTTGGATTTTTACGCCCGAGGAATTCCTTCACCTTACGGCCGTAAAACCCTACCTCTCTATTCCATTACGGCCGTAAAGTTTTCCCCTATAGCATTACGGCCGTAAGCTTCATCCCTTTTTTTTTAAATTCTCTTACGGCCAATCCATCTCCGCTTTCTCTCTCCATCCTTTTCTCGACCGTAAGAAAATTACGGCCAAACAAATTTACGGCCGTAATACTTCTACTTTAAAATTAGGTTACGTTATAAAACCGAAAACGAAATCCCCCCTACGTACTTTCGCCCCACTCTAAATCTTACATCCTAGCAATCAATAATATAGAAATATAACAAACAGAAATAACTATGCATGCAACAATCAACCAATCAAAGAATTCAAGAAATCAAACAATTAAAACAATAACTTGAATCATATTCATATTCTTTTCATAACGATTCGGGCATGAATTGAGATAATTCAGAGGTCATGCAAGGTGATTTCGATTCACCCACCTCCGTTTGCGATTAATCCATCCTTCGATTCGTCGGAAAATTAACAACGGCGCCCCCTGTTTCCTACGCTCTCTACCCCTGCTCTTCCTCTCTATTTTTCCTCTTGATCTCTGCCTGTAGTTGGGACGATCAGGGCTGTTTCTTCTCGCACAGGATCAGCCACGTAGAAGGGAGGGTTCGTGAGGTGTTCAGGGAAAAACCCCTTAATTTAATTTTGTATTCTTTTATAATGGTTTTCTCCTAGTTAGATTTGATATGATTAAATTTTTATCCCCACTTCTATACGGTTCTTTCCTTTAATTCTATTTTTATCCATTAAAATCTCCTCTTCTTTAAACCCAATCTGATTCAAAGTAATCAGATAAGTTCCCTGATTTGTAAAAGTCATCAAATCCCTTAATTCCTTGACTTTGAGTGAAATATGGACTCCTCTCTCTCAGCCATCCCAGCCCATCACGTTTTCCTCTTTTCTTTTTTTTTTATCTTTATGCTGGTTGTTACAAGGGGAGTCAAGGTTCTTGCTGCCATGTTAAATAGGAAAACTTGACTTTTTGGATAAAGGGATCTAAACTATACTTGAGTTTGAACTATTGCTCACTTCATGAACAGGATAGAAAAATGAAAAAAAGTAAAAGTAAAAATTTGCATGCATGCATAGAAAAAAAGAAGAGAGCAAAACTTACAAAGGAATCTCTCTTCAATGCATAGAAAAAATTTAAGAGAGCAAAACTTCCATTGGAATCTCTCTTAAAGAAAGCAAAGAAAAAAAAAAGAGAAAAGAAAAAAATTTAGGAGAGCAAAACTTCCAAAGGAATCTCTCCTGAAGAAAGCATGAATAAAAATTAGGCCTTGACCCGTTTACTTGCATTTCATGAATAAAAGTCAGATGTTAAATCTATTTAATCAATGGAAAATCTGTTCATGAAGAGATTTGTAGTTCAACCTCGTGTAAAGTTGACAACCCCTGAAATTCAACTTGTTATTGTTAGTACTTATTTCATGGCTTAAATTCGCTTTAGCCTCTGTGATTCCCTAGCAAGAAATTCAAGTTTTTGAAAAGATTGCAAAGTGGGAAAACTCATTGGACTTAAATTAGCTAATTTCTAATCCATTTGTGGACTGTTAATTCAAGTTTATCCTTAATTTCTGAATGTTTTGCTTGAGGACAAGCAAAAAGCTAAGCTTGGGGGAATTTGATCATCTCTTTATTGTACCTTTAATCACTACAATTTCCACGAGTTTTATGTAAAAATTTAGTACATTTAAATGTCTTTTTATATCATTTTTCAGTAGAGAAGTCGAATGAGTAAAAGATGGACTAACAACTTTTCGAAATTCAAATTCTGGACAGGGAATGAAACAAAAAGGGGAGAAAAAGAAGCCGAGAGGAAGGATGAGGCGTGGGGAAGAAAGCAGTGAAGGGAAGAAGAGGAACTTCGGGGGGTGAAGAAGAAGATGCAGAACAAAAGAGATTTTGATTCCCTTGGAATGAGACTCTGTTGATGCTTACTATTATTCTGATTTCCTAATACTATTACTTTGATTCCTCGCTTCTTGTTTACATGATGCATGGCCGTAAGAATTTCTAACTGATTTTAATCGGATCGAGAGATCAGTTGTTTTGGTTTAAGCTAATTTCACCCGAGAGGGGAATTTGGTTACATTAATTGTTGTGCTTTTCGTAAACTGCTGATTTGTATTTATCAAAAAAATTGAGAGATCTATTATACCGATGGTTATGAGATGAGAATCCTTACAATTGTGCGAGGAGCAAATTCTATATTTTTTATCATTTGATTAAGATTAAAGAGCATTAATTATAAAAGATCGAGAGATTGAATTTGTCCTGATTAAAGACGAGAGTCTTATTAATCAGAAGTCTTAATTCAACGGTTAGGACCCCTGCTATTCTTGATCTCTCTCTCTCTCTCTCTCTCTCTCTATATATATATATATATATATATATATATATATATCGGTAGAATAGAAGGGAATCTAGAACCTTGTAAATCAGATACGGTTTATGTCATAGCATCGACTAGATCATTTCAAGGGAATCTCTTCCTTCAGTTGCTTAAAATCCTTTTTTGCATTCCTTTATTATTCCTAATCCATACTCATTTATTTTTTATGCTTTATTCCTTTATAATTTCGTGACAATTTTTTGGATATAAATGGACTAAGTGATTAATCTAAATCAACGGGGTTACGACACTCAGGGTTTCTACTCGACCTGTACACTTACAGCTACGTGAACTCTTGAGTAAAATTTTAAATGTAACTGGAATTATTTCTTGTGCGAAATCCGTAATTCTGCAACTACGATTAGTTCACGTCACATATACGCGTATTTATATATGTCTATATGTGCCCGATTGAGCGAGGGGTAAAAAGTCGGCTTAGGAGGCGCAATACAGACGCCATTGAGTCGCTAGATTTATTTAGCGACACCGTAGCGCCGAACTAGCGTCTAAAATAATATGGCGTCTCGATCATACGACGCTAGAGAGACGCCCATAGTGTCATCATAGCGTCGACAATAGCTGCGGCGCTCGTTAAATGCTAGGTGGACGCTATTGTGTGTCTACTTCGACGTAACATATCACTCACTTAATCAACCATCGTAATCCCATGATTAAGTATATAATAATAATATATGCATAATTAAGATATTATATATATTATATGTATAGATAACATTAATAATATAGGTAAAAAATTATATATTTAGGAACACTCTTATCATGTAAAAATACATATATATATATAATCATGTATTTAATACATATATATGTTGATATTATGCTATTGATAATATGTTTATAATCGTGTACTTAATACTAATATAATATTTAATGAATTTATTGATTGGCATATAGTATATATAATATATTGTTTAAATATATACAGTAGCGTCTCATTAGCGTCTCATTTGTTTGAGACGCCATATAGCATCGCTTTACAGTCTTCAGACATGAGACGCTAGTGTCACGTCTAAAGTGGTCGGCGACAAAACGGCGCTAGGTGCTGTCGCGCATTTGCGATTCGTAGCGCGAAATAATAGCGTCTCGATTGCGCTATAGAGTTAACGTCAACCCGCTGAATAGCTAAGAAGATGCATAATTAAGATATATGCATAATTAAGATATTATATGTATAGATAACATAGATAATATAGGTAAAAATTTATATATTTAGGAACACTCTTATCATGTAAAAATACATATATATATATAATCGTGTAATTAATACATATATATGTTGATATTATGCTATTGATAATATTTTGATAATCATGTAATTAATACTAATATAATATTTAATGAATTTATTGATTGACATATAGTATATATAATATAGTGTTTAAATATATACAATAGCGCCTCATTAGCGTCTCCTTTGATTGAGATGCCATATAGCGTCGCTTTAGAGTCTTCAGACGTGAGATGCTAGTTTCGCATCTAAAGTTATCGACGCCAGAACGGCGCTAGGTACTGCCGTGCATTTGCGGTTCCTGGCGCAAAATAATAACGTCTATGTGGCGTCTCGATTGCGTTACTTTTAACATCAACTCTCTGAGTAGCTAATGAGACGCTATTGAGAGGCAAGTGGCGTCTGATTCTAGTGACACTAAGTAGACGCAATGGAGGCACTAGTGGCGTCATTATAGCGTCACAGATTTTTGAGGCGCTACATGACGTCGCTAATCGCCAATTTTCTTGTAGTGAGAATCAGATGCTCGATAGGTTGGGCGAAGAATTTTGGATGAACTTTGACCAGTCATCTGATTTGTCCAAGTGGATCAGTTCATGACCTTCGGTCGACCAACGAGAGTTCACGATTGATCGTTACGTCATATTTGAGCTTCAACATTACAGTTCAAACGTTTGATATGAGAACCGATCATCTTCTCAGTAATCACATGTCATTGCAGTGTCCTTAGATTTTCAATTAATTTTTTCATACAAAACATGTATCTAACTCTAGAAAACTTATTCCTAACATATAGCATAATTCAGAGGCTAAATTTTAATATAATCATATCTAAAGCATCATATACATACGTAAGAATAAATTATCTCATTCTTACTTAGTCATGAGAATTTTCATATTTACAATCTAACTAGCTTAATCTAAGCTTATCCAAAATCACAAAATCATACCTTATTAGAAATCATACTTAAACTTATCTACAAATGCCGAAAAATATGGATCTATATCATCAATCATTTGTAGCATATAAATCAATTCAAAATTACCAAAACTAGTCATCCAAAACATCATATTAAGATTAAAAAGATTTTAATCATCATCAGGAAACTAAGGCATAATTTCTACCTATTCTAGAATGGATCTTAAGACTAAAATGGTCCTTAAAATATGCAGATCCCTTTGAAAAATTACTCCATGACCTAGATTCCGAAAATATAACTTTTTGGATGATTTTTAATTGATTCTTTGAAGCTCCATGCCCTAGTTGTTTCTCCTTCATTCTCATGTGTTCTCCACGTTCTCAACACCTGCCAGATATCCTCCTGAACCTTCTGGCTTAACCAAAATGATGGAGGAACACAACAAAAATGGGTTAAGAAAATGAGAGGATGAAGAGACAAAAGAGGAGAAAGAAAATGAACTTTAAAGGGCAAAGATGTGAGCATTTCATCCTCATGATCTCGAGAAATATGGGTGGACGAGGATAAATTATATCAAATGCCCTCCAACTTTGACGTTTGCTCAGCGTCGCCCTCCAACTTTAATTTATAATACATATATCCTCCATTTTTGACTCATTGCACTGAATGCCCTTTTTACCGTCTATCGCCCGTTCTCCGGTCGCATAGCTGATGTGGCGACGTTCTCTTTCCTTCCCGCATACACTCATCTGACATGGATCTGAGGCAATAATAATAATAAGATTAAATAATATTAAAAAAATAATAACTAAAAAAGGGAAAAAGGGGCGCAGCCCTCTCCCTCGCCAATGACGTCGCCAATGCACGGGAGTCTTCTTTGTGCTCTCCGCTGGCAGGCAGAAGGGGGCATCACCCCCCTTTCTGTGCTCGACGCGGGTGGGCGAAAAGGAGGGGGGCACCGGCGAGCGAGCGCAGAAGAGGGGGGGTGATCCCCCTTCCTTTTCACTTGTCGATGTCGAGCGCAAAAGAGGCATCTCCCCCCCCCCCCTTTCGCCTGCGATGGCGGGCAAAAAGGAGGGAGGCATCACCCTACTCCTTTTCGCCCGTCGGCATTGAGTGTGGAAAGGAGGGTGACCCCCCCCCCCCCCTTCTGCCCATCTGTAACGTCCTTACCTTGGAGGATGCCCAAATCCGGAAGTCCAGCGTTAAAGCAACATAGTCGTACCAAGTTTTAGGCTACAGGTGTACGTTGGCAAAAATAGGCGACGGTTATTATAAAATGTCGAGCGGTTACATCCCGAGCCTATGGTAGGTTGGTCAACTACCATGCAGCACACATATTGACGAAAGAGGACCTTGGTCGATGGGTGGTTTTATAAGGATGGCAACTAGTTCGAATTTGTACGGAGGTGGCATTGCTCAAAGGGTGCTTATCCAAAGGGTGCGAGTGAACATGTGCATTCACACTATGCAAAGGTGCGTTCACATTATGGAAGGATGCATTCACACTATGCATCTTTTCATGAAAGGATGCATCCTAAGAAATTGCCAGAATTGTGGAAGAACATCATCCATGATAACCAAGAGAGAATTAAATGTCAATGGGCATATCTCGGATTTGACTAAGGGAGGGGTAGTTACACTATGGGAAAGTTAGGAAACTACTTCTTGGTAGCCTATAAAATGTAGAACTCGGCCAAGCATTTAGGATAACATTCTGGCACTTGAAGAGTAGTTTTATGGAGCATTGAATGAGTAACTAATCCCTCTGAAAGTGAGATACGTCCCATTTGTCTTCTCTCGCCAAAGAAGTGAGTGAGTGATCTTGGGAGTGCACAATCGGTGTTGTCGCCCTTCATTCATTGGAGAAATGACTTAAACCTCTAAGTGAAGGAAGATTCCGGCCAACTTTGGAGTTTTGCTTCACTGGTTGGTGACATTCGTGGTATCAGAGCCCAAGTATAGGAATCACATCCTCAAATGGAAGATTCTAGTAAAGGAAAGGGTGCTTTGAGGTTGTGCTGGTGGTGTGCAAGGTACGGAGAGGAATGCCTTGCTCGACATTCCCAATAATGAACCAAGAGGAAGCTGTCTTGGACTTGTAATTGCCGTATCGAGACCATGTGGCGCAATCTGGTGAAACCTATGGACTTCAGCAGCATTATGGGACACATGGAAGGTAAGTTGAAAGGGGTACTAGCACAGGAGGTGGTTTGCCTAGAGCGCCTCCTTGTGGAACAAATTCAGGCATTACAGACTTCAAGCCTTTGTCCAAAAAAAATTACCACCACACAGAATGATGGGACAACGATTCAAGTCCCAGTTCCAAACCTCTTCTTCTTCTCATGACCCAGTCCCCAAGAAGAAGGGCAAGATCGAGTGCTACTATTGTGGCAAGAACCATCCAGTCAAGGATTGTCATGCTTGGCATCCACCATGGAAGCAATGCCGCTGGGTCATCGGTCCACATCGAATCCACCGCAGAGGAAGAAGACCCTTCCGAGGAGGAGAGGTCAATGTTGCTGCTGTGTGGAAGCCTTTTGTGGCGATAGAGGACTTGAAGGAAGGAAGTTGGAAGAATGCATTGAAGAACCGGTTGGCGGCCAGGGAAAGTAAGCTTTGGCAACAATGGACTTGGTTGGGGCCATTGGTAGTCTAGACTTGGGGGCTGACAAGTTTGGACAAGTACGTGGGGAGTTAGAAGAAGGGATTGTAGTATTGTTACTTATTTTATTTTCTTACTATCTGCATGGCAATTAGTGTCTAAAGTAACAATTGTAATGTTCATTTTGTCGTAATAAAAGTTTCCCTTTCTTCCCAATACTGACATGCTTCTTTTATTTAAGTCTCTTGTGTTTTGTGCATGGGTACATGAATGGAAACCATTGTGAAGGGAGTAGTGCGTCTCCCATTATTCATGGGAAGTGGCTGGACTGTTCGTTACCCAAAACATGTGATAGGATGTGGCCAACGCACATTCTGAACAGCCAAGAACATGATGGCAACATGTTCTAAATGATCTCCTGTCGGACATAAGAAAAGGAGCACCTTGGGGAAGTGTTCCAAGATTGTTAGGTCTTACAAATGAGTTCCAAGAAATGGTGGGACAAGACCCCACGATAAAGGATCCTGCGGTAAGCTTGGCAAAGACATTGCTAGTGAACATCACATAAAATGAGAACATGAGGCATACATGTTCCCACGAGCAAGCATCATGGTGGATGCTTGAAAAGTGTGTTTACCGGATTGGGTAGACAACTATGATGCTTTAGGCATTTGGAGGGATGTCTAGTGAAGTTATGGGCAAACTTCACGAAAAGAATGAACACTTAGTGTTCGAGGGAATGTTGGGCAAGACATTCGAGGTACAAGGGTGGACGGTAGGATACTCCAGGTGAGAACAACATGAGCGAAATGCTCTGGGATGTGTGGCGAACATTCTGATCCATGTTGGGATGTTGGTAATTGACATCCCAACGAAGCATGTGACCCCATTCTTGGATGGCGTTCGGGTGATGAATGCTCATCAACGGATGTGGGGACATACACATCCTGGTCTGTAGCAGACGCAGACCAAGGAACCCCAAATAACTGAATGATCAGAAGATGCAGTGGAGGATGGTTTCAGAAGCACCCAGGTGGTTTAACACATCCCAAAAAAGGCAAGAAATAAGATGAGGGTAGTGTAGGTCCTATAATGACCGCCTATGGTACTCAACGGAGCCTTAGGACTAGTGGGATAAAAAGATTGCTTGAGAAGCATCCTTGGGACTTGGCGCGTCTCCGAAAGAAGTTGGATGAGGGTAGCATTGGTTTGACCATGACAAGCTGTGGTACTCATTCGAATCTTGGGATAAGCCGATGTACGAGTGAGCGGCACACTCCGAGGGTCCAATAGGAAGAGGTGTGCGGAGACCTCTATCCTGAAATTCTGTCATACCTTGAAGAGGAGATGGGAACTCCTCTAGATAGATTATGATAGAGGCAAGATTACTTGCCTTACTCGTCCCTGCAAGGGATGAGTGGTGCGACTGAAGAGTCATTGGGGCACTCAAAGGAGTCAGCCGGTGGATGGTCAATGGTTGAAAGATGCGGTGTCTATATTTGAGGGAATCGATCATGCCACGCGAATGCAAGGAGATACCCCCATTCGAAAGATCTTGTAGGGATCCTATTCTTGGAGACGATGGGATGAACTGACCACTCACACATTTTTCATGGAACATGAAATGACTTAGTTATTTCAGGCATGACAAAAGGATTGGAAGATATCCGAAGGAGTTGGCCAACCGAATGGCCTCAACGCGAAAGGACCGTAAGTGTCCGAGTGTAGTTAGTCATGTCGGATAGATCATGGGCAGTTCTAGGTCTATAAGAATCCATAATGATTTTGGTTCATGGGCGACTTGATCACTCGTACCGTGGGACATGGACGACACAACAGAAAGATTGAAAGATATCCAAAGGAGTTGGCCAACTGAATGGTAGGTGGACTGAAGGATGATAATTATCAGAAGGAGTCAGCCATGTTGGGTGGATTATGAGCGGATCCCATATCCATGAGAATCTGAAGTGATTCTATTCATGTTCGATCATTGGGAGGCTTAGCTACTTGTACAATAATGCGTGGACGATATTGGGATAGGAACTTATGATACTTTGCCAAGATCAGTTTGGTGACTAATCAACATTCCCGATCAATGTGGTGACCGATCAATAGACGACAAAGAAACCCTAAGTAAGACTGCGGGAAGTTGGTTAGTGCACTCTTTGTGTCTATGAAGGTATGAAGGGTAACTCATACCAAAGTATCTTCGTGGGTAGGCAAAGGTAAGAGTATTCACGGGTCGGTTGGACCCAACCCATAAACAAACTCGACCCGACCAAATTTGGTCGAGTCAAGGCCCTTTTGAGGGCCAGCCGACCACCCAATTTTCTTTTTTTATTTTTTTTCTTACTTTTTTATTTATTTAATATTAAAAATATTTATTTAGTATTTTTAAGGCATAAAATAAATTTTCTAGCTATTTAAATATTATTTCTGCATTTAAGTATTTTATTTCAGTATTTAATTTTTTTAAAGTAAATATAGGCTTAAGTTTTAATAAAAAAATTTTAAAAATAATAATAAAATAATCGGGTCATCGAGTCGGGTCGGGTCAACTTAGGTTGGAAAAATCCAACCCGTCCCTGACCATGACCTGACTCGACCATCGACCCAAACCCGGTTTGGGTCGGGTCGGGTCATCAGGTTCGCGGGTCGACCCGACCCGCTGAACTCCCCTAGCCGAAGGATACTTGTACCAGTGCGGTACGAAGTGTTCAATGAACACTGGAGTTGGTGCCAATCGGATGAGACCTTGATAGAAATGTCTATCATAGACGAGAACAATGTAGGCAATCAAAGATCTAGGATGTTAGTTGGCAAAACTACATCCGAAAAAGGGCGACAAAACTCAGAAAGAAATTTTCTATTTGGGACTAGTTGCAAAAAATTGGAACCTTAAAAAGGTTGACATCGAAAGCAATAAAATCTGTGGCATGGAGGCTTAGGATTTTGAATGGGGAACAAAATCTAAGTCTGTGAATTTTGTCAAGTACGGACAACTTACGAACAGATGCAAGGATTTGGGGCATGAACTTGAGTTGGTCACCAAGGTCAAGAAGTTGTCGAGACCAACAACGATTCGAGGGGGGAGTTGTAATGCCCTTACCTTGGAGGATGTCCAAATCCGAAAGTTCATCGTTAAGGCAACAAAGTCGTACCAAGTTTTGATACGCTACGAGTATACATTAACAAAAGTGGACAATACTTATTATAACTACGAGTGGTTACATCCCGAACCGATGGTAGGTTGGTCAACTATCATGTGGCGCACATAATGACAGAAGAGGACCTTGGTCAATGAGTGGTTTCATAAGAATGGTAGCTAGTTCAAATTTGGACAGAGGTGACATTGCTCAAAGGGTGGTTGTCCAAAAGGTGCGAGTGAATAGGTGCGTTTACACTATGGAAGGGTGTGTTCACACTATGCATCTTTTCATGAAAGGATGCGTCCCAAGTTGCCAGAATTGTGGAAGGACACCATCCATGATAACCAAGAGGGAATTAGGAGTCAATGGACTTTGTATGTTGTCCTAGGGCTCATATCTTAGATTTGACTAAGGGAGGGATAGTTACACTATGGGGAAGTTAGGAAACTACTTCCTGGTCACCTATAAAAGGCAGCACTCGGCCAGGCATTTGGGATGGACATTATGGCATTTAAAGAGCAGTCTTCTGGTGCATTGAATGAGTAACTAATCTCTCTGAAAATGAGAGACGTCCCATTTGCCTTCTCTCACCAAAGGAGTTAATGGTCCTGAGAATGCACAATTGGTGTCGTCGCCCTCCGTTCCTTGGGAGAAATGGCTTAAACCTCTAAGTGAAGGAAGGTGCCGACCAACTTTGAAGTTCAGCGCAGAGAAGCCTCCCGCGCGCTGGCGACGTCGCTGACGATGGAGAGGGGGCTGCCCCCTTTTTTTCCTTTTTCTAGTTATTATTTTTTTAATATTATTTAATCTTATTAATATTGCCTCAGTTTGTTGGCGGTGTCTGCATGGAGGAGAGAGAACGTCACCATGTCAGCTATGAGACTGGAGAACGGACGATAGGCAGTGAAAAGGGCATTCAGTGCAATGAGTCAAAAGATGGAGGACATTTATATTATAAATTAAAGTTGAAAGATAACGCTGAGCAAACGTCAAAGTTGAAAAACATTTTGTGTAATTTATCCTTTCGAGTGGAAGACGGTTACACCAAATCCCTTCAAATTTGACAGTTATGGCAAAAAGAATGAAAATCGATCTTCTTTTTATTTTTGCCTTTTCTAGTAGTCCAGTTCTGAGGATTTCAGGCGTCCGATGACCGATATCAACTTAAATTAAAAGTTTTAACTTTTTACGAAAATGATGTGTCACAATAATAATTTATTTTGAATCACCATTTTTACTATCAATTTTGATGGTAATGACAAATCCATGGGATTGGAAATAATATTTTAACAATATTGATTTTTTTATCATGAATAATCTTTATAGGGAAAAATAATCTTTATATTCACCGAAAAAATGTTCAAAATAATAATTTTCCGCAGAATCGAACATCTATACTATATTAAAAGCAAAGAAGTTTGCAAGGAGAAATTGACATTTGGCAAAAGTAGAAGCTGACATGTGTCCATGTATTTGGCACTTTAAATTCAACTCCTAATTTGAATGTGCCATTAGATAATTAATATAATTTAACTATATTATAAACTAAAAATTATTGAATAGTTACGATAACTATATAATTTTATTACGCATAAGGTTATATAGTAACTATAATATATTGTAACGTAATCTAGCTATATATACTTACTATATTTAAAGCAAAATCTTGGCACATAGATGTGGTTGACATGTGTCTCTCTAATATGCTAGATCTAATTAAATATCATTTTTTATACTGATTGTTTAGTTAAAAGTAATTAGAAGATTATTGAATAATTAATTATGACAAATAATAGAGATAACATTAACAATACAATAATACTTTAAAATAGAAATATTTTTTTAATTTTAAAATAGAAAAAATATTATAATTGAAGTCATTATATGCCTAAAATCTTTTGATCCTTTACAAATTTTTTAAAATATTATATATCTATATGTATAAAATATTAAATGCTCATAAAATATTAATTTGTAACTAATTTTTTAAATGATTAATTATGTTGGTTATAAGATATCAATTAGAAAATTGGACGACAATTATTCATAACTATATAATAATAATTTATTTGGTTCCATAAATAATGAAATAAAATTAACAAGAAAAAGCAAAATTGATTTATTGAGCGGTTCACTTACGGTTTTAAACTTAAGCAACCTTCGTGCTTAATTAGTCATAATAACCAAATTTACATCTTATAAATAGCAAAGAATGTCATCATCATTCACGGATGCCTCACGGACATTTTAATATTAGAAACACTTGCATCACTTAGTTTTTTATCTCTGGAATTGGCTTATCTTTTTTTTCTGTGATTATATTGATATGAGAAGAGTATCCTCATATTTATATGATCATGGAAAAAAAGGGGTAAGAATTAGTTTAAATGATATCTATCTTATCAATGGTGTTAGAAGGGATATCATCGTGGTATGAATGTGTCATGATAAGAAGTAGATTTTATGAGTAGTCGATTATGTGATAGCAATAAGTTTTAGCATATGAAAAAACCTATCATGATCTCCAGTGGTCAATGGTCCCACAAGATTAAAAAGAATAAACAATTTTTACACATTTCTTTGGGTAAAGACTTATGTGTTAGATAGTTGAAATAAATTTATTGATAAACATATTTAACTCTTTTTTATATTTACATTTGTTTTTCTTATATTCATTAGATTTATATCCTTTGCCAACATTTTTTTCTCATTTAATTTTGAATTTTATTGCGTTGCCTGCAAAATCATATATATGTATGTATACATATATATTTATATATATTATAATGTTGGTTGTGTATTAGCATGTGATGGTAGTCCAAGGATGATTACCTTGGATGGGCCATGCTATCTCCATGCATGCTAATAATCAACTTATAGAGAGCCATATGTCGCCACTACTTCCACTTCTACAAACTTTATGGATGCATGAATGTCATATATGCATAAACGTGGTCTCATAACAAGTAATAGACAATTACTTTCTCATTACTTTCAATCAAGCCAGTGTTGAATTTAATTATTTTTATTAGAGTTTTTCTAAATTTTATGCATATTATTAAAAAAATAATTACACATATTGGAAATAAATAACAAAATACCATGTAATTAGTAAAAATTGACCTCTTAAACTATTTAAAACCATGGACATCATAGAATAAGACAAACTTTATTTTAATTATTCATTACATATTTAGAATGTTTAATATGGCAGTCATGTTAAGGATTACTTTTTATAATGGTGTTATTATGCGCAATATTAAATAATAATTTAAAATTCCATTTCTTAAAATTATTTTAATACCATGTAATTATAGTTAACATTTGGACTCCATTATGAATTTGAGAACTTTTTATAACAATATTTATGAAGGATACGGTATGATTAAAATTTTTTACATTATTTGTTATTATGTTATAACTATGTTTATAAATATTTTTTAATGACCCAAATTAAATATTATGAACAAACTCATTAGATTTAATGCATTTAAACATTTTAAATTTTAATATTTTAACTACAGTTATGAACTCTCACCAATAGTAAGTGTGACATAAATTATTCATGATGATTTCTGATTCTGAATTGTATCCACTATCCAACCACTTTCGAATACTAGGTTGGGACTAAAAAGAATATCTATGTATACTTAAAAAAGATAATGTGCAATGAGAGCTAATTATCTCAGGATTGAAATGCACAAAGCTGTTTAGGGTTTAATGGTTATATCAACTTATGTAGGTATGACCATATTACCTATGTTTCACATAAATATCCTGCCTACTTAAGTAGGTAGTATATCCATTAAATTCAATTGTTTGAATTTTTATATGGAAGAAATCTAAATGATATCAACTAACAAATAAAATGTGAGCACGCACACACATAATTCACATGATATGCTCACAAATTTAAAAGAGTTTATTATTATTATTATTATTATTATTATTATTATTATTATTATTATTATTATTATTATTATTATTATTATTATTATTATTATTATTATTATTATTATTCACGTGATATCAACTAACATTATTATTATTTAAAAAATGTTATCAATATTAAATATATTTAAGTACGAATAGATAAAGAATATATAAATAATATATTCAGAAAATTAATTATATTTATTATTAGTATTTTTTATTTTATTATATGAAAATTTATTATTAAAATGATTTTAATAATTGTCTTCTCTCCTGTGCATCGGACGCGTATTATACTAGTTATATTTAAAGATTATTTATTTCTATACAAATTCTCATCAGCAAAATCGGTAACAACGCTCCCTCATTAATTAAATTCTAGACCAATAACTAAGCAAACATACATGGCCCATTACGGTCAATTGACCCCACAAAATTGTAGCAACAATATTATATATGTATATGTATAAATATAGTAGGCTATAGTTTAACAATTTGGTCCCAATTTTTCATAATTAACATATCCCCAACATAATCCGTACACAAATAAGGTGCATCTCCTCCAATTTTGCACATAACGCCAACATGCCATTTTTTTCATTTTGAATAGTTGCCCCTTTCAAAGTAATTTCTCTATTCTTATACAAAAAAAACAATATTGTGTATTAAAATTTTTCTTCTTATTTAAACCAAAGTTTTTTTTTTAAATTGCATTAGCCGCTATCATTACTCTTTAATTTATGTTTCTAGAAAATTGTAATCATTATTATCTGCTTACAATAGAAAACACATAAATTTCGTCAAAACTTCAGAATCTTTATTATGTGTGATATCCATTTATGTGTGATAAATGTGCTATCGCAAGAAAAAATAATTTTAAATTCAAATAACATGAAATAAAAATACTTTTCATATTTAATTAAATCCAATATTTAATAATTTCACATAAGAGAGAGAGAGAGAGAGGGGGAGACTAAATAATAAAAGCTTGGCACCCCCACCCACTTATAGTTACTCAAATTCATTGCTGCCCCTGCAGATGGAGGCAGTTGGCATCAGACGCATCGAATTCTAACCCCCAAATAATTTAATCTCCCCACCTACCCTCATTCATACATTCGTCTCCTCCTCTTTCTCCCCTCCTCCTCCTCCTCCTCCTCCGCTGTCTCCCAAAGCCCTTCGCGCTCCTCGTTGGCGGCACAGTAGGAGGTGGAGCACCACCATCGCATCGCCATCGCCGTCGACGTCGACGTCGCCATCTACCGCGGTAAGTCTTGCTGCGCAATCTCGTCTCGCTCCTTTTGGCGGCACGCGCAAAAAGATTCCTCCCATCGCCGCCGCCGCGGCATATAAAGGTACACGCCCCCAAAACTTGGTCTCTCCAACTAGTCATACGACCACTACAATTTGCGTCCGTTGTGTGTGTGTATAGCGTCAAAGGATCCGGAAGGAAGAGGAGGAGGAGGGGGGATGGTGGGGCCATCCCGGCCGATCATCGTTCTTTTTGGATCTTCCGTCGTCCAATACAGCTTCAGCAAGGGAGGATGGGGTGCCACCCTCGCCGACGTCTACGCCCGGAAGGTATCATTCCGTCGTCACACAGCAATTGCATTTGCCTCATTTTTAATTGCTTGCGAATAGATTTTGATCTTCTTGAGTTTAATAAGATCATCCTGTTTGGTGCGGTTGACCTCCTGGATCTGAAACCCAACAACATGGAGGACGGGTATTGAGAATCCAGTTGGCCATTGCTAGTTATTTGAAATTTCCATTTGGTGAGGATCGAGGAGTAATTAAATATTGGGCCAGACAGTGCCTATTCTGAAGTATACCATAGGTGACATGAACTTGTTCCAATCACTACCTGGAAGCTTAATCTCTAGTGGGGTTGTTCCTCTTACCCATAGGAAATTTCCTCATATAGCAATCTATGTGTAAGAACTAAGGAGAGATGTTTTGGAGGAGAAGAGAACAAAAGGACGATTTGGTGAGGACAGAAGAAAGGATAAAAGACAACAATGAGAATGTTGTAGGAAGAACTAAAAAAAACTCACAAGGTTTCAGTGTTTAGGACATAAAAAGTATAATGTGTCCACAAATGTTTCTTTTAAGGGGGAAGGAATCCTCAGATGTTATTGCTGTTAAGACAATGTATGAGCAGTGAACATTTCCCAAATGAAAAAAAAAACTAGAATGAAAATGTTGTTATACATTAATTTTAAACTTGAGATGCAAAGTTTTACATGTAATTAATAGTTTAATACGTCAAGATCTGGAAGAAAATATCAAATTATGGGGATTAAGCTTATTAAAGTTCATATAAATATGATATAGTTTCTTTCTTTCTTTGGTATTTTGTTATAATGGATTGAAATGATGTCTACATTACGGTAAGCTTAAAAGAATATATCATGTAGCTTATAGATTCTAATGAGATCAAATTGAGCTTTCAAAGCTCCTCTAAGGGCCATTTATAATGGATAAAATAAACTTCTTGGTTGCTATTGTACTTATGTTTTCATCTACTTCATCTGTAGGCTGATATAGTACTTCGAGGTTATATTGGTTGGAACTCGAGGCGTGCTGTCGAAGTTCTTGACAAGGTTTTTCCAAAGGTTAACTGGCCAGCTGCTCTTGGCTAGTAGATTCTAATTCCAATGAACAATGTCAAAAGAATGACATCTATTTGTTACGTTGGTTCAACATGTTTATACAAACTAGGACATTCTTTCAATTCCTTTATATCTAAATCAATCCTTTTCATCTACTCATAAAAAAACATGCTGAGGTTTTTAGCCATTTTCTTGCCATTGTTCCTGTTCAATGGAGAAGATTGAGTACATGGATGATAAGCAATCATTTCCTGTCACATGCATCACATTGCTCATTTATGGTTTTCCCTGTGATCATCATCTGGAGGATTTTGATTTAAGTATAACTTCTAACTAGTTCACTTAACTATTTCATGTTGACATATAATACTCCAATCCGTGCCACAAACCATGAATCATATGGCTGAACCAGCTAACTTGCTGTTTTTGTAATCTTAAGACCTTACTCTACTCTCCCGCAAAAAAAAATACCTGTTCCACTTTGGCTTCATTTGCTTCCAGATCCTAAGTTTTTAAGAGTGAAAGATGATGGCTAATCAGAGATGTTAATTATCCAAAGAAATTCATTGATCCAGGAAGAGAGCAAATGACATTACAGTGGAAAGAAACAAAAAAAGAGAGGAAAGTACTCACGTTAACAAGAACCACATTCCCTAATTAGGAATTTACCAAGACTTACAATGTTATCAACACAACTACCCACCCTGACAGATCAAATCATGGCACTGCAATGACGCCAACGAAGTTAGCCCAGTCCATCCTAGATCATCTATATGTGATAACAGTGAAGTGCCCCCTCCCTGCCTCACAAGAAACATAGCAATCAAATCATAGACGGTTACTGTTCTCCATACACGATAGAAGCTGCATTTGGAAACCTCACCGGGTAACCACTTTGAACGATAGGACTTACAAAAAGTCCTTTGCTTGAGAAGCCAGGCAGTAATCTTTCAATGCACCTTGGGCACCAAAAAATCCTACATTCCCACATAAGATGACCATCAGCAACCAGGGTTGGTGCCCGCAACAGATCATAAGACCAAATTTTTACCTGTCTGTCCTGACTTTTGTGGCCTTGTGCCAGTTTGAGCTATCTTCTTCCATGATTACAGAGAAATCACCTCCAAGAAATTAATGTTTTATGTCATCTATATTCTTGGCCTAGTCCTTGTTAAACAAACATTTAAAACCCATAAACACAATCCACCTTATTCATGATAAAGGTAAAATAACCTGACATTGTGAGCAATATACACAAACTCCGCCTATATTTTATAGCCGGTCCCAAGCCCGGATAAAGGAGGAGGGTTGTGTTAGGCCCCCGACAGCCAGCGTAAAATCCTGTCGAATCTTATGAACATGGATCAACGAATATATTGTGTTAATGCTAGGTCGGGTTACTAATAGAGCGGAATGGCGTCGTATGATCCATGTAGCCGACCCCACTTAGTGGGATAAGGCTTTGTTGTTGTTGTTGTTGTGAGCAATATACACAGGCATACTTGAACAATGCCTTTCGAAGTAATCTACATTCTTTGTCTAGGTTTTTGTGTCAAATATTAGAACCCAAAAAAAACTTCAGTGCGGTTCCTAACTAAGAAGAAATACTTCTAAGCATATGCATGGGCATCTAATACCAATGAAGAATTATGCTAATTTTTTCAATGCAATTCTTAATCCGTAATGTCATTAAATTATTCTAGGCAGTATATAAGAGAGAGAGAAAATAACATAGTTGTTATGCAACTTATTAACCATAGTTCCAAGTCTATGGAGCATACATGATGTTTTGTTTTCCCACTGATCGAATTTAAAATTTGTTCGAGCAATGAGATTTACTGATTTGTCTCATGTATGATACCTGGATAGGTGCCATGCTGTAAAACCCGACCTGGCCCGTCCGGTCGGACCGGTGTCCGACCATGAAAACAGCCCGCGGATCACCTCAAACCCGTCCTTGAGATTGACCCGCTTTGACCCGGTCAAAACCCGGGTTCAACCAGCCGACCTGACAGGTTTGGGTGACCTAGTCGGGTCAAGATAAAAAATAAGTTCGAATTTTTTTAAAAAAATTAGGACACATTACTTATATATTTGTTTAAAATTCATGCTCTAACTTTTCTTCTTTTTACATAATATATTACCGATATTTCTTTAACTTATAATTATGAAGATTTTGTTGTCTTTTAGCTAATAATTATTTAATTGATAGCTATTTTATTATATTATTTGACTTATTATATCATTTCATTTTACTTTATTATGTTTTGATTTATTTATTATGCATCTTAGAAAGATATTAAGAATACAAAAGAAATTTATTTAACATATTTTATTTTTATTAACTTATATTATTCAATCCGATTGTTCAATTTGATCCGGTCCAACCTTTCGGTTCAACCTAACTCCCGGGTCGGGTTTTACAGCATTGGATAGGAGGCTGGAACTCCTAAAGCATTAAACTCTATTGCATCTTTTCTTCATCAATCACTTTTGAGCCATTCCAAAAGAATACAAGATGCTTGAATCATATGCTTGCCCTTCTTTATCCATATTAGTTAAATTTCATGTTGTTTCATACCACATGAGGTCCTAAAACTCTTTTATTCTTCCTCATCTTCTTATCTAGTTTCATTTGTTATTCTCTTTAAGTTAAGCCTCACAGTTTCGATTTGTTCATCTGGCATATCCTTTTGCAATGTGTCAGGATGCACCTGTGCAACCATCTTTGGTGATAGTTTACTTTGGTGGCAATGACTCGATGGGACCACATCCATCAGGCCTAGGTCCCCATGTGCCACTCCCAGAATACGTCGAAAATATGAGGAAGATAGCGACTCATTTGCAGGTGAGCCTTACATCTTTAGGATCTTTATTGAGTTTTCTTTAGAAACATTCTCATATTAACTAGTTTTTCTTTAGAGACATTCTCATATTAACTAGTTTACGCACAGAGCCTCTCTGAAAAGACACGTATTATTTTCCTCAGTTGTCCTCCTGTCAATGAGGAAATGCTCAAAAGACTACAGAGGTGCTAATTGTAGTAACTAAGCATTTCTTGAAGAAAGAGTTCATTTATTTGTTGTCTTTGGTGAAATAACTATGTTATCAATTTCAGCAAAGCATTAGCTGAGCTAGTGCGGACAAATGAGATCTGCCATACTTATTCTGAAGCTTGTATCAAGCTATGCAAGGAGCTGGATGTAAAGGTTGTTGACCTATGGACTGCAATCCAAGAACAGGATGACTGGCAAAATGTTTGCTTTACGTATGTCGTTTTTGCATGTGTTTTATGCCTTGATGTTCTTTCCATGATTTTGCTGTAATTTGTTTCCTTAAATTTACTCAAATGAAATTTGATTTCATGGGTATTTATTATGACATTGTTTAATACATTTTTTTTGGCATTTACAAAATCCTATTACAGTGACGGTGTCCATCTCACATCTGAAGGAAGCAACGTTGTGGTCAAAGAGGTTCTGAAGGTCATTAAGGAAGCTGAATGGCAGCCTTCATTGTACTGGAAATCATTGCCAACTGAGTTCTCTGAAGATTCCCCTTATGATCTTGTTGCTGCTGATGGAGTGTCGACCCTCAATCCTTCTGACTGGACTTTTCACAGGGAAATGCAATGGGACTAGACTTGCATCTAAATTATTCGCCAATGTATCTGATGAAATGTCCAAGAACTGCATGACCAAATAACATGTCTCAGCATCTGCCGAAAACCCCAAAAAAACATGCCTCAGCTTCACTATGTTTGCATCATTGCATGTCTAGGAAATCAGTATGCTTGATTTTCCTCGTGTTGTTTTAGATATTTGGAGTTGATCCATATTAATTTGTCATCTTGTAACCAAGAATAAGCATGCCTCCAGCACTCAATGGCTGCGTTATTGAGATGTAATATTGCCGTGTTCACTTTTTTACTACCTAATGCTTTCGCATTCACTTTCATTTTCGGAAGAGTTGAGTGAGAGATAGAGAGATCCAAAAAAAAAAGCCTCACCTTCACTGTGCTTGCATCTTTGTATGTCTAGGAAATCAGTATGCTTAATTTTCCTTGTGTTGTTTTAGATATTTGGAGGGATGGGGAGGGGGAGAGAGAGCATGACTTGCTTGAATCATCAACTTAGAGAGAGAGAGAGAGAGAGAGAGAGAGAGAGAGAGAGAGAGAGAGAGGAATTCAGATTAAATGAAAGCACGTACCTTTATCATCATGAACAATAAAGGTATGCACCAAATTGATCAAGAAGGCTGTTCATGGTTTGCGTTTGATTTGATTAGAACCCATATTCAACCTGCCGTCCAGTTTGGGACGGATAGAGTGAAGTTGGGTAGAGGTAATAAATAAATGATTGGTTCAGCTCCATTAGTTTTTTTTTCTTTCTTATAATATTAATATTAATTATATTATTTTAAAAGTAAGAATATACGTTTTTCAACACCTAAAATTATTTTCATAGGTATAAATATTTCATTTTAGTATATTCTAACTTTAAAGCAATTTAACCATTAATTAAATGAAATCAATTAAATTTTAATAATAAAATAAAATAAGTTCTTGAATTATCTGGTTGGTCCTTTTGATCGGACTCAAAAAATTGAAATTCATACTAGACCCAGTCGTGATCAAGTTTTAATCCACAAGGTTCAGGTCCAATCCAATCAAGGATTCAAACCGAGCCAATTGAGATTGAGACGATGCCCTAAAACTTGATCTACAACGTGCACCACCATAAATAATGACTTGCGTACAATGTCAATCAAATACACAAGTTCAACATTATCATTCAAATTGAACATTATACAATAAACATTATTATGCATCATATCCAACATTTGTTATTAATTTTTACATATACTTCCACATTACCCTCGAAAAAGGCATATCCAAAATAAAAAGAATAAGAATATTTTGTATCCTACTCTAGTTTTCTTATATTCATCCGTAGGATACTAGATCCTTGCAGTTGATATTAGATCCATATATTTGCATCAAAGAGAAACAAATCATGTGGGAGTATGATATAAATGATTGTTTATAGATATGCACATTATGCTGAAAACACATGTTACATATGCTTAAAGCGGAAATCTCAACTTAAAGTGTAGGAGAATGAAACACGAACTTTTAATGACCAAGAAGATATAAAAAAAAAGGAAATTCCATGAATAAAAACTGTAGCTTACATATATGTGTGCACGCCCACACATATATATATACCCCTTAGAGGAGAAGAATGATAGTTATTAGATAGGTCTGCCTTTTTGAATGTGATTGAGTTACCCTTATGAACAAATCACCCTTTCCCTTTGGCTTCTCTGTAAAGTTGGATCTGACTAGGCCTCATTAAATATTGGACCCTAAGATTGCCTATGAAAATCACTTGCTTAGAATGACTTGCCATATGACGTTTGACAATCAGATTTGGTTTTTGTCAGCTCCATCAAACGATAGTTTGACGGAACATAAAACTTGAGGTGAAAATCCAACGTCACGCCGCCTATTTTTGGTAGAATCACAGCACTATAGCAGTCGTTCAATTTTTTTATAACTCTTTTTTATGTGAATTTTCTATTTTTAAAATTTAATTTTCTCTCTATTCATTCCTCAAACAAAATAATTTATTTACTAAAATAAAATATATTTATTATAACAGAATTCGTCTAATATTATTTATCATCTTGGGGAAAAAATATATTTTGTTCATCTAATTTATTTAGAATATTATTTATTATATTTTAATAATATATTATTATTTTAAAATGTTACCATAAATTTTTAATGTATTATATTTAAAGAATTATTTTAATATTTATTCATTAATAAAATTATACTTTATATCTATCATTCTTATATTTTATTTAAATAACTACTAAAATTAATCTATCACATCAATTTTTTTTAACCTCATCATTACCTTTCACTATATTAAAATATATTTGAACTAATCTATTAATTCAATTTTTTACATAAAACTCAGAAGAGCTATGATTCCACTTGCTAAACACTACCTTAGAACTATTGAATGCCTCCTTGAAATCATTTCTCCTAGTGACTTTTTACTATTCAATCCCACTGGCAAATCATGAATTTTGATTCAAATACTAGATCTTGAACATCTTGCTGCTCGTGGCATTTCACGATCATTATTGGAAATTAATGGAGAAGTGGTGGAACATGCATATCCACATACCAGATCACTCTTTATGACACAAAGCTTATGACAATTAGAAGGCTCATATGCTGCGAGTTATCTCATGCTCGGCCCCTTGGACCGTGGAGGTTACATCGCATGTCATGATCATTGGACGATAATACATATATACATATATAGAGTCATGGTCATGGGTTCATTCTTGTCAAAATTCCTAAATTTTATTTTGTTTCTCCAAGAAACTGATTTAAGAGAATTTCTAGCATGTAATGTCTCAAAATTCGACCCGCCATGTGGCGAAATCTCATCTTGGTACGTTATAGTTCCTTCTGTCATCTTGACCCTTTCCTTGATTAGGGCGATCAAGAAGGGTGCCACATAATATACAACATTTAAAACCATTAATGCAAAAGCGAATTTGATAAGGTCCATAAATATGAGTTTTCATAGTGTGAAAGCTCGATAATAAAAAAAGTACACATAATAAGGCATCCACAGTTCATGCCATAATACATAGTACTCATAGGTCCCACATACAACTTGGTAACAAAATAATAGTAAAAACATCTACTATATCCACATGCACACACACATCAACCAAAGGCACACAAGAAAATCAAGTGCATGCGGGGTTCATCACAGAAGCCCTTCTGTTAGCATAAGGCTAAATGTGATAACAAATAAGTCATAGAATGATCCATAAGGCATAAGAGTGATGATAATCATACACAATGTCATATAAGATTCTTGGGAATCATCATCTGAGGAGCAATTAAATGTATGATTCATTTCATGTAACATATTTAACATTTGATCATTTCATGGATCATGATTGAAGGAGTCAACATTTATGGTCAATCATATGGTTTATTTCATGTAGAATCTTTATCATTTGATCAGTTCATGGACTATTATGAGAAGAGTCAACATCTATGGTCAGTCACATGGATCATATGATTTATTTCATGTAGTATCTTTATCATTTGATCATTTCATGGACCATGATGGAAAGAGTCAACATTTATATTCAGTTACATGGCTCATAAGAACATTCTTCTTTCTCTTGGAAAGGTATAGAGTTAATCATTGTTTCATTTTCTTTTCTTTTCATTTCATGTTCATGTTCATGAGGATATAATCCTTCTATTCATCTTTAATTATTCATTATCTTTCATCTAATCCATTGGTTGAAAGAGCTCTCCACTTTTTAGGATATGTCATGCACACAATTGTGTTAGTACCTAGACCATAACACGTTCTATTTCATCTCTTCAATAAGTTTAGTAATAAGCATAACAACCCTATTATTCTGATGGAGAGAAGAACCTCTAGCTTTTCGAAAAATTTCCAAACAAACAAATTCAACGAAATCTTTCAATTTCTTATTTTTAATATGTTCAACTCTATGTATTCCTCTATCCATAGAGTATATTGAATGTACAGAAATGGCTATAACAGAGTTTTTGTTATTCATATGATGTATTTGATTGATCAAATACATGGTTTAATAACAAACCATTTCATTTTAACATAACATTTCAATTAGTTGATAATATTAGTTTAGTTGAATTTTTTGAAAGATTTTTTTTCATTCACGCCTAATCCATATCGAGTAGACCTTGTTAGTGGAGGATCAGTGTGGAAATGCCCCTTAGAAGGGGAGGGATGACCTCACACGAGGTGATAATATTTGTAGGAATTACCTCGCACAAGGCGATAACATTAGTAATAGTGGGGATGATCTCGCACAAGACGATAACATTAATAACAATGGGGATGGCTCGCATAAGGTGGTAACATCAATAATAATAGGAGTACCTTGCACAAAGTAGTAAACTTTTTGAGGGAAGTACCTCACACATGACAATAAACTTTCCATCTAGGTAAGAATGAAATTTTTGTATTTCATATTTTATCTTTATTAACTTAGGAACCTATCTTTTAATCACAAGGATCAATCAAGGCTTTGGGGAGCAAAGATTAGCTTCATGTTAACATGTATAATCATGGGGTGCAAGGACAATCATGTGGACAAAGGTAAATGAAGACACCATTATAATTAGTCATATTAGTATCTTTGTCCATCTTTCGGATGCCCTATAGGTTGTGCGGTCGCCCGATCATATGAGGTCATTCGGCCGTTCAAAGGCCGGGTGCGATTCGAATGCCCGATAGGTCGAGTTGATCATCAATGATCCATCGGATGTCCAAAAGGTAAGTGGATGTCCAGTCTTTCTTGGACAAAAATGCCGGACTCTCGGCCATGAGTTTCAGACGTTCGAAGGATTGAGCGATCGTCCGATCTATCCACAATATAATTATTCATTTTTGTTGCATATTCAACGGTCGACCAATAGGAGGCGTTGGTCGACTAACATGATAAACATCGTCCCTCGATAGGACCATATCGGATGTCCACTAAGAGGATTGGATGTCTGGTATGATAACAATTATCTTTCTCCTAAGAGGAGTGGGCGCCCGCTAATGTGACGATCGTTTGTTCCTCCTCCGCAAAAAATGCAGGTCATTGCGGCTCCTTAGGTTTTCAATCAAGTTTTTCATGTACCAATACTTCTAAACATATATAAGCATCTAATTGACATATAGCACCTTTCAAAAGCCATTCAACATCAATCTCATATTCATTTCTTATCACATTTCATACAAGTTTCATAGGCCCATTTATATGCTCCATTCAATATAAGCCCTTAAATCAATCAAAAGAACTTGTCCATACTTAAGGTACATCAATAAAATCATGATTTCTAGAATTTGTGGTATCTCAATAAGCCTCTATAAGTCTTCATTCTTAGGTTCATCCAAGTATCATAATAATTGAAATTTAATCATTCTAACCAAGCTTAATCATGCTTCAACTCCATTGAACATAGCATCAATCTTATATCATAATCAAGTTTATCATATGTCCAAATTTCAGCATATGAAATCATTTAAAAAAAATCATCATGACATCAAAACCATACTCATCATATCATTCATCTTAAGAACATACCATTACTTCAATCTTCAGAAAAATCATAGAATCATAACACAGAATAATCTAGACTAAATCATCGTTTTCCTTATGGTAATCATATCACTAACATTAGGATCATCACATGAGAATTTCTAACTCGAATTTCATAGACTTAACGTCATCATATAGAACTAAAATTCATAGCATCATAACTAGGATTACCACATGCTTAAAATTCACTCAAGGACTTATGGTAACAAGGTTCATAATTTATATAGTCATAGCATGAAATTTCAGCACCTAAGTCATCATAGTCAATCACTTTTGAGGCTAACAAATTCATCTTTATAACGAGTACTAATAGACCATTATACTACACAATACAAGCATGACTAAACTAATCAAAATCCTTAAGAACATGCATAACCTTATAAATCAGTCCCTATGACTTAGATCCTGTTAACACACCTCTTTTGTCATTTTTGGCTATTCTTAGAGCTTTAGCAGTTTCTCTTCTCCTCCCTTTTTCCTCACGTGCTCAACTCCTCCAAAGACACCTCCTTGCTCCTCCAAAGACACCTCCTTGCTCCTCCAAAGTCCTTTGGCTGAGTTCACAACAACGGCAAGGTAGCCACACCAATGGTGGATGAGAAGGATGAGAGGAGATGAGAAGAAAGGGTGCATGGGCTTAGAAGGAAAGCACAAATAGGGATTTGTGTCCACAACATCCCAAGGGTCATGAAGTTGGAGAGGCATCCCAGTTCTCCAAGGTAGTGTTTGGTAGCAAAACTTGGGCAAGAACTTGCCCAAGTTCTGCCAAACACTCATCCAAAATAACATGGGGCCCACCGAAACTACGATTTTGGTCAACATTGTGAGTTTTGCAAAATTAGTTCTCACGAAACGCAAGAACTTGCGAGGTTCTACTGCATGAGCTTAACAAACCTTGAATCCCACGCCCACTTCATGCAGTCCGCGGACCGAGATTCGCAATTAGTACAAGTTTTAAATTTTATGAAATTTTGAGATGTTACGTATCATGTGCAAGGATGTATGCATTTTTATGAGCAAGTTGTAACCATGTAAACAAAATTGAACTGAAATGACCAAGTTGCATATTAATTATTAATAAAATTTGACAAAAAATAAAGAAAGGCATCAAATTGAAAGAAACATTTAGATTCTAACGCAGGAGGAAATTACTGCACCCATTAACACATTTTACTATTTCTCCATGAGCTTTCATACATTAATTTCATTTATGCATATGAGAACAAAAATCAATTGGGATAGAGAATGGGGACAAATTAACAAGTTTAAGCATCAAAAGCAAAAAAATCACATGTTTTACAAAATCTATTTAAAAAATAAACCATCACCACCATGCACACAAAATGAAAACTAGTTCAACAAAAGAATAGATGTTAAAACCATGCTAACATGTCTTCTAACTTTAGAAATAGAGCATTCATTAATTGATAAACGAGAAAAATAAATAATAAAGAGCATGATAGTCCAATTTATTTCAAATATAGTTACCTTCTTGTACATGTTTTTTTTTAAAATAAATATAAAGATCTACTCTTCCTTAAGTTTTTAGCAAAATTGGTAGATAATAAAATTACTACAAACATATTTACATTCATTAGATATTATGGAAGGGGGATGTACAAATTAAATATATTTCTATTAATTTTTTGATTGAAGCTATTTATTGAAGTAAAATAAACAACAAAGCTGTTAATAGAATTCATATTCTAGTGCATCCTGGTCTCTTACAAGATGTAAGAAAAAATAGAAGTACAGATTTGCACATCTAAGGACACCAACATAATGCAAATGTCGATTATTGTTCACTCAAAAATCAATGGACTAAGAGAATCCAAAAGAAATAATGCAAGCACCACATTTCGCAGTGACATAAAAAATCATTTTGGAAGCTCCACGCCGTCACCCATAATCTTATCTTCATGATCAATGCATTAGTTGGTCCACAATATCTTTATCCAATTCATAAATAAGACCAAGAAATATTCAAAAACAAGGGTTATTGTGATGATTGCACTTAGGGGTGTTCACGGGTCAGGTTTGATCCAACCTGTGAACAAATCCGACCAGACCAATCGGGTCGGGTCGAATCACTTCTATTTTATTTTTATTTTTTTTGCTATGACCCGACCCAACTTGACTCGGGCCGGGTCGGGTGGTTGGGTTACCGACCATCATTTTCTTTTCTTAATTTTTCTTTTATTTTTTTAATATAAAAAGAATTTATTATTACATTTTCAATTACAAAATAAAGTATTTTAAATACCAAAAATATTATTTTAATGTCTATATACTTTTTTGCATTTAAGATAGTTTATTTTATATTTTTAAAATTTTAAATGATATAAAATTGTTAAATTAACTTTAAAATCATTTAAATTTTTTTAAAAAAGAAAAAAAATGGGTCTATCAGGTTGGGTCGGGTTAATTCGGGTTGAAAATTTTCAACTTGAACCCGACCCGACCCTTGATCGACCGGCCCGACCCGACCCAAAAGGGGTCGGGTCGAATTTCCGGGTTCACCGGGGTGAACACCCCTACTTGCACTTACAATTTCATTGGGTGGTGGCTGATGCAGTAGAACTATAATACGCAGTGCCAAACAATTTCATATTAAAAGAACTAAACATGAGAATCAATTTTAAATAGGAGATATATATATATATATATATATTAGATTACAAGTTGTGCCAAAACTTTTAGGTTTTTATATTCGGGTGATATTGTTGTAACTCAAAAAATACTATTAACAATTTATTTTATTAAACAAGAATAAACAATCAATCACTAATAAAATAGAATGACAATAATATTTAAGTTAATTTTGTTAATTTTGTTTGAGATGACCCATATAACATCGTAAACTTTCTATATTCTTGGAAGACCAACAACAAAATGAAAATCTGTTGTTATATTTTCTTGTTTTCACTATGATATTGGAAAAGTGGTGTTGGTGGTTTCTTGTGCTCTATAACTTATTGGCAGACTAATCATTTTGATATGAACTCTACAATTTCTTTCTTCACATCTTTCACCAAAAAAGTTTTTCATAGATGCTTAAACATTTTGGTAGTTCCAAAATGTATGGCAAACTCTAGTTTATGGCATTCTATTAAAATTTCTAACTTTAGTTCTCTATCTTCTAGTGCTCATACTCTATTATAAAATTTGATTGCTTCATCTTTTCAACAATTGTAGTTTGAATGTCCTTTCTTCCAAAGTGTCTTCATGTCTTCATATTCTTGATCCTTTTTTCTGTGCTTGAACAATTTTATTTACCAAATTTGTATGGATCACACAAAGCATCATTAACCTTATTTTCTAGTTCCTTTTGTCAGACTCCACTTATAAGCTCGTATGTTTGATATTGAATCTTCTCATTTTTTTTTACTTAAAGTATCATTGGCTTTCCTTGGATGATAGAGAATACTAAACTTATAATCTTTCAACATTCTAGCCATATTTTTTTTATCTTATGTTAAGTTCTCATTGTAAGTACACCTACTTAAGGCTTTTATCATTATTTTACACTTCAAACTCATCTTCGTACAGATAATGTCATCAAAATTTTAAGTCAAATATTGCTACAATTAGTTCCAAATTATGAGTGAGATAATTATTATCATGAGCTTTGAGCAACATGGAAGCATGTGCCATAACTCTTCCATGCTGCATTATTACATAACATAATCATGTATCATATCCATCATTGTAGACAACATGTCATCTAGCCCTAATGTTGTTGTGAGTTTTTTCTTTAGTTTCAAAAAATTGTCTTCACACTTTGACATGTGAGTAAACTTTTTGACACTTATGGTCAACTTTTTCATGGGAGTATAAATTTTGGAGAACTCAAATAACATGTTTGTAGTGTCCGGTGATAATAGAAAGTTTGAAAAACTCAAAATAACTCATTTGTAATATTCGACTAATCCAAGAAAACATCTTTTTTTCTGTTGCAGTCTTTGGCCTCTCCCAATTAATCATGACTTCTACCTTCGGTGAGTAAATTGACATGCCTCCTTCGTTTGAGAACATTATTTGTTTTAAGTAGAATTCACATTTGAAGAATTTCTCATGTAACTTATATTATTTTAAAGTCTAGTATTAATTGCATATGTTTTTTATGCTATTTAGGACTTGACAAGTAGATAAAAAATTTGTTGAAATATACTATTATTATCATATTCATTAAATTCATGAATGTTGGAAGAGTATTCATTAGTTTAAGGGTAAAAGGATCCTGTGGATCCCAAAGAGGTCCATAGCTATGGATATGCGCAGATCTAGAAATCTACGGTCAGATTGATCCTGCGCGGTCTAACACAAAGAAGGCGGATGGGTTCGAGTTTTTGCCGGTTCAACTGAGAGGGGAGGATCCGGTTCAGGCCTACACCCCATTTTCGTGCGAAATATTTTCCCTCTCCGCCCCGATCTTCTTCCCTCTCCACCCGCCCCCTCGAGCCGACTCGCCGATAGCCGACGTTCCTCACATGGTGTCGGCCTAAACACCGATAGTCGAGAAGTCGCTCCCGTTTCCCCTTCGTTCCGATCAGGATCTAGGGCATCGACCTTATGAGATCTGTAACCGTTCTGCGATCTAGGGCATTCGCATTCGTTTGCTCCCCGCCTTCGACAACGTCGCCCTAGACACCGATCGGACCTCGACATTTTGCCTAGGACGCCAGCCTGCCTTGGACGCCACCACCCCTGGGCCGCCCCCGAAGCTCGCCAACCTTCCTTGGACGCCGCCGCCCCTGGATCCGCCAATCTGCCCCTGGGCCGCCATCGAAGCTCGCCAACCTTCCTTGGACGCCGCCGCCCCTGGATCCGCCAACTTGCCTGATGCATGCAAAATGTAACATATTTTAGTTACCTTTTCTGTAATTTAATCATGGCATGCATCAATTTAGATTACTTTTAGTCATAATTCCATATTTATTGATTTTAATTGTTAATTCTTTGAATATTTTAATTATGGATGGATTAATTAAATTTTAATAATTATTTTGTAGGAAAAGCTGAGTATATGATTATATGGGGATTCTCGGCCGAGATACAACTAAGGATGCAAGTTTGTCAGTCGATATATCGGCCGAGATACAAATAAGAACCTTTATCTTGGGGGCAAAACGTTATCACCAATCAAGATTATCGACTGTAAAAGTACAGTCGTAATGCAGATAAACATTTATCATTGGGCGATAAAGCATTAAGATGCTTTGATTACGGGTGCAAAACACACCATCCATTAAGTATCGGCCGCAATATCTATTTTATCCTTAACCAATAATTTAGTTTTGTGGTCGAGAACTCTAATTATTGGACAACTTTGGTGGCCGAGAATTATCGAGAAGAGTTTATCATCGGGTGCAAAATGGATAAAGTTTTATCCTTGGCCGAGATTTAAAAGTTTAAAATTTATCTCAAGGTTAAAATTTATTGGTCGTAAAACTTTTATCATCAAAGAGGATAAAGTCGTAGTTTTATCTAACGAAATTAAATTTGGTCGTATGATATTACGACCGTGATCAAATTGAAGGCCGTTCGCACCCTATAAATAGAAGAGAGAAGCCGTCGTCCCAAGGTGTGCTTTGAAGTTTGGTTTTCTTCCACGGCAAGTCGTGAGCTTCGCGGGCTTCGACAAGAGAGAGATTTGATCGGGCGGCTGTTCCAGACGTTCCGACGACATCCGAGGATCCGAATTATTTCTTGGTGTAATTCTTTTGATTATTATTATTATTTTATTATTATCTCTCTGCAATTCTAGGATGAACTTCATGTTTTAGTAATTTTATTTTTAGGAGATTATTATTGAAGGGAAATTCTGTGAACCCTTACTTTATTATTATTGATTTTTTTTTATCAATTTTTAATTGTGTTTAGTGCTTTGATTTAATTACTTAAATTTCTGAGTTAAGTAATTACCGGATTGTGGACTACTTAATTCCAGATTTTATTTAGTTAAATTAAATGATTTATTGAGAAATTAAAAATTGACATAGGTCTAATAACTAGTGTGTGGAGAATTAGATCTGTGTGGTCTGTTAATCTATACCAGTTTGTGGAGTGATTAATAGTCTAGGATTTTCATATTAATGCATCTTAATTTTAATCTCATCTGACGAATACCAGTTTGTGGGACTTCAGGTCTTGTTAAATTAAAGATAGTTTGATTTACCGGATTAAATAGCTGAATTACCAGTTTGTGGACTCTGTGATGTTAATCTTGTAAATTAATAACTTGGGAAAATTCCTAATCCATCTTAAGATTTTTAATTTATCTTTTCTGGTTCACATGTTTATCCTTAATTTATTATCATCCTAAGACCAACTTCAACACCATTATCTTATCTTTATTTTTTTTATTTTATTTCACAATTACAAAACTTTTTCCAAAGTCCATGTTTTCTTTTCTCTTATTAATTTATAAAATTAGATATTGAATTAATAATATTTCTCGTGGGTTCGACACTCTTACTCCTATTCTATATTACTTGAGCGACTAGTGCACTTGCTAGCGATTTTATTTTGCTACATCATTTTACGCATCACTGCCCCTGTGCCGCCGCCGAAGCTCGCCAACCTTCCTTGGACGCCGCCGCCCCTGGATCCGCCAACCTGCCCCTGGGCCGTCGTCGAAGCTCGCCAACCTTCCTTGGACGCCGCCGCCCTTGGAACCCGTCAACCTGCCTTCGACACCGACACCGACGTGGAATGGAGGCATCTGTAGAAGACATTGTTCCCTTAGATGCTTCCTCGGTCTTCCTTGGATCAGAGGTTTTTGCTCTTGTGCCTTAGACCTTCGTGCTTCTCCTTTAGATTCCTATTTTTTTTACTTTTAGAAGTCTATTGTCTTCTGAACTTGCTTTGTACAAATTCTGAGACCAATACAAGCAATCTAATTATATAGCTTCATCTAGTTCCCATAAAATACATCACGAAATCAACAATTTTTGCATCAATTAATCTAAATGAGTCATGTCAATTTATACAAATTAATTGAAACTGAACTATTGTTTTCTATCGTTATATCTTAGATGGAAACCTTATCTTTTAAATTGATGTAGATCAGTCATGTGAGATCACCCTTCTTTTAAATGCTCAAATTATGTCTTCTCTTGGTTTGCAACGATTGATGTAGGTCATGTGTAACTGATTTTATATGTATTTTTGATGTAATGCTTTCTTCACTTTTTTAACGTAATAAACAGGTTGGTACAAACAATAATATGAATGATGGAGCTTTGTTTGCAAGTGATAATATAAAACCATGCATAGGTATGACCTTTGATAGTGAAAATGAAGCATATGAGTTCTACAATCATTATGCTAAGCTTGTTGGGTTCTCTGTGCGAAAATCATTCACTGGAAAGAATAAGAAGATAAAAGAAATTGTTAGTAGATTATTTGTATGCTCAAAAGAAGGGCACAAGGAAATTACTGAGAAGGACATTGAAAGGCAAGTGAAAAGGAGAAGAGATGTTCGTTTTGGTTGTGAAGCACATTTACAAGTTGCAAAGAGAACAGGTAGAATGTGGGAGGTAAAAAAGTTTAAAGAAGAGCACATTCATCTTCTTGCTACACCGACAAAGGTTGGAAGGCTACGCTTACACAACACAATTGTGGATTCTTCCAAGGGAGTAATGTCAAACTTACATGATGCTGGAATGGGGCCCAGTAAAATTGCCAAAGTTCTTAATTATTCAGGGGAACCATCCATTACTACTCAAAATGTAATGGATCATTTGAAGAAGATACGCTATGGGCAATGCAATCCGAAAAGTTTTTCCAAACACACGCCACATGTATTGCATATGGCATATTAAAAAAAATGCAATGATCAATCTTCATGATTTATATGCTAAGGATGGATTTGAAGCAGATTATCATAAGTGGATTCATGGTTCTTCGAGTACTGAAGAATTCGAAGAGAAATGGTTGTGTTTGAAGCAAAAATATGATATTCAGAAATATCATTGGCTTGCTATTATGTATGAAAAGCGTTGTCTTTGGGCTTCAACTTATTTGAAGGATGTATTTGCAGCAGGCATGCACACAACTCAAAGATATGAAAGCATCAACTCATTTTTTGATGGGTATGTAAATTCCAATACAACATTAACTGATTTTGTACAACAATATGATAAGGCAGTCTCTTCTCAGCGTGAGGCTGAAGAGCGAGAAGACTTCAAGTGTATGAATAGCAAGGCTGCTGTAATTACAAGAAATCAGTTAGAATTACATGCGGGTGAAATCTACACTCAAAAAAAAATTTCCTTGTTCCAAAATCAATTATTGCACATGTTTGATTTTCATTCTACTAAAATTGAGGACATGTCACGCAAAGTCGTCTATTCAGTGTACTTGGGAGGGACTGAAGATAAAGAGAAGAACATTGTTGTGTACAATGATGATCCGAGTGTTTCAATCAGTTGCTCTTGCAAAATGTACGAGCGAGATGGCATATTCTGTTCTCACATCTTATATGTTATGAATAATGAGAATATTGTAATGATTCCAGAATAATACATCCTTAAACATTGGACATTGGATGCTAGATACTCAAAGGCGCGGGCAATTCACCACAATTCATATGAAATATGTAATGGACAACGCATCATTAGTCCAATTCAGAAAATAGATTACAAATACAATATGAAAATGGCTACTGAAATGGGCTTACGATCTATTGAGCACTTTGATGTTGCTTCTATACTTGTTGAAGAGTTTGTCAAAAACTATCAGCTACTAACATAGCTCCTAATGATTCCATAGACATGCCATTAGCCAAAGCAAGTAGTACACAAGGATTAGATATTATTATACATGATCCTCCTCGTGTGAAATCAAAAGGAATGCCCAAAAAAGCAAATAGCCAAAGCAAGTAGTACACAAGGATTAGATATTATTATACATGATCCTCCATTGTTTGTTCCATTTTGCACTCCAGCAGTATTCCCACTAGATGAACTTTCGACTTCCATCATTTTAAAACTTGAACTAATTATACATTAGTTGATCAATTCTAAACATGCCTAAATGAGCTTAAACATTTACTTACTCTAGACCTTTGATGACTATTTATGACAATTGCACATGGACTTCTAATAACTTTCATAATCTTATGGCCTAACTTAACTCTATATTAAAATGTAACTCCTAAAAAATTCAACCCCAAGACTAAATGTTGACTCGAGAAATATATGTGAGATGGGTTTGCGTTGTCTTTCCTCCTCTTCCCCTTTAAATCTCTGGCCATTATAATAGTACAATAATCACAAATACATGCAAGAATTAGAAAAAAATATTATACATAAAAAAAATTAGCTTTCATTCAACAAATAATAATGAAAATGAGGCATACAATTTATTATTTCAATAAAAAAATGTGTAACCTACTCTTCTATAAGCAAAACATTATCATCAACATACACTTTCTAGTTTAATTATCTCTTTTTATCATATGCAGAAAATAAGGCATTAGTTTCGTTTACTTCCCAAGTATAATCCATTAAATAGATTGCAACAAATCATCAACCCCTTGACTTTTTTTACATTATGATATTTTGCATTGGTGTCCCATCACTTACACTTAAATATGAACACTCTCGTTTCTTGAATATATGTAAGTTCATATATGCTAGTTAAAATCCCATAAAACTCTATTGATGATCTTGAGTCTCCTTGATTTCCTTCTACAAGGACTCTACTATTTTGAGTCTTCTTCCCCTTATAAAAGTCTAGTGTATGAAATCGAACACTATTATATATTGTTGTATCCCTCGAAGCACGGGTCTAGCCTTATTAATGCATATAATGAACTAATACCAAGGTCTTCACTTGTGTATAAAGTGCTCATTTACAATGTTATGAAAAAATATCACATCAATTTTATATAAAGACAAGGTAAAAACGCTTACTTTCTTCATAAACCAATGTTCAAATTCATTTTTCTATCATTGCTCAATGTCCATGTTTTGATGTGTTTGTAAACTGTCTCGATGTTGACTACAAAATTTCTAATTTTTAGTGTCAAACTAATTATATCATTAGTATAATACACGTAAATATTAATGGATGCTTACTTTAAATAAGGAAGAGGCTCAAGAAAATTGTTCAAGATGTACCATTTGACTATTTTAATTCCTCTTTTGGTAAAACCATGATGGTGGGTGACGAAATAAAAACAACCATATTTTTAAAAACACTTGCTCCTTCATCTTCAATGCAATAAAAATTTCTATCAAGACGATAAAATGATGTCTCAACATCTTGTAAGTGGAGAGAACACCATATTAGACATTCATGAACCATGTATAAGTTTTAGCAACTAGATAAGTTTTATTTGTGACAAACTTCTTCGAGGAACCCAAAAATTTGCATTCCACGTCTAGAATAGTAAGAAAATAATAATATTGAATTTTATGTAGAAAAGAAAACAAAAAAAATGCCCAATTATGTAAATTTCTATAGGATACATCCAACTATATGTGATGGACCACCCATCAAAGCTTTAAGTGAATGGTTAAATGTATCATCACATCAAAGAATGTAGGAGCAAAGATTAGCTCCAACTTACACAAAATAATTATTATATCACTTTGTTCGTACATCTTCTATCTTGAGTATTTGTTTGTATAGCTACATAAAAGAAAGTACCAAGCTTGGTTATAACCGAGCTTAGGCAACATGCTACAAATTCCCACTAGTAATAATTTTTGAAGCATGATATAACAATCATGATTATTCATTCTAGATATATTAGAGTTGGAATCATTAATGCATTTACCTGATGATAAGAAAACACACTTTAGGAATTGACAAAATTTCTTCCTTTCAATTGGACTTAATACATGGAAATGCAGTTCTTTTCCAATGCCAAGTTCCTCCAAATTAAGCCTTGCATTTATAGTGTCCTTTGTCTTGCCTTCAAGCTGAAGAATTGTGCCAATAATATTTTCATAAATATTCTTTTCAATGTGCATAACATCTAACACTACAAGAAAATTGGCGATTAGCGACTCAAGATAGGCAACGATAGGAAGGCGCTATTACGTCTCTGTTGTGAAGAGCGTCTCATTAGCGTCCAACTAGCGCCGCAAAATTGAGACGCTGGAAATAGGTGGCTAGTGGTGTCGCACTAGAGTAAAAAAAAATGAGACGCAACTAGCGCCACCTGTTGACGCTATCTCACCGTTATTAAGACGCGATGTTTGCGGCTATGCGAAGAAGAAGTGCGTCGCTAAGTCGATGCGCAAGGGGCGCTAGACGTGAGGCGATATTCCGGCACCCATGGGTCACTACTATAGGTGCTAGGAAGGTGCTGAAGTGACGCAAATACGAAGTAACAAACTATACGTATATCTAAATCTATAAGTAACAAAAGCTTTGTTTGTATTCATGGATTATTTCTATCCTAGATTTGGGAGTTATTGTTATCATTCCGGACATTCGACCCAAACATGCTCGGTCCATGACCTCGCGGGGATGGATTCTGCGTCGGGATCAATCTCTGAATCACCTGCAATATCGGAGCCAATCGTTGCGACAACTGTTGCGACACCTACTGCGACACCTGCTGCCTGCGCCGATAACTGTTGCGATAGCTGCTGTGATAGCTGTGTCATATCAGGTGCAACGGATGAGCTCGGAGCAGATGCACCTCCTGCATATCCTTTGATCCTCCTAGGTATCTGAGCGGCTGTGCCGAGGCCACACAAGTATCCCCTCGTGTCGTGCTGGCCACCTCCTCCCAAACAGCAGGGTCCTCTACAAAATAGAAAAATTATACAATCATATAATATATAAATTATATATCAAGAAACACATAAATTAAAAACATGACTAAACCAACGAAGAAACATTACCTGGTGGCTGAGTACTCGGATCATCTCCATACTTTTCAATCATTTTCGCATTATACTCATCCTAAAAAATTTAAACATTGTGTATTTCAAAAATAGTGTACTAACGTCAAGAACCAAATGACCATGTCATGAGACTTACCAGAAGCCTACGAGCAATGGGCGTGACTAGGTCGTTTGTCTTTCGGCTCTTATACGTGGCCTCATAGACCGCGTGAAAGTCTACGGTACCGCCTTCTTTCTCCTCCTACGATAAAGTTTCAAATTTGATAACACAAGTATAAGTCAAAAGAGTTGATAAATTGAATTTATATGTAAATTACCATGCGTCGTCGGTGCTCGTCAAATCGCATCGATCCCCCTGTGTGGATATATGCATCGGGCTTTGAAAGATGATTAACTCTTGCATTTCCTGACTTCCTTTGCCATCGTTCATCCGTCCTTTATGAACATCAAATACATAGACTTTCAAAAACTATAAATTTAATAAAAATAATTTAAAAGCAAACATACTTACCACTTCCTACATAAGGACTCCCAAACCGAGCGCTTAATATGCCTTGGACATCCTTGTATGCCCTGCTCCAAAGTGAGGCCGGCGGACGTGATGACCTTGCGAAACTTGTATAATTAATTTCGAAGGCGTTTTGCAGCGACCTCCTCAAAAGCTCTCCGGACCGTCCCTAAACTAAGATCCGGATGAAACTGATTTGCCTCCTGCAAAATACGTTAAAACTTAGTACTTTTGAAATAATATAAATCTAATTATGTAACCCAAATAGAAGATCGTACCGTAAAGGCTCGAAAGATGTCATCGCGCACTTGAATTTGGACATCTTTCCAGGATCCTGCCCCTTCCGGCAAGTGGAAAAGAACGAGAGCACTGACATCCCGCATGGTACTAGCGGGTATGAAAGTGGTCCTGCCAATTACAAAGAAGAATTAATTTTCAACGATAACCAAAATTATAACAAAATTTGTACAACATATTTAACTTATGGTCGAGTAATATTATTCATAGTGACCACCCATTATCTTGTAACCCCTCTTCATCACTCGAAGAGGAATCATCATCCGGTACAACTGGGGTAGGCTGTGAAGGTCCGACATCATCTATGGGCCCTAATACATAATAAATCATTAGTGTCATACCAAATTAAAATTGTGATAATTGATAGATGTACAGTAATGTTCTCACCTCGATTGATGTGTACTGCATGATCAGTGGCAGTCCGCTCGTCTGAATGAATTGAGTTAGGTGCTTGTGCTATCGGCGGCGTAGCAACTGACATTATTAAAAAATAATTAATATAATTGATTGAGAAATATCAATAACAATAAATATATCACCTGGCGTAAGATGTCGCTTGCCAACGCAATAATGTGGTGAAGCGTCTGGTATTCTCGGCGAGGAGGTGGGGTAGCAACTGTCATCATAAGAAAATACATAAAATTTGGCTCCTATATAAAATTATGGAGTATACAAAAAATAACCTGGTGTGACATGACAATTGTCGTCGTGCGATCGAGACATACCGACTATGTTCCCTGTCGACGGTGGAGCAACTTTCACAAAAGCAAAATATTTAAAAAACTCTATCTCCTATTGTGTATTGCCTACAATGTGTCACGTACCTAGAGTGATACGCTGAGCAGACCCACCAATGGATCGCCTACTATGTGACGATCCGGCTACGTGACCCGTCGTTGGCAGAGGAACTGATATTATTAAAAAAGGAACTATTATAATCAACTATAAATAAGCAGCTCACAATAAATATATTACTTGGTGGTTGTGATGGCTGACTCATCTGGAGTGAACGCTTGGAAGAGCGAGATGATCCAGATGCTTGACCCCTAGTAACCATGACTGAAAAAAAAGAAAGAAACTTCTCTTATTATCGGTAACCATATATAACTTTAAAAAAAGTAAAAAACTTATATCATTAGAATAACTACGGGATTCATTCGCTTGTTACGTATTCTGATTCATTTTCATCATCTTCATTATCGTCGCTATAATCTTGGTTCGAGTCATCATCAACAAAATTATCAAATTTCACATCCAAGAGGTCATTGAATTGAACTCTTCCATTGGCTCAGCGTCATCGACCAATTGAAAATTCTCAACTCCATGGGCCACATCAATCATCTCATTCACTCTATCTTCTTGATAGTAATCGTCCATGGGCACATCGTTGTGTACGGAGGGCGGCGGTGGAGGCGGATGTCGGTGGCGGTGGAGGGCGGACGAGGCGGAGGGAGGAGGAGGTGGTGGCGCCAGTGGAGGTGGAGGCGGAGGTCGGCGGAGGCGGACGTCGGCGGCGATGGAGGGCGTACGAGGCGGAGGGAGGAGGAGGAGGAGGCATCGGTGGAGGCGGAGGCGGACGTCGGCGCATGGGCAGAGGGCAGTGGAGGCGGAGGCGGCGGTGGAGGGCGGCGGTGGAGGGCGACGGTGGAGGGCGGCGGTGGAGGGCGGTGGAGGGCGAACGAGGCGGAGGGAGGAGGAAGAGGAGGTGGCGGCGATGGAGGCGGAGGCGGAGGGCGGCGGTGGTGGAGGGCGGACGAGGCAGAGGGAGGAGGAGGAGGAGGCACCGGTGGAGGCGGAGGCGGAGGGCGGTAGTGGACGCGGAGGTCGGCAGAGGCGGACGTCGGCGGCGGTGGAGGGAGTACGAGGCGGAGGGAGGAGGATGAGGCGTCGGTGGAGGCGGACGTCAGTGCATGGGCGGAGGGCGGTGGAGGCGGCGGTGGAGGGCGTCAGAGGTCAGGCGTCGGGCGTCGGGCATCGGGCGTCGGGCGTCGGAGGTCGGGCGTTGGGCGTCGGATGTCGAAGAAGAGAGGTTATGGATTTAAGTAAATTTTTTAGTGTCTCCCAAGAACGCGACGCTTAGTAGACGCAATGTAGGCGCCGACTCAAAATTCGACTAGTGCGGCGCTATGGAGAAGCTAATGTGTCGCTAAGATAACGTAGCGACACTATAGCATCGTAGGGGCGTCTCCATGGATTTAGCGTCTCAAGAATGCGACGCCATTGAGACGCTCATTAAAAGTCTTTTTCAAATTTTTTAGTATGTATGAAATTTTATTTATCAATGTAGCGTCTCATCGCATTGTGCCCCGTTCCAATTGTTTTATTTCCTTTCGACAATCTATCATGTATGTATATAAAATTATAAATCTATATGTATATGTGTCTATAACAAAATTGTGTGTGTGTGTGTGTATATATATATATATATACACACATATGTAATACATGCGTATGTATATATATGTCGACGTGTGGGAGATTAAGTTACAACAAACACTTTGTAAACAAATGACTGCAAACATCTTATCACGTTGTTCTTGTTGCTTCTTCAAATTTTCGGTGAAGGGCATCAATTCATTAAATTCAGTGAATAAAGCTTGTAAGTGGTCCAAATGTTTCTGCATATTTGTGTCAGTTTGCTTCAATTGAAATAAACGAGATAAAACATCATATATTCTGGTAACATCACTCGTATACAACTCATGAGCACGAACCCATACCTCTCTACAAGAGCGATAGGGACGAAACATTACCATTAAAGACGGTTCAATTGCTTGCCACAAGAGACTAAGCAACTGAGCATCATCTGTCTTCCTCCAACTGGCTTATTCAGAATCTTTGATCTCTGAAATAGTCTTGATAAGATGTTCTTCTTGTCCTACTCCCATAAACCAAACTTCAATAGCGGCACTCCAACAACAACAAACAACAACAACAAAGCCTTATCCCACTAGATGGGGTCGGCTACATGGATCATACGACGCCATTCGTTGATCCATGTTCATAAGATTCGACAGGATTTTACGCTGGCTGTCGGGGCCTAACACAACCCTCCTCCTTTATCCGCGCTTGGGACCGGCTATAAAACAACAGCGGCACTCCAATCAGAAAAATTCTTTCCATTCAGTTTGACTGTTGTAATAACTTGGTTTCCAGAACTATATGATACGTTGGCATGAGACATGGCTGATGGTGAAATAATTAAGGACGTCCCAGATATGAAAAAGAAAGGAATTGATCGAGTTATGCACAAGATATCTGCAGTAGAGAATTTGAAAGATCTTCACAGAAAATCTGCAATAGGGTTCCTTGCAAAGTAGAAGGAAGATGATCTATGCAAGGGTTCCTTGCACAAGAATATCAAACAATAAGAAAGATCTGCACAGAAGATCTGCACTAAGATGCCATGAAACGAGAGCGACTGATCTTAGGGTTCCTTGCAACAACAATAACGACAACAACGACAAAGCCTTATCCCACTAGGTGGGGTCGGCTACATGGATCATACGACGCCATTCATTGATCCATGTTCATGAGATTCGACAGGGATTTACGCTGGCTGTCGGGGCCTAACACAACCCTCCTCCTTTATCCGGGTTTGGGACCGGCTATAAAACATAGGCGGAGTTCTTTACATGCTACCCATTCAATAAAAAAAATGTTGAAAATTAATATCAAACTGGTAATGAAAAGACTGCAAAAGATTACCTTGGGATATAAAGCTCGGCAAGAGGCACCAGGTGCCATAGAACTCGACGATGACCAGCCTGTCACCAGCTTGACTTAGTGCATGTATGAATTCTTCAGTAGAATGAATATCAATCATGTTTGGCCCCGCATTCTTCTCCCACCAATTTGGTTTCTGATCTTCAGCAACTATATGCTTAGTTCAATTATGGGATCGGACTCTGAGCCTCAACAGCAAGAATGTTGATGTGAGCAATTGATGGCCATGGTGCAGGAGGGAGGGCCATGGTGCTGTTTCGTGCAAGCAGCACAACTCAAAACCTCATAGTACTTCTGTTCAAGGGAACATGAGAAGAGAGAGAAAACTACAAAAGCTAAAACATGCTTAAGGCATTTTTTTTGCTTCCTTTGTGTTGTTTTTTCCCTCTCAATTTATAGGCAACTACAACATGTAAGCCACTCATTTATTATATAACAACTGGCAAATAACAGCTAGTCAAGTTTCATATGTGATCACAATTTAACTTATTTGCACAAATAATTCAAATTTATGCTCATAATTAACTCATGTTTCTAAATCTAAGAATTATGCACCTTCTATGACATTAATGCACGCAATCACAATTTAATTTGTTTGCATAATTAATTCAAATTTATGCCATTAACTCATGTTTCTAAATCTAAGAATTATGCACCTTTTTTATATTAATTGTTAGGGATGACTAAATTTGTCAAAGTTGCACAATTTATTGCAAAGATTTGATTGAGATTGCTGATGTACGTCGACTCCGAACTGAGCCGTCATGTTAGGGTTCCTTGCACAAAAAAAAATTTTCAGACAAGCCTGCACAGAATATCTGCACTTCAAAATGCACAAATCTGCATTAGAATTCCTTGTAAGAACTGCTGGTGCACTGAAGAGGGGACTGCAGAATTGCTGATAGAACTGCTGGTGCACTGAAGAGGGGGCTGCAGAATTGCTGCAGCAAAAACTAGGATTTTTTTTTTGTGTGTGGCTCTGATACCATGAGAAAATTAGAGAGAGATTGATAGAAGAATTTTCTCCATACTGCATCTCAGGGATCCTCTTCTATTATATATGAAAGGGTGATCATACATACCATATATGCCAATAGGAAAGTGCTCTGTGCATACAACTATCATTACAAGGAAATATCCCTAATAGAATCTTTCTTTATATGGAAAGATATATTCCTAATAGTTCAATACTTGTTTTATATTGGCTAAGTTGTGTATCTTTTTTTTAATGCTATTGTTGAGTTTTCTGCTGTGACAAATCTGAATTTTGCATATCTATCTTATAGATTGAAGAAAATTGAATTTTAAATCTTGAATTAAGATCATAAAAGTACATTTTAGGGCACCACTATTGCCACTCCAAAAATACAATATTGCCTCTCCATTTTATTTCACAAGAGTAAAAGTGTCCAGCACTTCTCGCAATGATAGAGTGGCAATAGTGGCGCCCCTATTCATCTTATTTGAAGCTTCAACTTTCCGGAAAATAATGCTGGAATTGAAATTGTACCTGTCTTTATTTCTGTTGATCCTGAAAGAGATACTGTTGAGCAAGTATCTGACTACGTCCAAGGTGCTTTCTTCTTCTGCAGACACTTGGAATGTGTTGTTATATTCTATCCTGAGCTTTTGCTCATAGGCAAGCTTGGTGAATTAAATTTGTCATCTTGATATAACTTACTGTCCTGTTAGCTAGTTATTTAATTTCCTTGTCGCTTATGCTTGTGTGGATGGATCATTATGACAATGAACTGTGCTAGATATGTTTGTGTGGATCATTTTGATATCAAATATTGTGTCTTGCAGAATTTCACCCGAACTTGATAGGCTTAACTGGTACACCTGAAGAAATAAGACAAGTTGCTCGTGCCTACCTAGTGTATTTTATGAAGACCGAGGAGGAGGGTTCTGATTACCTTGTTGACCACTCTATCGTAATGTATGTATCTCAGCTATTATGTGCCATGTATTTATACTTCAAGGGACATTTATGCCATTTCCATGAAACTGTCGCCTTTCTTCTGAACTGTAGCTCTGCATGTTTTTGTTAGAACACCAGTTCAAAGTGGACAGATTATAAGGAAATGAAGGAAATGTATTGTAAAGGAGAGTGCAAGAATCTCAACACTGCCTTACAATATCCAGATCCCGTATGGAGAGGTCTAAATTCTAGAAATAAGATAAAAACATCAGTTGCCTAAACAAAGTATTAACTAGTTATAAATACAAGGTGCTCATTAACTAATATCTGTAATTGTCAGCTAGTAGTGGGCTGCCAGAATGTCTTCTCCTGTCAGTTATTTCATGGGTCTTCCACTATTTTTTCTACTGCCCTATTGTCACGTTTCTTCCTAAAATAAGCCCGGCTTGTATCAGTTTTCAATCCAGATGATCACAAAACCTGTTAAGCTTCAGTTAGAAATACATCACAAACCAAGTGTTTTCACTGTTCTTTTATATTTTTCCTTCTTTAGTGATATTGTGTCGCCCATCTTGAGAATATCTAAATTGAACTATTTCAGTCGACTATCAGACTCTTTTTGTGTACAAAGAGGGGGCCAATCCCAAGCTAGTACAATACCAGTGCTAATGAAGGAATGAATTGGGGATATCTCTTCTTGCAATTGTTTGTGCCTAAATTGATACACAGGCCAGGCCAAGATAACCAGCTAGGGCGTTGGTTGAGCTCCCCGGTAAATGAAAGTACTGAATGTTCCTTTATTTTCAGCTTGAGATGTCAGCTATGTCGTTAAACTTCCAGACTTGCAGCCAGCATGCTCCTGATGTGATTCTAGGCTTGCAATAATATCTGAGCAATTCAATTCTAATTCAACATGCCACCTGAATCCTTCCGACAATGCAAATTCTAGGCCTTTTCTGATATCACATTGTCCTGCTAGTTGAAGGTAGCAATGCCAACATTGGATCTGAATCAACCTCCCCACTTACCTTTGCTGTCACTAAGCAGACCTCCAGTTGCTGCAAACCTTGGATCACCCTTGCTTAGTCATCTGAACTATCAGTCTCTTAGGTTTCTCATGTTATCATTTGTTCTTTTCTGGAAATTGACCACATTCACCTGTCATTTCATCTATGTCCATGTTCTTGCTTTCAACTAGATATTTACATGTTTGTCTTTGTAATTTCGGGGAAAGAGGTAACATGGATTATTCACATATCTAGTTATTTAAATATGCTGTTTTCCTATGCATGTCATTTGAATTATGCAACAATGTTCTTGAATTTGCTAGTGAAAATATTCATTGCAACACTATCCAGTTACTAATTCAGGTGTGCCGCTATGCATATAATCATACTGAACCTTCAACTACTCTTTGGTTCACCTACTTGTTTTAACATTCTGAAAAGATCCTACTGTGTCCATTGTTTTGTATTCTTATTTTACCTAATGAATTTCAGGTACCTAATGAACCCCAAAATGGAGTTCGTGAAGTTCTACGGTAAGAACTACGATGTGGATACACTTGCCGAAGGCATAATCAAAGAGGTCAAAGGCCACAATTGAGACAAGTATAGTGGCGTGTTTCCTGAACTTCACTTGAACTGAAAAATAAATTTTGAACTGCTTTTTTCACTGCCAACACAAAATAATGTGATTCAGTCATTCGGTAAAGTTTTGGTTATTTTGTCCAAGCATTGAAATGAATGTCCTTGAGATCCGAATTTTTGGTTGTTACTTGTTATAGCAAATAAGCATTCTGACTATACAAAAATTACTTGAGCAAATTCAGTTGCTCATATATAAATACTCATTCTGATTTCTCTTTGTCGAGTTCCCTGTTTGTGTTTGGTATCCAGGGTAAGTTTCATAAGTTTATGTACAAGACCAAAAGATGGCGGATTCAAAGGTATTGTTTTTAGATTTACATTAAGCGACGGGGGAAAGTATGCCAACGTCGCAATCAGAGTATAAAACAATTTGGTGGAGAATCATTTATGATTTGATCTGTCTGGCCTTTGGCTGCGTTTTAAAAATGAGATAAAATACATAGTAATATTATTCTTTTATGTGACGGATAAAAGTGTGGAATACAAAAATTATCTTATTTTCTTTAAACATGACATTGTGCCCAAATATTTGTAATAACTTCGGTCAATACCAATTGACCGAATTTTTCTGGGTTGAATGCTGAAGTTTGATTCGCAAGGTTCAACTGAACGCAATTCGCAATGGACTTTTGAAAATTAGTTGGGACACCGAAACATGAATACTGAAAGGGGAGGGCGTTTATCGTGGATACATAGATATTTGAATTGTACACATTTTTTTGTCAATCATCGTCACAATATCCGAAACCAATTGACTTGAAATCCAGATCGTTGTTACTTCTTAGAAATGTATGTGATTATTAGTTGCATCTATCCAAATTAATCATACAAGTTATAATTTTCATTGTTTCACATGATTTGTTCATGTTGATAATATTTAATTTTCATCTTAGTGACTACAAATTTACAGAGAAATTAAAAAAAGTTTCACCCATTATAGTTGTCTGCAGGCCCTGAACTTTTGTTCATCTGCTCACGAATTGTAACATCCTGAAAAAAAAAAGAAGGAAAACAACCAAGCCCACGCACAGCAAGCCCACCAAGCCCATCACATTTGCAATAACCTAAACACTCTCTCTCCTACCTAACCCCAGCCGAAAGTAACACCCAAAGAAACTCCCATGCTACAGTGATCTCCCCCATCTTCTCTCACTCGGCCAGCTTCATGGAGCTACAGCAATCGAGTTACTGTAGCTTTAGGAAGTCCCCCTTTACCTCTCTTAATCTCTCTTAGCTTACTCTCACTCACCTCACTCTCTCTCTCCATTGGCGTGAACAGCAAGGGAAGAAGGAAGCTAAGGGAGGAAGGAGGAAGGCGAATAGAGGAAGAAGATTAGGAGTTTAGACTTTACTAATTAAGATATGTTTGAGGGAATCCAAACTTTCTTAAACCTCTTCCTAATGATGTTTGAAATGTATGGATTAGGGTATAAGAACAAACTCTTGTTCTTAGAGTGAAGGCTTAGGAAATGTGCATTTGATGATTCATGTTCTTAGTTACTATTCCATTGCTAATCATGTTTGGAACCTCATGTGCTTCATGTATTACCAATCTTAATGTTATATTGCTAATCATGTTTAGTTGTATGAGGTTTATTGTAGTTATGTTAGCTTATTATAAAATCATGTGATGCACATGTACATTTATGAATGTGATTAGCACATTAGATGCCTTTAAGTGGAAACTCCTTTTACTTCATTTTAGAATGCTAAGAATGTTTCATATGTTGTGTGGAATCACTATGGTGCTCAATATGTCAATGTATGCAAGATTACGAAGAAAAAAATGTAAAAATCGTGTGTCTGTCGGCTCAGAACGGGCGACCGATAATGTATCGGCTAACCGTTCTGGAGACAATGGTAGTTTTGAGCTCTGTCCAACGGTCGATCGATTCACTAATGGCTGTCTGTTTTGAAAGGGTCGTTACATTCTGTGATTAGCGATCGTCCGAACGCTTTGTTTCGGTCGTCCGAAAGCCACGAAACGGTCGATCGATATCCCAACGGTCGTCCGACTTGAGTAGTCATTACATTCTGTGATTAGCGGTCGTCCGAACGCCCTGTTTCGATCATCCGAAAGCCATGAAATGATCGACCGATATCCTAGCGGTCGTCCGACTTGAGTAGTCATTACCTTCTGTGATTAACGGTCGTCCGATTGCCAAGTTTCGATCGTCCGAAAGCCATGTATCGATCGATTGATATTCTAGTCGTCGTCCGTTTTATAGTCGTCACCCACTGTGATTAGCGATCGAACTGAAGCTCAGTTTCGGTCGTCCGAAAGTCCCTCAACGGTCGATCGATGTCCTAGCGGTTGTCTGTTTCATAGTGTCATCACCCATTGTGATTAGCGGTCGATCGAACGCCCTATTTCGGTCGTCCGAAAGGACCATAACGGTCGATCGATAATCCGACCGGTCGACCGATACTAGTCCAACGATCGACCTTCACCCAAAACGATCGTCCGTTCTGGAAGATGATTGGTTATGATTGTATGTCCACACTTAGTATGATTTGAAGTATGTATGATCTTAAATAGGGTTAAAACATGCAACATGTATTGAATGATTGTATATATTGACGAATACAAATAAAAGACGAATTGACATGAATGTGTCTTGTTGTAATCGAGGAGGGGAAATGGGTTCGGTCCCTAAGTGGTGACATTTCTCGGGAAAACGAGTTCCACCCTGGAGTGTGGCGTTTTCATAAGTTGATGCGAGTTCCACCCTTGAGTGTGACGTCTTTATTGGGCCTACGCGAAATCAGGAGGCGAGTTCCACCCTTAACTGTGGCGTCTCTATTGGCTACCCGCGAACCCAATCATGGCTTAGCTAGCCAATTCCCACGAATTCAACGTGGTCTTCCCAATCAACAAGATAAGAAAGTATATCTGAGTGAATATGAATGACGAAAAGATGAATGATGAATAACTTGGGACATAAAGTAAAGATGATAAAGAAGTATGAAGAAGCATGCACCTATGATGATGCAATACGAATGTCCACTTGTGACATCATATCATGACATGAACAAAGATGACAAAGTAAAGTAAGGTAAGATCATGATATGCATTAGCATAATGATAGGTATGGCAATAAGTTATGACATGCTTGACCTAAAGATTATGATGTTACATGTTTATCTTATCTTGCCATGATGATATGCTCACATGTCATATAGTATGCATAAGTAGCCCATAACATGCATATAATTTATGTTCCATAATGATGATATGCATATGTCATGACATGCAGAGATTATGTTATAAGATCATAGCATGCATGAGGTTCAACATACTCTAACGAGAGAAATCTCCTGCACTCCATGGATCCGTGCAGGTATGGATGAGGCTTAGGTTCGACGACGAGGGCCTCATGACGGAGACATTGCACATGGATGGGTCAGGCTATGTCCCAAGTTATCTTTTAGACTTTTATATTGTGATGATGGACTCTTGTAAGAGTGGTCTATGTATGGCTTATGGGCCTCATGGAGTCATGTACTTTTACTTTAACTCGTTATGTTGTACGAACCCTTTGTTGGGTATGTTAGAGCCTATTAGGCCCATGGGCCAGTTTGTTATCTTGGGTTGTTATTTACATATGAAGTCTTCCACTGTTTATAATATTATTTGTTTTAAGTTTATTATATTATGTTTCTCCTGCGATGTTTTATGTAATTAGGTCAAGGTCAAAGTAATGCCACCTAGGGTTCGGCGATCCAAATTGGGGCCGAATTTTGAGAGCGTTACATGATTAGTGGCAATAGAAAAAAAATGTGCATAATTCATAGATCGCACACGAATGCATATGTAATACACTCCCTTATTGCATTCTCAAATTAATGTTGCCCTAATCTTGTCAGGCGGTCTGGGTTTCTTAAACTTGGACATTAGAGCTTCTTCAATATTACGATCTAATTTTACTTACAGATCGAAAATACTACCTATCAGTAAAATGCATACAATACAAGAATTTTCAGCTTAGGGTGAGTTTAAATATAATGAATATTTGCACCAATTTAAATATATAAATGACTTTAAATATTTGCATTCTCAAATACTAACTTCTGACTATTGGCATATGGTAACTTGTCATCTTATATGTCAAAACTAAACACCAATCTTGAAACTCAATAGCTTGATTGATTATTTTCGTCATAGAATGTGGCTTCTGATAAACCAATATTGTCAAAGATGATCCAGCCTGACCGGTCGGATCGGTGTCAGAAGTATAAAATGACTCATAGGTCACTCAAAACTCGGATGATGGATTGACCCGACTTGACCTGATCAAATTTGGTCAAAACTCGGGTTGGACCGGTCAACCCGATGGGTTTGAATGACACAACCAAAGGTAAGCAATTTCTTTTTAAAAAAGTTATAATTTCTAACTTTAAATTCCGAATCCATCCATCTTTTATCATATTATTAACATTTTAATAATGACACACTCTTATTCTTATTCTTATTCTTATTCTTCTTCTTTTCAATTATCACAAACATTTTTCAAATTATTAAGATATTATATTTATATACACAATTCAAATAAATGATAATAAAAAAATTATTATTTGTATTGTTAATTTATTTGAAATAAAATGTAATGTATATGTAAATTCAAATATGATGCTAACAAAAATGATCATACTATTAAAGTATAAGCTCTCATTTAAAAAAGTAATAAATTTAGTAAAATATTAAAACTTATGTTGTAATTTTTAGAAAATTATATTTGATTTGGTTCATTGTTCATTTGAATAAATCTTGTATTATTACTAGTGATTAAAAATTATTATGCATTGACTTGTAATTATGATCTATATTAATTTTATACCTATGTTATTATTTTATATTAATTTATAATTATCTGGTCGACCATTCGTGTCTAACCAGTTCGACTTGAGTCGCCAACTAATCTGGGTGATGGCGAGGTCGGGTCTTACAACATTGCGATAATCATTGATGGTGATGTCGTATGAAATTTGATGGATTAGTTGAGGATCGTGAATCACTAGAAGAGTATTACGAAGAGGTCATTTTTCACCAATTAATCCATGTAAAGGATATCTGTTTGGGAAAGCACCCAAACAATACTAGAAATCATCAATGGGAAAAACAACTTAATTAGACAAAGAAATCAATTTTCTTTCGGTTGCCCTATTGGACAAAGCAAAAATTAAGGCATAACTTACAGTACAAGAAAATGGGCGCTTAGCAATGCAATGTAGCGTTGCGCAAAAAAGTGACGCTAAATAGATGCCACTAGCACCTTTATGGCATCTACTTTGCGTCACAATTTTGAGACGCTACTTGCCTCTCAATAGAGTATCATTAGCGTCTTCTTAGCTATTCAGGAGATAGACGCTAAAGCTGGCGTAATCGAGACGCTACGTAGAAGTTATTATTTTGCGCAACGAAGCGGAAATGCACGACAACACCTAGCGCTGTTCTCGCGTCGACGACGTTTGACGCGAATCTAGCGTCACAAATTTTGCGGCTCTAAAGAGACGCTATATAGCGCCTCAGCCATAGACGACGCTATTGGGACGCTATTGTGTTACTCATAGCTTATCTATGTTTATCTCGCTATTTATTTTATAATTAAACCCTATATATTATATATACTATATGTTAATCAATAAATTAATTAAATATTATATAAGTATTAATTACACGATTATCAACATATTATCAATAGTGTATTATCAACATATATAAGTATTAATTACACGATTATCAACATATTATCAATAGTGTATTATCAACATATATATGTATTAATTACACGATTATATATATATGTATATATACATACACACACACATATATATATATATATATATATATGTATGTATGTATTTTTACATGATATGAATGTTCCTAAATATATAATTTGTTACCTATATTATTTATGTTATCTATACATATAATATATATAATATCTTAATTGTGCATATACTACTATTATTATATACTTATACATGAAATTACGGTATTTGAATTAAAAGAGTGATTTGCTACCATTTTAGCATCACCGTGGAGACTCAATAGCGTCCACGTTGCGTCTAACTAGAGCCTCCATTAGTGTTGACGCTATGGTGACACTATTGACGTCTCTGTAGCGTCTCAGAATAGCGTCCACGTCGCGTCTAACTAGAGCCTCCGTTAGTGTCGATGCTATGGTGACACTATTGGCGTCTCTGTAGCGTCGCAGAATTGAGATGCGACAAAGTATTGTTTCTCCTCCTTTAAGAACATTGACCTTGAGAATGTTGGTCACAAGGATATTATTACGTATCAACGACAAAAGAAAAGACCCTTGACAGTTGAAGAAGGGACACATAAGACAATTTCTCAAGAAGGACATGCAATTCCTTCCGTGCCATCTATTCCTCCATCCTCGAATCCATCACCTACAACAGAATCAAATTTGCCTATTGCTCAAAGAAAAGGTACACACAGTACTGTCAATCCACATCCTATTTATTCGTTTTTGTGCTATAGTCACTTATCTCCTTCATATGCTGCTTTTATTTCCTCTTTGGAATCTGTTTCAATTCCTAAAACTGTTGTAGAGGCCATGAACCATCCTGGTTGACGCACAGCTATGATGGAAGTGATGTCTGCTTTGCATGCTAGTGGTACTTGGGAACTTGTACCTCAGCCTCACGGTAAAACTACAGTAGGTTGTCGTTGGGTATTCAATGTGAAAGTATCACCTGATGGTCAAGTTGATCGTTTAAAGGCTCGTTTGGTTGCGAAGGGTTACACTCAAATTCCTGGCTTAGATTATGGTGATACTTTTTCACCAGTTGCTAAAATCACTTCTATCCGCCTCCTTTCTTTGGCTGCTATTAATCATTGGTCTTTGCACCAACTTGATATTAAGAATGTGTTCTTGCATGGTAACCTTGAAGAGGAAGTTTATATGGATCAACCTCCTGGTTTTCGTGCTCAGGGGGAGTATTCTGGTATGGTATGCAAATTAAAAAAATCTTTATATGGCCTCAAACACTCTCCTCGAGCATGGTTTTGTCGTTTTAGTTTAGTTGTTATGAACTTCGAACTAAATCGTTGTAAATCAGATCCTTCTGCATTTTACAGACATTCAAAAGGACGATTAATACTTCTTGTTGTGTATGTTGATGATATTGTTATAACTGGAGATGATACAATTGGTATTTCTCAGCTTAAATCTCATTTGCATTCACAATTTCAGACTAAAGATTTGGGACTTCTAAAATATTTTCTCGGTATTGAAGTTGCTCAAACTTCGCATGGTATATATATTTCTCAAAGAAAGTATGTGTTGGATATTCTAAAGGAGACATGCTTACTTAATTGCCGACCGGCAAGCACTCCAATGGATCCAAATGTGAAATTAGTACCAGATGAGGGGGAGCCATTTTCAGATATTGGAAGGTATCGTAGATTAGTTGGCAAATTGAACTATCTCACAGTGACTCGTTTAGACATCTCATTTGCTGTGAGTGTTGTGAGTCAATTTTTGAATTCACCAAATAAGAAACATTGGGATGCAGTTATCAGAATCATTAAATACATTAAAGGTGCTCCTGGTAAAGACTTACTATATCAAGATAGAGGTCATATGCAAGTGGTTGGATATACATATGCTGATTGGACTGGTTCTCCATTTGATAGACGATCAATGACTGGTTATTGTGTGTTTTTTGGAGGCAATTTGATTTCTTGGAAGAGTAAGAAGCAAAATGTAGTTGCTCTTTCTAGTGCAGAGGCTGAATATAGAACAATGACTTCAATTACATGTGAATTGATATGGTTGAAACAATTGCTTACAGAATTAAACATTATGCAATTGCAGCCTATGAATTTGTTTTGTGATAATCAGGCAGCTATTCACATTGCATCAAATCCTATTTTCCATGAGAGGACCAAACATATTGAAGTAGACTGTCACTTTGTTCGAAAAAAAAGTGATATCGAGGGATATTGTGACATTTTTTGTTTCATCAAATGATCAGTTGGCTGACATATTCGAGGTCCTCGGGTTCTTTATATTTGTGGCAAGTTGGGCATATATGATATATATGCTCCAACTTGAGGGGGAGTATTAGGAATATATCTTTCCATATAAAGAAAGATTCTATGAGGGATATTTCCTTGTAATGATAGTTGTATGCACAGAGCACTTTCCTATTGACATATATGGTATGTATGATCACCCTTTCATATATAATAGAAGAGGATTCCTGAGATGCAGTAGGGAGAAAATTCTTCTATCAATCTCTCTCTAATTTTCTCACCAATAAGAAATAGCAAAAGGACACAAATAAAAAAAGTAATGGAACCAATCAAACTCAGGATATCTGCATTGTCCAAATGCAGTAGCAGAATGAAGTTAAATAGGTTTGAAAAGTAAAAGAACCCAATATAGCAAGCCATGGTCCCCTTCATTCATAGAACAAACAAATTTGCCATGTCCTTTGAATTTTAGTTTCAGTAATCAACACAATAAATAAACATGTTCAAACAACAACAAAAAAGAAAAAAAAGAAATTGCCCAAGGGCGCCCAACTGCGTTTATGTTTTTTTCTTTTTCACAATGGCATGTACTTTACATTTGCTTCCATATCAAGTACGAACAACTTACTTATTTTATCAATTGCAGAAGCCATTTTTTGGAGTTCATCAGGACAAATATCTGGACAGTGTGTAAATCCAAAATATATCAGTGTCCACTTGCCCATAAAGTCCTTGTTGGTGATGCTTTTCCCTAGGCGGTTCACAAGTTTAAATGGCCCACCAATTGCTGCTGTTCCAACAGATGGTCCTTGCTTCACAGAACTTGATGCACTTTTTAGTTCTGCAAGCAAAATATTCAAATGAAGTGGAATGAAACACATGAAGAACTACATGGCTAATGAACTTTATTCAATGTGCCTTGGTGTATGTCATTTGACTTTATTCTCAAACTTCATCTACACTTTGTAACATTGAGATGAACTGAAAGTATGATTTCATTAGCAAAAATGGTGAACATTGACCATACTTGCTGAAGAGGCCACAAAAACCTTTTTAGAATGCGTTTGATTTTTTCAAAAGCCTTCGTCTTTTATGCTAACAGAAGCCTTAATAATTGGAGTTATTTCCTTTAACACCTCCTAAACTATTAACTTTTTGCACATATAACCCTAAACTATAAATTTACAAATTTTAGTCTCGGAACTTATCTAAATTTGACACTTAAGTCCTTCCATTAAAATCAATCCAAATTTTGTTAAGTTCTTTTCTTAATAAGTATGAAATGTCATTTTTGCCCCTTACTTTTAAATATGAAAAAAGACTATAAAAATTAGAAAATACTGACATGAGCATAATATTGCATAAAATATTATTATTAAGTAATACTTCTACCCATATTTATTATTTTTATTTTTAAAATACCTTTCTTGTAATATTAAAGTAACGGTAGAAATGACATCTCACAATTATTAGAAAAAATATTTAACATATTTTGAATTAACTTTAATGGAAAGACTTAAGTAGCAAATTTAGATAAGTTCAAGGACTTAAATTTGTAAATTTATAATTTAGAGTTAAATATGGAAGAATATTATAGTTCAGGTGGTGTTAAAGAAATAACTCTAATAATTGACATGTTCATAAATAATCATTTAGCAATTTGTCCTATAAGCTTTTTTTAGAAGAATGCCCTATAAGCTTGGGTCACCAATCTTGTCGACATAAAATGGCAGTGCAGGACTACAATATCAGTTTGTACCCGAAAAAGCCCAATAGATCAATGGCATTATTGTCCTATAAGCATGATTGATCAATAAAGCATACATGAGAAAATTTAGCAATTTGTCTAATTCGTTTAAGACTTTAAAAAATCGCTCGACAAACCAGTTAAAGACCAGATTCCTTTTTTCTTTAAGGGGAGACGCTCCTCCTATATCCTCTATGTTCTAATCAATCTTACCTATCCATGCTTTCACTTGTGTCCAGCCCAGCGCTGGCATCCTAGGGATCTTCTGCTTGATACACAGTTTGATCAGGAAATTTAACACCGGAATAACATTTTTGTCTGTTTCAGAATTGATCCCCCATCAAGGGTGCTAGTACTTCACCAATATTATAGCATCAGAACCTTGGGACGTGTACTGCAGATTACTACGCATAGTAAATGAAAGGTGCCAACTGCCATGTGAGCTCTTAAAACACTAAAACTCCTATTCCCCCGTAAGAAATCACTTACACCCTAGTTTTATCAACCCAAGGCTTTAGTTGGATGAGGGTTTTCGAAAGTTGGGGTGAAGGCAGGTGTTGGAGTAGTTAATATCATGTTTGGATTGGATTTTTATATTAGTCATAAGAAGTTTGCAGGGTTTACGAATCCCTCCAAGCCACAAATTTCTCATTCCACCAATTCACAAAGCATTAAATATGCAAGACCCCCCCATCCCCCCAAGAAAACACTTATTGGCCCTGTTTGAATTGAGATAAAAGAGAAGTGGAGGGAAGGGAAGATTAAAAAAAAAAAGTTTGCTCAGTTTGGATAAACTTTTAGGGGAGGAAAATGGAGAACGGAGAGAAATTCCCCTCCTTTGATAGTTTTCTTTTTCAAACCTGAAATGGGGGGTGGGGGGTGGGTGGGGTGTATAGGGGAGGGGAATAGTATATTGAATATTTTTTTTTGAAAGTAAATACTTAATTGCCCTCAAGTACATAACTTATTAATATTACTTTATAAGGGTATAACTGTCTTACAAAATCAATACTCAAATTCTTCCCCTCTCTATCCTTCTATCCAAACAGGGTGAAAAATTTTCCCACCCATTATCTTCCCTTCCCTTCCCCCATTTTCCCTTCCCTCTGATTCTCCTTCCTTCCCTTTAATGACCCTTTATTCAAACGGGGCCTTAGTTTCATCAACCCTAAGGCGTTGCTGGTATAGCAGCTGATTTCATGCATTTACTGAGAATAGGAAATGCATGATGCCAACTGTCATGTGAGCACTTAAATAAAACCATGTCCTCTTTAAGAAAACACTTAAACCCAAGTTTCATCAAACCCAAGGCTTTGTTCGATTGAGGAGCAGTGATATTATATATATATATATATATATATATATATATATATGGGAAAAATGAGCGTGTAAAGCGCGTGTGATGCGGCCTTAGACATATTTTTCTTCATTTTTTTCGATATCTTTCTTTACTAATAACTTAAATGATCATTCGTGATAACAAAAAATAGTTTTATAAGATTAGAAGTTATATAAAATGCTTATATCCATTATGACGGATAATAATGTGCAGAAGTTTGTCAAAATTAAAAAATGATGAAAAAATTATTATTAATGATTTGAATCATATATTTGTTATCCCAGTGATCCTCTAAACTATCAATGAAGAAAAATATCGAAAAAAATAAACATAAGTACGTCTAAAGCCGCTTCACACGCGTTTCACACGGAAGGCGCTTCACACGCTCATTAAACCCTATATATATATATATATATATAGAATAATGAAGCCTATTTATAGTCATCTCTATATTTTCATTCTCTTCTCTCTCTCATCTCTGGTTTCTTCGACATTTTATTTTTGCTAAATAGAAGTAAAAACCTATTTATTCTAAATGTCCATGTATATGTCCTCTTCACTCGCTTCTCTCCACTACTAGAGAAAGGAAAATGCAGTAAAAAAAAAAGATTCAAGAAATTAGACAAGATGAAGGGTAAAGGTGACTTCTGTGTATATTAATCTTCCATATTAAAAAAAAATTCCATTCTTTAAATTTTATCCAAACAATAATTACTTTAGTTTAGCTCATCGCTCCCATAATTTCTTATCCAGATAAGGGTTTAATGACAATCTACCATACTCTACTCCTCGATCTCTCACTCCACCATCCCTCAATTAGTTAATTGGCAAACAAAGCCTAAAGAATAATACTATTATGTCCTTTGGTCAAAGTAGAACCTTATTATTTTGTTCTTCAAATAAATCTTGGAAAGCATCACAACTTCCGTTACTAATACCAGGAACACAACTAAAAGGACAAAAAGAAGGATTTAGACTAGTCATGTATGATCTTCCTTTCGCTTTAACGACTGAGTTAACTCCCATACAAAGAAAAAACGCACATGATGTGAGAGAATTGCTAAGAATTCTTCTAAACGAAAGAATTGCTAAGAATCAAAGAGAACATCACATTATGTGATTTCTCTTCCTTATTATGTATTTTTTAAGTGACGATTATGCTTTGCTATTGCTTTCACTAAGCATCTCCTAAAAAAATTACATCTAAGCATGAATTTTTCCCTCTATTTTTAAAGAATTCCATTATTTTCATCTCTCCAGATATTACATGTCAAATCAAACAAGAAGATAAACATAGAAAGAGTTGAAACAATCCAATTAAAGTGATTCACAAGAAAAGTTTGATTATTTAACAACATGAATTGAAAACAAGTGAAATTCTTAAGGAGGTGCTAAAGGAAACTTAAATTCTAAGCGTGTCAAACTTTTTAAAGATATCATTATGAAGTACTTAGGGCAAATATATTAGATCAACATAAACAAGACCAAGACGTGTGACTAAAATACAACAATTCTTAATCTGGTTTTTTAGACTACATTTCATATGGCGCAGAATCAAGAAGAATGGTTTCTACCATGCCAACAAAAAATGGCAATTCTGCAGGGTTTCCCTTTAAAATTGTGCATCATTGGGCACAGGTCTTATATCTCTCAGCTTTTTCTCCTGTTCCTTCAAATAGCAATTTATTTGATAACAATAAGTAAATATTAACATTATTTATATTAATTACAACATAAATCTTGCATTTGCAAGTAATCATAATTAGTAGCGAATTATAAGCCTATATCTACTTCCAATTCTATAGCAATTGTTTCAGAGGACAATTATATAGCAACTGCAAAAGCAATATCATCATAAATATAAGAGTTGCAAAGCATATTAAAGAAGCATTTTTTGTTATCAAATGTTAACTAAAGTTACCTATTACAATATGATTTATTTTGCAGTATGGTATAACAAATTTTCTTGCATAAAAATTACTCTATCTTCTCCTATTTTTCCCCTCTTCAAGTATTTCTGATTCATTCCCCATGTTGGCAAAAATTTAAATGCCCAGGTCAATAATGAGGCTCCACTCTGGAAGCAGAAATAGAGTAGAGAGTACAAGTTGAATTGCTCCTACTGTTATAATTTATGACATAATCTGGCAAAGTAAATCCAGGACTGGCTGCTAGTTTCAAGCACTCACCAATTCGCCTTTTTTTTCTTTTCCAGTTGTTCCAGTACATTTCTTTTGTTGATGGCACTTGGAAATATTGTGCAGGCACTTTGAGACTGGGACATTACTAGATTACCAAAAGTACTTAAACGTAAGTACATAAAACACATAATTCACTGCTTTCTCTCCTTTCTCTTAATATTTTCACAATTTTAGTCTCGTATATGAATGTCGGTGTCATAAAACTTCAATAAGCATGAAAGATTTTCTTGGAATATAAAATATCACAGTGTCAAGATGACAATCTGTACACAAAATTTGAGACACTAGCTGCAGTAAGTATCAAAGGAAAAAACATCTGTGTGCATTGAAACCATCTAAAGATTCAAATCAAGAAGTCATGTTTTCCTTGCCAAAATACAAGAATCTAATCTACTCACCAGAGTAGTGTACCTTCAATGTGTCGCTTCTTCTCTTTGTCATAATAAAATACTAGCCCGCCTCCAGTAATCATTAGCAAAACAAGGCTCAACCATGATACAGGCTGCAACAACCAAACCCAAGAAATAGCTTAGACAAACAAATACTCAGGAAATGTAATGTGGAATACTATGGAAATTCATTTCATCTTCTCTACAGATGCTGATTTGGTCAAATCTGGTTACAGATGTAAGATGGCTTAAAACTAAAAGTTTAAACAATCCACATGTATCATATCTCTTATATTGAACAAGAGACTACATGATTTCGTAACCATATAGTATTTGAGAAAATTAACGTGGTTTGCTCAAGTACAAAAGTAACAAAATTGTGCTAATGTTGAAAATGTATACATATAACACCATCTTGAATTTGTCAGAGCAAGTGCTATTAAATGAAACAGCAACAATTCATTTTCGAAAATTGAGTTTGTGCCTTATCTTTATCAAATGTTGAACGAGTGTCTTCCCTTTATACTTGAAAAAGAAAATTAGGAAGTAGATCAGAATAATTGTTACCCCTCCTCTGACAGGTCTTTTCGAAGGTTCGGTCTGATCTCGTTGCAATGGGGTAGTTGAAGCCCTTTTTGTATCCAATAGTGGCACACACTGTGGAGAAATAATTGAAGGTACATGTTCAGTAATAGAGCAAAGCAAAATTACATATTTCTTAAGATAAAGAATATATGCTAGAAAATCACCAGATTCTTCTCTTATTTATCAAAAATAGAGATCCACATGAAACGCCCATGATTAAAACATGTTTATGAGGTAGCAACTGTAATACATTGTTTTTTTTTAGAAAAAGTAATACATTGTTCCAGGACGAAACCTTGAAATTCATCAAGCAGCTATGACATAAAAGCTTGAGCAGTATCAGGATTTGGTTGGGCATTTGAAACACTATTGCAATTAAGGACGCACAAGGGCACCAACCTAATAATGTATGATAATTTCCACATTTGCTTCAGCAAACAAGCCTAATCCGTAAAAGTTTCTATGATACCTTGAAAATATAAGAGCAAACCAGGATACCGACCAAAATGTAATAACAGAATCAAAGGAAAACTCCTAAACGTTGCAGACAATTCCCGTGAGAACAAAATGTAATAACACGGCACTTCAACATCATGCACACAACATACTACTCCGCAATCATTCGCACCTGGGCGGTCACTCTGCAACGCAGGGAAGCTAAAAGCGCTCGAGATCCTCCGCCAACGCTACCCATTGAATACTCCTGAAAACATCAATGATATGAAACGCTGCTCAGGGTTACAAATTAAAGTGTATTCAAGTGCAGAAGTAGCTAAATCAGAAATCCCAAGAACGAGAGTGGAGCTTCGAATTTCTATCACGCGCCATAAAATCAAAGGAAATACAAGAGAGCGTTAGGGCGATCTCGTCAGGCTTGCAGCGCACGCTGCAGCGAAAGTAGACAACCGCGGCAAAGGTAGAGAAGCGAGAGGCAAAGACCAAAGTGGCTGCGGTTAGGAGGTGAGGACCATCGTCGGACACACGCGCGCGAACAAGCGCGCGCGCGCGCGCGCGCACACACACAGAGAGAGAGAGAGAGCTTATCAATTTACTCACAGGGAAGACGGTCAAAATCGGTCGCGGTGGAGCGGCGGAGGAGGCGAGAGAAAGGAGAAAAGAACTCGGCGGCGCAGGGAGGCGAGAGAAGGGAAAAGAACTCGACGCAGCGGTATTAGTTACTTAGTTTAAAGACCAGACCAGATGTAGGTTTTAAGAGCATTTTCATCGTAGGAATACGGAGAAAAGAAAATAATAATAATAATAATTAGAAAATAAATGGTTTTATTTCTACTGCCAGTAGAGGCGGCGCCCTCCGCTTTGGTTTGAGTTCGAACCAGAAGTGAGACGCACCCGCCGCTTGTGGCATTTATCTTTTTCTTGTCCCTCAAACCATTGGAGAGTTAGTTCTAATTTATATATTTTAGCTTATTTTAAGATTCGTATATATATTATTCAAAATGATCTGATAATCCAACTACAACGTTTACTTCTATTTAAATTAAATTAACTTATTTATATTTAAACTCATTTCAGTTGTACATTTTAATTAATATATCACGTTGGTATGGCTGTTAGATCTGAATATATTGGGATGGGAGGATGGGCCCCTTCCAAAATCTCTAGTTCTGCCCATGTTTTATGTTTTATTTTGAAGTTTATGTTTTGATGATAAGAATGTTAGACAATAGGAATAATAGTATGCCCTAAACTCAATCGAACGATCTTGATCGAATGTGTTGATCGATCGATTAGATTGTACGATAATGATCGGATGAATCTAGACCGTTTGATGTTCATATTATTATATGATAATAGGTTTAAATAAGGAACATAATGGTATTGTCCTCTATTTGTAGCATACTCTTCTCCTTCATGAATGAAGAGATTATGAGGGAAAAGAAGTTACACAATTCTTCTCCCAATTTATTATATAATAATATATTAGTCATAATATGAGTGTGACTCTCTCTCTCACTTTTTTCCTCTCAATTCTTTATCTTCTTTCTCCACAATGGTTGTGGTGTAAAAGGTGTGTGCAAATCTTCTTGATGTCTTGGCGTGGATACCATTAGAGGGATGGCACTTACGATCCTCTCCAGCGAACTTTCTCTCCGTTAGATAGCGTTTATGAAGTAACGGATCGGATCTTTATAATATTATTATAATCTTGATTTCATATATGCTTACAATGGTATCATAGCAGTAAGAAAGAATATGATTATTAATCAAAATTAGATTAAAATAAGATTTTAATATTTTTCTATTTTAATCTGATTAAAATAGATGCTGTCATTTTTTTTAAATATTCTATTGACTATTTTAATGAGATTAAAATAGTAATATCATATATATTTTGTTATTTATACATTTTGTTAATATATAAAAAATTTTGGACGAGTTCACGGCCTGCGTGGCCCGCCGAGCTATGCCATCGCTGCGCGACAGTCGCGCAGGCGGTCGGCGCAGGCCTAGAAAATCCGGGGGCCGCCAGCGTGGGACGCCGGACTACGTCGCCATCGATGCGCAAAATGTCGCGCAGGGGTGGCCGATCCCGCCGGTGAAGGTCACCATTGGATGCACGAGGGGCCCTCTCTGGCGGTTACTACCTTGTCGGATCCCGCCGGTGAAGGTCACCGCTGCACGGAGGACGCAAGTCTCTGAACGAACGACCGTCACAACATCCCACGGCCAGGCCGGCGAAGGATGCGCGATCGTCGTGCTGGGCGGAGCCGTTGCCGTATCCCCCAGATTGGGTGCGCCTCGCCGCGTCGGGCATGTCGACTGCCGACGCTGCGCCACCGTCGAGCGCAGGACCAGGCGATGGCCGCCATCGAGGCCGCCGCCGCCGCCACCACCGAGGCCGCCGCCGCCGCCGCCGTCGTCGCCTCGCCGCACGCACCATCGCCCTGGATGATGAAGCGCGATCGTCGCGCTTGCAGTCGGGGGCCGTCGTTAACCCGTCCGCCGCCGCCTTCGCTGCCTTCGCCGCGCAGGTGGTGCCATCCGACGGCGGCCGCGGACGTCGCGCCCGTAGGGACGCCGCCGCGGATGTGGCCAGGCGAACCGGCTTCAGGGCACTATATGTTGCCCTAAGTCGGTTCGTCCCGGTTCGGTCAGACCGAAGCTCAATTCGGTTAGACCGAATCGGATAGAATTTTAAAAATTAAAAAAATTAAAAAAAAACTAATGGACCTAAGTGTAGATCCATTAAGTGGGCCGAGCATTAGTCTCATTAAGATGGGATTCAAAAAAAAATTTTCTTTTGCTGTTTTGACCAGCATTTAAATTTTATTTATTTTTGGAAAATAAATAATTATTTCAGAAAGTCTGAAATAAATATTTTTATAACAGATTAACAAAATTTGTGAATAATTTAAATTGTTTAATATTAATCATTTTATTTAGGATATATTCATTAATAATTTTGAAAGGTTCAAAATTTATTAGTTAAATATTCTAAATTAAGTAATAATTTGGAAAGTCCAAATTATGTTTGAACAGAATTATTTATAATTTTTAAATTGTTTAAAAATTATTCATTTTATTTAGATAAATTTACTGATTATTTTTAATAGTTCAAATTTTACTCTGGAATTGAGATTTTTTTTTTTTTTTGAGAAAGTATTATTTCAGAATTATTAGTAGTTTTAAATTGTTTAGAATTACTCATATTTATTTAGATAAATTTAAAATGTCAATTTATGAATGGTTCAAAATTATTAGATGAATATGATTCATTTATGCATGATATTGGTATTTGGACGAAGGGTCTGTGATGTGCTATGAAACGTTATAAAATTAAAAGAGAAGCTTGCATGCTATGAATGGTTCAAAATTATTAGATGAATATGATTTATTTATGCATGATATTGGTATTTGGACGAAGGGTCTCTGATGTGCTATGAAACGTTGTAAAATTAAAAGAGGAGCTTGCATGCTCTCTATTTTTTAATTTTGATAAATGTATAAGAAGTCTGCATGCTTTATCATTGATATAATTTGCACATGGAGCAAGGAGGACATGGAGATGACTTCGAGAAGTCAAAATTGCATGTGATGTAAACCCTAAGTCCAAATACCAATATGTTTATTATTGCTTTTATCTTATTTATGATTTATGCAATTTAATTTATATGCATATGATGTGTAGTATAAATTAGATGTTTTTGTTATTATGCATATGATGTGTAGAATAAAATTAGATACTTTTATTATCGATGAGATCAAAATTAATTTCATTTTGATTTTGAGTTAAATAGGATTTGAATCCTAAAAGAATATACTACCATCAATAGGAATTGATTAAATTTTTAAATAAATGTGATATTTTTCATGTTTGAAAAATCATCCTTTTATTGAAAATTATAAATCTTTTCTTCTAAAAACATTTGATGTGAATATATCACATGTGACTTTGCTCATATTATTGAGGGTCAATGTGTTATATCAAATTGATGTGTATATGAGTCTTGTGAATTCGAAAAAAAATTCATCATTAGAAAATTGTGAAATTTTCTTAAGCATTTGATGCAGAATGAATAATACATATGTTTAACTTTGCTCATATTATTGGGGGTCAATATATTGTATTAATATTGATGAATATAACTCAAAACCTATTATCAATATTGAGTTCAAAGCGTGAGAGATTGTGAATCTTGAACGTAGCCTTCCGTCAATAGGAAATGATAAGATTGTTTAACATATGTGACTATTTTTGCTCATATTATTGGGGAATAGTCCTTATGTGACACAATTTAAAGTTTTCGTAAAACATTTGATGTGATAATATGAGACATCATATGTAACTTTGCTCATAATATTGAGGGTTCATGTGATTCAATTTCATACTTGTCAGATTGATGGGTGCAACTCAAACGATTTATATCCTTAGATCTTGTTAGGGTGCGAGATGTACGTCGGAGGCTAAAGTATGATTAGGAATCCTAAATAGTTATGATTGGAAAGGAAATGTATCCCCTACCCTTGATGTCATGTACTTATATCCTGTTAGGGTGCGGTAAATGACTAAAAGGGATCATAATTCTCACTAAGAAAGAAAGTCTTTCATAACTTTGTTTTTGAGGAAATTAGCAAAGTATTAAAATTAGTGGGAGACACCATTAAATAAAAGACCAATAGTGATTTAGTATAAACATGATTGTATTTATTTTGAATTATATAACTTCTTTATATCTGCTTTGTCTTAGTGTGTTGCTACTTGATGGATAGTTGATTGAATCAATACATTTTGTGTTGATAAGAGATATCAAAATCTTGATTTTTTGAAATCTATTTTGATGTGATCAAAGAACACTACGCATACTCAAATGGATTTTGAGAATGAGGATAAAAAACTTTATTATTATGTATTAACAAAAGTTGTAATACAAAATCTTATTTTTAGATAAAGTTCATCTAAAATAAGATAATTCATCTGATTGAATTATTAAATTATTTTGAAAAGAATTATATAATTGTTATATTTTTCATACTCAAAATATTTTTGTATTCTCAATATGTTGAGAATAGAAGAACATCATTTTATAAAAAATGATTCAAAGTCTTATGTCAAAAAGAATGACTTTGTGAAAGTCGAAATGTCAAAATAAAAATTATTGATTTGCATTTACAAAAGGGATATAATCAATGAAGATGATGATCTTCATAAAAGCAATTATATACACATAATTAATATTCGAATATTAAAATTATGTGTTCAAAATTGCATTATTGTCAAATTAGTTGACTCTTCTTAACATACTATTTTGAGTATTAGATTTGTAATAACCTTATGCAAAATGTTGCATTAATAAGTTATTTAAATCTAATAAAGGATATAGTTTTAGTTCCCATTGCGTATGGCTCCATATGAGATGATGAAATCATCACAACTTATCCTTAAATAAAAATAGTAAATCAATAACATATGTTTAGAACATATTATTCTTTCAAGTTGATATGAGTCATTTTTAAAGAACAATGATATTATTGCTAATGTCATGTGATGTTATTGATTTTGAGAAGAATTATAAAGGCTAGTGGGAGAATATTAGATAATATTATAAAAGTATTGACACTAATTTATGATAATTAGTAAAATATTATTATAATATTTCATGTCAATCATAGTCATATTGCGAATATGATTAGAGACATCGTCAAATATACGAAGTTAATAATGTAAATTTTGCTTCTTATTTGAAAATTTTTAAGTGTTCAAAGATATAAAAAATAATGAAGTCAAATTTATGATTTTTCTATTTGAATAATTGTTAATTCATTTCGTATATTTGATCATCAATGATTAATTATTTATCAAGTTAGACTTGACATTCAAAGACTATACCAATATTTTTTTACCATGTGAGAATATATTTCTAGAACTTCATTCTTGTCACATCAAAACATATGAGATATGAAACATATGTGACACTATTCTTAATTATGTTAAGATGTTCAATTTTTAGAAAATTGAAACCAAAGATTGAAGTACATAAAGTAATCTTGAGAAATATCAAAATCAATTTAATAATATCATAATGCAACAAATGTTGTTGTATAAGAATAATCTGAATAATCTCTTCTATACTCCAGCAATTATTTGTAATGCAAAAGGATAGTGGGAGCATACATTGATGAAAATCACAAGTAAATTTCAAATCACTATGGTGGTGATGATAATATATCTCGATTCAATTGTTTGAAACGTTTATAACAAGTCTTATTGTTTGGCAAAAATTCAATTATTTGAATTATAAAATTAATACGATCATTTATTTTATTTTATTTTTAAGCATAGGAGATGCAAATCGTACTATTTATTTTTGTGTAGTTGATTCTTCTTAAGATAATACACAATTTCAGTGGCAGAAAAATAATTATTAACGTTGTTTATGAAACAATACATAAATGATTCAATCAACTAAAGTATGAATGTCATACACATAAATCCTCTGCTCTAAATATAAGAGAAGTTCAATTGAACATCAACATCTATGGTGATAGATTTTGATATTCAATATATTCTCTTCATAAATGTACAACACATTACTAAAGTTGTTTAGTATATGATGACACATTATTGACAAGTTTAATATTAGTTAATAATTTACTAAAATTAGATTTCAAAGGATGAGATATAAATAATTATCTCAATTCAAGTATGACAACGCATTCATTCTTCACAGTGGAGTCATTTTTTTAACATGGTATGTTGTATTAGAATCCATAAGTCATTATATCGATAATGTCCCATCTGAAAGCTTGAATGTCTAGCTAAGATCTCATCAGAAATTACATTATGGATTTTAAATATACAACTTATGACCATGAGTATTGTATATACTAATGCCACTTCACTTAAGAACATTGAGGTGTTTTTGACACCAACGACATGTAAAATATTCCAAGCGATTGTCGTTCAAAGCAAATTCTAACACTAAACTTTCATTTAAAATACATCTTTAGAAGATGAATTTTTGGAAACTATGAAAGATTATGTTTAGTGCAAGTGGGAGAATATATGGTAGTATTTAAATTTTATCATAATAAGGGTATTTGAAACTTATTAGATATTAGATATCTATATAAAATTTGTGGGGCGTATATGCCCTAAACATAATCAAATACTCGAAGTTATAATGAGTTACATGATATGATCATTAGAAAAGTTATGCTTTGATAAATCTAGATTCATCCTATTTTATGATATGATCATAAAAAAATTTAAAATTATCAAGTTTATACAATTATTGGCATTATTCCCATAACATGTCAGAATATTAAATTCATGACATTGTCCATGAAGTAGTAATATGACAAATGTGATATGATATGATCATAACATGAGACACATTATGTCTACTTCAAAAGATTGTTCGTCACATGAAGGATTGATGATAGGACAGCTTCAATCCAGTTATGTGATTGTGTAGTTCGTTGATCAAAAGGTTTGATGATACTAGTTCTCATTATGCATCATAACGAATACACAGGTGCTTGTTAGAGAACAAGTTCACTGAACTGACCCGCATGAAAAACTTGTTGGTTGAACTGTTAGTAAGTTCTTTCATTATACGATTGTACACATGGTCCTTTGACCTGAGATACCATTGATATCATATGTGTTTATGAATATTCTTTGATAATGTTAAAAGATCATTGAAAAATAATTATTTAATGACATTTATTGAGTATATTCAAAATACATGAAGATATATGAGTATTCAAAATGAAATCTACGACTCTTACAAAGAGAGATGTCCAATGTAATAAATAAGATTGATAAACAAAGTCCATGGCCACAACAATACGAGAATGAGTTCTCAAATATTTTTGAACAAAATGTTTATTAATATAATTATGTATTGAGATTTGGGATCTAACATTTCACCATGTCCTATTAATCTCAATCGGGACATAGAATGTAGAAAGACTATATGTGTATGTATATCATATTATAGGTTTGCTGATATTCGTACTACTGTAGGGGCCAAGACATACTGCTAGGTGTCACTCTTGGTCTATAAGAGTTCACACAATTTGTTTGGGAATATTGATAAATTGTATTATCAAATATTGTGTGATGAATTTGATTCATATTGAACACTTATGGCTATAGTAATATGAACCTAATGGGTCACACACAAACAAGATTAATTAAGAAGATTTTGAACTATTTGATTCCAAATTGATCAAACTTATTAGGTGTTTAGCAATGCCTAACTTGATCATGTTGCACACTAATAATGGAAGATTAATTGATTAGATCAATAAAAGTAAATGTGTATTAAAAGTTAATACATATATATATATATATATATATATATATATATATATATATATGCACTAACTAAATCACTATTTCATCTTAAGAAGATGAATGAGTAAATGCATTGAAATGTATTGAGTTTAGTGCAAGTGAGAGTTGTTAGACAATAGGAATAATAGTATGCCCTAAACTCAATCGAACGGTCTCGATCGAATGTGTTGATCGATCGATTAGATTGTACGATAATGATCGGATGAATCTAGACCGTTGGATGTTCATATTATTATATAATAATAGGCTTAAATACAGAACATAATGGTCTTGTCCTCTATTTGTAACATACTCTCCTCCTTCATGAATGAGAAGATTATGAGGGAGAAGAAGTTACACAATTCTTCTCCCAATTTATTATATAATAATGTATTAGTCATGAAATGAGTGTGACTCTCTCTCTCACTTTCTTCCTCTCAACTCTTTATCTTCTTTCTCCACAATGGTTGTGGTGTAAAAGGTGTGTGCAAATCTTTTTGACGTCTTGGCGTGGATACCGTTAGAGGGATGGCACATGCGATCCTCTCCAACGAACTTTCTCTCCGTTGAATAGCGTTTATGAGGTAACGGATCGGATCCTTTTAATATTATTATAATCTTAATTTCATATATGCTTACAAATAAGTCATATAAATTTACTACAAGAATTTGAGCTATTAGCTACGGAGATATCCGTAACAAATCCGTAGGTAATACCGTCGCAAATAAGATTAACGTCGGATTTGCTACGGATTCGGGACAGAGTACATCTGTAGCTAATACCTCGTCGCTGATTGCGACACAAATTTATGTCCCTATTTTTGTAGCTAATTATGTGTGTTGTCGTCCCTAATCCGTCCCTAATTTGTGGCAAATCTTAATTATTAGAATTCAAAATCGGTAGCTAATCTGTCACTAAGTAGTAACTATAATGTTACGACGATAAAATAATTATATTTTTTTATGACTATTTGTCCTTATTCTGTAGCTAATTTTTATCACAATTGGTCCCCACAGTTTGCAGTTTGTCTCAAAACTGTCCCAATTCAGTCACAAATTAACAATAATTTTTTCACAATAATATCGTTTATATCAAATTATTAATTATACAATGAAATAAATGACAATACAATAACCAATATAACAAAAATCTCTATATATCATTTTTCGATTGATAAAGTGGAGCTAAATGCTCATTACAAAGTTTAAATAGAGTATATGAATATATCACACTGGGTACAAAAGTCCTCACTAGATCATCAAAGAAGCACTAATCAAGTTCATCATTTCATAGTTCAGGACGGTAAGCGGAAAAAACCCTATAAAGAATATACAACACATAATAGCAATAAAAGTCTGCATGTGATCTCCTGCAGCGAGATGCAGCCGCTCAGCGCCATGGTTAGCTCGAACTCGTCTCGCAACATCTACAGCACCTTCCTCACACCAGCCTCGCTTTCAGCAGCCAAGGAGAACGCGACTGGCCTTCCAATCTGCATCCATTTTAAGGGGGCATGGAAGTAAGTACACAAGATAGGGAGATGCATGCTGATGCTGCAACAGTCACAGGCATTCATCCCTGCATGCATGCCTGAACTAGTAGTGTTTGACATATATGTATAAAGCTGATCAAGATGAGCTTATCTATCTCTGTACTATTGCAGACGTCTGAACTAGTAGTGTTTGACATATATCTGCTGGGAAGGAGAGCATATATAATTTATTGCAACATTGGCAGTTATAATTTATTGAACTAGTAGTGTCTGAACTAGTAGTGTTTGACATATATCTTATCTTTTAGAGCATCATTGCAACATTTCTAACATATCATCTAAGAAGTCATCATGTTATAATTTATTGGCAGTTCCATGGACAATGTATATCTGTACAAGTAAACATAGAAAATGGTGCTCATTTTGCTTACAGCAAACAATATGCTATCTTTTCGAAAAGATAAATATTTAAAATTAATTCAAGTAATCATGGAATGTCGATTCACTCTTGAATGCTAGTTTTTGTTGCTCTTGGTATTTAGTGACTGAGCTTTTACTTCATATACCGAATAATTACAGTAAAGGTTGGATGAACATATGGTGATGTATAATGTATAATGTATTCTATAAAGATGCCTTCTGATCTACCAAGGAAAGTGGTGGATGATCAAATGATGGTGTATATGGGATATTTATATGTACAAAACGTATAATATATATACGCAGTATGTGCATACTTCCTGATCATAGTACGTATGACCCAGTGATATAGTACAGATGGTGCAAAAACAACAAAGAAGTGGAGACATCACAACGGATGATTTAAGAAAGAAAATGAATGCTAATTTTGTGGTGTTCCAGTGTGCGACAGTACCGTAATCATCATCATCAAACACACATCGGCGTGTGTTCAGTATTTTCTGTGTTGGAAGAAGACTTGGTGGGCTTGGATCATCAGTGTACCATCCAGGTTGGAATATCTGACAGCAAAAGATTATTGGCCCTTGTAAAAGCTAATGGTTTCTGCAACACAAACAAAAGATTATTGCGAGTCACGATAGCAGGAGTCTCACTCCTAAGCAATTGTAAGTTGTAGCATGCATCTGCCAGAAAAAAAGTATTATAATCTTCACTGATTGTTTCTACTGGTGACTAGTACATTGCAACTCTCATATTAAGGAATTGGATCAATCTGAGCTGATCAGCAGAGGTCTTGGCTGAACTAGTCAATTTGAAACCTCATTTACTGAGTTATAAATGTCCAGCTAAGTTACTACTGAACTCCAGAGAGTGGTCTTACAGGATTAATTAAACCCACCACCAGTACAGAGCATACAAACCCCTATGCAAAATATAAGTTGCCCCTACACCAAAATTAAGAATCCTTGATGGAAATCACTGCACAAGAAAGGCCTCTTCTTGTGCATTCAATTCTCTCAGCTCATCTGATATGATGTTCCCCTCTTTGTCAGGTTGGTTGTCACTAAGACCAATTTAATCAGAAGTGATGAAAAGATAAGTCATCCTGTGTCATACCTTTGATTGAATAAACTTCTCATTCACTGATATTGGATCAGAGAATTTGGGCTTCCTTGGAAAGATGTAATCATCTTTCTTGTCAAGTAAACAAAAACTGCATAACAATAACAGCTTATATGTTACCTAAAATACAACAATTACATGCAATTTGTAACAGCCATTATTTTGCAAAGAAACTTTTAACTGCTGTTGGAAGGTTTATTCATAGTTCTCTGGATACATTTTTCTTCAGAATGCTAGAAAGTCATTTTTTTGTTGCATAGATAATATGGCGCGCCCATTTATCATAATTCTTACTTAGAATCATCATCTTACCTTCCATTACTTGCTGATGGTAATAAGTCCTTCCAAAGGGAATTTGCAAATGTATTACCCAAGGACTGAAACAGGTTAATAACAGAGGGCTCCCATGCTTTTACATCAAGTGTTAGAGACCTTACCTACAATATGTAAAATATAAATGATTACTATGATGTTCAATAACTGGAAAACACAGTTTTCCTTTTGTAAACAGAGTTAAGCACTGATATAACTTGCAAATATGATCAACATGCCACAACATCAGACAAATATGACAAATGCACTCAATAGTTACTAATAAACTGCTCACCTGTGTCCTCAGGCTGCTCCAAAGCAGCGAAGAACTTCAATGATTCGTAATATGGAGAGAGTGGGGCAACCTTCACATATGCCCCTTCCCAGGCTAAATTCTTCAGTTGGCTCACAATCAACATTTTCAAGTAGTCCAAAATAAAAATGACATTCTTCATCACAAAAGTAGCAAAATGCTTACATAATATATATTATATAAGTCTAACTTAACAAAATAACAACCAACATAATAAGTCTCAAATATAAATTCAAATAGTTCAACATGTCTCTAAACACAAACCAAAATAGTGATGACAAGTTTAGTAATTTGCTCCTCACCATGCAAAGTCCAATTGACATAAGCAGTTAAAAAGTCATTATGATATAAATCTTTTTGCACTTCATACTTGACCTTCCATCGAAAGTTTTTACATTTTTCACAAGGACATAGGATTTGGCGACCAATATCAACCACATCTTCATGTTCATAAGCAAACTTTATGAACTCGTCAACACCATCTTTAAAACTTTCTGTTATAAATCCATGTTCATCTTTCCAATGTTGGATCCAACTTCGATCGGGTCGCATCTCGCTGAAATTTATGTAGGAAAGACTATATGCATAAGCCTCTCTCATAACAAGTGTGACACAACCAAATATTATTGTTATGCTTTTAAAAGGCCCAAATATATTATTGTCAGTAAGATTGTGTACTGAAATCTTATTATGAGCAGTGAAATGTGAGCAAAAAAAAGTAACAATGTAATTATAACTATATAATTATACCAAACAGAACATTAAATATACTTGGAAAATAATAAGTAAATGAAACTGACAAGGAGCATGATTCTATGATGGTATTTATGTCCCCGGAACAACCAGTGGCATATGATTTTATGATGTACAATTTTTTTACATATACTGTGCACTTACATTTCAGTAGATCAACTCCATTTCATTCTATAGAAATCATCCACTCCAAGACATGAAGAAACTAGAAGACAGATTCAGAAAACTAATACTTTGTGCAAAAAAAATTTGAACTAAGAATCAGACCAAGAACAGGGGTTAATTGAACAACTATTATCCCATACAGTTCAAATTTATGATACAGAAATCTAAAAGCAAAATGTGAGTAGAAAAAAGAGGATCAACTGTCAATGTTTGAACTAAGTCAGACCAAGAATAGGAGTTAATTGAACAACTGTCATGATGAATCTGTTTCTAATTTCCAAAGTTTGTCCAATAAAGTTCAAATTACTGATACAGAAATCTAAAAGCAGAATATGAGTAAAAAAAAGAGGAGTAGACTTTGTGCTGAAAAAGAGGGAATTTTAATTTTAGTGTATTGTTCAAACTATACAACTAACTACAATTATAACAGAGATACAAGAACTCGTTGTAAATCTGCATACAAGTCCAGTTTTAGCTTATCTGTATGAACAGATTCTGATAATCATCAAAAGAAGCAATAACCACTAGATGCCATCCTAAAACAAGAAGATCAGTGTTACAATCTGATTTCATATCAAACAAATTTTAGGTTCCCTAGAAATAATTTTAGAATTCAGTCAATGCTTTAGAAATAATTTTGGAATACTTTGATAAAAGAACAAGTTCACGTACACATTGAGAGTTATATGCTAAAGTCAGGAAATAAAGAAGAAAAAAAAAGGAGAGCACATAGATAATTGATAACAATACCAAAAAAATGGGAATTCACTCTACTCGAATGAGGACTAAAAAATGGTTGGCCCCTGTGTGCACAGGGAGTCAGGGTGTGCGCCGACGACCAACGCAGGGGTCGCCGACGACCAACGCAGGGGTCGTCGGCGGCAGCCTGCACGTACGGGCCCCTGCGCGCCGGCCGCACAAAGAAGAAAACAAAAAAAGGGCCGCCGGCATGAAACCAAGCTCCCCGCCTAGTGGCCTGAGACGAACCCTGCCAACGATGGCAGGGGTCGCTGGTTGGCCCTTGAGCGCACAGGGAGTTGGGGCGCGCGTCGGCGACCAACGTAGGGGTCGCCGGCGGTAGCCTGTGCGTACAAGCCCTTGCGCGCAGAAGAAAACGAATAAAATGTCAAAAAAATGAATGGAAAAAGTAGGAAAAGTGGAAGAATGATGCACCTGAAGCCCTGAAGAATCTTTGTGGTCTCGATCCAAAAATGTCGAAGAGGAGCAAAAATATCTTTGAGGTCTCGATCCAAAAACGTCGAAGAGGAGCAAAAATGTCAAAGAGGGAAAGAGGGAAGAGGGAAGAGGGAAGAGGGAAGAGGGAAATGTCGTTTAGGGTTTTAGGGAAAGAGGGAAAGAGGAAAAGGGGGAAATTTTGAGAGGAAAGAGGGAAAGTATTTTTTATTTAGAAAAATATTTTAAAATTATACTTAATAATTAAATAATATTTATAAAATATTTTCGATTACTTAATAAGCATAAAAATATTTTAAAATTATATTATGTTTTTAGAACTTTTTCAATTTATTATATCATTAATGAATACTTATAAAATATTTTTTTGCAAAATGTTTCTTTTAATATTTACTTATAAAAATTGTGAATTATTCTTACTTTCATTAGTTTATTGTAATCCGCACCACACGGGTCGGCTAAACTAAAGCTCAAACCCGTCTAGATTTCGGGGGCGCTGCCCCCGAACCCCCGCCCGCTCACCGGCGAGCGGGACCGCCGTCGGGGGGCGCTTTATTAAATTTTCTATTATAGTGCGACACAACCACTTTATTAAATTTTCTATTATAGTTTTCACATTAACCTTAAAAATCTTGAGAGTTATTTCAATTATTAAATAAGAAAATAAAATCATTTCACTTTTGATGATCAATTATTGATTCCAAAATATTGTTGTACAAACGTCTAGCCATTATAAGCAAAAGAAATTATAACTAAAGTAGATAGTATAAATGATTGTAAAAAAATTATCGCAAGTCAGTAGTATGTAATTTTTAATGTTAAAATTTGAGACAAAATAGAGACACATTAGCGTCAATTTAAGGACAAATTAGTTACATATTAGAAACAGATTAGTATCATAGTTTAGGGATAAATTAGTTACAGATTTATTACAATATACCAACTTATATTAATGGTCGTAATTTCCATCTTATTTTTTGTGGAGATGGTGCACTAAATATGTCTCAAATATGTAGTAAATTTGTAACTGTTAGCAACAAAATTTGAGACAAAGTAGAGATAAATTAGTGTCAGATTTTAGGGACAGATTAGTTACAATATACTGACTGACATTAGGGACCGTAATGTCTGTACTTAATATGGTCACAGACTTGTCACTATATTATTAGTTAGATTTGTGAAGACGGTGCACTAAACGTGTCCCAAATATGTAGTAAATGTGTAACTGTTAGCGACATACCTAAGACAAATTAGAGACCAATTAGTGTCAGTATATAGTGACGGATTTGTTACAGCTTGACTACGATACGTCGACTAATTTTAGTGACCATAATTTCCGTAATTAATGTGGACACAATTGCGTCACTATATCGTCAGTTTAGTTTGTGGAGATGATGCACTAAATGTGTTTCAAATCTGTCACTAATCTGTCACTAACTGTGACAATATTACTACGGAATATGGAGTCGCTAAAATCTGTAGCTAATAGCTTAAATTCTTGTAGTGATTACTAATGACTAAAAAGTATCAAATATGATAATAAAAAAAGTCATGCATTAAAAGTCGTGTCTTATATAATGGTATGATATTATGGATATTTACGGTAACAATTTGGATTGTTGGATCAAATGAACTTAGTTGAACCAAGCGACCGATGGATGCTTTTGATGGCCCTGTGAATGCTTTCGAACACCAATTAATGATCGAATTTCACTTCACCAATAACTTGGTCAATGAATGACCCCCAGGATGAATATATTGATTACATAGAGACATACAACTGGCATTTCAAGTGTGAAAGACCCACAAGTTACTCCTATTAATTATTTACGGATAGTCAAATTATTTTTTACAACCATATTATAATCTTAGGAGCACATTTGGGAGGCTTGATTTACAAGTATATCCCTCTTTTGAAATAAATTAAATCATTATATTAAGAGAGTATTTTGAAGGGTTAATTCTTTAAATTTCTCATAAGTTATAGTGAGTTTTCGCGTCTAATTCTATTATATGAATTTACTATAGCGTTCTCCTAAACAATGTCGCATTAACTTTTTATTATTTATTATTTATTATTATTAAATAACTAAATTGCCCACCTCAATAAAAAATGGACAATTTAGTCATTTAATAAATTAAAAAAATTAAAAAAATAATAAAAAAATTAACAAAACATGACGGATGGTCTAAAATGAAAATATGATATAGTTTATGAGGGAACTACATATATTAAGATAAACACAAAAAATCACTATAATTCAAAAAAAATAACGAATTGACCCTATTTTAAAAATTCTAAAATTGTGTTAACATGTAACTAAAGCTCTTTTGATGTAGAGATTGATTTCATATTTCGAAGAATAAGACAGTTGTAAGTATATTTTCACATTCGAGAGAAGAAGAGTTAGAAATGGTGAATTTTCGAAGAGTCCACTCAAAAGTATCATGCGTATCAACAAAAGTTCATACGTAATTATTATTAACACGAAGTAACCATATCACATAGACAATAAATAGGGGAAGATAGATAATAATTATTTGTATAATTGCTTATTTATTTAAGTAATTATTTACGGTCGGATGTTAAAGAAAACCAGATTATCAGTGCACAATTTAATTTGCAATATAGTTAACCAAGACAAAGGAAATATAATGATAATAGATAACGTCAAATCACGTTGCTAAATAATTAACATGAACATACTAAGAAATCTCCTCTTAGTGATGTAAAATTAATTATCTAACTCCAGAACGCAATAAATATTTTTAAATAAAAATATGAAAAAATTAATAAACAAGTCTGGAACCTCAGTTGTTTTCCATTATTGATGAACGTGTGTCTAAGGGATCATTCTTAGACACTATACCTCATACGACGATTAGACGGATAGACACTTAGTCAAGTCTATTTTGAATATCAACAAAAGATTTATGATCGAGACGACTATGTCGATAGTTGTTTTTATAGGCATTCGATCACGGACATGACTAGAGTGATAGGTGGCATTAGCGCGTTGCGACGCTAATGCAGGCGCTTGGACGCTTAAAATTCGAAGGGACCATAATGGGATACCGAGAAGGGTTTCCGATGTGAATTGTCACTTCACGCTCAAGATCATGACAATAGAATTAAAAAAAGCTTGCTTGTATTGAATATGATAAAAAATAGCATATATATGAGTCTCGGAGGATACTAGTGAACTCCTCCCAGTGTACCATAGGTATATGGGTCTTATTATATATGGAAAATGCAAAAGACATACCTTACGGGTAACGCCACATAACTTGGCCATTCATAAGGATGACTTTATAAGATAAATGCATTAAGGATGGATAACTTGGTACTCAACAATATTACGCAGTGCGAGGTGGGTGCATTTGTTCGATTCGGCGCTGAGCGGTCGAGAGTTTTAAGTTGAACGGTACTAGTGCATCGAGGCTTCACGCGTCGTGTCACCAGAAAATGCCTTGTGACACGTGCACCTATGTAGTACGAGTAACCTCTTTAAAAAAATTAGGTTATTTTCATAAACCTTTCCTAAATTATCATAATTTTTTATATTTAATTTAAAAATTAGAAATTTATTTATCCTCAAATTATTACAACTTTTTCACTTTAATACTTCTGTCCACTTAATGTAACATTTACTTTTTTCATTTATAAAAAGATTAAATTATCTTTCGTCATATAATACATCAAATAATAAATATAAAAAAAAACATGTTCGACTATCGGCCAAAAAGTGAAGGTATTAATATTCGATTGCAGGTCGTCTAACATTTTTCTCTTTTTTTTTAAAAAAAATTCTTACCTCTAAGACATTATTATTATTATTAGGAAATAAACACAATAATTACTTTGTATAAAAAAGATTTATTGTTAACGTTTTTATGTTATTAAATAATATTATTACTATTAAATACTTATTACTAAATAATCTATTTGATTTTCACTTATTATACTTGTTACTTCTCATTCTACAGATTATTCTTATATATCTCGAGAATTGAACTCAAATTGTTTTATCAGCAATTTCAAAGAATGATCTCATTGATGTTGGATTATGCTAAATTTTTTAATGCCCCATACTTTTAAAATAATATAATTTAATTACATAAATTCATTATAAGGGATTAAAAGAGATAATTATATTTGGAAAGAAATAACGATATATATAATTAGAAAAGAAAAGGATAAATATATTAATAAGAGGGATTGAGATTAGAATGGCATTATAGATTTAAGTTTAAATGTGAATGTAATGAAAAGTTTATGTTATAAATGACACTCTAGAATAAAAAAATAGTTAAAATAAAAGCATTTAATAAAAGAGGCCACTTGACATTTAGGTCTGCTTGGCTTCAAATTATTTTAACTCATGAAATTTAAAATTTTATGGTATCCCACTTTTCAAAAAGTCGCATTCTATATGTAAGAAAAAAGGTAAGAAAAAGTTTGGGCAAAAGTGTTTGTAAATTAAAATATTATTGTAGTAAAAAATTAAAAAAATGACATGACCTTAACATTCTTCTTAAACTTTGAGCTTCTAATTTTTTCACGTCATCTTTTTTGTCTTAAATCATAATTTCCAATTCGATAAAATTGACAACCAAACATCTGCTTGTAATTTTCTCTGTGTTAGGAAAATAAACCATTATTTATAATCATTTATTCAATTTTACTATATTTCAAAGAGCCCTTACTTGATCTACTATTGATGATTGGAGATGAAAATAAAAGATATACCTAATTAAATAAAGAGCTAGAGCTTGTTTCACAATAATAAACACGAAGGATGAATTGAGTTACAAAGTTGCTAAAGTGTGTAGTATTGTAATACTCTGAAAATTCATCATAAAAGTCTATGTCATCCCATTTGTCATCATATAATCATAATAACAAAAATTACCACTATTATGCAAAGAAAATTTGAAATACCATTTAGAATAAAATAATATAAAAACAATATTTTCAACGGAAGAATTCATAAAATTATTTCTAACAAAATGTCACCTTAAAGCATAAACTAATATCCATTATTCAAAAATATATTTAACATTAGTAATCTAATAAACTCAATCTTTACGTCTTGATTTTATTCATTATTGTGTCATGTGCAACCATATTGTCAAGAGTTTGTTACCATCCTTAACTTAGTTACTTGCACATATTCAAAGTGTAAAGTTTTTCGATTGGAATATGAAAAGATCTTGCAATGCAATGACCCTAACTAAATATTACATGACTTACATAAGCATTTTCATATATAGAAAAGAAGTATGCCCAAGATTGACTTTAAGGACCAATAAGCCCATATTGAAAAAATAGAGTTGTTAGAAGTATAACCCTGTGAACCATAATGAAAGCAAAGTAAAAAATGAAACCATATTGTCACCATTGTTATAAACTCAAAGTACCACGTTATTAAAAAAAAGGTAAAATATCAAACTAATTTATTGAATAACATTCAACATATTAATTATTGAATTAATATTGATTATTGTTTCATTAATTATCGACATCTATATTGACATTGATTATTAATTATTGACTATTGCCTTTCATAATCTGGACCATTAACTAATTGATTATTGATTAAATTGCCTATTTATTATAACTAAGGATGGAAGCGTGGATGGTGATTAATGTTATTAATGATGCTTAATTGCACATGATTATAAAGTTATAAATTATTTTTTATTTCATAGTAAATTATAACAATCGTTGGATTAAATTTGAATTATTTTTTAGTTATAAATTGTTTTAGTTTCGTATAAAGTTATAAATTATTTTTCAGTTTCATAGTAATATGCTTTTGCACATTTTGAAATTTAAAATAATTAAAATGTAGATTAGCATAAGTAATGTCTCCTACGGTAGCGTTTAACAGAGAATTTATGCTTAGAATTGAGCAAAGTTCTGCCAAATAGCCTTAACGATGTGAACTTTCGATAGAGGACAGAACTTTTTGGGCAACATTTTTGCATAAAAAGTTCTCAGCAAAGTCGAGAACTTCGTGGACAATATTTCTCTCTCATTCTCTCTCCCCCTCTTTCCTTTCCTTGGTTCTCTCTCTCGTTCTCTTTCTCCCTCTCCCCTCTCCATGGCTCCTTATCAATTTCATCCACAGATCTGGATGCTGAATGTCACGGACGTGTTCTACAAACATTATTTATGCATAATCATGCATTTAATTAACATACTAAGTTAGTTTGGATGTCCATTTAATGATATTTGTATATAGTAATTAATATTTTGATTAGAGCATAATGATTACTTAATTATCGATAAATTTTACAAAGTTATTACATAAGATTATTAGGAATAAATTATAAAATTTCTAAATAATATGATATATATGTTTAAATAGGATTAAGTAAGCTTAATTAGGGTTAAAACACTTAGTTATGACAAAAAAATATAATTGGTCATCACTTAAGTTCCAAGCTGCTGAAGCAGACAGGTGAGAGCTGCTCAAAGATATATTTTTTCAAACCGCCATACGACCTCAGAAAATTCGGGAAAAAATATATAAGCCACTTAACATTATCTTTTCACCATAGAACAATTACAAGAGGAATAACTCGAGCGAAATGACTTGGGGAAAATCGGATGTTCCAGGTGAGTTTTGATCCGAAAATTATTCTTCTGATTGGGAGGATCATTACTTCATGATTAACGAACCATAAATTATGAAATTTTGTATGGTTAATACATTTGAAGTTAGCTTTCCATAGCCCCTAGAATCACCTAAAACGGAGTGTATAGAGGAAGTTATGAACTTAGCTTCGCAAGTCACTCATGGCTAATTAGGACACAATTGGAGTAGAGTGAATTAGGATTTGAAATTTGGATATGATTAATTAGACATTCCAAGGGTTCGGTGAGAAGTGTAATCATCTTATTTGGACATGTATCTAGAGAGAAATGAATTTTTCATTTCATAGTTATTCTTCTGTCAGATTCCAGGACATGGACAGATGATGACCCGAATGAACAATTTTTGTTATAAAGTTATACAATGAGTTAAATTCTATACTTTTTTATGACAAAATACTAGTGAAGTCTAGTTTTTAGGAAAATTATTAACTAGTTAAATGGACAAGTATAAAGAAATATATAAATCAATATTTCAGTGACATACAGTCTGCTAGGACACAAACCCTAGGTCAGATTGCCTTAGATGTTATGACTTATTCACTTGGATTTAGATAATGATATTTGGGGGTTGAAAACCTTAGGATGTTTAGTTTCTAATTAATTCAGAATCATAAGATTTGCCCATGTAGTTAAGAAATTATGAATTATTTATTGACAAGTACTCAGTCTGAAATTCTGAGACAACATCTAGTTAAGCTTTGGAGAATTGAAAAGTTTCAAGTATGGAATAGCTTATGAATATGAATACCTGAAGCTAGAAATTGATATTAGAGAGGATTACATACATTTTAGAGTGCATAATCATTCACGCATCATGAGCATGCATTGCATATTACCTTATTAGTGATTGAGAAGTAAAAGACATTATTGCTTGTAGGAAAACATCAAGTTGCAAGTGAATTGGAAGAAATCTAATAAACCTCCTTGAAGTGATAAAGTACAAGGTGAGTGGATAAATTTACAACATAGCAAAATGTTATATGTTAGTTCTTTTATTTATGGTATTATCTCAAGTAAAGATTACTATTGTTATTATTGAAATATATCTTGAGTTATGAAAAATATTTATGATATGTTTCAAGATTTCATATGAGATGGAGTATTATATTACATCAAAATATTTTCAGGGAATAATGCTTGTGAAGTTAAAATAAGTTTTATTTGATAATGATATGAGATTATGACATGTGTATTTTGATATTGTTAAACTCCATGTGTTCATTAGCCATGCTGTTTGAAAAAGGTCTTTGGGACCGCATTCGATATACATGAAGCCTTTGAGACGTATATCGAGTGTCTTTGCCCTTTGGGGGCTGCTCTGCGTGCACGTATTGACCCATGATCGCTCTACGTATCTAAGAATCATAATTGAGTGGCACACAACCCTGATTGAGATATGTATTGACCCATGATTTGCTTTGCGTATCCGTAAATTTTGATTATGAAGCTCTGCTTAATTGTACGACACATGATCATAGAGGGATACGTATTGACACATGATGAGTATGTGCAATGACACATGTGTGGAGTTTAATTATGAAAATGATGATATTTTGAGTTACTTTTACTTATATGAAAGTTCATATGATTTGATAAGTTATGTTATATGTGCTATGCTTTAAATATTTTATCATATGGAGAATGTGGTTGTTTAATGTTACATGCACTCGTATTGTTCCCCTATGTTGTACTTTTATTTCACTCACTGAGCAAATGATTATTGTTCACAATACCCATTTTAAATTTTTTAGATACTCGTAAGTTCTCGAGTTGAGTCGACTCGGAGCTTATTTTGCAGCATATAGAAGAGGTCGAGCCGCTGGAGCACTTTAATCCCCATTCACTTTTATTTTTAGATGCATGCATGTAATAGATAGTCTTAGATGTTGTAATTAAATTTGTGAGAAGCTTTTTGTAAGATTGTATAAACTTGATCCTGTGGGGTGTTACATGTGAGATAAGTTGTGAAATAATGATGATAATATGTGAATGTCATGTCTTATAACTTTTATTTCAACTTTGATGAATATATATATGTATCTTTTGTATGTATTGACAAATACCACAAGATAAGTAAGGGGGAGGTTTTATCGATTTTATTTTCAAAATTGCTAAACATAATTAAGGGATACAATAATTGAAATTAAAACTTAGTCACAGAGTTGGGTGTGACACCGAAGGGCGGCGGCGGACGTCAGCAAGGCAAAGCAGGCGACAAGATTTTTCTTGGGCTCCGAGGACGACGAGGGGGAGGCGTCGGAGATCCCTCTCACCAACCGCGCTCAAGACGTTAGCCGCCGTAGTAGACGAGTTTTTCTTCGGCTCTGAGGACGATGAGGGGGTTGCGATGAACTCTGTATCTTGACGATGACAACGGCGATGACGACGACGGCGACGATGATGATGGCGACGATGACAACATCGAAAGTCTGCAAGCGCTTCATTGTTGGGATGGACGATGCCTACCAACTTCACCTACAAGGTCGACGTCGTGGCACTCTACGTCGTGTGCAACGTCGACATCCACTCCACCAACCTACTCGTGCGCTGCCACGAGCGCATCTCCGTTGTGCCCTTCCTCGAGCCCCTCTTGCCAGCAGTGCTCAAGTCGTTGCCCACCGAAGCAGGCGGCGAGTTCTTCTTTGGCTTCGAAGATGGCGAGGGGGAGGAGGAGAAGAATGAGACCCACGCCTTGCTCCTCTCGAACCCCAATGCCAACCTGGCCACTGCCACCTCAACGCTGAAGGTCGATGGCCTCATAGAAGTAGCGAACGACATCGTCGAAGCGCGTGGACAAGAAGGCGACATCCTTCAAAGTTCTGATTGCTAAGAATATAAGCAAATGCTTGTGAGAACTCAATCGTCACATCACGAAGTTCCAAGAACTTTGCAGAACTTTAGTTCTGCTATCCAAACATAGCCAATGCCCCCAAATCATCCTTGCCACATGGCAAGATCCAACTTGAGGGTCTCTACCAACAATTGTTATACATGATCAAAACTTTGACTTTGACCAGTCCTTTGACCCGAATAACATAAAAGCGAAAGACTTAAAAATAACATAAAAAACAACAAAAAAATAGGTATCCAAAGAATAATCTTTAATATAATTCAAAAATAGCTGTGACATCACTTAATATTAAAATAGTGCGGAAGCCTAATAACATGGACCCAAAGTATCTAAAATAATGAAAAAAATAATACTAGGATACCACATGTGCACTGGACCATTACGAACGTCATCAGTCGCAACTCATCCTTGATTACCATTATTACCTATCAATATAGGGGAAATAATAACTGCTTCATAGTCCAATAGGTGGATAATAAATCAATGGATAAACATTAACAATATATAAGTATGAAACAAATAGGCATAGAGGTCAATAGGAATATAATCAATGCCATGCTATATCAGAATCGATAGAATAGATAAATGCAATGCTCTGAGTCAATGTGCCATGAAAGGTGAATCTTCTAGATCAATATCATCTATGCAATGTTATCATGAGAGGTTTGGTTACAATGAGGTGCCATGCACTTTATGAGGCTAGTTATTGTGCACATCACAACAAGTCATCCTCGCTATATGGGAGGGTATCCTCTTTCGTCACACGATGAGGAGAAATTATGAACGGAGACAAGACCGAGCCAGTGTTGAATCCCAAAGGGCGAAGAGAGAGAGAGAGAGAGAGAGAGAGAGAGAGAGAGAGAGAGAGAGAGAGAGAGAGAGAGAGAGAGAGAGAGAGAGAGGTGAATTGGTGTTCAAAAATCAAAGTTATTGATTTAACAAAACACATCGCGAAAGTTTTAAATCGATTCTTTAAAACTTTTAAAATCAATACAATTCAGATGACATCAAACATAATATGAGGGAGAGAGAGAGAATTCAAATACAATGAACGCGATGGTTATTGATGAGATTCGGTCACACCTTGGTCTACGCCCTCGCTTCGACTTCTCGACCTTGAGACCGCCGGAGATTCCACTAGAACTCTTCATTTATTCCAAATGGGACAAGGAAGAAAAAGCTATTTACACCACCGTCTTTTCTTCGCTTCGAGAGGTAAAGCACATCTCTCCTCCAATGAATCTAATATTTTCTCTCGCTCAAGAGGTAAGAACTCGAACCTCTTTTATACAGGAGCTCTCTCAGTTTTCTTAACAAAATGTTCGTAAGAATAGTGTGATTTGAGGTGCAAGTAGACGACGCTAAAAATAGTGTTTGTAATTTAACAACGGTGACCAGAGACAAAAAAAGTAAATGTGTTAATATTTGATATGCATGTTAACAACACAAAATATTATGTCTCTGATGTTATTTTCGACACCAAGAATAAGATCGCTTTTAAAAGCGCATGTGACTTAATTAAAGATGCATAAAATGTGTCCACAAGAATATGAATTTATGTTCTTATATATCATTTTTCTTGTAGTAAATGTAACGCCCCTAAATCGTCCTTGTCATATGACAAGATCCAACTTGAGGGTCGCTACCAACAATGTTACACATGATCACAATCTTGACTTTGACCGGTCCTTTGATCCGAATAACATAAAAGCAGAAGACTTATAAATAACATAAAAACAACAAATAAAAAATAGGTATCCAAAGAATAATCTTTAATATAATTTAAAAACAACTATGACATCACTTAATATTAAAATAATGCGGAAGCCTAATAACATGGATTCGAAGTATCTAAAATAGCGAAAAAATAATACTAAGATATCACATATGCACTGGACCATCACGAACGTCATCAACCGCAACTCATCCTTGATTATCATTATTATCTATCAATACAAGGGAAACAATAATCCGTGAGCTTCACAGTCCAATAGGTAGATAATAAATCAATAGATAAACATTAACAATATATAAGTATGAATCACTTGAGATACTTATACAAGTATGATAACATATACAATATATAAGTATGATAACATTAACTCGAATAACCCGTGAGCTTCGTCATTAGAAGAGCTTGATGAATCACTTGGCTCTTCATATTTCTTCTTTTTTTCTTTTTGAGATGTCTCTTGTTGGCTTCTATTTTTTTTATCAACTTGAGATACTTATCTAATTTTCTTGTGTATAGAAGATGATGCTAGGGCTCTAAGTACGTCCTTAAACATGCAAATCTATTATTAAAATCAATCTAAAGATTGATCCAACGATCATCCTACTTTTGTTCGCTTTTTTCTACGGCCTTATCTCTTCCCTCTCATTCTTCTCCCTCTCCGGCCGTCCCTGAGGGTTCTCCGACCTCCAGAACACGTTGTCCACGTCCTTGGGTGTCCACCGAGGTTCGAGCTCGTCTCCGACGACGTCCGGCGACGGACTCTTGGGGTCCTGAACATGGGTACATGAGGGAGGACGTGAGAAGTGCTCGACGGATGGGGTAAACTTCAATTATGAGATAATTAAGGTAGTTTATATAGGAAGAATAAAGTTTATTATTTTCCTTTAAGTTGAATAAGTTTTCAACTCCAATAAGAATTTGATTTATTTTAATTTGATTTTATTTTTTTTAATAGGCCGGGTGTTACATATTTTTGGGCCGTTAGCTTGGGATTTGTGTTTCATTAGTGACAAACAGAGCATGTGAACCCATTCCGTGATCCCAATCCCAATCCGCTCATGCCTCATGGTGCAATTTGTACACATCTCCTCGTCCCTCTTTTTAATTCACAAATTCCTGAGCGCCGCCCACTACTGTTTTCCGACTCCCTATGAAGAGGCGCCAAGACTCGAGAGAGAGAAAAAAAACATATAAAACAATTAATTAAAAATCCCAACAGCTGTGGCCGCCTCCTCTATTGAGCAAGCAAGGCTGCAAGGGGACATACCAAAAAGCCCGAACCCGAACCGGTCCAGATCTTGGGCCGCCACCCTCTCACTACGGCACGCACACCACTCCTTTTATTTTTTTTCTTTCCTTGTACAATAAATATCTCCACACCCTTCCTTCCTCTTCCCACCTTCCACATTTCTCTACCACCTTCGAACCCTCTCGAACACACTTCTCCATCCCAATCCGATCAGCAAAAATGTCGTCGGACTCCTCGTCGGCCGGCGTGGTAACGGTCTACGGAAATGGCCGTTGTGACGGAGCCTCCGTCTGCCAAGAAGGCCACAACGGCCTACTCCGTCAAGGTCGGCCTGGCGCAGATGCTGCGGGGCGGGGTCATCATGGACGTCGTCAACGCCGAGCAGGCGCGCATCGCCGAGGAGGCCGGCGCCTGCGCTGTCATGGCCCTTGAGCGCGTCCCCGCCGACATCCGCGCCCAGGGCGGCGTCGCCCGCATGAGCGACCCCGGCCTCATCCGCGAGATCAAGCGTGCCGTCACCATCCTGGTCATGGCCAAGGCCCGCATCGGGCACTTCGTGGAGGCGCAGATCCTCGAGGCCATCGGCGTGGACTACGTGGACGAGAGCGAGGTCCTGACCCCGGCCGACGAGGTCCACCACATCAACAAGCACAACTTCCGCGTCCCCTTCGTCTGCGGCTGCCGCGACCTCGGCGAGGCCCTGCGCCGCATCCGAGAGGGCGCCGCCATGATCCGAACAAAGGGCGAGGCCGGCACCGGTAACATCGTCGAGGCCGTCCGCCACGTCCGCTCCGTCATGGGCGACATCCGTGCCCTCCGCAACATGGACGACGACGAGGTCTTCACCTTCGCCAAGCGCATTGCTACCCCCTACGACCTCGTCATGCAGACCAAGCAGCTCGGGCGCCTCCCCGTGGTCCACTTCGCGGCGGGCGGCGTCGCCACCCCGGCTGACGCCGCACTCATGATGCAGCTGGGATGCGACGGTGTGTTCGTCGGCTCCGGCATCTTCAAGAGCGGCGACCCTGCTCGCAGAGCCCGCGCCATCGTCCAGGCGGTCACCCACTACAGTGACCCGGATATCCTTGCAGACGTTAGCACAGGCCTTGGTGAAGCGATGGTCGGAATCAATCTCAACGACGACAAGGTCGAGAGGTTCGCCGCCCGGTCTGAATAGAATGTTTAGAGGTCGGTGGTCATCCCTTGATCTCCTCCTCTGGTTCTTTTTCACTGTCATTGGTAATACTTTTGAGTACATGTTTATGACTTTATCCTTTAGTTTTATGTATTGCTTGCTATTGAAGCGATACTTTAATACTTTCGCTTGTTATGTTTTGCTCCCCCATGAGAAATGGGAACAGGAAAAACTCTCTGCTTCCCCTATTAAAGGAATATTTGATACTCAGCTCGTTATGTTCTGCTTTCTCTATGAGAATTGGGAACAGGAAAAGCCTCTGCTGAAATTTCTATGTTTGTTCTTGAACTTTTATTCCCTCTACTTTAATAATATGAAGCTATTGCGTTATTTTTTTCTGAGCCAAATGATGACATAGCGATTGATATGTGTAGATTTCATTTATATATCTATTTGAAGTAGCAATGCCAGCTTTTAATATGTTAGACCTTGTTTCTGGGAAAAGTCCATTTTGTTCACATCGCTCCCTGTTGCAAGATTGTTAGCTGCACTGGCGATTCTTAGAATGTATTCATGAAATATTATTCAAAGTTAGTGTTGTGGAAGACTGGAAGGGGTTGCCCTTGTTTTGATAAAGTATGTCAAAACCCACTACTTTTTGACCTTTTGACATAGAACTCAAGTTCTGATAACACTCAAATCTTTTTGAATTAGGAGATCTGAATTCTTGCTGAAGGCAAGAATTTGGCTGTCCTTCAACGTGAGCTATTTTTTTCTCTTGTGATGACTTCTGTAACGCCCCAACGAGTAGCCTCAATTTAGAGGTCGAATCTGAGTCGCATATAAATCCCAAGAACATCGTACTAGCCCATCGGCCACGCTTTACCCAATATAGGGTTCAACATAATCTAAATACATAAGGAGTTCGTACTAAAGTCAAGGCCCATGACTTGCATAAGGAGTTCCACACCATAATAAAAGTAATCAACACATGTGCAATTCGTCTTTGTCACGAGGCTCCTATCGTCGAGCTTAAGCATTCTCTAGATTTGTATGGATTCGTGGGGTACATGAGATTTATTCTATTAGAATATGTCGAAGTTCATGCATGTTATGGACTTATAACATAATTTTTACATGCATATGCATTGCAACTTTTATTAAACCTAGGGCACATGCATGCTATGAGCTATGTATGCATTCAATATGTATGACACCATTAAACATTATGTAAAGCATTTCATGTACTTATCTTGTTTAACTGATTGAAAAAACCATGTTGATTAAGTAGAGAACTCTGTCCCAATTGGAGACCCTACCACTAGGGGTAGACTCATTTTTCTAAGAGCTCAAGACTCATGCTAGCAAGTGTAGTCTTCGTTCTCCTCGACGATTACAATAAGCCACCTTCATCAACGTCATCTTTTAATTAAAATCATCAATACATACAATTATCAATACATGTGATATTTTTTAAATTATTAATTCGACTGCTCATGCATTTTGTGCTTGAGTGTGGGCAAAACATCATTCATTATCAATCACATCCTAATTATCATCATCATAACTTAGTTAATGATATATAATACAAATTAAAGTATTTATGATCAGATACTATTCACTTGGATTGGCCTTTCCTAAATGCGCTACGTACTCCCGTTGCACTACGACTAACCCGTAGCCCCTTGGCAGTAAGGGTCACTTTAATCCTTTGTGCTATGACAACTCCAAGACGTTACGACTTGGAATTTGGCATTGTGGTCTGCACATAGCGCCTAGGCAGGTGTACCTTCATTGGTTCATGGTTGTGCTACCTCTTTCATGGCCGTGCAACCTTGGTCATGGTCGTGCTTCGATCTTAACACCCATGCCCTCCTCTTTATGCCAGTTCATGCGTTGTGTGCTTTGTCCCTAGTAGGGCATCGCGGCACAACCATTACCGATGGCCAACGGTCCTTACCAATGGTCATGAGTAAGGGTTTTCGCCGTGTTTGCTGGAGTGTCATGACACTCATGTCACGGCCAAGCCCTGAGAACAATATATGTCTAGCTTTTTCGTTGTATATCAAGATACACACTAGCCTTATACAATACATCAAGAGAATAATCATCATGAGATGTATATTTGCAATCAAAATAATAACTAAATTATTACTATCAAATACCCTAAGGTTAACATATCAATTTACATTTTAAAGTCTCATGGTAGCTTTAATAAGATAATAAAGTTATGCATACAATGGAAACTTCATTATCATACATATAAATCTATCTATAGCATTATCATAAACATTTGCGCATCATGCATTCTGCTTGTAATGTTCCAAATTTCATCGTATAAGAATAAGTTTGTTCCTAAATTTCAATCCAAACAACAATTAAGAAGAGATATTTGGGTTGCATCAACTCAAATATACATTTAGGATTTAAGTTATAATTCTAATCATAATTCCTCTTTCTTTCTTCTTCCTTGATGTGCTGTAATTTCCTTCTTGATGCTTTATCTCCTTTTCCTCTTCTTTTTCTTTGGGTGGCTGCAGAAATTTTGGGAGAGGAAGTGACTGCTGGTGGCTTGGAGAGAAATGAGGGAGAAAACAATGAGGGTTTAAGGCAGAAAATGGGTTTTATATAGATGGTGCTTAAGTAGAGTTTAAGGCTAGTGGACTGCTGAAGTTTAAATGGGCCTTAATTGGTGGCAGTTTCTTTTTTTGTTGAGAATTCGATACAACACATTATAAAGTTCCTGATAATTAGATAAAAATTAAATTAGGGGTGTTCACGGTCGGATTTGACCCGACCCGTGAACAAATCCGACCCAAATCGGCCAAGTTTTGTCAGGCCGAGTTGGATCGGTTCGAGTGGTCGGGACCATATCTTTTTTAATTTTTAATATAAAAAGTATTTATTATTTTATTTTAAATACAAAATAAAGTATTTTTAGGCATAAAAAATATTGTTTTAAATATTTACATATTATTCTCTATTTAAAATACATTATTTTATATATTTTTTAATTTCAGATGGTATAAAACACTTAAATTAAATAAAAAAATATTTAAAATTAAAAAAATAAAAAATAAAAAATTAATTTGGCGGGTCAAGTCAAATCGGGTTGGAAAAATCCAACCTGAACCCGACCCGACTCGATCCCAATCCGATCCGACCCAAAAGGGGTCGAGTCCGATACTCAGGTTCACCTGGTCGATCCGATCCGGTGAACACCACTAAATTAAATTTTACATTCAACCATAGAGACAGGGTAGGGGTTAGGAATTCTAGAATAATATAGTCTTCCAAACACTTAAAATTCTTCCACGCATGTCAAGCAGAACGCCAAATTCCAGGAATATTATTCTTTCATCACTAATTGGAATCTGACAAGAAGAATAATAAAAATGTCATTATTATCACTTCAAAATATATTATTGCATTACATTTTATTTGTCACTTCAAATTCTTATTACACTTTATCTCCTAAAAATGTTTATAAATAATGATAATAATAAATTTTGAAGTGACAATAGTGATGTCCAAATAATAATAACATTTTGTAAATTGTTCTTGAAACTTAGTAATAACACATTGTAAATTGTTCTTCAAACCTTCTCCCTTCTTGATAATCCAGTCAGAATCAATGAACATTTCTTTTAAAATGACACGTTTTTCTTGTTATAGCAGTAGCTTAGGGATGAGCAAAATCGGGACCGAGACTGGCGGACTCGGCATCGACCTGGTTTGCTTTGGATTTTCATAAAAGGAAACCTGGTCGGGTCTAGGATTGGGACGTCCCGATCAAACCAGGACAAAAATTGAGAATTCTCGATTGTCCCAGTTTGACCATAAAAAATAAAATAGTAAAAAAATTAATATTATTATATAAAATGATAACTATCAATTAAATGATATATATGATAATATAATATAATGTATATTTAAGATATATATCAAATAAAATATACATTTTTATTTAAAACAAACATAAATATAATATTTAAAAATAATTTAATACTGATATAATATGTGTAATTTAAAAATAATTTAATACTGATATAATATATTTAATCGGGTTGGGACTGAGTTCGGGTTATAATAATCCAGACTCGACTGAGTCTCAAGGAAATGAGACCCGGTCCGGTTACCCACCGGACCAAGAAAAAACTCGAAAAATTCGGATCTATGCGGGCCGATAGTTATGCCTTGTTTGGACTACCAATGTTATCTAAGCATATATTAGGCATTTAGTAATCCTCTGGAGTTTTGAGTTTTTTTTATCCTATGGATGTCTTGCCTTCTTCTAGTTATGTTGGTAAATTTCTTGTAGAAGTAGTGCACATATAGTAACCAGTAACCACCATAGGAGGATTTCCCAAGTGCTGATAAGTGATTAAAGTCTCTGATATTCTCTAGTGAAGCAGTGCACATTTAATATGGAAGAATTAATGGACATGTTTAGATTTATAAGTTAGCTAGTGAACACAATTTAATCAAAGTGATAGAATGGTGTTCATGTAGATGACTACCGAGTGACTTCCTTCAGTTGTTAAGATTATTGTTGTAACGCCCCCAGATCGATCAACACCACATGGCGAGGATCTCTCCGAAGACGCTACGAAAATACTATAACTTTGACTAAAGACTGACCAAAACTCCTTTAAAACAGTAACATGTCATCAATAGAAGATAAAGAGGAAAATGAAATATCAAATAGCGGAAGTCTCAAGGTACTACAAAATCTCTATAATAGGAATCATATATGAAATTACATTCAAGTTCATAAATGGGAAAAATAGGGAAAATGATAACTAGGCCCTCTGTCAGTTCATGTGATTTATTATCACTCGAGCTGGTTGCGTCACACGATCTCGACACCATCACTGACCTAGCCCTGTGAAAATCAACACAGGGAAGGAGGTCCTCCCGTAAGCTATACAGCATAGTGGGGATCCATATAGTACTCAATGCATAACAATAAATAGCAATAGTCAGAATCAATAATCACTTATAACAAGATCAAATAGAGAGCATAAGATCATTCGATTTGAGATATCAATGGATAAAAGATGATAAAGATCATGAATAATATAATCATGAGGAGTTACAGTAATCATGCTGGATTAATAATCATGCTTCACTTATCATCATCATACTCATGTCATTTGTACAATACTATTTATGCTTGTACTTCTTTCTTAGCATTACATGACTTTGGGTGCCTTTAACTTGTGGGGGTTTTACGCTGAGCACACAATACAGTCTTGTGCAGCCTATGGATGATCAAGCCATGGCTAAGGGAGCGATCCTTCTCTATAAGCACTTAGCATGGGCTGGCCACCCTCCCTTTATCCTTTAATCTTTCTTACTTTAATCTCTTTATCATTTCATCGTTCTTACATTCTATAAGAGGATTGCATCACTGGACAGATCAATCATACGACAAATGATTCAGTCATAATATAATTCAATCAGTAAAGGATATCATATCACAATCATGGAAAGATTCTAGATCAATCATCAATCAAGATGAACTCTGGATAAGGATCGGTCGATCGGTTCCCTTTGATTGGTCGACTAGTTCTCTCTGATCGGTCGACCGACTTTCGGACATCGGTCGACCGATATCTTTGGATCGGTCGACCGATGGGTCTAAATCAATTCAAGGGTTTCGGTTTTGCTGACTACTGGACACCGATCGACCGATAGCTCTGGATCGATCGACCGATAGTGTTCGACCAGTACAATAAGCTTCGGTCGGCCGGTCGGCCGACCTAAAAAGAGACTTAGGAGAAATGATCGGTCGACTGGTCTCTACTGATCGGTCGACCAATTACATATCACCGGTCGACCGATATCTCTGGATCGGTCGACCGGTCGTCGTGAAAATAGAATCGGACAGAATCGAATTTTTAGCCATTTTCAATCCAAAATGCAAACAAAGCTTACAAATGAATATCTAAATATGAAGGAATGATACAAAATACATCCATAGTCATAGGAAATCATAAATCTGGGATTAAACACAAGAATACAATCAATCCATTTCCTTTCCACTTTCTTTCATGAATTAGAACACATTTCAAGATGAGAACTTTAATTCTGCCGTAATGCTAATCAAGTTATGTAGAGGGATTTCGGATTCACCCACCTCTTTTTGTGATTGATCCTTGCTTGAAATTCATCCGGTCATCGACGGTTGTCCTCTCCTTGTCGTTCTCAGCAACGATTGGAGAAGAAGATAAGAGGTTGTGGTTGGAAATCAATACAAGTGCAGAAATGAGGGAACTTATGATCCTTGATGGCACATGGAGAGCTCCTACAGCAACATTCTTGATGACAAAGGGGCAAATGGAGAGGAAAAAGGGTTGTCTAAGAGAGGCTCTCCTTATATAGGGGTTTTGGATGGGAGAAAGTGTCCACATTATCCTTTTTGATATTATCCATAACCTTATCTACTCATAGCTGTCCCCTCTTTGATCTTATCCACATGTTTATCTATTTATTTATTTATTAATATATTTTATTTTATTATTATATTTTTTTCAGGTGTTACATCATTACCTTCTTAAAAGAAAATTCATTTTTGAATTTTGCACTAAGTAGAGGTCTTACCAAATAGATGCGGGAACTCCTGACGCATCTCTAACTCGAGTTCCATGTGGCCTCATCGCCGTGATGAAAACGTCATGCTACTCTGACCATAGGCACATCTCTATCCTTTTGGCGTTGTACTTTGCGTTCCATAATATGCGTCGGGTACTCTACGAAGATCAAATCAGCAGCTAGATTTGGCTCTTCGATCTGTAAAATATTGACAGCATCATGCTTGTACTTCTTAAGCATGGATAGATGAAACACATTATGCACTCGCCCATATGAGGACAATAATGCTAGCTTGCATGTTGCTTCACCTACTAACTCCAGTACCTCAAAAGGTCCCACGTACCTTCCCTCGTTTACTGAACTTCATAATTCCCTTCATGGGAGACGCCTTCAGCAAAACCTGATCACCAGCTTGAAAAATTTGTTCACATTTTCCCTTATCAACATAACTCTTCTGCTTGCCTTAAGCTGTCTTCATTCTCTGCTTGATCAGCTCCACTTTCTCGGCATATTCCACTGCCTCCTTCACTTCCTCTTTGCTCATGACCTTCTCTTCACCTACTTCACCCCAATGAGCGGGTGAACGACAAGGCCTACCATATAAAGCCTCAAAGGGCGCCATACCGGTACTGAAATGGTAGCTGTTATTATAAGCAAATTCGATCAGATGAATGTGCTCATCCCAGTTGCCTTGCCAATCAAGTGCATATGCTCGCAGCATGTCCTCTAATGTCTGAATAGTCCTCTTAGATTGCCCATCGGTTTGAGGGTGAAAAGCGGTGCCGAAATTCAGCCTTGTGCCAAATGTCTCCTGCATGCTCTTCCAGAATCTGACAGTGAATCTGGGGTTTGGGTCAGAAACAATCGATGCTGGAATGCCGTGTAGTCTAACCACCTCTCTAACATACAAGTCTAGTAGTTTGATCACTAGCTGATCACTATATGTTTCTAGCCCATTTTAGATGCATTTCATTCATATCGAGTCTAACTTTTGCCTATCTTTGGGCCAATTATATTTGGAATGCATAGTCTGTGATACTTAGTTGATGTTCCTCATTTCATACTTAATTCCATGTGCATAGAGATTCTGAAATGCCAAAATCCATTAATATTTAAGTTCTATGCCAAGTTATCATTTTAAGGACAAGTTATCATTCCTATATGTCAAGTTATCATTATTTTGAGTGAACTGATTTTCAATGACTTTCTTGCCATAAATCCATCATTATCATGTATAAATCATATTTGGATAGTCACATCTCAACTTGTGCAAAGTTTTAAGTCCATTTGAACAAGTTATCGTTTTTCCTTTGCCAAGTTATCGTTAAAGGGCAATTCTATCATTTCGACATGCAAAACCATTAATTCTGCACAGGGGCCTTAAATCATCTTGTTATTATTTTAACTCATTGCTGTTCAAATTTCATCACATTTGGACAACCACAACTCAAGTTATAACAAGTTATCATTTTTAAGGCATATAAGTTATCATTTTTGGCACCCAAGTTATCACTCCTTAGAAATCTCATTCATATTTGATTTTTGACTTCACTCATTTGTCACTCTAATCCATTTGATGCCTGAAATGCTTTGAACCACCCATATTTGAACATTTTCCAAGATTTCCTTAAAGTTATCATTCCGGGCCCCTAAAATCATTAATATCGATATAAGTTTTCATTCCTGCACAACACCTAATCCCATTTGATATTTGAGCTAGTCACCATGCATTATCCTAATCTTTATTTGTCAAAATACCATTCAAAGGCTTTGATGCTTGCTGTTTGAGGATTTGTAGCAGGGAAGAAATGTGACCAAAAAGTGGAAAAAGTAGGGGGGACCATCTACTTTTTCCTACACAAAAAGGTATTTGCAGCTGGAATTCAGGCAGTGGACATGTGGCTGCAATCAGAAAGAAAAGAACATTCTGATGCTGATCAAAGGGTGGAGAGGAATCATATAAAAGCTGAAATTTCTGGAGGAGAGGAGGGGCTGGACATTTAGAGGTTTGGAGCAAGGGTTTCTGCTGGCTGCTGGAGCTGCTGCTGCTGTGGAGCTGCTGGCCAAAAGACTTCAAGCACATATGATTTGTAACTGTTCTTCATTTCATTTGATGTCAGGCTTTGTAAACATGAGGAGCTAAACTCCATTTCTTCTAGAATATGATAGTAGTTTAGATTAATTTTGGATAGATGTGGACTGATTTATAATCCTGCACTGCAACAATTCTGTTTTCAGATTTCAGAACTATTATGCATTGATTCATGTTATTATTAGATCCTTATGTAATATATATCTGAGAAGTATCAATTGATCTAATCATCCTTCAGAAATGAATTGAGAGTTATATCAGGTTTCTGGATTTCATTTAATTTGCAATCTGATTTCTGATTTTCCGTTTTCTGATTTCCTGATTTTCTGAATTCCTGAATCTGATTTTCAAAACTGATTGAACCTATTTTTCATTCTCAACCTGATTAATTGAGTCATTGGAATGTTGTTATTGCTCCTATCTTGTTCAGGAATGAATCAAGATGTTAGGCATATTATTTTAACTTAATTCAGATTGACTTTCTGATTTCTGAACTGAATTCCTGAATTCATGTTTTTCTGATTTCCTGTTGGAATCTGTTTTACCAATTGAATTCCCTGATTTCTTCTGATCATTGAGATGTGAACTTTAGTGATGTCTTACAGTCCAGAGATGGGTCAAGAAGAAATTGGCAAGCTAGATTTCCATTGATTTAATAATTCTGAATTCTTGAAATGCTGATTTCTATTTTCTGGTTTTAAATTGAATTCTGATTTCCAATGTTTTTACTCAATTTAATCCACTATTGAGAGGTAGTCGTTAGGTCATCCTTGTGATTCAGAGATGAACCAAAGAGCATTGGATAATCACTGAATTCCCCCTTTTAGATAGGATGTTTCTTAACCCCATTTAATTGGAGTTTGTGTGGATTTCATTTTACTTTGCAACCGAGAGGTTGAATTTAAATCCTCTTGGAATTCAGAGATGAATCAAGGAGCACAAGCACCATATTTGGGTAGATTTCATCCTGATTTGATTGATTGGAGTGATTCCATCTTTTTATGATTGCAATTACAAGTTATCATTCCAGAATTATTTGAATTGTAAAAATCAGCATTGAACCTTCATTTAAATTCAATGATAACTTGATTTTCAGTGAGGATCCTCTTTTGATTTAATCTAACTAACAACTATATGATAATATGTTGCTTAGTTAGAGACTAATTGAGCTGTGAGAGCAGTTATATTTCTGGTTGAATCAAAATTGGATATTTAATGATAACTTGATCCTATCCACCCTTAATTAATTTAGATGAACCTCAACTCCTAGAAGAACCTTCCTAATTGATAGTTAAAACTTTTTAGACTTTAATCTAGCATTTATAACTCAGTTTTGACAAATTTTCAAAATCCAAAAATCTGTTATCATTCTGCATTCTGTTAAAAATTTATTTTCACTTTCTATTAAAAATATATTTTTAGGCAATTGAGTAGAACTAATCTAGATTATTTTAGGATGTCTTAGACGCTAAATTCTTGTAGATGCGATAACTTGAGTCTACTACAATTTACTTGTGCACTTGCAGCTAGTGAGTTGGGAGACTAAAAATTTAAAAATTGACCCTTTTACTTAATTTCAGCAAGTTATCACTCAAACACCCAAATATCACTATCATAGACTCTCTACCGATTGCTTCCACCGGATGGGAATGAAGTGTGCCACCTTCATGACTCTGTCTACTACCACCCATATAGCATCATGATCCTTCTTGGACTTGGGCAAGTTGAATACAAAATTCATAGTGATATTATTCCACTTTCACTGTGGAATATCTAAAGGCTTCAATTTTTTATATGGTCTCTGGTGCTCAATCTTCACCTACTGATACACCAGACATCTAGACACATACTCAGCTATCTCTCTCTTCATGTCAGGCAATCAATAGCTACGTTGTACATCTTTGTACATCTTAGTGCTTACAGGATGGATGGCGAACTCAGACTTATGTCACTCATCCATTACTTCCCGTCTGATGGTGGCATATGAGGGAACCCATAATTTGCCCCTATACCGAATTTCTCCATATGCTGACACCTGGATGTCCTTCGGCTCATGCTGACATCTCTTCAACACCTTCTGATACTCTGAATCCTCCCTCTGAGCAGTTATGATCCTGTCAATCATACTGGGCCTCATCTGATGCATCATCCATATCGCTTCATTACTGCGAAGTCTGGGACACCACTGATCTATCTTCTGTAGCATCTCGTACTCCGGTACTCTGATGTATGCTAGTGAACCTTCTCATTTCCTACTCAGCGCATCTGCCACTGAATTTGCTTTATCAGGATGATAATTAATAGCAAATTCATAATCCTTCAGGAGTTCCAACCAACGGCGCTGCCTCATGTTAAGGTCCTTCTGATAAAAAATATATTTGAGACTCTTATGATCTGTGAAGATCTCAAAAGTCTCCCCATACAGATAGTGTCTCCAGATCTTCAAAACAAAAACTATTGCAGCTAGCTCCAGGTCATGCGTTGGATAGCTAACCTCATGCTTCTTCAACTGGCTTGAAGCATAGGCCACTACTTTACCATGATGTATCAGCACACACCCTAAGCTTGTCCCACATGCATCACTGTAGACTATATATCCTCCGCTTCCCGTCGGAATGGTGAGGACAGGTGTTGATGTCAAACGATCCTTTAATGTCTGAAAGCTCTGCTCACACTTATCAGACCAAATGAACTTCTCAGCTTTCTTTGTGAGGTTCGTGAGCGGTGCTGCGATCTTGGAGAAGTCTCTGATGAACCTCTTGTAATAACCTGCTAATCCCAGAAAACTACGAATCTTGAATGCATTCTTCGGTCTTGCCCAATTAGTCACTGCTTCCACTTTTGCGGGGTCCACCGAAATGCTCTTCTTGGATACTATATGTCCAAAAAACATGATTTCCTTCAGCCAAAACTCGCACTTCGAGAGTTTGCCGTAAAGCTTGTGTTGGCGTAGAGTCTTCAACACTCTCCTGAGACGCTATCGATGCTGTTATGGGCTGATGAGTAAATCAAGATGTCATCCACAAATATTATGACGAACTGATCAAAATGGGACCGAAAGATTCTGTTCATCATATCCATAAACGCTGCAGGAGCATTTGTCAACCCAATGGCATTACTAGAAACTCATAATGCCCATACCTAGGCCGAAAGGCTGTATTCGGTATGTCTTCCTCAGCAACCCTCAACTGGTGATAACCGTTCCGCAGATCGATCTTGGAGAATACAGATGCTTTGGACAATTGGTCAAAAAGATCATCGATGCGGGGCAGAGGGTACTTGTTTTTCACCGTCACCTTATTGAGCATCCTGTAATCAATGCAAAGTCGCATTGAACCATATTTCTTCTTAACAAACAGTACAAGCGCTCCCCACGGTGAGACACTCGATCGGATGAAGCCTTTGTCCAACAATTTCTGTATCTGCTTCTTTAACTCTTGCATCTCGGCAGGTGCCATGCGGTACGATGCCTTGGAGATGGTGCAGCCTCATGTAGAAGCTCGATCCTGAAGTCTATCTCATGCCTCAGTGGTAGTCCTGAAGTATTTTCAGGAAAAATAGTTGAAAATTCACGCACTACCTCTATTTGTTGCAGTGTGGTGGTCGGTGCATCGGTCTTTACCACACTTGTCAAGAATGCACAGCATCCCTTCTGGAGCATCCTTTGAGTTTTCATAGCTGAGACAATCACCTTCCTGCTCTCTGATGGAGTACCCCTGATGACTGCCATCGGCTTGTCCTGTGCACCTATAGTGATCTTCTTCTGCTTGCAGTGTAGAGCTGCATCATAATAAGAAAGCCAATCAATCCCGAGGATGACATCATAGTCTGTCATCGGGATGATAATAAAATTTACAGAGAAATTCTTCTTTTCCATGGTGACAGGCACATTTGGAATGTACTTAGTCGTGTGAAGATCTCCTATGAGGGTGCTCACCCTCATGGCATGAGGCATCTGCTGTAAGGACAAACCAAGAGCTTGGGCGCACGACTTTGAAATAAACGAGTGCGTGGCCCTTGAATCAAACAAGATAATAGCAGACACATCGGCAATAGGAAGGTTACCTCTGATAACATCGTTATCATTCTGGGCAGCATTCACCTCCATGTTGTGCACCCTGTCCTGGACCACGGGGTTTGCTCCTTCGGCGCTCGGTTATCACGACCTCCTTTAGCGAACTGGGGGCAGTTTCGGGCAAAATGTCCGAACTGTCCGCACTGGATGCACGCCCCATTCCTCCTGCGGCATTCACCGTTATGATATCGCTCGCAATGAGGACAGAGAGGCCTCTACTGAACTACTGGTGCTGGTGGCTACGACTAACGTAGAGGAGGTGGCAGCTGTCTCAGAGGCTATTACATGGAATGTAAGTTAATTACCATTCTTTAACACATTCTCAATTAACATTTTGAAATCTTTATACCTAAAGTTGTACTGGTGCTGGGCGCTGATGGGGTTGAGCATAGCGAGGGGCCTCCCTTTGGTAGTAAGGCCTATAGCGGCGATCGTGACGATCGTCCCTTCTGAACTGTTGGCGATCTTCAGTCCGAGGTCGTTGTTGCTCTACTGGCTTGGCTGGGGTTTTTGCTTTGCGTTCATCCTGGTCTTTCTCCATGCGAGTAGCCAGTCGCACTGTCTTTTTCAAAGTATCACAGTCCCCATATAGGACTTTAGTCTTCAATTCCTGTTGTAGTCCCTCCGTCAGTTCATGTGCTTTATTATCACTCGAGCTGGTTGCGCCATACGATCTCGACACCATCACTGACCTAGCTCCGTGAAAATCAAAATAGGGGAGGAGGTCCTCCCGTAAGCTATAAAGTCTAGTGGAGATCCATATAGTACTCAATGCATAACAATAAATAGCAATAGTCAGAATTAATAATCACTTATAACAAGATCAAGTAGAGAGCATAAGATCATTCGATTTGAGATATCAATGGATAAAAGATGATAAAGATCATGAATCATATAATTATGAGGAGTTACAGTAATCATGTTGGATTAATAATCATGCTTCACTTATCATCATCATACCCATGTCATTTGTACAATACTCTTTATGTTTGTACTTCTTTCTTAGCATTACATGACTTTGGGTGCCTTTAACTTGTGAGAGTTTTACACCGAGCAAACAATACAGCCTTGTGCAGTCTATAGGTGATCAAGCCATGACTAAGAGAGCGATCCTTTTTTATAAGCACTTAGTATGAGCTGACCACCCTCCCTTTATCTTTTCATCTTTCTTACTTTAATCTCTTTATCATTTCATCGTTCTTACATTCTATAAGAGGATTGGATCATTTGACAGATCAATCATAAGACAAATGATTCAGTCATAATATAATTCAATCAGTAAAGGATAGCATATCACAATCATGAAAAGATTCTAGATCAATTAACAATCAAGATGAACTCTGGGTAAGGATCGGTCGACCGATTCTCTCTGATCAGTCGATCGACTTTCGGACACCAGTCGACCGATATCTTTAGATCGATCAACCGATGGGTCTAAATCAATTCAAGGGTTTCGGTTTTGCTGACTACTGGGCACCGATAGCTCTGGATCGGTCGACCGATAGTGTTCGATCAGTATAGTAAGCTTCGGTCGGCCGACCTAAAAAGAGACTCAGGAGAAATGATCGGTCGATCGGTCGACCAATTATATATCACCGGTCGACCGATATCTCTGGATCGGTCGACGGGTCGTCGTGAAAACAGAATCGGACAGAATTAGATTTTCAGCGATTTTCAATCCAAAATGCAAACAAAGCTTACAAATGAATATCTAAACATGAAAAAATGATACAGAACACATCCATAGTCATAGGGAATCATAAATCATGGACAAACACAAGAATACAATCAATCCATTTCCTTTCCACTTTCTTTCATGAATCAAGAACACATTTCAAGATGAGAACTCTAATTCTGCCCTAATGCTAATCAAGTTATATAGGGGATTTTGGATTCACCCACATCTTTTCGTGATTGATCCTTGCTTGAAATCCGTTCGGTCATCGACGATTGTCCTCTCCTTGTCGTTCTTAGCAACGATTGGAGAAGAAGATAAGAGGATGTGGTTGGAAATTAATGTAAGTGCAGAAATGAGGGAATCTATGATCTTTGATGGCACATGAAGAACTCCTACAGTAGCATTCTTGATGGCAAAGGAACAAATGGAGAAGAAAAATGGCTGTCCAAGAGAGGCTCTCCTTATATAGAGGTTTTGGATGGAAGTGTCCACATTGTCCTTTTTGATCTTATCCATAACCTTATTCATTCATAGTTGTCCTCTTTTTGATCTTATCCACATATTTATCTATTTATTTATTTATTGATATATTTTATTTTATTATTTTATTTTATTTTTCAAGTGCTACAATTATTTTTACCATAAGAGATGCTAAGAAAATGTCACGATAGATCACAGAAATAAGTGGTTTTTGTCACTCTATTTAGATTATACTTTAAAAGGAGATTGGTGGCGAATCCTGCCAGCTGAGATGGCGCTCCAAACAAGGAGCTGCATGCGTCCTTTTTTGTTTTGTTCCTGCGTCCTTGTTCCCATGTTTATATTTTTTTATTCACCTGCCACACATTGCTGCCGTCATGCATGACTTGTTTCTCACATTGCTGAGGCCTGAGATTGTTCCTCAAATAAAAAAGATAATATATATTTTAATGAAGATAAAATATTAAATGCAATAAAAATGATAATATTTCTTATTTTTAAAACTAACTAAAGAAACAACCACGCAACAAAATATAATAATCACATTTTCTAAATGGTTACGATATTGCTTAAACACAAATAAAGAAATATCCTTTGTAACTAATAAAAATAAAATAGTCATGACAATTTTTTAGAATAAGTCAAAAGGACTATGAAATTTATTTTATAGAATAAATATTGGTCATAAAACAATGATGATAGAATATGGTCACAAAAGTATTATGTAAAGATATTTAAATTATTGTATTTATTTACTTTTTGATACATATATATATATATTTATTAAAGTAAAGAAAAATTAAGGAGCAATGACAATGCTCTAAAACAAATTAAAAGAAATCAAATTCTCGCATAAATTAAAAAGAATGATTTTATAGAAGTAGAACATATGGTCATAAAAAGTTTGTACATATATATAGCTTATAGTGAGGACTATCAATATAAAAATATATAATATATTACAAAAATGATTGATTCTGTCCACTAAGAGAAATGCCATTGTACAAAAATTATGTAAATAGACATGATAATGATTAATGAAAAATATTTTTTATAATGAATAGAAATTCAACAATGATGACAATGTAAATTTTACATGATATAATTAACAATAATGACAATGTAAATTTTACATGATGAATTGAACAATAAAAATGAGTTAAATTAAGGATTCTATAAAAATATTTGGTGATAATAACTATACTACGAGAGAAAAAAATACTATTTCCTTTGAATCACTCATCTATTAAAGTTTTGTTACCCATTTTTGTCTACTCATATAAAACTAAATTAATAATTTACTATGCTACATCAAATAAACAATAAAAGTATCTACACTTCAAAATTATAGTATACAAATTTTATCAAAAAATTTCATAATAAAGAAAATATTTCTTCTCTGTTTGTCTTAATTCAAAAAATTATAGTTTTCTTTCATTGATTAATTCACCATGGTGTCATATCATTGATTAAGAAATAATTTCATTACATGGATTAATAGTTAGAGAAAAAGGCTTGAAATAAAAAATAATATAACGCTTATGATGGAAAAGTTAAGTAAATAATTAAATACGATTCATTCTTTACTCAATTTACTCATCTTCATCTTTATAAGATTTTGTCTGTTATGAGATTTTATGTCATAAATAAAAAAAATATTTAGTGTAAATTCTTTTAGATGTGCCATGCTAAATTTGTTGGGGTTGTATTCACTTATGCATTCTCCTTTTATGTATTTAACTATATTGTTTAAATACAAATATTTTAAAAATCTTTCACTGTTATACAGTATATCAATTTTAGTATTTAAAATATATTTTTCTTTCAATTTTGAAACTTAAATGTCTAATCAGTTTTTTGACTCCCCAAAATAATTTTATATTGTTTTTGGTTGAGCTGGTTGCTTTATGATAAAGTTCAATAAATTTATTCTTTAACAAAGAAATGAAATGATGAGTTAATGACAGAACATATTAGATTTGAAGTGAGATTTAAAAAATGGTGTGTCAAATTATTTTTGCATGATGTAACAACATTTCTTTTAGAATCTGTTTGGATGAAGGATCATTAAGGGGAAGAGAAAAAATGAGGGAAAAAAAGAAGAAAATGAAAGGGAGTTTATACACTTCAATTTGAGATTGAAAAAAAAATTACAAATGAAGGATAATGGAAGGAAAAAATGGATATTCCTCTCCATTAAGATTTTACTGAAATAAGGGGAAATTTTTTTTTTATCTTCCCCTCCCCCTCTTTACCCTCTTTCACCTCAAATACATAATAGGATTTCTACCATTTAGAAAATAAATATTTAAAACTAATACTTTTAGAAATGATATATATTAGTTAATAAATATTTTTTAGTAATATACTAAGAATTTAGTTTAAATATTAACATTCATATAAACGCTTAGGTAATTTAATATCATTATTTTTATAAATAAAATGTTAATTAGTAGCTTTGTACCACAATGCATAATGTTAGAGATGAATATGTGGCATCATCATACAAACAATTGAAAGAAAATAAAAGAAATTCATCATCGGCAAATAGAAATTGTGTGAAATTGAAAAGAAAAAATATATGATTTATTAATAAACTTTTAAGTAAAAAATCTTAACTTCATAAATACGATCTTTCTATATCATAATAAAAATTGGTACACAAATGAATGCAAGATATATCAAACATAAAAAGAAAAAAACTTTTTATTCTATGAAAGAGAATCCTTAAAATTGTATAATTGTTCTATGGTACTAAAATCTTTTAATTGTCTTTCGTAATTAATAGTCTAATAAGAAGGTATCGCTTAGAAAATAAACTACAATTTGGTAAGTAAATATTTATCTTTTCACGACTCTTTAACCTTGCTTCTTCTCTAACCTTACATAAAAAATAACCACACATTTGCTAAAGGCTTATTTGAATATGTATTGCTATGTGCTTTCCAAATAACTGCAAACTAAGTTCGTTTGAATTGTTACACAATTCTTACAATTATATATTTTTCATAGATTACTATTTATTATATATACTTTTTAATCTATGACTATTACCCACATTTTTTATTTCAAATATATACTATATACTATAACTATTATTACCATTTTGGTTTTCTTTAATATTTTTAATGGTATATGTGATAAATTTATACTAATCAGTTATACATCTTAATATTTTTAGAAAATTTCTGAAATTATAATATTCCTTTCAATAGTGTAAAACAAAAGAGTGAAAACTTTCAAAAAAAAATGTTGTTATAAAATGGCCATTATAAAATATCAAACTTTCATTTTCAATCAAATGTATAACTAAGATTAATTTTCTAACATTTTAAATCTAAGATTATTTTTTATCAAAAATATAATCTATGTCACTATCAATCTTATTACTATTTATTTATCTAACTAATTAAATTGCATAATGTTAATCAACCATAGTATAATTGGAGGAGGAACATGGGAAGGCATAATTCAATGTACAGTAATATCTTGATAGATTAGTTATCCATTAATTAACAATAATATTTTTTACATACAAAAGGGAAAAACAATATGGCAAGGCATAACCGAATGTATGACAATGTTAATATAGATGGCCCCCCTTCCCACGCGCAGATCCCCGCCCCCTTCCCTCTCTCTTCTCCAGCCCCAGAGAGGAGAGGGGTGGGGGCGGCCGCCCCTCCTCTTCTCTCTTCGGCCGTCGCGCTCAGGCGACTCGTCCTATTGCCGGCGAGGACACCGGTGATTGGAGAGAGGAACTCTATTATTATTAGTATTTTTATTATTATATTATTATTTTAATTTACTTTATTATTTTGTATTTATTTTTTAAGAATTTATTGATGTGGAGGGCAGTGCGTGTGTTCCGGGGACTTTCTTGTGGACCGTCGAGTTATCTTATTTCTTTGTACTTTTTCTTTTCAACCAACTTTTATAGTTAGTTTTATTTTCAAGTGTGATAGTGACAGTTTTGTAATATGCACTACAGAAAAGTGTGCCCCATAGCTTATTCTCCACATCTCACGTCACATATCTACCTCCTAAAATAATGGTACATTAGGGGAGACACGTTAGTGCTCCCCCGAAGCCCTTTGTAACCATTCTATTTACTCAACAAAGATTTCAAAAACTTCGCATCGTGCCTCAAGTGTGGGGTGACAACCCACAAAGCATTCCAAAGCGTACCAAGCGATCGAGCATTCCGTCGAGGTGCCTGTTTGTTTACAAATGCCTCTACCGAAGCGTCCGCTCAGGACCGAGCGTCCCAAAAATTGTGGCATTGAGAAAGTGGCATTAGAAAGCTTCCGCAAAGGGCTTAAAAGAGCAAGCTTAGACGTTGGGCACGTCTAGGCGCCGCACGAGTCAGTTGAGCGAAAAACAAACCCGTGACACGTGACGGTACCATATCGGACGATTAGCTACGTGGCGGAGAGAGAACGTCACCACGTCAATTTGGCAATTGAACAAACGATCAACGTTGAAAAGGGCATTATGTGAAATGTATTAAAAGATAGAGGATAGTTTGGTTATAAAGTAAAGTTGGATGGTAGTATTGAGAAAACGTTAAAGTTAAAGGGCATTTGGTCAAATTTTTTTCGAATATCCTATCTTAATAAAAGAGGGTAAACTTTCTTGGTTCTTACCGGATTAGGTCCATCCCATCTAAGAAAAGCACAGTAATGACCTACAAGCCATTCAATATGTTTCTTGAGTTTTCTAATAAGAATATTTAGGAAACCAATACAAGAGATGTGATTATATGAAACTAAAAATAACCAAATCCATATATTAACTCTGTCCTTTAATGAAAATGAAAATGACATCAACTTCAAACATGGTGATTTCATTGCATTTGAAACTTGTCACATATCTTTAGATATGTGATTAGATGTTGGTTTGAATCTTGCATAGGCAATCCCCCAAATAATTTTGTCCAAATACTGCGATCAAAGCTGGGTTCAACTAAAAGTTCTTAGCATGAGCAACAAGCCTTACATTTCTAGTTGCGATCCCCACTACAGTAGGTGTGTGAAATTATTGAAGTGGTCTGAGTCCATTTGAATTTTTCATTTCTATATTCCTTTGAGTTTCTCTTCCGTGCTTTCTCAGTTGTCTTTGAGCTCTCCTTCTTTGAGGTATTGTTCAAGTCAGGATCAAAGTCAAGATAGATTTCAAGTAGGATTATCTCTTCTGCACTATTGTGATTTACTTGACATGCAAAATCAACAAAGTGAAAAATATGTTTTAACAAAGTAAATGTATTCTAAACAAAATATAAATACTGGGAAGAAAAATTAACACGAGAGAAAATAGAAAAGTAACTTAATCACATATTTAGAAGGAAACACAAAATATAAACAACCAAATATTAATAGGATTCAACAAATCCCAAAACAAAACAATAAATGTACCAAATCAAACATTATCATATATAGTAACTACGTAAAAAAACTTGATTCGAGTAATGCGTGATGAGTGCATATAATGCATAATAACACAAATTATCAAAAGTTCAGAGTGAAAATCATGCAAATCAAGGATTGGATTAAGCTAAAATGCGAAGTGACCCACGTAGGGAAATGACCTCACCCGAACAAAAAATTCCAAATCAATTTTAAAATTTATAATTCCTCAGTACATAGATGGAAGTTGCAAGTGCACGACAATCTCTGTAGTACTTTCGCTGCATAGGAACAAAGTTGAATACTCACACTTAATCTAATCAATCTTGAGTAAAAAGATAAATCTAATAATATTAAATGAAATAGTAAAATAGAGGCTACTAAAACTAGAGATCATAGGAATTAAAAGCTAAAGTATTTTTTTGGAGTTATTGTTGTAATTCATAGAAAACAATAGTAAGTAAAATACGAATAGAGATTCAGACAAAAAAAATCAGTGGCGATGAATACTACTTCGGGAATATTTTCGAAAGTCTCTTCTTGAAGTAGTAAAATCAGGAAAAAGGTAGCAGCTTGATGATTTTTGCTCATGTGTGGTTCCAATCTCATGAAAACCACTTTCTAAGGTAATGTTACTCCTGTGTAGAATAATAGTAAATCTAAAAAATTAAAATCATCTAATTTGGGTTAGCCAATACCACTCTCATGGATTGAGGCAACCTAAGTAATACCTATTCACGTGGGATCACCTTTCGGTTTCACACAACATCTTCCTCACCCAAATTAACCTCTTGGCTTCACCTGGTGATAACACTTGATAACTCTATTGGCAAACACTGCCACCTAACCTCTCAGCCTGAGCTGAATTTCTAATGACAGATATAATCCCTCTCGGGAAGAGACATATTGAGGTTAGAGAAAACACACAACAATAGCATTCGATTGATTTCAAAACCACATTTTAGTTTCCCTTGAATATGACTATCAAACCCTCATTGTTAAGTTCTAACTTACAACTTTCGATCTCTTTGACTTCAATCTTTATTGTCTTCTATGTAGATCCATTTAGAGCACACACTTATTCGATGAAACTACATTCCTTGGCTACATGGTCTGTTGCTCCAAAATGTACAATCCACGAAGAATTAATTTCAACAACTAGAATACATCTATGAACACATGCAAAGGAAATGCGGTTAGGACAAGCCTTCTTCGACTCAGTGCACTCACGAGTGAAGTGACCATGACCACCACTATTTCACTTTACTTTTATCCACTTTTTCACCATGCTTCTTTCGTTTGTGCTGCTAGTCCTGGACCTTTTGTTGTCCATTATATGCGCTCCTCTAGCTAGGGTGCGACTTATGTAACCTTTTGTGTGTGAAATTTAGTCCACCTATTTTAGCAACTAATATTTGACTAGAGGATTTTTGAGATTCTAGTATCTCATCCTCCATTTTCAGGTGACAAGTAATATCATCAGCATTCTTGATGTTGTCATTATGCATTAAGTTGACACGCATAGATTCCTAAGATTTGGGAAGAGAGAAAATAACAACTTGCACCTATTGCTCATCGGTATGGACATGTCTAGCATTCTTCAGTTCATGTATCATATTCATCATTTTCCTTAGGGGCGGTCTCATCATATGATTAGGTGGAATCATATAAGAATTGAACTTGGTGGTCAACATCCTTAACTTGGAGGTTGACGTGATATAACTGCTCACATTTCAAAAGCTCTATGATAAACCTTAGATTAGCACATGAGAGAGTCTTCCATTGTATTCAATAATAGAATGCGAGCACTCTTCTTAGATTAGACTTCGAATGGCTCAACATCCCATCTGTGTTGGGCCGTGTTACCGGATGATGATTGTGACATGAAATATTTGATGGTCTTTAAAACAACTTGTTGCTCTAGAAGATACTAAACCTTAAAATGTAAATATCATAATTTTCACCATTCAATTTATCTCTTTATTCAGTTCGATAATTATAGACTTTGACACCATGATCGAAATGTTTAAATTCATTAGAAAAAGAGGAAAATGTATGTCATGCATGTCTTAATTTTTCATAAATGTTTAAAATAATAAATGACACAATTCAAAGGTAGTGACATCAAAACGTAGTTGTGCTTCCACTCATCTTTCACTATTTCAAAATAATTACCATTTATTAAAGTAATAATATAATAAATTTAAAAAATTGGATCAATGAATAATCTAAAATATTATTATGTCTAATGTTCTATTTTTTTTCCAAATATATTTAGATGCAATGAAACAAGACTGTATATTATGAGAAAGCATGATAGGAAAAAATAATTAATTATAATTAACACAGCATGCATTTTGTTTAAATTTTCCACGAAGTAAAAAACATTGATAACTATGTAAATTATCCACATAGTAAAATTTACAACTCATGAGTGCCTTTGAAAGGTCATATGAAATCAATTACATACTCAAAATGTATGTAAGTAATTTTATTCCATACATATATTTAATTTCTCATGATGTTAATTTAATTTCATGAATTAGCACTAAGCTATAAAATGAGATTAAACTTAATATATGCATTAAAAATATGATAAAAAAATTACTGAATTTTTTTTCCACATTTTTCTTCAGTTTCTATGAATTTTCAAAATAGATAATTTTATTTCATAAAATGTCACAAAACAATAAAAATAAAATTTAATAATTATATATTCAATAAAAAATGACATAAAATTTTAGGAAATAAAGTACACATTTGTCTCTACCTTCTATAATTTTCTATCAGTTTATAAAGTTTTCTACCTCTTAAAAAAAAAAAGAAATAATGAAAAAAATTCAATTTACGGGGCCACGTGCCAGTAGGCCCGCACGGCTGCAGGCCGCGCGCTGCGAGTGCCACGCGTGTCGTGGGCCTGCGCACCGCAGGCTCGCGGGCCGCGCGTGTTGATGCCGCGGCAGGCTGTGGGCGCCGCATGTCTTTCTCTTCGTGGGCCACGCTCGCGGAGGGCCATGCGCGCGTCCAGGCCACGCGCAAGACGTTCTCCACCTGTTTTTTTAATAGTTTGTTAGTCCAACACATGTTATCAAGTTTTCAATTTAGTTCTTAAATTTTACCAACTTATTGACACTCACTTATTTCAATTTTATCTTGGAAATTTTACGTATAAGATTTTAATATGATCTTATCCGATCTCATATAATTAATATAATTATTTAAATATTAAATTTAAAATATATTTATCATAATAAGAATTAATTTAAATGAAATTTAATATATTTTATTTAGTTTAAATATGTTTTGATATAATTTGACTTAAGAATTGATAAAAATAACTTAGTGAGGTATAATATAATATTTAAATATATATTTTTATTAATAGATAAAATCTTAAGATTTTAATTCGATTTTACGATTTTTCGATGTTATGTAAAATCTTGATCTTGACGATATTGAAATATTTTTTTTATATAAAAGGTAAAAAATATGAGAAAAGTGACGTCACCTTTAGCAATTTCTTCTTCCTTCGACTAAGGCAATAATCGCGGAGCTATCATTTTTTATTTGAACTCGAAATCTTGCTTAAGTGAAGATGTGATGCTCCACTTCACTTCAACTCCTATGGTTGAACAATCATAAATAAAAAAATCATTGCTCAAATAAATTAAAAGTTGAAAGATGATATCATTACAAAATAAAGGTGATAAATAGAATTGTAAAAGAGTACAAAATTAAAGGACATCTAGTAAAAAAGACCTTGGCCAAGTAAAGGGTAGGGCTTGATGCCCTGCCTGCCAAGGCCACGCCCTGGAGCATGGCCAGGCCATGCCCTTTAGCTCAGCATGACATGCATGTGATGTGTTGCGAAAAGGAGAGAGATCGGACAATCACAAAAGAACACATGAGATTTACAAAGTTCACTCAAAAATCAAACTACGATCTCGGATAACAACGACTCTTTTTGTTATAGAATAATGATGAGTATAAAGATAAGGAATAATCTATTCGTGATGAAGTTTAATATAGGGAACTCCAATAGAAAATAGGAAACAAAAACTCTAAAACTGTTTAGTTTCGAGGGCTCCGCCCCCGAGCCCCACAGGGGGATCCTTGTCCGAGATCTAATGAAGTGCCTGATTATATAGGAGTCCGACATAGGATTACAACTAGGTTCTGATATAAGACATTATCAATAAATCTCCACCTTAACTTGAATCATCTTCAGAGGACAAATATATTCAATGCCATGCCACGTCACCGTCAGCTCTACCTTGGAGCTATTACCAAGTATTAATATTTGAAATTTACTATGAGGAATAGATTTGGTGAACATATTAGCTGGATGGTCTTCAGTGTCAATTTTCTTCACCTTGATCCTCTTCTCAGTGCAAATGAACTGATATTTGACATTAATGTGTTTGGTTATTTCATGATGCACTTGATTCTTGTCTAAACATATTGCATTCAAACTATCACAGTGTACTATAGTATGCTCCTGACGTAATCTGAGATCTCCAACTAAGCCTTTTAACTAGATGTCATCCTTAGCAACTTCTGTCAATGCCATATACTCTGCTCCTGTGGTAAATAATATAATTGATGGTTGGAGTGTAGCCTTCCAACTGATGATAGAGCTACCCAAAGTGAAGACATAACTTGTCATAAATCATCTTCCATCAACATATGCAGCATAGTCTAAATTTGAGTAATAAATAATCAAGCACTCTTTATCACTTTTGTAGATGATGCCAATATCAAATGTTCCTCTCAAATATCGAAATATTCGCTTCACTGCTTGCCAATGCTCTTTTCCTGGATTGCTCATAAACCTGCTCAACAACACTAACTACATGAGCAATGTCCGGTCTTGTGCAAACCATGGCATACATCAAACCTCAAACTGCACTAGCATAAGGAACCCAAGACATGTACTCCTTCTCTACTTTTAATTTTGGTGCGAAGGCAATAGAGAGATGAATATTTGTAGCTGATGGAGTATTAATGACTTTGCTTCAGATATTCCAAACTTGGATAAAATCTTCTAAATATAAATTTTCTGAGATAAGAAGAGTTTACCCTGTGCATGATCCCTCCATATTTTCATCCCAAAATCTTTTGTGCTGCACCAAAATCCATCACGTAGAATTCTGCACTAAGGAGCTTTTTTAAATTCTAAATGTCTGTCATGTCTCTAGCAGTAATGAACATCAACATATATACAAGAGCAGATAGATGATGGTGCCATTCTTCACATTCTTGTGATATACACAACAATCATAGGGACTTCAATTGAATCCCTTAGAGATCATGAAGCTATAGTCTACAAACTTAATCCTCCTTTCTTGGAATGGAGAATCCCTCTGACTACTTCATAAGAATATCTTCTTCAAGTTCTTCATGGACAAAGCAGTCTTCACATCTGGTTGCTCGAGCTTTACATTCTGATGTGCTATAAAGACAAATAATATCCTAATAGAAGTATGTCTGACAACAGGTGAAAATATCTCATTGTAGTCCACACATTTTTCCTAACTATAATCTTTTGCAATCAACCATGCTTTGTATCTTGTGTCTTCAACTCCTGAAATTCCAACTTTCTTCTTGAAGACCCACTTGCAGTCAACAATCTTTCTGTCTTTAGGCAATTTGATAAGCTCTCATGTCTGATTCTTGTGAAGAGATTTCATCTCCGCATCCATAGCAACAATCCATTTTTCAGATTCGACATATGTGATGACATTCCTATAAGAGGACGGCTTACTCCACCTCTTCAGCTACCAGCAGTGCATAAGCAACCATATCATCGAGGACATATTGTTTAGGAGGGCCCACTTTTCTATGAAGACGTCTAACAACAATTGGCTCCTCTTTAGGTTGCTCATTAGATTCTTCATGTTCTGATTATGCTTCTTGATGTGATCCTTCAGCATCATCCCCAACTTCAACCTCCACTTGTTTACTAACTGATGCATGACATTTTATACATATTTATTTCATATCATTCAGTCTATTTTTCATAATTTTATTCTATCATATATAAACTTTTCCTCATTTTTAATTAAAAACTTTTAAAGAATCAGTTGATACCTAATTTATTATTTTTATTTATGCAGCAGCTAACACAGTCCGCGTTTGCCAGCAACACAGTCCATGTTTCCTTCAACATGGCCCATGTTAGTCAACAGTTATCATATCTTCAAAATCTGAGAGATTGGGCAGAAATCACTCTAACAATATATAAAATATCCCTTGTTATTAATAGCACGATTCGGGTTGTTAATTTTGCCAGATTTCCTCAACCAAATCATTATATTTTGATTCATGCGGTATTGACGCCATTGATTCACGTTGATTCTCAGGAGGCAGATGCATTTTCAACTATAAAAAGTGTTCCATATCACCTCACTTAAGCATCCAAGTCTAGAATTCAAAAACCCATTGCAAAGCAAGAAGAGAGAGAGAGCCTCTGGATGTCTACTCGGTGGAGATTCTTCCAGAGGAGTTTAGATAATTTTGAAGAGATTATTTCTCCTTTTTTTTCTATATTTTAATCTCTTATTTTTCTCTCTACTGTTTCTTCTATGTAATAGAGTTCTAATTATGATCAATTTATGTTGGACTTTGTTAGATCGTTGAATAAGATTTACTACTCTGAATATTCTGAATATGTATGCTGATTTTAATGCTATCTTTTGAGTACTCGATTTTAACTGGTTGGTATTATCGAGATTTGTTTTTTTGATCTCTCTCAGTTGATTGATCTTTCGATAAGCATTTCATATCCCATCTCTATTTACTCGGTTGAAATTTAGAGATTTGTGGATCATTAACTCACTCGGATTGAGGTGTTTTTGAGATAGGATTGCATCGCTAAAGCATCTTATCAAAAGTTATTTAGAGATTGATTCAGTTGAACCTTCTCTTTTTAATATTGTGATAATATAGTTAGGTCATTTGGTTTGAGACCTTTACTTTTTGACATCCTTTCCATCAAAAAATTTGGATTTGTTTTAAATATTTTATTGAAAGATATTGTTACTCTCATCTTGCTTGAACATTTTTTATTTATTTATTTTGAGACTTTAGGCTGGATCAATTTTAATATTCTTTATTTTATTTATTTTGAACCAAATATTATCTCTTTTCCTCATCTGATTAAATTAAGATAGAAGATAAAAATAGACTAGTCCTCGTGGGTTCGATACTTTTCTCACTCTTTATTACTTGATTCGACCTAGTGCTCTTGCTAGTATTTGCGCTATACAAAAATTTTCGCATCACTAACACTCTCTTCAGCCTTCACCTTCAACTGAAGCATTGATGCTTCATCAGAGGTCACGCTTCTACACTAGATGTCTTTGTGTTCTGAAGGAGATCAGATTATGTAGCTCTTCACTCCTGCACCATATCCCATGAATATCCCCTCTTTAGATCTTTGCCTCAACTTTCCTTCACTGATATGATAATATGCTGGACAATAAAAAAACTTTTAAATTTAAATAATCAATAGAATTTTCTAACCATACCTCAGTAGGGGTTTTGAGATCAATCGCAGTCGTCAAGCTTCGATTCTAGCAGGCTATGTTAATAGCTTCATCCCAAAATATCCTATTCATGCCAGCGTTAAAAATCATGCATCTTGCCCTCTCCAAAAGTGTCGTTCTGCAACTTCATTTTGTTGTGGAGTATCCCTGATTGTGCGATGCCTGACAATGTCTTCATCTTTGCATAACTGGTCGAATTCGATAGAACATAACTCAAACCATTGTCAATGCGAAGATGCTTCACTTTCTTCGACGTCTGATTTTCCATCAAAATCTTCTACTGCTTGAAGGTCTTGAAGGACTCACTCTTGTACTTCATAAAAAATATCTAAGTTATCCGTGAGTAGTCATCAATCACGAAAAAAGAAGTACCTAGCACCTCCTAATGATAGAACACGAGAGGAACTCCAACAATCAGTATGGATGTAGTTAAGTGTCGCCTTCTTCTTGTGCTCTGCCTTGTCAAACTGAAACTTTCGCTGTTTGTCGAATATGCAGTGCTTGCAGAAATTAATTTCAGATATCTTCTGACTTCTCAGAAGACCTTATTTTCTGAAAATATTCATCCCATTTTGACTCATATGTCCAAGCCACATGTGCCAGAACAGCATTGATTTGACACCCTTTATAATTGCCACTATAGCAATACCAGAGACTGTCTTATCTTGTAGTATATACAAGAACTTCTGTCTGACTCCCTTTATAATTGTAGCATCATCCTTCATGACAAGGATGATGCCTCCAGCAACATTGATTTGGCACCCTTTAGAGTCCAAGACTTTAAGTGATATCACATTCTTCTTCAGTTGCGAAATATGACGGACATCTGTCAGTGTCCTTACAAAATTATCATGAGTCTTGATATGCACAGAATCAATGCCAACTATCTTACATGACACATTATTGCCCATGATGATATTTTCACTGCCAGTCTTCTAATAAAATGAGAACTATTCTTTATTCGGAGTCATATGATAGGAGCACCCCAAATAAGAACCCAACCATCATCCAGATATCTTTGATAAGAAGCAGATAGAACCAAATTATCTTCAGAAGTTTTCGTTTCATGTCCCACAGCAGCAACGGGGGCATTCTTCTTCTTCTTCTTCGGACAATCCTTCTTCCAATGACCTGATTCTTTGCAGTAATTATACATGTCTTTGGCAGTGATTTTCTTCTTCTTTGGCTTGGATTTCTTCGAATTCGATGATTGTCCTTTATTCGCGATCGATATCAATCCCGCAGTCTGAGTCTCTATAGAATTTTCAGACGTCCTATGCCGAAGTTCACGAGTATAGAGACTCAATCTTACTTCTTCCATATTTATAGTTTCCTTTCCGATAATCATAAATGTAACAAAATTCTCATATGATGGAGGAAGCGAAACTAACAAAATTAGAGCAAAATCTTCATCCTCAATCTTATCATCAATATTTCTCAGCTCCATCAATAAAGAATTTAACTGATCAAGATGTTCCTTCAGATGGGTACTTCTTGCATGCGGAGGGCAAACAGACGTTGCTTCAACAACAACTTATTGGTAAGAGACTTCGTCATATACATATTCTCGAGTCTCAACCACACACCGATCGCCTTTTCTTTATCTGCGACCTCAATTATCACCTCATCCGCCGCACAACAGAATCATCGAGTGCGTCTTCTCCTCCTGTGCCACCAAAGTAGCGATGTCGATATTCTTTTCTTTACTTTTCGAGTTTTCCTCTTTTGGTTTGTTCTTCGACACATTCGTGAGCGGCACCCAGACTCCTTTTTGCTTCAGAAGCGCCCACATCTTAATCTACCACAACCCGAAACTATTTCTGCCAGTGAACTTCTCCACGTTCATATTGTGCGATGTCATCTCCCTACTTGATCGAGAATCATTGACGAACCCTAAGGCTCTGATACCAGTTTGTTGCGAAAAGAGGGAGAAAGAGATGGCACAATCATAGAAGAACACACAAGATTTATGAGGTTCACCAAAAAATCGGGCTACGTCCTTGAACGGCGGCTATATTTATTATGGAATAATGATGATTACAAGGATACGAAATAACCTAGCCGTCATGAAGTTTATATAGCGACACCCTCTAGGGATATCTGCTAAAACGCTTGTTTATATAGCCGTCATGAAGGATTAGAACCAGGTTCATATTCAAGACATTATCAACACGATGCTCGGCTTGTAAGCCATGCCAAGCATGGACCACGTCAAAGGCCGAACAATACTTATTCATATACTGAATTACAACTTCTAATTTTTACTTTATTGTGAATTTTTTAGCTTTCATTTATTACTTTTTGTTTATCTTTCTCGATTTTTAACTTTTAAACCTTTAACAATCTATTTTGTAATTTGGAGGACACTTGAAAACTAGAAAATTCATGCCAAGCATGGACCACGTCAAAGGCCGAACAATACTTATTCATATACTGAATTACAACTTCTAATTTTTACTTTATTGTGAAATTTTTAGCTTTCATTTATTACTTTTTGTTTATCTTTCTAGATTTTTAACTTTTAAACCTTTAACAATCTATTTTGTAATTTGGAGGACACTTGAAAACTAGAAAATTCTATATTAACCATTATCTCAAATAGCATGAATAAGTTTATTTTTTTTATCCAGATCCATAAATTTTTAGGATTATTAGTATTCAACTAAGTGGATGTTCAGATGAAATAATATAAATAAATTCTAATCAAAATGATCACTTTGAGAATAACATGAATAAATTAATACATTAAATTGTTAGAAATTCTAGACTACTTCTCATGTAAATAATATCTCGAGATTAAATTATCATATCTGTAATCATTGACATGATTAAAGTTTCTAAGTCATTCCCAAAATGACAAAACCATGATAAATATCTTCTTTCATTTAAATATATCCATCAATTACAGCAATCACTTTCATAATGTAGACAAATATTATTATATTTTTACTAAGAATATAATTGTTAGATTTACGAAGATTGAATAACATAAATATCTTGTTAAGTATGTAAAAAATTATAGGTTAATGAGTATGTAGAACACCTTATTATTTAACTAATTTAATAATTATAATTCATGATTAAATTTCATACTTCTTAGATGAAATAATATATATATATATATATATATATATATTGGGGTAATTTGATATTAAAAGCATATCATCTAAGACTAAATAAATTATAACAGTTGAACTAGTCTTATTTGTTAACATAAATTGATAATGACACCCTATAATTTGATGATCTTAATTCAAATTTTCAATATTCTATAATGACATTAAGCGATAAATTAACCTATTAAGAAAATATTAACTGGATGGTGATTCAATTAAATATGTGTTTCAATTGTAATTTGTAAAAAATATTTTCCAAAAGAATTTCCTAAAAGTGATTTTTCAAAATTCAATATAAATAAATTAGTTGTTTCAAAAATAAACTAGACGAAAATCTTCTAATCGTCCGACAAAAAATGTAAATTTGAATAGAAAAATAATGTGGTATAAATATCATTTATCATATTGAAAGATTAATTTTGTAATTCAGAAATTTTAGATTTTAATGTAAGAAATTTACATAAATTAGGCAACCCAACATATTTTCCAATGTAATATCCTAATATATTGCGAGATAATTAATTAATTAAGTTATTTGTTCAATCCAAGTTTAAAGTATTTATGATGTAAGATCATAACGCACCGAGGGGGGGGGTCGATTCATTAATGTTTAAACCAACATAATAGTAATCATATTAAAGTAGGAATGAGAGGGAGAGAGAAAGACAAACACAAGAACGCAAGGCGGTTTATTGACGAGGTTCGATCACACTTTGATCTACGTCCCCGCTCTGACTTTTCGACCTCGAGATCGTCGGACATTCCACTAAACTCCCTTCCTTCGCTCCAAATGGGGCAAGGAAGAAACCCTTTACACTACACCACCTTTCTTTTCATGTATGCATTCACTTTACTTGAAGCATTCTTCTTCATTCCTTGTGAAGCACACCTACAAATAAAAAGCATTTGCATTTCGATACCCAAACTTGATTGCGTCCAACATTATGAGTTATGGTTCCTTTTGGAAAGCACATAATCTTCATGCCGATATTCATAGAATTATTAATCTTGCATTCGAAGGCATAGTGATCATGAACACCATAATAATGACAAGTAGTAGATGGTCTAATGAAATGATCATGAACATATCCCAATTTTGAATAATCATGATGAGAAGCATTAGAATGTTTAACATTAAAAGAGCGATAATAAGAATGTTTATTCCTCAAATAATAATCATTAGCATGCTTTGATTTAGAAAAGTAATAATACTTTAAGTAGTATCCATGTGAGTTTTTGTAATATTTTTTCAAATTAATTTTCTTACAAGATGTATGGACAATAGACTTTTTAGTTACTTTGCAATTATTAATTGTAGACTTTTGAAAACCATCATTGATAATGCTTTTCAAAGACATATCAAGTTTATCATTCAAAGACTTTTGTAAGGAAATAATTTTGTTTTTCAAAATTTTACTTTCATTTGCACATGTATTATTTTTCTTTTTCAAATTTTCAACTAAACATGCATTCTTTTCATTGTTTAAATTTTTAAAATCATTTTTCATAATATGAAGATCATTAATTAAGGTTTTATTTTGATCTAGACAAGCATCTCTTTCCTTTTTCAAAATATCAATGTCATTTTTCATAATATGAAAATCATCCATCGATATTTCATTTTTCCTTTTAAGAGTAAGATATTTTTCGATTAAGGAAGAAAATTCCTTATGCACATCAAAATTGATATTATCATCCTCTTCATCATTATCACTATTAGCGCTAGAGCAATCACTACAAGAAAACTGGGGATTACCGACGGTCGAAATCGTCGATAATTTTCCCAAAACTGTCGAAAATACCATTTTCGATGATTTTTTTGACGGAAACCGAGACGTCCGAAAAATAGTCATCCCAAATTAATTTCCGACGGTTTGGAAGGAACCGTCGGAAATTTTGACGGATTTCCGATGGTCGTGACGGCCGATATTTGCGGCGGTCGATAAAACCGTCGAAACTTCGGCGGTCACGATCGTCGATATTTTCGGTGGTCGACAAAACTGTCGAAAACTTCGGCGGTCGAGACCGCCGAAGTTTTCGACGATTTCGTTGACCGCCACAAATATCGGCAATTGCAATCGCTGAAGTTTTGGCGGTTAAAACCGTCGCAAAGAATTTTTATAATTTTAAAAAAATTAGCCGGTCGGTGGCCAGATTCGGCCGCCAACGGCCAGTGGCCGATGTCGGATCCGTCCGCTGGGGGCCGGATCCGCCGCCAGGCGCTGCCGGATCGACCACCGGGCGGCCGGATCCGAACGTCCGGCGGCCGATCCCACCGCTGGGATCCGGTCGCCGCCGCCCCAGAGGCCGGATCCGGCCGCCCCAGAGGCCGGATCCGGCAGTTGGGGGCCGGATCCGAATGCCCACGGCCGGATCCGGCCGTCAGCGGCCTCCGGCCAGAGAGAGAGAGAGAGAGAGAGACGTCATCATGGGAGAGGGTCACCGGTGCGGGAGTGGCTCGCTGACGTCCGGTGCGGGATAGGGTCGCCGGTGCGGGAGAGGGTCGCCGACCGATGCTTGCGGGCCGAGAGAGAGGAGAGGAGGGAGAGAGAGAGGTATTATATATATATATATATATATATATATATATATATATATATAAGGGGAAAAGATGAGAGAAAGCGGGAAAAGGAAAAAAAATGGGATAATAAAATTTTAATTACCGACGGCTCCGACCGTCAAAAACGTAAATATTAACTATTTTTAAAGTTACCGACGATTGTGACCATCAAAAATATATTTAGTTATATATAATGTTTATTTTTTATTTTACCGATGGTTTGAACCATCGGTAATCATTACCGACGGTCGAAACTGTCGGTAATTACGACGATTTGAGTCGTCGCTAGTTATATTAATGAAATACTCCTCATATGATATTATTATATATTTACCGACTATTACGACCGTCGGAAATTATGGTGGATTTTGCGACGGATGGATATTCGTCGGAAATATCGACGTTCCTAACCGCCAAAAAATAAAATAATAATATAACAAATTATATAATTTATTATTTTCCTTTCCGACGGTCGTAACCGTCGAAAAATAAAATAATAATATAACAAATTATATAATTTATTATTTTCCTTTACGATTGTCGTAATCGTCGGAAAATCCGTCGGAAATAGAACCGTCGCAAATTGTGACGGATTTCAAATCGTCAGAAATTGCCCGTCGAAAATTGGCAAATTTCTTGTAGTGAATAAGAAGAATTGGAGGATACCTCATCATCCTCGATTTTTGCCATGAAACATAATTCAAAGTTTTGGTCGGATGTCATGGATATAGAATTTGCACTGTTTTCATTGTCAACATTTGATGTGCCCTTTTTATCAAAATTGCTCCCTTCATACCTATCTAACAAAACTTGCCAAATTTCATGAGATGTAGAACAACTAGAAATGATATTTAAATTTTCTACATCTAAAGGACAATAAAATGCATCTCGAGCTTTAGAATCAAATTTGGCGAGTGAAACTTGAAAATCATTGTATTTGAAAAATGAAAGATCAATGAAAACAACATTTATACCTTTATTAGGCCTTTGAAAATCATTTTCAACAAGTTTCATAAATCATAATCAATAGAACATAAATAGGTTTGCAAGCAAATTTTCCATTGTGAAAAAAATTAAGTCACAAAATCTCGATGGAAGAAAAATTGATCGACCTTCTTGAAAAATAGGTGTCATGTTCTAAAAGATGATTAAATCTTTAAAAAGAAATAAGAGAAACCTTGCTCTGATACCAATTGTAGGATCACAAGGCACCAAGAGGGGAGAGGGGTTGAATTAGTGTTAAAGTAAAAAATATCGATTTCACAAAAATTATTACGGAAGCTTAAAATTGATTTGTTAATGTTTAAACCAAAACAATAGTAATCATATCACTTGCATATTAAAGTAGGAAGGAGAGAGAGAAAGACAAACACAAGAACGCAAGGCGATTTGTTGACGAGGTTCGGTCACACCTCGGCCTACCCCATGCTCCGACTTCTTGACCTCGGGATCGTCGGAGATTCCAGTAAACACCCTTCGTTTATTCCAAATGGGGCAAGGAAGAAACCTTTTACACCACACCACCTTTTCTCTGCTACTAGAGGTAAGTCACACCTCTCATCCTAGGAAGCTTATCTTTTCTCTGGTTCGAGACGTAAGATAAAACCTCTTCTACACAGGAGCTCACATCCAAATATCTTAGAAAATATTTCTCTCTTTTACAATATCAAACTCACAATAGAAGAGAGAAAGAATAAATGAAATATTTGCAACTTGGAGCTCAAATGGACTTCACAATGTTCTTCCCACTTTTCCTTAGAAGTCTTGATCATTTCTACACCTTTGGGTCTTGTTTTATAGCCTTCTTAACTCCATTTAGCTGTTGGGACTTGTTTCCTAAGTTTGGGGCCAAAATATGACCGTTATAGTGCATTTTGCGCGCTGACCAGTCGACCATTTTGCCCCACAGGTCGATCGATGCACTTTCTTTTTTAAAAAAATATGACCTTTGTGTGAATTCTGCACTGTACGGTTGACCGATATAGTCTTGACATTCTTTTTGCTGGTACTGGACATTTTCTACACCGACCGGTCGACCGGTGTGCCTGACCGGTCGACTGGTGTTTCAGCCAGTAGGTCGATCATCTTGCACTATTTTAAACATAACATTTTGTACAGTTATCCAAATAAGATGATTTTTTATTCTATGGAAAGCTAACATAATTCTCTACAACTTTGATATTTATCATTCATCCAATATATAATGAGAGCATAGTCAAATATTGATTCAAAGTTCAGTACACAAAGTTGTTCTTTTCAAATGAAACGTTTTAAGCCTTTACTCTTTTATACATAATTTTCATATCAGTATCCAAATGAGACAATATTTGATTCTATACAAATATTATTTATAACTTTGAAATATTATTTTCATATAAGAGAATTATTTATAACTTTTATATTCATCCATTAATGTATATCTCGTGGGAACGTAAACAAATATTAATCAAAATTTTAATGCATGTAACAACTCATTTCTTAATGATTATTTTTTGGGTTATTTCCTCTAACCACCCCTAAACTATCGTGATTTTTCACGTCTAACTCCAAACTACGAACTTTATTTTTTGGGTCCCTAAATTATCACGATTTTTCCAATTCGATCATTCCGTCCAATTCCGTCAAATTTTTCGTTAACTTTGATTTTTCGCATTTGTAAAAAGTCAAAAATTCCCTTAGAAAAAAAAAAACTTGTGCGTAGGGAGAGGAGGGAGGGACACCGGACGAAGGTCGAGGGGGACCGGCGTCTGTGCAGGGAGAGGAGGGGGGGGGGGGTCGCCCCCCAGACGAAGGTCGAGGGGGACCCCCTCCTCTCCTTGTGCCGGCGTCCCTGCGTAGACGCCGGCGCAGGTCGAGGGGGGGACCCCCCTCCTCTCCTTGTGCCGGCGTCCTTGCGTAGACGCCGGCGCTGGTCGAGGGGGAGACCCCCCCTCCTCTCCTTGCGCTGTAGGCGCAGGTCGGGGGGGGGGGGTCGCCCCCACCCTCGCGACCTTCGTCCGGCGAAACGAAGGTCGGGGGGGGGGGGGGTCGCCCCCACCCTCGCGACCTTCGTCCGGCGAAACGAAGGTCGGGGGGGGGGGGTCGCCCCCACCCTCGCGACCTTCGTCCGGCGAAACGAAGGTCGGGGGGGGGGGGGACCCACCCCACGCCGGCGTCCCTGTGTAGACGCCGACGTCGGCAAGGGGGGTCGCCACCCCTGCGACCTTTCGTCCGGTGAAACGAAGGTCGGGGGGTGACCCCCTTGGGCCGGCGTCCCTGCGCAGACGCCTGCGCAGGGAGGCATTGCCCCCTTTTCGTCCGACGAAACGAAGGTCGCAGGGGGCGACCCCCTCTCCCTGCCTCCGGCGTCCCTGCGTAGACGTCGGTGCAGGCGTAGGGGGAGTCACCGCCCCCTCGACCTTCGTCCGATGATACAAAGGTCGGGGGAGGGGACCCCCCTCCCCTCCCTGCAACGACGTCCCTGTGCAGATGCCGGCACAGGCGCAGGGGGGTCGCCCCTCTCGACCTTCGTCTGGCGAGATGAGGGTCAAGGGGGGACGCCGGTGCCCCCGACCTTCGTCCGGCATCCCCCCTCCTCTCTCTCCATGTGCACAAGATTTTTTTTCGCGTAAGCCCCCTTCCTCTCTCTCCGTGTGCACAAGATTTTTTTTCGTGTAAGGATATTTTTGACTTTTCACAAATGCAAAAAATCAAAGTTAATGAAAAATTTGACGGAAGGATCGAATTGGAAAAATCATGATAATTTAGGGACCCAAAAAATGAAGTTCGTAGTTTGGGGTTAGATGTGAAAAATCGTGATAGTTTAGGGGTGGTTAGAGGAAATATCCCTTATTTTTTTTATAAATCACAATATGACTCTTTAAAAATATAAAAGACATATTATAAAAGTAATAGAAGTAAATTAATAGAATTTTGAATAAAATTAATTGAAAGACTTAAATTTTATAAATTTATAATTACGGTGGAAATTTAACTAATTTGATAATGTTAACGTACATATAATACTAATGTTAATCAATATGTGTATAAAATGTGTTGAAGACTTATGATTAAAATTAGTTATCATTAATTTCTATCATGAATAAAAATACGATGACCTCTTAGTTATAGATGACCTCCGTCAATTGAACAATATAAATGTATGCTTGTATTATTTTCAAAATAAAGTGGACGACCGTCTTAGTTTTGAATCTTAGAGTACGTTCGATGAGCGCAAACTTTAAAAGCATAAGTTGGATGACCTTTTTTTTGTGATATTGCTTGTATAATAATTTAAGTTTGACAACCGCAATATTTCGAAGTTAAAGTTGGATGACTATTATTTTCTATATAAAAAAGTTGATGTTCACTCGAGAAATTATTCCGCTTGTAATCGTTAGACCTCTAATATTTAAAATAATAATTTGTTGTTAATGTTTGTGATATAAAATTTTATTATTAAGATTAATAATATTATATGTATTTATTTTCTCATAAATGTCTTTAATTTTTTAATAACTAATTTATTAAATAATGATAAATAAAATATAAGTCACAAATGACACTTTAAAAGTGCACAAAATGAAATATTTTAAAAGACATATGTATCTTAATACTAATGTTTATATAATAATGTTTGTAATCATATATATTAATACATATGTATCTTAATACTAATGTTTATAATAATGTTTGTAATCATATATATTAATATCTATAATATAATACATATCTCTCTTCTATTAACTTAAAATATTTATAATATAACACTATATTACTAATGATTGTAATCATATATATTAATTCATATAATTAATATGAGTACATATACTATTATTAATGTTTAATAACAATATAATATATATGTAGAATAAATGATATTAATTTAATTGCCGACGGATAATTCCCTTCGCAATTATCGACGGATGTTAAATCCTTCGGTAATTTCGAATGCATTATCCTTTGCTAAATGAAATAATAATATATTATTAATGTCTATAATATAATACATATCTCTCTTACATTTACTTAAAATATTTATAATATAATACTATATTACTAATGATTGTAATTATATATATTAATACATATAATTAATATCAATACATATATTATTAATGTTTAATAATAATATTATACATATAAATAGGGAGAATAAATGATATTATTTTTATTACCGACTGGTAGTTCCCTTCGCTTTTACCGACGGATGTTAATCCTTTGATAATTTTGAAGGCATTATCCTTCGCTAAATGAAATAATAATAATATATTATTAATGTCTATAATATAATACATATCTCTCTTCTATTTACTTAAAATATTTATAATATAATATAATATTATATTACTAATGATTGTAATAATATATTAATACATATAATTGATATCAATACATATACTATTATTAATGTTTAATAATAATATTATATATATAAATATGGAGAATAAATGATATTATTTTAAATACTGATGGGTAATTCCCTTCGCAATTACGACGGATGTTAAATCCTTCGATAATTCCGAAGGCATTATCCTTCGCTAAATGAAATAATAATTTAATAATATAATAATGAATGTATACTTATATTATATTACATATATATTATTATAAATGTAAGTATTGATGGATATGACCTTCGAAATTAATAACGGATTTACATCCTTCAATAATTCTGAAGGTTATACCCTTCGGTAATGTATCGATGAGGATTTGCCATCTGTAGTAATGAAGGACTTTTTGGCCTTTAGTAATTCAGAAGGATTTTTCTATCCATCGCAATTGTCGTCAAAAAATGCGAAGGATTCATGTCCTTATTAAAGGGGCCATGAGGTTCAATAGGAAAGAAAAGCTACTCCTAGGTAAATTGGACTTTTTGAGGTTTTGAAAAAGGTGGTAAAAGAAGCATATAAATTGGCATTGCCTTCTTCATATACTAGAATCCATATTTTTTTCATTTGTCAGTGCTTCACAAGTTCACATATCTAGATCCCATGTGGTAGTAATTGAAGAATCAACCATCAAAGAAAACCTTACATATGAATAGTATCATATAGAAATTCTAGAGTATGGTGAGCATCGTCTGATGAATAAGCTAGTAGAAATTGTATGGAAGCACCACAATAGAAGTGAAGAAACATGGGAACTATAAGAAGAGATGGAAGAACATTCTCTAAGATTATTCAGTAAGTGTTTTATGTTATAGCTAAAATTCAAAAACAATTTTTTTAAGGGAGAAGGATGTAACAACCTCATTTTTATCAAGGGCATTTGGTTCCTTTGACCAAAACCCTTATGCCTCCCCTACATAAAGTCCACATTTCCTCCTTATAATCCCTTTGTCTTCATCTGTGCACGTGATGATTGCCTAGGGTTAGAAGAGAATCAAAGAAAAAGGATGAGAAGTAAGAAGACAAAGAGGAAGAGGAAGAAGAGAAAGAAAGAGGACAATACAAGATTAAAGTATATAAAGGAGATCTAAACCTCTCTCTCCCCTTTCAATAGATTGCATGTTTGGATTGAGAGATCCAAGAACAACCCAGTTCTTGTTATGAATTTTCATTAAGGGATTGCATTTGTTTAGAATCATTAAATCTGATTGATGTTTATGCCTATATCTAGATGTTTATAGATCAATATTTTTAGATTCATCTTTTTGGATTTATTTGGGAAAAATCCTAAATCATCATTATGCTTAATTTTTTATGATTTTAATATGTTATTGTGATGCCATAATGCTTAGAGAGTATGACCTATAATGTTCTAAGTGTTTTAGATGTTTTTCAAAGTTTTATGTTAAAAATTTCAAGATATTCGAAACTAAAATTTGGATTTTTAGACACTGACACTGATGTGCCTAGTCTAGGAACAACCATGACCTAACCATGGTCAAAGTGGGCCAAAAAATGGCTTTCGGTCATGCTCGTAAAACTAAGTTCACGGTCATGACAAAGGCTCAAACATGGCTATGAGAACCTAGTCACGACTGTGATCGAGCAGTGAAAATAGGACTAAAAAAGTGGGTCTCAGTCACGCCCATAAATAAAAAATTCACGATCATGACCAATCACTATCACGGGCATGATCAATGCGTCATGATTGTGACCAATGAAGAATGCATTATATGATATAGTAAACTTATTCTGTGAAGTATTTATGTTATGTATTGATGATATTAATTTTATGTCACAACTAAATATATGAAATGTATGCACAATTGTAATTAGGTTAAAACTTGAAGATTGAGTGACAAAAAAATATTTGTTGATTATAAAGCATAATGTACCCAGTTGAAGAATATTATTTCCTATTGCCCCTCAAAGACGTTGGGAAATAATTATTTTTACACCTTATGTGTGTGTATTTTCTTAAAAAATAATTGTTATTATACTGACAACAATATGTGTATTCCTAATCATTTTTGGGCAAATGGAGCATTGTGACTCCTAGGCCTAGCTAGCCAATTGTGAGGTGGTGACTTAATTATTCAACTATTGTTAAGATAAAAGTGCCACTGGACAAAGAATAAATGTCAAGATGATGACCACAAGGAGTCTAAAGTGTTATAAAGCAACATTAAAAAAGTTACGAGACAAATTTATGGTAAGTGCAAGTCTCTTAATGTGTTATGTTCAATACATCACACTATGCTCATGTTATTCATAATGACACATGATGAAGAAATGTTATTTTATGATTGATATCTAGAAGTTCATATATTAAGTACATGTCATACATGCATTTCCTTTTTCTATGTATATGAGAACGCATATTGCAAATAATGTAGTATCCGGTTTAGAAGCATTGCATTGTATGACTTTTACATACTTTAATTGAAAAATCCTGCACAATGGATCTATGTAGGTAACTGAAGTTAATGATGGATGACGTTTAAGTTCTTAACACACGGTTGCACATATTTTAGAATTAAATGAAGTCATGATGTCATTATTATATTTAGTGTGATAGACTGTGATGATGTTAGAATTTTTTATGAACTTTTACTGCTAGTATGCCTATATTTTGTGTTAATTTATCACTTATGGAGTCTTTCGTTGAAATGAAAGTTTTAGTTTAATTTATTATTTAAAGTCTTCTATTGTATTAGATATGAATAATTTATTATAATTATGTGATGGTGAACGAGTTAGCACAATGGGATTTCTCCTAATTGTCCTAACCTGTAGGGTGAGATTTTTTTAGTGTTAAAGCAGAATAAGATAAATTCGATGAGATTGGCCAATTTCATAATTAAAATTGGTAGCTTTGGTAATGAAATGTTTAACTAGGATTACGATATAATTGAAAAAAATATCGAATTAGGAATAGAAAGAATGGATTATGCATTATAAAGATACTATATAAAATTATCAAGAATAAATTTTAATATTAGTAAATATTGTAATACACATGTTTAACTATGTTTAACCAAAAATAATGATTGGATCTTCACCTTAACCAATAAGGTATCAAGTAGTTGAAGGAGGTAGCTCACCAGCTGCTTAGTAATACATTTTTCTGAACCACATGTTAAACAACTGAAAACAATATATAAAGGGTTATTTCCATAAATCTTCCATAAACTATTATGATTTTCTACATCTAATCTCAAATTACGAATTTATTTTTTTGGATCCCTGAACTATCGCGACTTTTTCACTTTAGTCCTCCCATCCACTTTTGTTACATTTTCTATTAGTTTTGATATTTTTCATTTATGAAAAGACTAAATTGCCCTTCCCTCCATAAAACATCAAATAATAAATGAAAACAATAAAAAAATATTCCTTGCGCCGGTCGCCCCCTCCAATCTGGCTCTAAAAATTAAGTGTTCCAATATTTTTTCTTTTATTTTTATTTTTTATGTTTATTATTTGATGTGTTATGGAGGGAGGGGTAATTTAATCTTTTCATAAATGAAAAAAAGCAAAATTAACAGAAGTGGATGGGAGGACTAAAGTGAAAGAAGTTGCGATAATTTAGGGATCTAAAAACATAAGTTTATAGTTTGGGGTTAGACATGAAAAATCGTGATAGTTTACGGGTGGTTTATGAAAATAACCCATATATAAATGACCTCATTTTATCTTTTGCTAGCTGAAAAATCTCTGGGACGAAATTCCCAGCGTAATGGTCGGAAGAAATTCAACAAAATTGCTAGTTTAAGGTGTATTTCAGATTTGAAAATAACCTTCAATTTCATATGATGATCTCTCCATGATTCCTTCTCCATAAATTCTAACATTTACATGGTTCATCCTTCTGAAGTTAGCTTTCCATTTCCACAAGAATCATGTCAAAAGGATTTTTATAGAAGAAGTTATGAACCTAGATTTATGGGTCGATCATTCTGTCCCAGAGTCAGAGAGAGAACATGATTAGGATAAAGTGAATTAGGGTTTGAATTTTGAATATGCTTAATTAGACTTAAGTTCGATGAGAAGTGAAATCATCCAATTTGAACTTGCATATATGGAGATATGATTTTTTCGTCCTGTGTGACTTCTTTTATCTAGTTTCAAAACATAGATAGAACCCAAGTCAAATTGACTATTTTTATTACAAGAGTATACAAGGAGTTAATTCTACAATTTTTATTTCTAAACAAAACTGAAGTCTAGTTTCTAGAAAAATTAGTATCTAGTGAAATGGACAAGTATTGCTATTACCCACTGAAAATTAGATGATATTTATAGGTTGAACACATCAGTAAGTCTAGTTTCTAATATTTGAGCTTGTGGTTAAGAAGTTATGAATTAATTATTAACATACACTCAATATGGAAATCTGAGGTAAAACCTAGTCAAGATTTGGATGATTGGATAGTACTAAGTGGTTTGAAGTGTGTAATAGTATATGTACATAGATACATGAGATTGAAGACTAAAATGTAGAAGAAACTACATGTATTCTAAGGTGCATAAACATTCATGCATGATCATGCATTGCACATTATTATTAATAATAGTTGGAAAGTGAAATAACATTATTGCTTGTATAAAACCATCAAGCTACAAGTGAAAGGAGGAAAATAAAATAAAACTCTTTTGAAAGAATAAAGTATAAGGTGACTACGTAAATTTACAATATAGCAAAATGATATATGTTAAGATTATTGTTATTGATGAAATATATCTTAGGCTATGAAAGATATTTATAATATGTTTCAAGAATTTCATATGAGATGGAATAAACTCTTACGTGAAAATATTTTTGGAACAATGCTTGTGAAGTTAAAATAAGTTTTACTTGATAATGATGTGTGTATTTTGGTATTTTTAAACTCCATGTGTTCATTAATCATGCTGGTTGAAAAAGATCTTTGGGACCGCATTCGACATACATGATGCATTTGGAGCGTATATCGGGTGTCTTTGCCTTTTGGGGCTACACTGCGTGCACGTGTTGACCCATGTTAGTGCTCTACGCATCCGAGAGTCATGATTATGAAGCTTTACTTACACATGTTCTTGGAGGGATACGTATTGACCTATATATGCTCTGCGTATCTGAGACCCATGATTACGAAGCTCTACTTAATTGTATGATAGGTACGTATTGACCTATGATATACTCTATGTATCTTAGACCCATGATTATGAAGCTCTATTTAATTGTATGACACATGATCATTGAGGGATACGTATTGACCCATGATATGCTCTGCATATTTGAGACTCGTGATTATGAAGTTTTGCTTAACGATATGACATATGATCATAGAGGGATTACGTATTGACCCTGATGAGTACGTGCAATGACACATGCGTGAAGTTTAATTTTGAATATGACAATTTCTTAAGTTAATTTTATTTATGTGAAAGTTCATATGATTTGACAACTTATGTTATATGTGTTATTCTTTAAATATTTTTTTATTTAAAAAGAAATATGAATAAATATTATATGCACTCATATACTTTTATTTCACTAAACAAATGATTATTGCTCACATTGCCCTTGTTGGATTTTTTAGATAATTCTAAGTTGTCGAGTTGAGTCGACTTGAAGTTTGCTTTCAATGCATATAAAAGAGGTCGAACCAATGGAGCGATTTTATTTCCCCTTCACTTTTATTTTTGACATGCATGTATTATATAAGCATAAGTGTTGAAATATATGATAATAGAAATAATTCGTTAGGTGATATAACACTTAATATTTGGAGTGCTATATGTTGGGTGATGCGTGAAATAAAAATGATGACATCATGTGAATGACATGATTTATGCCTTTCGATTAAACTTGGATTAGTATATATATGCATTTATTGTATGTGTTGACAAATAACATAAGATAATTAAGGAAGAAGATTTTGTCGATTTTATTTTTAGAATTACTAAATAAGATTCAAGAAAATAATAATTATGATTAGAACTTAGTCACGGAGTTGGGTGACATTCTGAATACTAAGCAACCGAAAAATGGTGTCATTTTGAGGAGTTAGAGAAATTGACATTATTAACATTTCTAAAAAGTTTTTTCCTCTAACCTCCCTTGAACTATGAACTTTTTTCACATCTACCAATGACTTTTGAATATTCTGCTAACATCCCATAAACTATGTTGCTTTTTACACTTAAGTCCATCTGTCATCCTCTGTTAATTTTCGATTAATTTTTATTTATGAAATAACTAAAATGCCCTTGTCGGCGCACGGGAAAACAAAAGTCTACTAGACTTTGACTTGCTGCAAAGAAACACTGAACCAAAAACCAGAAGGAAGATGATATATAAAGTTGTGGTCTCTGGCGGCCGAGACTGTGCAGTACCACGGTCTCGACGATGAGTCTCGACGGTGAGACCGGGGCCAAAGCCGAAGAGCACACCCCACTTGATGCCCTCGCTGGTGGTGGCATTGCCGTCCTCCAGCGATCTTCTCTGCATCTCATTGAGGATGAAGAGGATGCAGGCGCTCGACACGTTTCCATACTTGCTAAGGAAGTGGCGCGTGACACAGAACTTTGCCTTGTCCAGGCCGATCTTGGCCTCCACCTTGTCAAGGATGTCAGGGCCGCACGGGATGTTTGATCCAAAATAGCAAGTTCCAATCTATGATGCCCAACGACGTGAAAGCCTCGTTGAGGCTTTTGTCGATGTTCTTAGCGATGAGTTCAGGATGTCCTTATGGAGGTGGAAGGTGAGGCCGACCTCCCGGAGGTGACCATCGATGGTGCCTTCGGATTCCGGGATGATGGATTGGGATGTGGGAATAAGCTGAAAAAGCGGACGCTCGACGACGGGATCGAGTCGGAGCCGACAATAATGGCTGCAGCTGTCGTCTCCGAAGAGTTCCTAGCCGACGAGGCCATCGATGTGGGAATTCGATAGACCGCGAAAGGTGATTGCAGTGATGTCAGAGTAGACAACGAGGACGTGGGTGGTGCGGTTGTTCTCTACCAGGTCCTTGGCGAAGCGGAAGACGGTGCTGCTGGCGAAGCAAACCTGCTGGTACATCATGAAACGGTTGACGGAGGGCGTAGAGTCCCAACATCTTGGTGAGCTGGTAGTCGGTGCTGGGCATGCGATTGCCGAATCTCCTTCACTTTCGTCATCAACGAGATCACAGGTCGCGGGGGAGGGGGATGCCCCCTCTGCGATCTCATTGCCTATGACGAGATCGCAGAGGAGAGGGACATCACCTCCCTCCCCTACAACCCACGATCTCATCGCCGAGATGAGATTGTTGAGAGGGGCGTCCCCGCATCCCCATGATCTCATCGCTGGAGAGGGGGTCGACGCACCCTTTCACGCGCCGACAAAGCACAATTTTTTTTATTTTTATAATATATTATTTTATATTTTACAATATTAGATGATAAGAGAAAAGACAGTTTGATCATTTTATAAATAAAAAAATAAAATTAATGAAAAAGTTAACAAAAGTTGACGGATGAACTTAAATAAAAAATGCGACATAGATTAGGAGATGTGAGTGGAATATTCGAAAGTTATTAATAAATATGGAAAAAATCCTTCCTCAAACACTATTATCATTCTGTTCAAAATATTTGCTAAGAGTGTTCCTCTCACGGTGGGGAACCAAACGAATATAGTCCATTTATTTTTGTTTTTTCATCTAAACGATCTTTTATGTTGTGAGTTCCAGGTATCATTACGACGAGAACAAAGAAAAATAAGAACAAAAATGTTCGAAGGTGTCCTGGTCATCCCGTACCCGGCGCAGGGTCACCTTCTCCCTCTCCTCGACCTGATCCACCTCCTCTCCTCAAGCTACGGCCTCGACGTCACCGTCGTCGTCACGCCGGCGAACAGCCACCTCTTGTCCCCTCTCCTCGCCCTCTCTCCGGCCGTCGAGCCCCTCGTCCTTCCCTTCCCGGACTACCCATCCTTGCCCCCCGGCCGCGAGAACACCAAGGATCTCGCTCCTCACTAGTTCCACTTCCTTGCACACGCCCTCGGAGGGCTGCATGAGGCCCTCTTCCGCTGGGCCCCGGCGCGCCAGCGCCCCCCGACCGCCATTGTCTCCGACATGTTCGTCGGCTGGACCAGCCGCCTCGCTGGCGACCTCGGCATTCCGCGCATCGTCTTCAACTGTTCGGGCGCCGCATCTGTCGTCGTCTTGAACTCCGTCTTTCGTCAGCTCCTCTTGCAGTCCAATCGTGACGACCCGAACGAGCTCGTGGACTTCCCTTCGCTCCCCAACTCTCTGACCTACCGCTGGTACCAACTCCCCGGCATTTTTAGAAGCTATGTGCGGGGCGAACCGGCCTGGGAGTTCATAAGGGAGTCGTGGTTGAATAACCTCTCCAGTTGGGGCCATGTCTTCAACACCTTCTCCGAGATCGAGCAGGTGCACTTAGATCACATCAAGGAGGACTTGGGGCACTCTAGGATCTGGGCCGTGGGACCCCTGGCTCTGCAGGTCGGAGGCACAGCGGCCGAGCGCGGGGGTCGAGCTCCTTGTCCTTCGGGGAGCTGACGGCGTGGCTCGACGGCCACGAGGAAGGGTCGGTGGTGTACGTCTCTTTCGGGACCCAGAAGGTCCTCTCGCTGGAGCAGGCAGCGGTCGTGGCAGCCGCACTGGAACGGAGCGGCTCCAAGTTCGTGTGGTCGGCGAGGGGCGGCACGCCGATGCCGGAGGGATTCGAGGAGCGGGTCGCGGACAGGGGGCTGGTGATACGAGACTGGGCGCCGCAGGTGGCCATATTGAATCACGCGGCGGTGGGCACGTTCCTCAGCCACTGCGGGTGGAACTCGGTGCTGGAGGCAGCGGCAACGGGCGTGGTGGTCCTGATGTGGCCGATGGGGGCGGAACAATTCGTCAACGCAAGGCTGCTGATGGAGGAGGACGTGGGGAAGGGGGTCATGGCGTGCGACGGAGTGACGGACGCGGCGCCCGACCCGGACGAGCTAGAGCGGCTCCTGGCCGAGTCCGTTGGCGAGGACACTAAGGAGAGGAGGAAGAAGGCATTGAAGCTGAAGGATATGGCGGCGCAGGCGGTGCAGGAAGGGGGCAGTTCTTATAGGAGCTTGGACTCCATGGTGGAGGAGCTGCAGAAGCTTGCTGCAATGGCGGAGAATTAGGCTGCCCGCCTTCGCCAGGTTCGGCGTCTTGCTGCAATTATTTATTGACCTTCTTTATAGAATTATCCTTACTTTAATACTGTAACGTATCGGCTTCCACAAAAAAAAAGGGGAAACGAAATGAACGATCGGCAGGGGAGGCGAAATGCCGCACCTGATTTCCGGCCGCTTCGTCTCCGGCTGACCAAGGGTCGGCCGGGGCCCTATAAAGGGCGATGAGGGTCGCCCTTTGCGCCCTCTTGGAACCCCGACCGACCGCCATCGCCCTCGTTTTCTTCTCCTTCTCGACTGACGACCGCAGCGACGTCTGAGCAGCAGAGCAGAGACGGACGATCGACTCCTTCGACGCACCCTCGACTAACCCCTCGACGTGCGCACAGAAGAGGCGAGCCTTCCTCGCCGATCAGGAGCGACCGACGACGAACAGTTCGTCAAAAAATTCGATAGTGCGATCGGAAAAGGCACCCTTAGCGTTTAAAATCCCTAGACAAAGAAATAGTGATCGTTTGATGTTCATAAATGGTTCATTAAAATCCTGAGATTGTTATCTGCATTTTTCCTATTCATGTCGTGATGGAATTATGGCCGGAGGACCACCGGAATCAGAGATAAATCTGGCGTCCCTATTTTATCGCAGGGACCGGTCGACCGCGAGTTCTTTCTTATCGGTCGACCGGCCTCACCATGGCGGTCGACCGATCTATATGTTGACGGACAGATTCTACCTTACGATCAGTCGACCGGTTCCAGAGAACGGTCGACCGATCCGATGCACAATGCGTATCCGCATGGCCTAACGAACGATCGACCGATACCCTGGACGGTCGACTAATTCACAGGCGTCCAATCAAGAATATAGTCGACCGATCCCAGAGGACCGATCGACCAGTGTCAGAGAACGGTCGACCGGTCCATCAAGAACGGTCGACCGGTCCGACTGACAGACCCCTTGGCCTAACCTAATTGGATCGTTCCACTCCCAATCATGAATACGACTCTGATCACTTCACCTATACTTGCTGAGCCCTATTGTACAAAGATTATCATTCAGTTGAATCCTAAACTATAGATTTCACATTGACTAAATATAATTAAAGTAAAGACAAAGACATGGGATTGCTATGTGCCGCCCCCAAAGTTAAAGCAAAGATCAGAGATTAAAGCAGAGGAATGATAAGTAGTTAGCTGAGGGGACAGCGAAGTTACTGCCTTCAATGACCACTATTCCTGATATTTTAGGTTTTCTTTCACCTGTATCTCGAATGAAGGGTGATGCTATTGTCACACCTCTTCCATTAAAGATTAAAGTATTATGTCAGAGGGACATGTAGCTAGTTGAGGAGACAGTGAACCTACTGGTTTCTTAATTGACCACTGTTCCTGGATCGTAGAAATTCTTCCCCCTATCTTCTAAACTAAGTGAGGTATTAACACCCACCCCTTTTTCCTTTATGGGTTTACTAGCATCAGAGATCAGAGAGGCACCCCTGATATCCCAACCTAATAAAGTTGAGCTCGCATATGACCATAAACTTTAAGACCATTATAATAATGTAAAAGGCGTAGTACAACTCACAGTAAGACAAAGCAATGTAAAGCAATGCAAAGCAGAGATATTGTAAAGTAAAGTATTGCACAGCATATCAGAGACATTGTAAAGTAAAAGCAGAGTAACACAAAGATAAAGCATTGTTATAGTAAAGAACAGAGTACTGATATGACTAGAGATTTATACATTGATTTCCTGATCATCATTGATCCTTATTTCATCGTCTATTGCTATTGTATTGGACATCTTTGCTCATGGGTATTCTATTCTCCTGCATTGGGATTTTGCATGTGAGAATGCCAACTAATGAGGTGATGGAGGGCACGGAGCTTGGAGAAACGTTGCACATGACTGACTTACCACTTATCTTTTAATTATTGTAGTAGTTCAGAGACATCATGATCATTTCCGCTCATTGAACCTCCGACAAAGTTTTATTATGGTTTCCGCATAATTTCTTTCATCAAAAGACATCATGAACTTCCGCATTACAGTCCTTTATTATAATAATTCTATTCTTAAATTTTCGCATTCAAAGTTCTACATTATAATTATTATTTTATTGGCGCCACGTAAGCTATTTTGTTGAATGGTCAATATCAGTAGTGCAATAGGCAGTGTAACACCCTCGGAGTCAATCTGACTGCTTACATGATGGGAGGTGCGATTTTGGGGGCGTTACAAATACTTCTTATCATTCGACATAAAAAGAACGTTGTGAGCCTTCGTACGGGGGTTATATTCGATCAAACTGTGATTTTTAGCCTTAATCATCAAGAGGAAAGATGAGTTGGACAACAATTGTAGACTTCTGAACCAAGTTACTATAAAGAATACCGTATCAAAAGTGGGTTACTTGTTTGATCAACCATAAGGTACTAGTATATTCCTTAAGACTAATTTAAGATTTGGATACCATTAACTAAAATTAAATAATGTTATATACCAAAGCTTACATTTGAAACCCAATACAATTATTACGAGTAATTGATAGTCGTTGGTTAATCAACATCAAACTATTTCTATGGATCGAATCAGATTTTCAAATGGTTCGTTGATTAAAATGTAATTATATTATTGATGACATCTTAATTTCTCATGGATACATGCAACTTAGGAATCTTATTTTGCAAAATCCAAATAAAATAAAAGTGGATGTCAAAGTTAGTATGGGTTTTGGCTTAACCATATAGTGATGGATCATGATGGTCATAAGAAAGATAAATCATGCCTCAATACACAAGATCAATTGAGATACCTGAGTCATTTAGATCAAATGCTATCATTTAGTTCTCCAATGGACTTGATATGCTTCTTGTATACATTTTGAAAAAAAAACATGAATAAAATAAATTAAGTATGACTATGTATTAGCAAAACCATTGATTTGAATGTGGGCCTACTATATAGAGCACAACTAATTCATATTTTAGATCGTTACACGCGTAAGCTAAAGAAAGGCTAATAGCTTAAGAAGACATGTTGCAAAGACCGTAGTGGTATTAGACATTGTGTTTTATGGTAAATACTTTTAGATAAAGAGGGTACTTATAGTCCATCATTTATACTATTACAATTAAAAGGAAAAGATATATTGACATGTTTGATAATCAAATAGTATGTTTTATATCATTGATATTCGAATCAAAAAAGAAATATCAAGCAATAAGAATTTGAGGACCCTACGTTTTAACATGTTTCCACGCAATTTTGGTTATCTAAAAATTTGAATGACCTCAATATAGATAGACCTCATAGTTTATATTTTGTAAAGTTGGGACACATTTCAATTAGATGTATAGAGAAGAAAGTAGAAACGAAAGATAGGCATAGCATTGTTATCCTAAATATTATGAAGACCAACTTATGGAATTTGTCAAATAATATGTAAATATTTGTGTAATACATGTTTGGGTTCATCATTGTTAGATGTGTATATGGATGACTACGAGTTGTCATTTTTAGATTGGAGCACAGTGAAAAGGAATAAGGTTATGTGTGCTAAGGAGAATTTGGTGGGAACAATTAGCAAGGGGAATAGATTATAATTTTATTGTGACAATATGTGATTTCTATCTTTTAAGGAATTGTAAACATCTGTGTGAAAGAAAAAAAAGGATAACACCACTAAATCATGTATAAGGTGTTGAAAAACCAACTATCAAATTTCTTTAATATTGACAAGTGATACTTACTTGGTAGGATCCAAATCAATTGATGAACAGTAAATTATCATTAGTAGGCGTGTATCATTATTTATAATTTTCAAAGTATTTTGAATTCTTGAATTAGTATTATCGATATCAGAATCATTGTTAACTCCTCACTCATCAATATAGATTTTGAAATCACTGATGATTCCTGATTGATCATTATTGATTGCAATTAAATCTTCAAGCATGGATGTTTAGTTCTTATTTGTTTGTCATAGCTCACATTGCTCGAGTGATTGATTCACCATATATAAATAAAAATTTTGGAATCATAATGATCCTTGAATAATCTTTATCGATCCAAAGTTGCCATCTTTGAGCATCAATTTATAATTAATCCTTAGTTCGACCTTATTTGTTCCATCTCACTTAAAATAATTGATTGATGGAATCAACATTGTAACTCTTCTACGAGTGATTAATGATTCTTCATTGCTGACTTTATTATGTCAACCAACTTTGAGAGTCTAAAAAGCGAGTTAAAAAGTTTATCGAAAGATGTATTGGAGTGTGGCCGTCTCTGATCATCATTCAATAGCTTGATTGGAGTCATAGAATTTATTATCATGGAGTGTTAATTGAGAGCCTAGCGAAAGAATGATTGAAAGGGGATGCCTTTTGGATCCTCGATCGTGAACTCGAACCAACATTCAATTATATATATATATATATATATATATATAAAGAAATCATATACCCTAATTTCATTTTTGCTCACTCTCTCTCCTTTATTCGTACATAGTAAAAGATAGTTATGACTTATAGTCACAAGAATAGGTGATAGTGCTTTATTTAATGTAGCATCCTCTCTTTAAAGTTATAATTGATTCATGTGAATTTGACACTTTCGTTATTATCTGGACTAGGCATAAGTTATGATTTCATTAACTCTTTGATTTAGATCATTTTTACACTTATAACTATTGCAATTATCTTTATTCGAACTTTATCCAGCCTAGAAAAAAAATAATAATATGAATATGAATATGAATATGAATATAATGACTAATACACCTAAGTTTTGTAGGCGTGAATAAAACAATGAGATGTCTATAATGAAAATAAACTGTAATGAATGAAAATGTCAAATAGAGTATATGATATATGGATTAGATAATTTATTTTGAAAGAAAATCAATTCTGATGATATGGGAAGATGCATAAAAAGGTTATCAAATTTTACTTGAATAATTTTTATGCCCAACCCTACACTTTCCAACTAGTCTTTTGCATGATGAGCAATGATAGAATAACCCCAAGTGGGGTCACCACTATGAAGCTATGTGACGAAACATTATATGAAGGAAAGTACAATCATATTCTTAACCAAATATAATAAGCCCTTTGATCTGGAGTGATTCAATTGTCGTAGGTTCTATGGCTAGCAATCTAGGGCCTTAAACAAAGCATGTGTTATAATAATTCGTATTGTGCTGAACAAGGAAATATATTAAATTTCGAGGACGGAATTTATTTTAAGGGGAGTAGAATGTAATATCCCAAATTTAATTCGCATATAATCGCATGGTTTAATGTATCATATGATTGATAAGCAAAGATGATGTATGCATTAAGAAATTGGTTATAACTCATAGGATCGCTGAAATTGGCGAAAATTCGCTTAAGGCATGAAAATAATTTTTTTTGAAAATATTGAAATTAAGAAAATTAAAGTCCCGGTAATTGTTCCTCTATATCAAAGAATTTTAAAAGTGATTTTTAACAATTTTTAGGAGGTGTATGAGTTAGGTAAAATGTAGACGCAAAATTGAAAAATCTATGAAATCGCGATTTTTGTTCTTCGAATAAAATTTAGATTTTGATTATTTGATTATTTATTTTTATAAATATTTTATTTGAATTCAAATGGGGGTAGTTTCTTATTTACATATAATGTCTTAAGTAAATGAATAAATAAATAAATAAAAGGAAAAAGGCAAAACCATTTACTTATTGTGTTTGGCCGACTTAAGGTCGGTTTACCCCTGCCTTATCTTTCTTCCTCTACATGTTCTACCACATCTTTTCACTTCCTCACCTGCCCCATACGAAATCCAAGTGAAAGACGAGACCATGTTCTACTAGTGAAGGTATTTGAAAGAAGAGAAAGGGGATTAGGGTTTTGACATGTGGTGAGTTCGTACTTCACTTTATTTTGATTTCAACTACATAAATTTTCTCTTTAGGGTTTCTTTGAACCTCCTCCATCTCATTCACTCTCGGATTTTAGCTAATCATGGGGCAAAATTCATGTTCTTCATGAGCAAAATTAACCCTAGCCATGTTCAATTGGTTCCCGAATCTTTAGTTACATAATTTCATACCTTCATATGGTTCAAAAAATTATGAAAATTACTTTGATTGATCCTTTCTGAGTCTATTTTCATTGATAATTAGAATCAAGTTAATATGACTTTTAGAAAAGTTATGTTCTTATCTTTAAGGTACTATCACTCTATCTTCCAAAACTGTTACCCGATTTTCTAAATTATGGATCAAATCCAATATGTCATGGAATTATCTGATAATTTAGGGTGTTATATACAATGAGGTAAGGTTTCATTGAAAATTAGAATCACTCGAAAATGATATCTTTAGGGAAAGTTATAAATGTTTTATCAAGCCTCACTTAGTCTGTCAGGATGAAACATAGCGAAGATTGTGCTAGTATTTGTTAAATTTATTATGATCAGTACATATAGATATAAGTTCAAGGAATTTTATGATTTCCATTTATGAAGTCTATGTTTATACAAAATTTAAGTTACCCAAATATGACATGTTTCTTATTTTATATAAATAGTACAATTAAGGTCACTCAATCTGATAGAACAAAGAAATACACTGAAAGATAAGCTGAATCTCGATTTTCCTGTGAACAAGCCACAATGACATAAGATCTGAAACTTTTATAGATTAAGATATTAGTAAGCAGGAAGTAAACAAAATTGAAATAAACAAATTTGGTTATCAATTCAAGCATATACGAATTTTCATTCATTGTGTATACAATATGTCTTAACAGTAGGCTAACTCTTGTGATAAATAGTTACTTAAGTTATAAGAGTAAATACTCAAGGGTCATGTACCTCTTCAATTAATTGTGTTTCATGTGTGATAGGCTTCTATTCAGATCATAGAAGTGATATATTTTTTATTATTATTGTATAAGAGTAGACGAGTAAAGTAGTGAAAAAGGAAAGGAAAAACCTTTTGGTAGCTCTTATAGGTAAGTTGGTTTCTCCTACTCTATGTATTCACCTCTATTTAATTTGGTGTGACATAAATTATTATAGTATTGAATATATTTCCGATATGTTATGAATTGATTTTGAGAAATGCAATTATGAAAAATATGTATGAATGATTGTATGATTGCACATTTGAAAAGCATATGCGATATGATATGAATGGATTACGAGAAGTGCAATCTTGATCCGTTTGAAATGATTGATCGAGTGATGGTACAATTGAAAAGTATATGTGATATGTTAAGGATTGATTTAATAATATGCAATCCTATTCCGTTTGAATTAGTGTTCGACATGATTCATCTTCTGATATTTGAGTTACAAGATATGGTTAATCTTTTGATCTTTAATGTGAAATTGTTATATGATGAATCATGCATCTGCATCTGCCTGCATCTGCATATATGATGGTTGGAGTTAAGTGCTATGTCGCTGATCACGATGGGAGCCACCTTTAGAGTCCAATCCATTATTCGATTCCCCAATAATGGGATGAGATAGGCTGGAGCTAAGTGTCATGCAAGTGGCACATCGTGAGTAGTAGCAATGGGGGCCACCTCTAGAATACATAGGGGCCACCTCTAGAATACGTAGGGGCCACCTCCAGAGTCCACATATCGCTATATGATTTATTCCTCGAAAGGGATGAGGTAGAATGGAGTTAAGTGCTACATCGTTGATCATGATGGGAGCCACCTCCAGAGTCCACCTACTGACCACTGGTCAATTGATGATCTGTGCATTCATATGAGAGTGTTGCGTTCGCATACACATGTTTGATATGAATTATATGATATTGTTTGCAAGTTGAGTGTCATGTTTCTGATTAGGATGTTATATATGTAATTATCAAATATATGAAAATACCTATTTTGCTATTATGATTATTGCATGCTTTTTTATGTCACTCCGAATTGATTAGTTGGTAACACATAGGCTATGAGTTATCAACTTACTAAGCTATTTTAGCTCACTCTGTTGTTTCTAACATTTTTCAAATAATTCTTGGGAGTCATGCGAGATGATAGTATTTGAAGGGTTCATGGTAAGATGAAAAGATTTGAGTCCCTCGTATCCTTCTATTAGGATGTCGAGAGGTTTGGTTATGCGTAATGCATATGTAATATTTTATATGCTGTAAGAAGGCAAAATCATTTTATGAAATGTAAAACTTAAGGATTATTGGTTTGCTCTGAAGGATCATCATAAATTGTGTACTTTATTTTATGATATTTTCATTCTTATGTATGTTACAAAAAAAATTACATCACGTTTCCACATTATTTTCTAATTTTATTTTATCATTCGTAATAAGACGCGAACTCCAGTTTAAATCACGGTTTAAATCGGGGTCGCGATAGATATGGTATCAAAGCCACTTAGCGTGATCCTCTGTGCATGGTGGGGTGCGATCACTTAACGAGGACATTGAGTCCCCTAGGGGGGAAGGGTACATGAGGCATGCCTTGTATTAGTCCCATATGCATAAGTCATGGGAGATATGTTGGGTATATATGAGAGCATGACCTTGACTTGATAGGACGTGTTAGAAAACCATGAGCCCTAGGGGTGGGGCAGAGTGGACAATATCCTGCCAAGTATATAGGTAAGCCGCTGCGCTACTCTGATACTGGGGGACGCATTTTGAGAAAACCATGCGGGCCGAGACCTAAAGTGAACAATATCCTACCCAAGTGCAAGGACGTTACAGAGAGGGGGAGGGCTCGCCCCCCCTTGCAACCTCGCGGCGCAGACGTTGGGTGTAACACCCTCAAAATATGATCCTAGTTTAGAGACCGAACCCTAAGCAGTGTGATGTGAAGACACTATATATATTTTTCATCTATGTTCAACATGCATTTATTCCATGTTTTACTATATTCTCATATTTGAACATATGCTTTACTGTTGAAATGCAACATTTATGATTTCTCCACATCCATCTTATGATTCTTAGGCTATTGTTACTTATTTTGATTGTTTTCTATGTAGAAATTTCAACTGGCAAAATATAGGGTACTCAGGTGTATGCCCTCACACGCACACATAAAGGCATACGAGTGTATTCCCCCGAACCCAGACATAGACAAATCTGAAGGCAGACGACACAGCTCACCAGTCCAGCTGTCAAAAGCAGCAAATAGTAAAGAAAATTATACTATACTTTTTTACGTCAGCCAAGCAGATCCCTTGCACTAGAGGAAGGAAGCTTCCTCTACACTTTTATGGGCAGATGTGGACAATAAAAATGTTGCATGATAGTGGATAGTGGGCAGGTGGCGAGCTGATGGGAGGCGTCATGAAGGACCATAAAAAAGATTTCTTTTTACTGACAAATTCTAGACAGGTGACAAACCAACTGGTAGGAGGGACCACAACAGATTTCTTTGGTTGGAAAATGGCAGAGGTGGTTCGAAAAGTAGGCATAAGGATTCAATCTAGCTGAGTGCATTATCCCAAACTAGCAAACAACATAAGCAGGGACCAGCTAACAATTATTTCATTTACAACAGAAAAGAAGCTTCCTATAAAGCATTTGGAGGCACTAAATGTCGAATGCCACTAGGAATTAGTAGTAGGAGTAAGGTTATAAAAGAAGACAGAAGCCAATCTTGAAAGGGGTTCAAATTTGGTCTGAATTTTGGGTTGAGTTTTGGATCCCTGCTGAAGGAGGTTGGAGAGGAGGCTGCATCAGCAGCCTCCCTTCTCCCTTCTTTCTTGTATTTTCCTTTCTCCTTTTCTTTCTTTTCTAGTTATCATAATGTGTAACTAACCAGCCAACTAGTGGCTAGGAGATGGGGATGTTGATCATGACTTTCGTACTCTATTCTTATTCTTCTTTAATTTTATGCTTTGATAGCTAACTGAATGTCGAGCGTGCTTATGGCTTTAATGATATCTGTTTGATCCATGTTTCATCGTATAAGTTTTTAGTTTTTTTATATATATTTGGATTTGAGCTCGTGAATCATCTTCACCTTGCACCATGACCATAGGGATGTTAAAGGCTTTACGCGACCAAATGTAGAGAAATCGAGCTTTGATGAAGACGACTCTCTACGCGTTTTTCCAGTTTTCCTCGGAATTTAAAGCTAAGGGGAGTGCATCCCGACCGTAGGGACACTATAGGAGAATGTAGAGAAATCAAGCTTTGGCATGTAGTGGTTCATAGTTCCAATTTTTACAGAGTTAGAAATGGTGATTTTTCATTGTTTTGTTTAGACGTCGTTCCTCTTCCAATCCGCGACTTGAAAGGGTTATGCGTATTATGAGTTTATGACAATAAATGACCGCATTGAGTTGGGAGCTTTGATCATCTTTGAAATATTCGAAGAGTGCTCATGTATTTCTTTTTCGTCATAACTATTTTCGATTTTGGAAAGTTCTGCCCGAGAGAGAACATCTCTTATCCTCATTAGTAATCGATGTCCCGAGTAGGGCGAATAACTAATGAGTTACTTCTGAAGAACTTCCAGTAATCCTACATCGTATTTTTCCGGAATTGATCTTTTCCTCCCCTTTTAAATCGTCTAAATAGTCTCAGTGATACACAAGTATTTTGCATTCAGCCCAGGAGGGTTCTTCATATTCTACTAAGGTGAGCATGAGCTGATTGTACTTCTCTTGAATGCTCGGTACTTGGTGAACACGAGACCCTGACTCAAGTCCAAAAGAAAGGAAGCTTAATCTATAACCTAGGACATCGTACGCGAGAGCGACGATTGCACCCATTTTATGAATCTCTTTCACGTGTGCAACACATGCCTTCCACCAACACGAGTGTGGTAGTGGAGTCTAGTGTCCTTCCCATCAGGTTAACCATGTACACACGTGAAATGAGCATTCAATCATTTTTATCTTAAATGAAGTTTAGAGGACGTAAGTTCCAAGTGAAAACATTCCCCCAGCCCTAGTGTTTAGCTACACTAATCTTTGTCTACTTTGCTATTAAAAGTTCATAAAAATTAGTGTAACATCATTTGTTGTGGTTTCTAGTTTATAGTGTTTCATTTCTTATTTTGAACAACACCTATAAAGTTATGCTTTTCATTCAAACAATTTAATTAAGTGTGAACATTTCAACTTTGTGTCTATAGATCGACCCTCAAGCACTACAATGATATGCCGTATACTTTCGATTCTTGTAGTAATAGTGAAAATGATTTATAAATTTAAAACTTCATTCGACATTCTTTTGTGTTTAACGATATACACCCTTTATGCGAGTCAAAGATTTTGGCGCCATTGTCGGGGACTAAGTCTTGAATTGTCACATTTGATTCTCTGTTTTGATCTAGCTAACTCTTGTTTATAGTCACTATTTATATTTCATCATGCTGTGAATATCATGCTTGCTTATAGTTTAGCTGATTTTTTTCCAACTTAAAGTAGATGTTAGCTTTGTGCAATTTTCTTTTCTTTACTTGTTTATAAAAGTCTTCACTTAGATCATGTAGTTGTCATTTTCAATATTCTATTCCTGCATTTCTGATTATCAATTCTCAAGCTCCATATTCTGCAATTGTGCTACAAAGTGCTACTGATTTTTTATAATGCAGAAATCTTGGTGAATCCTAATTTTATATTCCATATTTGAATTTCATGTTATGCACTTATGCTACAAAGTATCTACTCTATTTTTATAGTGCTAAATCTTGTTGAACTTTGAATACACATTGCTGAACATGCTAGCTATTTCCAAATTTCTGATTGCTGAACATTTATATTCTTAAATTGTTGTTTGCTGAAATTGTTGAACATTCATATTCTGAAATTGTGTATTGCTGAAATTGTTGAAATTGATTCTTATACGCATTGCTGAACTTGACAGTTTCTTATTTCCTTAACATTGCTGAATTTGATAGTTTCTTGATCCTTGATTGCCATGATCAAATATCTTATTTCAGTTTTCAGCTTTTATTTTTCAGATTTTAATTCCTGCGCATCTTAAACCTTGCACTCTAAATCTCTATTGTGTAGGACATTTCTAAACATGCATCTTGATCCTCAAATGTCATTATTAGATTTCTAATTTCTGATTTCATATCTAAATTTTCTGCAATCCTGAGCTTTTATTGTGCATAAACATTGCTGAACATATCTTTGAATGTTTTCAGATTTCTTATTTCCAACTTTAGATTACATATTTCATATCTCATATTTTGGATTTTCATATTTCAAAATTTCTGCACATATTCAAATAATCCTAGGCTTCTTTGTTGTTGTCGTTGTGCAAAAATATCACTAAGCATGTCTACTTTTGATCCTTGAAATGTTTAGATCAGATTTCAGATATCATATTACTGATTTCAAATTTCAGATTTCAAATTGCAATTTTCCACGTGATCCTAAGCTCCTATTGTGCTGAAACATTTCTGAACATGTTTACTTTTGATCCCTGAATGTTCATATCATATTTGACATTTCAAAATTCAAATTTCAAGTTTTAGAATTCAGATTTTTCATATTTCAAATTTCATATTGTGAATTTTTGCACCTACTCTATCAACTTTCTCTTGAGTTTTTATTGTGCAGGAAACATTTCAAATTTCAGAAGTGTTGATTAGTACAAATTCAACAACCATTTAAGGACAACTGAAATTGAGATGAATTGAATTTCTCAAAGTTGGCCACCATATGAGCAAAATTCTTATTATTCAAATGAAATTTCAAATTCTGAAAGTTGGGACAACCTAGCTTCTAGAATTGAAGGCATAGTAGGAAATGCACTTGCAAAGTTCAAACTGAAATCTCCTACAACTACTCAACCCTATTGCAGCCAAGTGCACTCCTAAATTCAGCATCAAACATATGGGCAATTTCACATGGAAAATCAAAACAACAAATGGAGTAACCAGATTTTTTATTCCTATATCCAAGATCTAAATCCATGGAATTATCAAGACAATCTCTTTTAGAATGGACAACACTATCACCCTGTAGTTTATGATCAAGATCAAGATGCACACTTTCAATTATACACTCAAGTGGGATCATTCCTTACGACTAAATCAATAGATATAATTCCACACGATTTTCAGCAACACCAGCCAGCAACATCTCTAGAAATTCTGAAACTAAAAGATATGATGCAAAACATGATGGACTAGAAAAAGAAGCAAAATGAAGAGATGGAAGAGTTGTCTGCCAAGTTAGAAGGTCTCCACACACAAAGAAGGCTGCTAGAGGTTCAGTTTTTACATATCAGAATTAGTCAGAACAATCAAATGAGCTTCTTTATTATAAAGAGTAACATGAAGAGAAATCAAACATTGACTTGATGATGGAAGATATAATTAAGCAACAATAATGGCAGAATGAAACAATGAAGGTGTTGTTTCACAAGGTTGAAGGTCTAGAAGCTGAAACAAGAATCTTGGAGGAACAAATTTTCCAGCAATCATTTTGGAGGAACAAATTTTCCAGCAATCATTAATACTTATTCTGGGCTATGTCTGAGGGGCAAAATCAAACAATGCCACATGAAAGTGCAAGACAAATTGAAGAACATGAGCCCTCAACAGTTGAATTTTTTGCTGAATTTCATATTGAAGATGTTGAAAAGATTAAAGTTGACAATGAAGTGATGATGGCTAAAAAGGAAGTTGTAGTTCTACACATAGAAGGAGTTCCAAATGAGAAGTGTGCAATCAGGAAAAATCAACACCTAAAGATGATTTCAAAGTTGACCCATTTGTCCAGAGGCTGAAAACACTTTCTGCACAAGCCAATGCATCACCCAAGTTCAAGACTACCAACCTATTAAAATAGAAGCTAAAAATTGCCTAGAGGAAATGCAGAAGTATGAAGTTGAAGAAAGTAATTCTACCAGTGAAGACAAAGTTTGGGATCAAGTGCTCCAAGAGATGACAACAACCACACTCCTAGACAGGCCAATCAAGAAGTTGTTGCTCAAACAAGATGGAGATCCTGAAGAAGCCGAGGAAGGATTTTTGAAAGAGCACAGAGTCTTGAAGGAAAAAAGTCATGCTGAAACTAAAATTGAACTACTCAACACAAGGCTCAAGCTATTTTTGAAGAAGTTAAATTATGTTTGGTCAAAATTATTTAGAGTGAAACATGGACCAAGGACTTTTGTATTTGATAGAGGAAAGATATCCAAATCTATTGGACATCAACCAAAGACCCACCAAGCTAAAGATATGGGTTTGAAGTCACTGAGTCTAATCTAGGAGTATAAACAATTATTTGTTATTAAGTCTATTTTATTTGACTATAGTGTCAAGATGTTTTAACAATTACTATTAGAGATGTTCTCAGTTCCATAACACTATTTTATATGTTTTGATAAAGTACTCATTTTTATCTTATTTTATCATTTTAAGTTTTCGCTAAAATCAGAGAAAATTATATTTTATTATGATTATGCGATAACCAACGGCTAACATAACTGAATGTCCTAATTACCCTTGGCTTTTATGATGTAAATTTTGGGGTGTTGCACGATAACTTTGCATAACTTTTCATTTCAGTTATAAATATTTCCATATTTTGCAATATGTTTTGTTGAGATATTACTTTCTATGTTAGTTTTCTTAACAAAATAAAAAATGTGTTGAAACCTAATTATTGGTTTAACTTGGTTTCCTTTATTATAAGGTTCTATCATGTTATGTTATCATTTCAATTTGCTCCTAAATTCAAGATAAAAGAAGGATTGCGAGTTGAGTGAGACATGAAATGCTAATAGAGATTGTTGAAGAGTTATTAGGGAGTGTCACTCATTCAAATGAAGTGGCCGTATTTGATAAAGGGTTAATAAATTTTAGAAAAATCTTTATTTGTTCTTGTTATGGGAACAAAGATGTTCCAGGATGAGGCAACAAAATATTTGCCTTTACTTTTTACTTTGTTTTTACATGGGACATACATGTTTCTAAAATTAATGTTTGGCAAGAAAAATGAGAACAAAGCCTTTTTTGTTTGGGATTGTTTATGCACCAAATACTCCATAGTTAGTAAAACTGGACTGATAGTAACATACCTCTTGATTAGTAAATCAAGTGGTAATTCCTTTTATTACACTACAAGAAAAAATCACATTTCAGATGGACGAATCCGTCGAAAATTCTTGAAATCCATCAGACAATAAACTTTTCGATGGCTTTTTCGACGGAAATAAACCGTTTGGAAAATGCTCGTAGCAAAGGCTTTTTGACAAGCAACTAGAATCCGTCGGAACTTCCCACGGATATCGTCGGAACTTCTGACTGCAATATCCTTCGGAAGTTCTGATGGTGAGCTTGTCTATCAAAACTTTTGATGGGTGTGCCCTTCGAAAACCTACTTTAAAAAAATATAAAAAAATTGGTTCTTGATTCGGCCCGCAGCCAGATCTGGTCGTGCGCTGCCAAGCGTCAGCTAGTTCTGACCGGCACTGTCGGTCGACACGGCCCGCAAGTCAGATCTGGCCGTGTCGGTCGAGGGCAGCCAGGCGTCGGCCAGATTTGGCCGCGTCGGTCCTGCATGCCAGATCTAGTAATTCTGACGGTTGTGGCCGTCGATAAATTACGGATGGCCTTGTCCTTCGAAATTATCGATGGATGAAAAATCTGTTGGTAATTCCAAAAGTTGTGGCCATCGATAAATTACAAACTGATTTGGCTGTCCGTATGAGCGACGGACATTTTGGTCATCGGAAATTTTTTTCCGTCACAAATGCCGGAATCGCGAAGGATCCCTGTCTGGCAGAAATTCGTGATTTTCTTGTAGTATGATGCTAAACCTTGGGTCTTTTTTTCTAATGAAAAAGATCAGCGATCGAATCCATTTTGAATGTCAGCAACTTTCCTGGTGCAAGAGCAACGTAAAGAATAAAACGTTGTTCGGACCTTTTTAATCAAACATATATTTTTTTGATGTTGTGGACGGTAATTACAGAAAGTGAAAACATTTGTATTGTAGCTTTGGGATACAAATTGCGTTAATTTAATTTTACCTTGAAACAAAACAGGTGCAGCCAGCCAACCAGCAGGGAAGGGAATTCCGCTGTAAACTTTTACTAACACTAAGGCTCATTTTTGCATGCACCAACCCCTGCCCTGGCATCGATTGCCTTATGCAACATCTAATTGATACCACCAAAGCCATGAATTAGGATTGGTCGTCGGCGGATCAAATGAGACCGATCCCAAATGATCGAATCGAACAATAGTAGTTCATTAATGCATAATAATAAAATAAATGGTGATTCAGATTCTTTTTTCGGTTGATTAACAATAGAGACGAGAATTTCGTGTGTGGGCCATCGAGTTGATGCTGAGAACGGATTGAAGATTATTTACTTAGGCTACCAATGATAATTTTAGTGGTCGTAATAAACTTATATGTTAGATACCTCTCTATCTGTAAGAACATATTTTAAACTCGGGCAGTTTGATGGTTTAAAGTGGATCTTAATATTTTAACGAGTGTTTTAAAATGATATTTTAACTTGAATCGCACAAGAACACGGTTGAGTGCATGTTGCATTCAACGAGAACATTAAGCCTAAAAGAGGGAAAAAAATGTAATGATGCAAGATTATGGATCAATGATACCAATAGTCCAAATTCCAAAGTGGACGGGTTGGGATTTTAGATTTTTTTAGTCTAATCTCAACATCGTAAAAGTAGATATATATTCACAACTAATACAATGTAATATTGATATTATTTATTTTAAATTTATCTTTTCTTGTATAAAACCTTTGAACCTCTTTATCAATTAAATGATGTAATCTCACGATTAATACACAATCACAATGAAAATTATCAAACACTATAAAATGTAATCTTTTAATGTTTCATGCTAGCAATTAGAACCAGACGAAACTAGCGCCTAATTCCAACCGATTCCGTCAAACGATATGATGTTTGGTGAAATTGGGCCGGAACCACGGGTCACGTCCCACCAATCCGAGCACTGTATCTCCTTTACAATATTTTTACCTTTTTTTAGTTGACATTTTCTTTCTTTTTTTCAATCTTTTCTTTAATTATTTTCTTTTATAACCTTACTTATATAAGTTAATTTATTTATTATATATGTAATATAAATAATAAATAATTAATATAATATTATTTATTATTTTATTATAATTTTTTAATATTTCATTAACTATAAATTATTAAAAATGATTTTTATAGTTAAATAATATATTTTTTAACATAATTTTTACATAATTGTTTTAGTAAATATTATGTATTTTAATTTTTAAATAATTTTATAATTTATATTTATCATACATATTTTTAATTTAACCTCCCACTCAAATAAATTCATCACATCTACTTTTTTCTATCACATCACTTACATTATTCCTCATCATCAAATTTCACTCTATCCAAACATATCTCAAACTAATTATCAATTCAACTATTCATCGAGAACTTAGTGGAACTCCATTTCTTATTGCCAAACGGCCCCTTAGGCCGGGTTTGGTTTGAGAACCGAGGTGGAACTGCACCCGGTTCCGTGTTTGAAGTAGAACCGGGGCGCACGTGACTCCGATTTCGACACTTCGATTTCACCGAAGCATTCCGGTTTCGTTTTTTCATGTGACTTTTTTAGGGGGGCATTTAGTTTTTTTTCTTTTCTTATTTTCTCTCTCTCACACTTTGCCCTTATAAAATATTTTATTTATTATATTAAAATATTTATAATATAGGATTAATATAATATTATTTATTACTTATTAATTTATTAAAAATTTGTAATATTTATTTAATATAAATAATTTTAAAAATGTATTCTTTACATTTGAATACTATATTTTTTAACAATTTTTTTCATCAATTTTTTTAATTTATAACTTTATTTTTAATCATAATAAAATTGTACTTTATAATTATAATAATCATTTTCAATTCAAAACTCATAAAAAATTTATCCATCACATCAATTGTTTCTCATCATTACATTCCATTTCATCTAAACACACTTCAAACTAATCTATCAATTCAACTATTCACCGAGAATTTAGGAGGAATTACGGTTCGTTCTCAAACGCAACCTTAGAGTAAATTGAGTTATTTTCTATTTATAACTGTATTATTTTTCTGAACCTATTCTTAAACATTGAAATAGTCTCTCTTTTTTTTCGAACGCTCATCCAGTAAAGCCTTCGGCTTCGGTCATTGTACTTTATCTTACAAGTTAACATCATCATCCTAACTGGTGATGGAAAGTTAAGTAGTTAAATGTCCACTTCAATATTTTCTTTTTTCTTCACATTAATTTTTTAAAAAATAAAACATATCATGTTGACATTTTTCTCTCCTCCATTCAAATTTCGTTTTCCAACCACATAATTATTCAACTTTTGATAGTTAGTCTTCTATTATCGATTAGGATGATCATGATTGCAATATTTGTAAAGTTTAACAAGCATCCAAAATCTAATTGTGTGAAATTTACTCCTCAAAATGTTTTACTTAACTTTGACATTTTTCGTTAATTTAATTCTTAATTATCATTTAAATATAAAAAAAATTAAAAATTAGTTATAAAGATATATATTTTTCTAGTAATTACCTGTTTTAAATCTCAAACACATACTTAATTGTTTTTCCTTTTTTATTTTTAAATATTAGTAACGAACGGAATTGTAATTACGATTAGTTGGAACAGTTCAACAGAGGTAAAATTAACAGTTTTAAAATTTAGGGACAATTGAAAATATCTTATATTTTAGAAGAGTAAACAACAATAACAAAGCCTTATCCCATTAGGTGGAGTCGGCTACATTAATCATACGACGTCATTCCGCTTTATTAGTAACCAAACCTTTCGATATATTATTCACCAATAAATCTTGCTTTATTAGTTCGTCAAGTGTCCGCCTTGGCCTCCCTCTCTCTCTTTTAATCGAACTCCAGATTATTTGATCTACTCTTCTTACTGGCGCATCTAATGATCTTCTCTGAACATGACCAAACCATCTCAAATGATTCTCTACCATTTTCTCACTAATAGGAGCCACTCCAACTCGTTCACGTATATGGTCATTCCTAATCTTGTATGACCACACATCCATCTCAACATACTCATTTCGACTACCCCCACTTTACGTTCAATTTTAGAAGAGTAAAATGGGAATATATTTTCTTTTCAACTAAACTTTTGTTACTTTTTAGTGACCAACTTTCAGCTACAAAGTTGCTAAAAGTTTTACTAAACACAAAGAAGAAAAATCTGTCATACTTTTTCTTTAAAAGCAATTTAACAATCATCTTCCGGGACGTGCATAGCTCTTCGAGTCTAAGCAGTTGAATGAAAACAACAATATGATGTATAAAATATGAACATTTAATTTTTAAAAAGCTCAGGTAGATGGGCATTTGTGAGCTTCGTCCTCTTGCTAATCTCCCGCTTTTTCTTCGGCTTAGGCTCGGATGCAATTCCATGAATTTGTGCCATGGCCCGCCTCTGTGCAGTGTTGGTTGCCGGTTTCATTCCATTCTTCTGCAGATCCCTTTCAATATCAACCATATCTCGTGGTAGTTCGATGCTACGAAACAGCTGCTTCAGATCATCATCGGCCTTGATCACAGCCTTGGGGTCATTTGGGTAAACAATGTCCTCCTGAGAGTCCATGTTGGCCAACAACCAGACCTGGCCAGCAGATTTCAGAGCCTGCAACATATAAATCATTAAGGCTCAAAGGCAATAATGGATATTACAGGAAGTCTTCAGAGCCTGCACATATAAATCATGAAGGCTCAAAGGCAATAATGGATATTAAAGGAAGTCTTCGTCCAACACAGTTGAGTGAGCCGCATTTAAAATGGGGATAAATCTCCATGCATAAAAGAAAAGGTTGAACAAAAATATTTTTTCTAAAAAATATGTCCAGGAATCATCCACTCTAGGCTTTCCATTAGATATCTTTGAATAGAATAGAAAGTCTAAGCAAATCATGTTGGCCAACTTGAAGAAGTATGAATCCTATTAAACTCAGAATCTAAAAAATATGTCCAGGAATCATCCACTCTAGGCTTTCCATTAGATATCTTTGAATAGAATAGAAAGTCTAAGCAAATCATGTTGGCCAACTTGAAGAAGTATGAATCCTATTAAACTCTAGGCTTTCCATTAGATATCTTTGCAATAATGGATATTACAGGAAGTCTTCAGAGCCTGCACATATAAATCATGAAGGCTCAAAGGCAATAATGGATATTACAGGAAGTCTTCGTCCAACACAGTTGAGTGAGCCGTGTTTAAAATGGGGATAAATCTCCATGCATAAAAGTAAAGGTTGAACACAAATATTTTTTCTAAAAAATATGTCCAGGAATCATCCACTCTAGGCTTTCCATTAGATATCTTTGAATAGAATAGAAAGTCTAAGCAAATCATGTTGGCCAACTTGAAGAAGTATGAATCCTATTAAACTCAGAATCTAACAACTAATCATTAAAATACTTTAATTTTGTGCCAAAGCCCAATGTTCTTTCTTTTGATTTTGAGAAAAAAAAAGATGCAGCCATCCATCGTTTTATTAATATGTGGTTATATACATGTATGTTTCATTTCATTTCATAGAAAAGAAGTATGCTACATAATGATGTGTCCACTCATGATGATAAAGTCTCAGTTATAGCATTTTCCACATAATATACTTGCTTCATGTTGGAAGATACACTCATTCCGTTGTGACCAAATAACCCATAGTATGGATATGAATCTTACACACATTCCATTGTGACCATATGACCCATAAAGATATGAATCTTCTACAGTTACCTGCAAGTCATCCATAACAGATGAATATGAATCTTTGACCTCGACAACTTGGAGGCCTTCAGGAAATCGGCGTATGAGTTTCAGCAGATCATCTTTTCCTTTCAAAGCATGCTTGGACTGAACACAAACCAACAACAATTGCACAAGTTAGAAAATGAAAACAAATATTTTGATGAATGACCATTTCATCTGATGAAAACTAAAACAGTACCACAAAGATAGAGATCAACAGGAGGACCAGGAGGTAACTGAAAAAAATTCAACATCTTCGCAGAAAAATGTTGTGGTACATGGATTTTACCTTGTATGAAAATCGCTTCCCATCATACGATACTTTAGCATTGTTCTTCAAACTTTCAAGCACAGACTTGTTCGAATCTATATCAACATAGCATGCTTCATTTATCTCTTCAGGAGTAAGGGCTAGTCTTGTCTGCAAGAACATGATGAGAGTTCTTTCTTGAGTTTAGCATGAAGAAAAAAACAGTCAGAAAAGCCTTGGTGCAAAAACTTTTAAAATGAATCATCACAGCTTTTTGTTTATGATTTTTCATGGTCCAAGGCCAACAATATACATGCTCAAAACATGCATGTTTTCATAACATAGCATCGGTCACAAAACTAAAAACCAGAATTAGCCAATATGTATTGAATATTACAGTAAATTTAATGCAGCACGTAAATAAAAATCACTTGCAGTCACAATTAATTATTAGCACAAAAGGAGGAACTTTTGATCATTATGGATTTGTACCGACCTTTTCATTAGAAATTTAAATGTGGCATCTGGATTTCAATCATGTGATGCATTAAACCTTCACCTCCAAAAAAATTTAAGTGGCATCTGGATCTCAATCATGTGAATGCGCCTAAACACAGAATCAGTAACCTGGACATAAACCTATGAATCTGACACTCGAAGTCTTGTGACAGAGGTATGACTTATAATAAGTTCAAGTTAGAAACTTAATGCAATATCTTCATACAGTGCTTCTTACCTCATAAAGTAGATCAATGACACGCTTAAGTTGTGCCCCTACTGGGGACTTCCGAATAGAATTGATATGTTGCAGTCTTTCTGTATCATTTGAGAATTTTATGCCTGCAGGTGGTTTTGGAGGGACATTGGAGGTATTTGTGGAGGAGGTTGTCTTATGTGACTTGGAAGACTTTGAAGAAGATGCAGCTCGAGATGCAATACTGATGAGCGTTGATTGGCACTTCTCCTGCTGTTGCTTAAACCTATTGAGACTTTCCTGTAAAGACATCTGCATATTTGCAGGAAAAAAACAATTGCCATAAACAATAACAAAACAGTAATAACAATAACACTAAATGCAGAGATATAGTTAAAATTGTTCTCCGAGGAAAATTTCTCAAATGGTGAACAGAAATTTTCATAAGCATGTTGTGTCAAAAAACATGAAATGCATAATCATTATGAAATATGCATGTAATAGGACAACTACAACATA